>OU026145.1:91923111-92591622 GCA_907269125.1 Eristalis pertinax
TAATAATAATAATAATAATAATAATAATAATAATAATAATAATAATAATAATAATAATAATAATAATAATAATAATAATAATAATAATAATAATAATAATAATAATAATAATAATAATAATAATAATAATAATAATAATAATAATAATAATAATAATAATAATAATAATAATAATAATAATAATAATAATAATAATAATAATAATAATAATAATAATAATAATAATAATAATTATAATAATAACAATAATAATAATAATAATAATAATAATAATAATAATAATAATAATAATAATAATAATAATAATAATAATAATAATAATAATAATAATAATAATAATAATAATAATAATAATAATAATAATAATAAAATAATAATAATAATAATAATAATAATAATAATAATAATAATAATAATAATAATAATAATAATAATAATAATAATAATAATAATAATAATAATGATAATAATTATCATTATTATTTTAATAATAATAATTATTATTATAGTAATAATAATAATGATAATAATAATAATAATAATATTAATAATAATAATAATAATAATAATAATAATAATAATAATAATAATAATAAAATTTTATTATACAGGTTTGAAGCTTAGCTAATACTTAATTTAAAAGAGAATTTATTTCTTCAAAAGAGAATAATTTGTTGCTCTCATTGTTTGCAGATGTATTTTTCTCATGAGAGGTTTTTCCGCCATGGACCTACGTGGCAGTTAATGGTGGAGAACGATCAGCTGGTCGAATTTTGTTTGTTGGCTGAGACTGTACAGTGGTCGAACGTGTGGGTAGAGGAGGGGAATGTGAAACGGATTGTGAATCGAAAGATATTTGTGGGATTAATATAGGTGGTGTTAGAGACTCTGACAATGCTGGCAACACCAATTTCAGCAATAACTACCTTTTGACGATGCTGGCAATACCCCGTCATCACTAATTACTTTTAACGCGTCCTGCCTTGATCTGAGAACAACGGCTCTTCATCCCGTGGCAGTTCAACGTGAGCAGTGGTGAAGAGAGGATCAAGGCAAACATAATTTTTCAAAGTTTCATTTTTAAGTTCATTTAACATATTCGTTTAAAGTTCAGTTTGAAGTTCTTCTAACTTATTAATTTTAAAGTTCATCTACTTATTCATTAATTTAGTTCATTCATTCAGTTTAATTCGTACATATGTACATTTGTTCATTGCTTCTTTGTAAATTTCCGTTAAACTCTTCAAGTTAATAAACTAATACATTTGTGCATAACATATCTGTAATTAAAATCTGTATTTCAAATCCGTTTTCCGTGAATAAAAGTGTTCTATGAAAGTGTGCAATTGTATCCTCTCTCCGTTCGCAACAATTCTTTAAAAATATATAAGAAAAAATGTATTAAGTTGGTGTTAAAAGTTAGTGCGTAAAATAACAATAACTCGCTTTCTACACACACGCATATCAACGTGTAAAGCCATGATCGCTCGTACGCCAGCAAACAAAGCGGATACACATGCAGATGCGCAGGACGGTTGCAAACAATGCGGAGTTGCAGATAAGGAACCGTTGGTGCTTTGTGTAAGCTGTGAGTCACGATATCACGTGGCTTGTGTTGGTGTGGTTAGCGTAGAAGAAAGTCGGAGTTGGTGCTGCACTAATTGCACCAAACAAAACGACAGTTATTTAACGCCAGAAAAGCCAAGGAGTAAAACGTGTTCGATTTCCTCTAGACGATCATCAAGGTCATCAATGCAGAGAAGAAAGGAGTTGGAGTTATAACGTCTTAAAGAGCAACGGCGAACTTAATAATTCTCCACATTCCTCCGATGATGAGTTGCCACTTCATAATCGTGATGTCCTACACTGGCTGGGGCTACGTTAAAAAAACAACGTGTCCATCGATAGAGACGCTTCTGTAGCCAATACACAAGCCACAGTCATTAATACACCAAGGACACGCGACAGTGGGCTACTTACATCACAAGGTCCAGTTGTTAATAGTAGAATACCGATAGCAGAACCTACAATAAATCCT
Source organism: Eristalis pertinax (assembly GCA_907269125.1). Lineage (NCBI taxonomy): Eukaryota > Metazoa > Arthropoda > Insecta > Diptera > Syrphidae > Eristalis > Eristalis pertinax. Next base: position 91,925,150 of record OU026145.1, read on the forward strand.
TCAGTTAAGTTTACAACAAGGTCATACGATTGCTGTAATCAGGCAACTTATTCGACGATACCTACATCAACGAACATCGTTACAAGGCGGCTGACTGCAGATCATATAGCGGCCAGACAAGTAGTTTCAAGGGATCTTCATCCCTTTAATGGACTCCCCGAAGAATGGCATATGTTCATCTTAACATATGAAACCTCCACCGAAATCTGTGGATATTCAGATGCAGAGAACCTGCCTCGACAGCAAAGACGCCTGAAAGGAGCCGCTCTGGGAGCGGTCAGATTTCGCCTGATAACACCTACTGGAGTTCCAGGTGCTATCGAAACTCAGAATGTATGGCCGACCAGAGATAATAATAAATTCTTTGATAGCTACAGTAAGAAATGAGCCACCGCCAAGGATTGAAATAGTCGCACAGGCGTACAATTCATGCTTACTCCAAGAGAACAAAGTCGAGGTGTGCCCTAAATTTAAAAAGCTTGACCGCTCTCAAAAATGGGCCGAGCTGAAACTACATAAGCTCTGCCGAACATGCTTGAAGTCAGACGGAATTGATAGATGCGGTTCAAATAGACTATGTGGAGTTGACGGCTGTACCCGAAGACATCATCCTTTGTTTCACAAGATCGACGACGACGGAAGGAGTACCAAATACAACAAAGCCAAACCATCGAATCAACATCTTGACTCAGAAGAAAATTCATCGGTACTATTTCGTGTTCTACCAGTAGCACTTAGTTTCTAATATAGAAACATATGCGTTCTTCGACGAAGGATCTTCCGTTACCCTTCTGGATGAAGATATAGCCAAGCAACTTAATATCCCCGAAAATCCACATCCGCTGTGTCTTAAATGGACAGGTGACACACGAAGAGTCGAAGAAGGATCTAGAATAGTCAAACTAAAGATCGCTGGCATGGATAACCGAAAGAAAAAGTTCGCGCTTTCCAACATACGTGAACTTTGTCTTCCTGCGCAAACTATGATCGTTGATTATCTTCAAAGGAAGTTTCCACATCCTCCCAATGCCATCGTATTCAAACGCATCTCCTCCTATACTTATCGGTTTGGACAACTGGGGAGTAAGACTGTCAATAAAATCCAGTGAAGGGAAGAAGGACGAACCTTTAGCCATAAAAACACCACTCGGCTGGAAAATCTTTGGACCCTACCGGAAAAATATTACTAGGAGTCTGCACCACCGTAGTACCTTCCACATCTGTGAATGCCAGAAAAAATACGATCAAAGTCTCCATCAGCTGGCCAAGAGCTACTAAGAGGTCGAGAACTCAGGCACACATATTGGTACTTGCCAATATTCTCCGTTGTCAACTCTAATACACCGGGGAAGTTTCGCATTGTTTGGGACGCCGCAGCAAAGGTAAATGGCATATCTCTGAATAGTATGCTACTAAAGGGCCCAGATCAACTTACGTCGCTGACTTCCATCCTACTTCAGTTCAGACAGAGTCGAGTGGCCATCTGTGGAGATATCAAAGAGATGTTGCACCAGGTCATCATAAACGAGGAGGATCAACATTCCCAAAGATTCCTGTGGCGGTTGAACCAGAATATGCCGGAGCCTGAAACATACGATATGCAGGTTATGTCATTCGGAACAACATGTTCACCCAGCAGCGCACAATTCATAAAAAAACAAAAAGCCATGGATTTCAAAGCGACATACCCGATGGCAGTAGACGCAATTCTACAGAACCATTATGTGGACGACTACCTCGACAGCGTGGATTCGGATGAAGATGCTATTCAACTAGCTACTGAAATTTACAACATCCACAAGCAAGGAGCGTTCGAGATGAGAAACTGGCTGTCGAATTCAATTTTCGTTGCCTTTCGCATTGGGCAAATCTTGGAGAATTTGGATAATGGGAAGTGGCGTTGGCTTCCAACGAAACTAAATGCAGCGGATGCCGCCACCAAATGGAAACCGAATCCAACTCTCAGCTCCGGGAGTAGCTGGTACCGAATACCAGAATTCCTGTATCTCCCTCCCGAACAATGGCCGAACCATCCCAACGTTGTACCAACAGATGAGGAAATAAAAGGACTTATGATGCACCTCAACATCACAAATACAACCCTAATCGAGGTTAAGAAGTTTTCGCAGAGGAAGAAATTGGTAAGAACTCTAGCATTTGTCTACCGATTTGTCTACAGCCTCAGGGGCCGCGCAAAAGGCCTATCTGAATCAGAAGGGAGCCTAACCTCAGAAGAGTATGCTAAGTCGGAAATCCATCTCTACCGACAGCGCTCTCTACAAACTAAGCCCATATTTAGACGACGGTAACCTTCTAAGGATCCTAGGACGAACAGCTCCTTCGGATGTGGGAAGACCTATTATACTTCCTAAAAATCATCACATAACAAACCTCATCATAAAATCATATCATGACAAATTTCATCATTTAAACCATGAAGCCGTTGTAAATGAAATCCGCCAACGCTTCTATGTTCCATCACTAAGAGCGGTTGCAAATATGATAAGAAAAACTTGCCAATATTGTAAGATACGCGATGCTACACCGATACCACCCCAGATGTCAGCTTTACCGCCAGCCAGATTAGCCTCGTTCACGTGCCCATTCTCATCCATAGGGATCAACTATTTTGGACCCATGGAAATTAAAATTGGTCGGAGAAATGAAAAGCGATGGGGAGTTTTAATTACGTGCCTCACAGTGACCGCGACACACATAGAAATTGCATCATCTCTATCAACCGATTCATGTATTCATTGCCTGAGGAAGTTCATCGCGCGAAGGGGGACACCGATCGAGATTTATAGCGACAACGGCACCAACTGCCGAGGAGCCAGCCGTGAACTACGAGAAGCCTGCAAAGATATCAACCCTCGAATGGTAGCAGATAACTTTATTAGCTCAACGACCAAGTGGATATTCATTCCACCAGCTTCGCCTCATATGGGTGGCAGCTGGGAATGCTTAGTATGATCTGTGAAATCAGTTCTAACCAAGATCCTGCCGAATAGAACCCTAACAGAAAAAGAACTTTGCAGCTTACTACTAGGAGTCGAAGCAACAGTGAATTCACGACCGTTGACCTACGTTCCGGTTGACTTAGCAGAAGATGAGGCACTCACCCCTAATCACTTTCTCTTGGGCACATCGAACGGTACAAAACCCATCGGACTTTTCACTGACGACGTTCACAATCTACGGAAGAACTGGGTTACCACTCAAAGGATTGCCAATGTCTTCTGGAAGCGCTGGGTACAAGAGTATCTACCCACTCTTACAAGACGCACGAAATGGTTCCATCCAGCACCACCAGTGAAGCTCGGAGACATCGAAATCATCGTTGACCAGAACCTACCTCGAAACTGTTGGCCAAAAGGAAGGGTATTGGAGACTAATGTCAGCCGAGACGGACAAATACGTAGTGCGACGGTACAAACAGCTACTGGGATCTATCAGCTTCCAGTGGTGAAGCTAGCAATACTGGACATCAGAGGCGCTCATGAAAGGGATGGTAAGCCGAACGAGACAACCGCCGTACCAGGGGGGAGTGTTAGCGACTCTGACAATGCTGGCAACACCAATGTCAGCAATAAATACCTTTTGACGATGTTGGCAATACCCCGTCATCAGTAATGACATTTAACGCGTCCTGCCTTGAGCAGTGGTGACGAGAGGACCAGGGCAAACAAAATTTTCATTTTTTAAGTTCATTTAACATATTCGTTTAAAGTTAATTTTTAAGTTCTACCTTATTTTATTTTAAAGTTCATCTACTTATTCATTAATTTAGTTCATTCATTCAGTTTAATTCCGTTAAACTCTTCAAGTTAATAAACTAATTCATTTGTGCATAACATATCTGTAATTAAAATCTGTATTTCAAATCCGTTTTCCGTGAAGTGTTCTATGAAAGTGTGTAATTGTATCCTTTCTCCGTTCGCAACAGGTGGTGTGCGTTTGCTGTTGTTTGCACGTTGATGACTGGCGAGTTTTTGACGAATCTCCTGATATTGTTTACGACTAATGCAATTTGGATCGGATGATCTGTGTGGTTCACTGCAATTGGCTCAACGCATCGCGTCATGTTCTTTGATTTCAGTTGTTTTGTGGATGCCGGAGCAGTTATCACAAGAACTTTTTGCATGACAATGCATGAAGCCGTGTCCATACAGCTGACAATTATGACATTTTGTAATTTTTTCCTGGCTTTTGTCTCTTAAAGTCCCAGCGGACTATGGTTTTGAACAAACTGGAATGCTTTTTCTTCAGTTCTTCAGTTTTATTGTTCCGCGTTGAATATACACAATGAAAATATAGCTTTTATAATGGATGTTTGGGTTAACATTGTTTGTGATAATTTTCACGTCGATGCACTTTATTCCGGATGAAATAAGTTCTTCCTTTACAAGTTTTGCGCTTGTAAGATCAAGTCCCGATGAAATTACTTTCAAAGGTCGGGTATCCTTTCGAGAAAATGTGAAGAATTCAATATTTAGTCTGCGTAGTTCCGATTTTATTTTTGATTCTATGAATAAGACATACACAAAGGAATGTGTAGGAAAATTTATTTATTAGACAAGTTTAATAAACTTAGCGTAAATAGAATAAATGAAGAAATTAAAATCTTAACTATTTGTATAGGTAGTTCTTTTACGTTTTTGCAAAAGAAAACTAGATTATTTTAATTGATGGAATTGAGCTATGAATTACGAAAAGGGGAAAAAAATGTAAGTACTGCTAAGAAAAAAAAACATTATTTAGTATAGTAAGTACAGGCACTACTTCAAGCCGTTTGAAACAATGTAACCTAATACACATATCTAATACTAATACATAATAATGTAAGTCTTTGATTAATAACACATACTTGGTTCTGTTACTTGGTTTTTTTGTCTTTCGTTAGGGCAAACGTTTTTGTTAACCAAAAATCTAACACCAAGTGTGCGTTGGCCTTATAGGCAGTAGGTAGACCAATGGCTAGTAGAAGTCAGTGGAACTTCGGATGTATTCGATAGCGGATCTATTTAAGCGAATTGTTAGTTTAAACGAACTGTGTTGCATTCAATTCAACGATTAATTTGAAATGCAATTTCGACGTTCATTCGATTTTTATATAATCATGTTGGTTTTATTTTAGTACTTATTTTATCCTATGTGTATTATTTGTTTTTCTGGAGGAATCCGTCAGTTATTCTTATTTGCTCATTTTAATTTACGTATATTTTGTATTTGTATTTATTATCTTTTATATACCTTATTATATCTTTACCTCGTATACCACTCTCTTTGTTTAATTTTACTTTTATTTTGTATTTTAATTTCACTTTCGTTGTCTTATTCTTCATCCTTCCTCGCACCTACTTTAGGGGGGGTTAACACCAGTAAATACATACGAGTTACACATACAAATACAACACGAGTTGCATTTGAGCGATAGTATTCGTTTTAAGGCTTTATTTTGTACTTGAGTTACTAATACTACTTTTTAGTTCAAGTGTCAAACGAAAATTAAGATTTCTTCAAATTTGATCAGAAAATATATCCAGTTGCTGAATCTTACTAGTATAAGTTATCGCATTAAATTAATGAAATTGGCGGTCTAATTGACACACACTAAGGATTATATAAAAAAAGCAAAACTAAAAATAAAGTACACTAAAACTATAGCTTGACTATTTATTTTTTCGTTTCTTTAATAAAATATGATGATCAATACTACAAGAATATCAGTCAGATCGCAGAAACAGAAATAGGTTAACGAATCTCGTAACTATTTGTAAACTTAAAGCTTACTCTTACTTAAAGCCTCACAAGAGCAAGGTGAGTAAATTTGTGAGGTGAGTACAAAATTGTGAGGTTTTTGTAGTCCGAGCAAAATCTCACAACTTGTGAGCATCACAGTAAATGTCGAAATTGTGATGTTCGTTTGAGCAATTTATTTTTTTTATCTTCTTTTTTAATGTTTTTGTTTTGCTACTTGCTGAAGAAAAAGAAATTACAGGTAAAATTCAATTTGTTTTCTATACGTCTTGTAGATAGTTTACAAAGGTAATAAATATTTTGGAGACTGCAACGTAGAATTCTAGGAGATTTACAAAAAATAAATTCTTCTAGGAGGAAACATGCTTCATAAATTTTTTCCAATTTCCAAAAACATTATCCTGGGACATTATAGAAGAACTGCCAAATTACGATGACCAAACAAGTAGTTTGGCTATTACCGCCGCTCTGGGAGCGGTCAGATTTAGCCTGATGACACCTACTGGAGTTCCAGGTGCTATCGAAACTCAGAATGTATGGCCGACCAGAGATAATAATAAATTCTTTGATAGCTACAGTAAGAAATGAGCCACCGCCAAGGATTGAAATAGTCGCACATGCGTACAATCCATGCTTACTCCAAGAGTTTGTTGACAAATTGCCATCCCAATTAAAGTCGGACTGGGCCAGATATAAACAAACCATACCAGCAGTTACCACCCCGGCATTCGGATACTATATCTACGACATTGGGAAAGCAGCCAGTCAAGTGATTCTACCATGCACGTCGAACTGTATCATCGACAAAAAAGAAACCAAAGGGATTATCGGGAAACGTAGTTTCATCAACGTACACTCCCGAGATATGTCGCAATATGACAATGTAACAAAATGTTGTTTTTGTCAAGGAGAATGCAACAAAGTCGAGGTGTGCCCTAAATTTAAAAAACTTGACCGCTCTCAAAAATGGGCCGAGCTGAAACTACATAAGCTCTGCCGAACATGCTTGAAGTCAGACGGAATTGATAGATGCGGTTCAAATAGACTATGTGGAGTTGACGGCTGTGCCCGAAGACATCATCCTTTGTTTCACAAGATCGACGACGACGGAAGGAGTACCAAATACAACAAAGCCAAACCATCGAATCAACATCTTGACTCAGAAGAAAATTCATCGGTACTATTTCGTGTTCTACCAGTAGAACTTAGTTTCTAATGTAGAAACATATGCGTTCTTCGACGAAGGATCTTCCGTTACCCTTCTGGATGAAGATATAGCCAAGCAACTTAATATCCCCGAAAATCCACATCCGCTGTGTCTTAAATGGACAGGTGACACACGAAGAGTCGAAGAAGGATCTAGAATAGTCAAACTAAAGATCGCTGGCATGGATAACCGAAAGAAAAAGTTCGCGCTTTCCAACATACGTGAACTTTGTCTTCCTGCGCAAACTATGATCGTTGATTATCTTCAAAGGAAGTTTCCACATCCTCCCAATGCGATCGTATTCAAACGCATCTCCTCCTATACTTATCGGTTTGGACAACTGGGGAGTAAGACTGTCAATAAAATCCAGTGAAGGGAAGAAGGACGAACCTTTAGCCATAAAAACACCACTCGGCTGGAAAATCTTTGGACCCTACCGGAAAAATATTACTAGGAGTCTTCACCACCGTAGTAACTTCCACATCTGTGAATGCCAGAAAAAATACGATCAAAGTCTCCATCAGCTGGTCAAGAGCTACTAAGAGGTCGAGAACTCAGGCACACATATTGGTACTTGCCAATATTCTCCGTTGTCAACTCTAATACACCGGGAAAGTTTCGCATTGTTTGGGACGCCGCAGCAAAGGTAAATGGCATATCTCTGAATAGTATGCTACTAAAGGGCCCAGATCAACTTACGTCGCTGATTTCCATCCTACTTCGGTTCAGACAGAGTCGAGTGGCCATCTGTGGAGATATCAAAGAGATGTTGCACCAGGTCATCATAAACGAGGAGGATCAACATTCCCAAAGATTCCTGTGGCGGTTGAACCAGAATATGCCGGAGCCTGAAACATACGATATGCAGGTTATGTCATTCGGAACAACATGTTCACCCAGCAGCGCACAATTCATAAAAAAACAAAAAGCCATGGATTTCAAAGCGACATACCCGATGGCAGTAGACGCAATTCTACAGAACCATTATGTGGACGACTACCTCGACAGCGTGGATTCGGATGAAGATGCTATTCAACTAGCTACTGAAATTTACAACATCCACAAGCAAGGAGCGTTCGAGATGAGAAACTGGCTGTCGAATTCAATTTTCGTTGCCTTTCGCATTGGGCAAATCTTGGAGAATTTGGATAATGGGAAGTGGCGTTGGCTTCCAACGAAACTAAATGCAGCGGATGCCGCCACCAAATGGAAACCGAATCCAACTCTCAGCTCCGGGAGTAGCTGGTACCGAATACCAGAATTCCTGTATCTCCCTCCCGAACAATGGCCGAACCATCCCAACGTTGTACCAACAGATGAGGAAATAAAAGGACTTATGATGCACCTCAACATCACAAATACAACCCTAATCGAGGTTAAGAAGTTTTCGCAGAGGAAGAAATTGGTAAGAACTCTAGCATTTGTCTACCGATTTGTCTACAGCCTCAGGGGCCGCGCAAAAGGCCTATCTGAATCAGAAGGGAGCCTAACCTCAGAAGAGTATGCTAAGTCGGAAATCCATCTCTACCGACAGCGCTCTCTACAAACTAAGCCCATATTTAGACGACGGTAACCTTCTAAGGATCCTAGGACGAACAGCTCCTTCGGATGTGGGAAGACCTATTATACTTCCTAAAAATCATCACATAACAAACCTCATCATAAAATCATATCATGACAAATTTCATCATTTAAACCATGAAGCCGTTGTAAATGAAATACGCCAACGCTTCTATGTTCCATCACTAAGAGCGGTTGCAAATATGATAAGAAAAACTTGCCAATATTGTAAGATACGCGATGCTACACCGATACCACCCCAGATGTCAGCTTTACCGCCAGCCAGATTAGCCTCGTTCACGTGCCCATTCTCATCCATAGGGATCAACTATTTTGGACCCATGAAAATTAAAATTGGTCGGAGAAATGAAAAGCGATGGGGAGTTTTAATTACGTGCCTCACAGTGACCGCGACACACATAGAAATTGCATCATCTCTATCAACCGATTCATGTATTCATTGCCTGAGGAAGTTCATCGCGCGAAGGGGGACACCGATCGAGATTTATAGCGACAACGGCACCAACTGCCGAGGAGCCAGCCGTGAACTACGAGAAGCCTGCAAAGATATCAACCCTCGAATGGTAGCAGATAACTTTATTAGCTCAACGACCAAGTGGATATTCATTCCACCAGCTTCGCCTCATATGGGTGGCAGCTGGGAATGCTTAGTATGATCTGTGAAATCAGTTCTAACCAAGATCCTGCCGAATAGAACCCTAACAGAAAAAGAACTTTGCAGCTTACTACTAGGAGTCGAAGCAACAGTGAATTCACGACCGTTGACCTACGTTCCGGTTGACTTAGCAGAAGATGAGGCACTCACCCCTAATCACTTTCTCTTGGGCACATCGAACGGTACAAAACCCATCGGACTTTTCACTGACGACGTTCACAATCTACGGAAGAACTGGGTTACCACTCAAAGGATTGCCAATGTCTTCTGGAAGCGCTGGGTACAAGAGTATCTACCCACTCTTACAAGACGCACGAAATGGTTCCATCCAGCACCACCAGTGAAGCTCGGAGACATCGAAATCATCGTTGACCAGAACCTACCTCGAAACTGTTGGCCAAAAGGAAGGGTATTGGAGACTAATGTCAGCCGAGACGGACAAATACGTAGTGCGACGGTACAAACAGCTACTGGGATCTATCAGCTTCCAGTGGTGAAGCTAGCAATACTGGACATCAGAGGCGCTCATGAAAGGGATGGTAAGCCGAACGAGACAACCGCCGTACCAGGGGGGAGTGTTAGCGACTCTGACAATGCTGGCAACACCAATGTCAGCAATAAATACCTTTTGACGATGTTGGCAATACCCCGTCATCAGTAATGACATTTAACGCGTCCTGCCTTGAGCAGTGGTGACGAGAGGACCAGGGCAAACATAATTTTCATTTTTTAAGTTCATTTAACATATTCGTTTAAAGTTAATTTTTAAGTTCTTCTACATTATTCATTTTAAAGTTCATCTACTTATTCATTAATTTAGTTCATTCATTCAGTTTAATTCCGTTAAACTCTTCAAGTTAATAAACTAATTCATTTGTGCATAATATATCTGTAATTAAAATCTGTATTTCAAATCCGTTTTCCGTGAAGTGTTCTATGAAAGTGTGTAATTGTATCCTTTCTCCGTTCGCAACAGGTGGTGTGCGTTTGCTGTTGTTTGCACGTTGATGACTGGCGAGTTTTTGACGAATCTCCTGATATTGTTTACGACTAATGCAATTTGGATCGGATGATCTGTGTGATTCACTGCAATTGGCGCAAAGCATCGGGTCATGTTCTTTGATTTCAGTTGTTTTGTGGATGCCGGAGCAGTTATCACAAGAACTTTTTGCATGACAATGCATGAAGCCGTGTCCATACAGCTGACAATTATGACATTTTGTAATTTTTTCCTGGCTTTTGTCTCTTAAAGTCCCAGCGGACTATGGTTTTGAGCAAACTGGAATGCTTTTTCTTCAGTTCTTCAGTTTTATTGTTCCGCGTTGAATATACACAATGAAAATATAGCTTTTATAATGGATGTTTGGGTTAACATTGTTTGTGATAATTTTCACGTCGATGCACTTTATTCCGGATGAAATAAGTTCTTCCTTTACAAGTTTTGCGCTTGTAAGATCAAGTCCCGATGAAATTACTTTCAAAGGTCGCGTATCCTTTCGAGAAAATGTGAAGAATTCAATATTTAGTCTGCGTAGTTCCGATTTTATTTTCTCTGAGCTCTCTTAATTCTATGAATAAGACATACACATAGGAATGTGTAGGAAAATTTATTTATTAGACAAGTTTAATAAACAAAGCGTAAATAGAATAAATGAAGAAATTAAAATCTTAACTATTTGTATATGTAGTTCTTTTACGTTCTTGCAAAAGAAAACTAGATTATTTTAATTGATGGAATTGAGCTATGAATTACGAAAAGGGGAAAACAATTTAAGTACTGCTAAGAAAAAAAAACATTATTTAGTATAGTAAGTACAGGCACTACTTCAAGCCGTTTGAAACAATGTAACCTAATACACATATCTAATACTAATACATAATAATGTAAGTCTTTGATTAATAACACATACTTGGTTCTGTTACTTGGTTTTTTTGTCTTTCGTTAGGGCAAACGTTTTTGTTAACCAAAAATCTAACACCAAGTGTGCGTTGGCCTTATAGGCAGTAGGTAGACCAATGGCTAGTAGAAGTCAGTGGAACTTCGGATGTATTCGATAGCGGATCTATTTAAGCGAATTGTTAGTTTAAACGAACTGTGTTGCATTCAATTCAACGATTAATTTGAAATGCAATTTCGACGTTCATTCGATTTTTATATAATCATGTTGGTTTTATTTTAGTACTTATTTTATCCTATGTGTATTATTTGTTTTTCTGGAGGAATCCGTCAGTTATTCTTATTTGCTCATTTTAATTTACCTATATTTTGTATTTGTATTTATTATCTTTTATATACCTTATTATTTCTTTACCTCGTATACCACTCTCTTTGTTTAATTTTACTTTTATTTTGTATTTTAATTTCACTTTCGTTGTCTTATTCTTCATCCTTCCTCGGACCTACTTTAGGGGGGGTTAACACCAGTAAATACATACGAGTTACACATACAAATACAACACGAGTTGCATTTGAGCGATAGTATTCGTTTTAAGGCTTTATTTTGTACTTGAGTTACTAATACTACTTTTTAGTTCAAGTGTCAAACGAAAATTAAGATTTCTTCAAATTTGATCAGAAAATATATCCAGTTGCTGAATCTTACTAGTATAAGTTATCGCATTAAATTAATGAAATTGGCGGTCTAATTGACACACACTAAGGATTATATAAAAAAGCAAAACTAAAAATAAAGTACATTAAAACTATAGCTTGACTATTTATTTTTTCGTTTCTTTAATAAAATATGATGATCAATACTACAAGAATATCAGTCAGATCGCAGAAACAGAAGTAGGTTAACGAATCTCGTAACTATTTGTAAACTTAAAGCTTACTCTTACTTAAAGCCTCACAAGAGCAAGGTGAGTAAATTTGTGAGGTGAGTACAAAATTGTGAGGTTTTTGTAGTCCGAGCAAAATCTCACAACTTGTGAGCATCACAGTAAATGTCGAAATTGTGATGTTCGTTTGAGCAATTTATTTTTTTTATCTTCTTTTTTAATGTTTTTGTTTTGCTACTTGCTGAAGAAAAAGAAATTACAGGTAAAATTCAATTTGTTTTCTATACGTCTTGTAGATAGTTTACAAAGGTAATAAATATTTTGGAGACTGCAACGTAGAATTCTAGGAGATTTACAAAAAATAAATTCGTCTAGGAGGAAACATGCTTCATAAATTTTTTCCAATTTCCAAAAACATTATCCTGGGACATTATAGAAGAACTGCCAAATTACGATGACCAAACAAGTAGATTGTCTATTACCGCCGCTCTGGGAGCGGTCAGATTTTGCCTGATGACACCTACTGGAGTTCCAGGTGCTATCGAAACTCAGAATGTATGGCCGACCAGAGATAATAATAAATTCTTTGATAGCTACAGTAAGAAATGAGCCACCGCCAAGGATTGAAATAGTCGCACATGCATACAATCCCTGCTTACTCCAAGAATTTGTTGACAAATTGCCATCCCAATTAAAGTCGGACTGGGCCAGATATAAACAAACCATACCAGCAGTTACCACCCCGGCATTCGGATACTATATCTACGACATTGGGAAAGCAGCCAGTCAAGTGATTCTACCAAGCACGTCGAACTGTATCATCGACAAAAAAGAAACCAAAGGGATTATCGGGAAACGTAGTTTCATCAACGTACACTCCCGAGATATGTCGCAATATGACAATGTAACAAAATGTTGTATTTATCAAGGAGAATGCAACAAAGTCGAGGTGTGCCCTAAATTTAAAAAACTTGACCGCTCTCAAAAATGGGCCGAGCTGAAACTACATAAGCTCTGCCGAACATGCTTGAAGTCAGACGGAATTGATAGATGCGGTTCAAATAGACTATGTGGAGTTGACGGCTGTACCCGAAGACATCATCCTTTGTTTCACAAGATCGACGACGACGGAAGGAGTACCAAATACAACAAAGCCAAACCATCGAATCAACATCTTGACTCAGAAGAAAATTCATCGGTACTATTTCGTGTTCTACCAGTAGCACTTAGTTTCTAATGTAGAAACATATGCGTTCTTCGACGAAGGATCTTCCGTTACCCTTCTGGATGAAGATATAGCCAAGCAACTTAATATCCCCGAAAATCCACATCCGCTGTGTCTTAAATGGACAGGTGACACACGAAGAGTCGAAGAAGGATCTAGAATAGTCACACTAAAGATCGCTGGCATGGATAACCGAAAGAAAAAGTTCACGCTTTCCAACATACGTGAACTTTGTCTTCCTGCTCAAACTATGAACGTTGATTATCTTCAAAGGAAGTTTCCACATCCTCCCAATGCGATTGTATTCAAACGCATCTCCTCCTATACTTATCGGTTTGGACAACTGGGGAGTAAGACTGTCAATAAAATCCAGTGAAGGGAAGAAGGACGAACCTTTAGCCATAAAAACACCACTCGGCTGGAAAATCTTTGGACCCTACCGGAAAAATATTACTAGGAGTCTTCACCACCGTAGTACCTTCCACATCTGTGAATGCCAGAAAAAATACGATCAAAGTCTCCATCAGCTGGTCAAGAGCTACTAAGAGGTCGAGAACTCAGGCACACATATTGGTACTTGCCAATATTCTCCGTTGTCAACTCTAATACACCGGGAAGTTTCGCATTGTTTGGGACGCCGCAGCAAAGGTAAATGGCATATCTCTGAATAGTATGCTACTAAAGGGCCCAGATCAACTTACGTCGCTGATTTCCATCCTACTTCGGTTCAGACAGAGTCGAGTGGCCATCTGTGGAGATATCAAAGAGATGTTGCACCAGGTCATCCTAAACGAGGAGGATCAACATTCCCAAAGATTCCTGTGGCGGTTGAACCAGAATATGCCGGAGCCTGAAACATACGTTATGCAGGTTATGTCATTCGGAACAACATGTTCACCCAGCAGCGCACAATTCATAAAAAAACAAAAAGCCATGGATTTCAAAGCGACATACCCGATGGCAGTAGACGCAATTCTACAGAACCATTATGTGGACGACTACCTCGACAGCGTGGATTCGGATGAAGATGCTATTCAACTAGCTACTGAAATTTACAACATCCACAAGCAAGGAGCGTTCGAGATGAGAAACTGGCTGTCGAATTCAATTTTCGTTGCCTTTCGCATTGGGCAAATCTTGGAGAATTTGGATAATGGGAAGTGGCGTTGGCTTCCAACGAAACTAAATGCAGCGGATGCCGCCACCAAATGGAAACCAAATCCAAATCTCAGCTCCGGGAGTAGCTGGTACCGAATACCAGAATTCCTGTACCTCCCCCCCGAACAATGGCCGAACCATCCCAACGTTGTACCAACAGATGAGGAAATAAAAGGACTTATGATGCACCTCAACATCACAAATACAACCCTAATCGAGGTTAAGAAGTTTTCGCAGAGGAAGAAATTGGTAAGAACTCTAGCATTTGTCTACCGATTTGTCTACATCCTCAGGAGCCGCGCAAAAGGCCTAACTGAATCAGAAGGGAGCCTAACCTCAGAAGAGTATGCTAAGTCGGAAATCTATCTCTACCGACAGCGCTCTCTACAAACTAAGCCCATATTTAGACGGTAACCTTCTAAGGATCCTAGGACGAACAGCTCCTTCGGATGTGGGAAGACCTATTATACTTCCTAAAAATCATCACATAACAAACCTCATCATAAAATCATATCATGACAAATTTCATCATTTAAACCATGAAGCCGTTGTAAATGAAATACGCCAACGCTTCTATGTTCCATCACTAAGAGCGGTTGCAAAAATGATAAGAAAAACTTGCCAATATTGTAAGATACGCGATGCTACACCGATACCACCCCAGATGTCAGCTTTACCGCCAGCCAGATTAGCCTCGTTCACGTGCCCATTCTCATCCATAGGGATCCACTATTTTGGACCCATGAAAATTAAAATTGGTCGGAGAAATGAAAAGCGATGGGGAGTTTTAATTACGTGCCTCACAGTGACCGCGACACACATAGAAATTGCATCATCTCTATCAACCGATTCATGTATTCATTGCCTGAGGACGTTCATCGCGCGAAGGGGGACACCGATCGAGATTTATAGCGACAACGGCACCAACTTCCGAGGAGCCAGCCGTGAACTACGAGAAGCCTGCAAAGATATCAACCCTCGAATGGTAGCAGATAACTTTATTAGCTCAACGACCAAGTGTATATTCATTCCACCAGCTTCGCCTCATATGGGTGGCAGCTGGGAATGCTTAGTAAGATCTGTGAAATCAGTTCTAACCAAGATCCTGCCGAATAGAACCCTAACAGAAAAATAACTTTGCAGCTTACTACTAGGAGTCGAAGCAACAGTGAATTCACGACCGTTGACCTACGTTCCGGTTGACTTAGCAGAAGATGAGGCACTCACCCCTAATCACTTTCT
This sequence comes from Eristalis pertinax, assembly GCA_907269125.1. NCBI lineage: Eukaryota > Metazoa > Arthropoda > Insecta > Diptera > Syrphidae > Eristalis > Eristalis pertinax. The sequence goes on from OU026145.1 coordinate 91,940,759, forward strand.
CTTGGGCACATCGAACGGTACAAAACCCATCGGACTTTTCACTGACGACGTTCACAATCTACGGAAGAACTGGGTTACCACTCAAAGGATTGCCAATGCCTTCTGGAAGCGCTGGGTACAAGAGTATCTACCCACTCTTACAAGACGCACGAAATGGTTCCATCCAGCACCACCAGTGAAGATCGGAGACATCGAAATCATCGTTGACCAGAACCTACCTCGAAACTGTTGGCCAAAAGGAAGGGTATTGGAGACTAATGTCAGCCGAGACGGAAAAATACGTAGTGCGGCGGTACAAACAGCTACTGGGATCTATCAGCGTCCAGTGGTGAAGCTAGCAATACTGGACATCAGAGGCGCTCATGAAAGGGATGGTAAGCCGAACGAGACAACCGCCGTACCAGGGGGGAGTGTTAGCGACTCTGACAATGCTGGCAACACCAATGTCAGCAATAAATACCTTTTGACGATGTTGGCAATACCCCGTCATCAGTAATGACATTTAATGCGTCCTGCCTTGAGCAGTGGTGACGAGAGGACCAGGGCAAACATAATTTTCATTTTTTAAGTTCATTTAACATATTCGTTTAAAGTTAATTTTTACGTTCTTCTACATTATTCATTTTAAAGTTCATCTACTTATTCATTAATTTAGTTCATTCATTCAGTTTAATTCCGTTAAACTCTTCAAGTTAATAAACTAATTCATTTGTGCATAACATATCTGTAATTAAAATCTGTATTTCAAATACGTTTTCCGTGAAGTGTTCTATGAAAGTGTGTAATTGTATCCTTTCTCCGTTCGCAACAGGTGGTGTGCGTTTGCTGTTGTTTGCACGTTGATGACTGGCGAGTTTTTGACGAATCTCCTGATATTGTTTACGACTAATGCGATTTGGATCGGATGATCTGTGTGGTTCACTGTAATTGGCGCAACGCATCGCTTCATGTTCTTTTTTTGTGGATGCCGGAGCAGTTATCACAAGAACTTTTTGCATGACAATGCATGAAGCCGTGTCCATACAGCTGACAATTATGACATTTTGTAATTTTTTCCTGGCTTTTGTCTCTTAAAGTCCCAGCGGACTATGGTTTTGAACAAACTGGAATGCTTTTTCTTCAGTTCTTCAGTTTTATTGTTCCGCGTTGAATATACGCAATGAAAATATAGCTTTTATAATGGATATTTGGGTTAACATTGTTTGTGATAATTTTCACGTCGATGCACTTTATTCCGGATGAAATAAGTTCTTCCTTTAAAAGTTTTGCGCTTGTAAGATCAAGTCCCGATGAAATTACTTTCAAAGGTCGCGTATCCTTTCGAGAAAATGTGAAGAATTCAATATTTAGTCTGCGTAGTTCCGATTTTATTTTCTCTGAGCTCTCTTAATTCTATGAATAAGACATAAACATTGGAATGTGTAGGAAAATTTATTTATTAGACAAGTTTAATAAACTTAGCGTAAATAGAATAAATGAAGAAATTAAAATCTTAACTATTTGTATATGTAGTTCTTTTACGTTCTTGCAAAAGAAAACTAGATTATGTTAATTGATGGAATTGAGCTATGAATTACGAAAAGGGGAAAAAAATGTAAGTACTGCTAAGAAAAAAAAACATTATTTAGTATAGTAAGTACAGGCACTACTTCAAGCCGTTTGAAACAATGTAACCTAATACACATATCTAATACTAATACATAATAATGTAAGTCTTTGATTAATAACACATACTTGGTTCTGTTACTTGGTTTTTTTGTCTTTCGTTAGGGCAAAAGTTTTTGTTAACCAAAAATCTAACACCAAGTGTGCGTTGGCCTTATAGGCAGTAGGTAGACCAATGGCTAGTAGAAGTCAGTGGAACTTCGGATGTATTCGATAGCGGATCTATTTAAGCGAATTGTTAGTTTAAACGAATTCGTATAGATTCAACGATTAATTTGAAATGCAATTTCGACGTTCATTCGATTTTTATATAATCATGTTGGTTTTATTTTAGTACTTATTTTATCCTATGTGTATTATTTGTTTTTCTGGAGGAATCCGTCAGTTATTCTTATTTGCTCATTTTAATTTACGTATATTTTGTATTTGTATTTATAATCTTTTATATACCTTATTATATCTTTACCTCGTATACCACTCTCTTTGTTTAATTTTACTTTTATTTTGTATTTTAATTTCACTTTCGTTGTCTTATTCTTCATCCTTCCTCGCACCTACTTTAGGGGGGGTTAACACCAGTAAATACATACGAGTTACACATACAAATACAACACGAGTTGCATTTGAGCGATAGTATTCGCTTTAAGGCTTTATTTTGTACTTGAGTTACTAATACTACTTTTTAGTTCAAGTGTCAAACGAAAATTAAGATTTCTTCAAATTTGATCAGAAAATATATCCAGTTGCTGAATCTTACTAGTATAAGTTATCGCATTAAATTAATGAAATTTGCGGTCTAATTGACACACACTAAGGATTATATAAAAAAAGCAAAACAAAAAATAAAGTACATTAAAACTATAGCTTGACTATTTATTTTTTCGTTTCTTTAATAAAATATGATGATCAATACTACAAGAATATCAGTCAGATCGTAGAAACAGAAATAGGTTAACGAATCTCGTAACTATTTGTAAACTTAAAGCTTACTCTTACTTAAAGCCTCACAAGAGCAAGGTGAGTAAATTTGTGAGGTGAGTACAAAATTGTGAGGTTTTTGTAGTCTGAGCAAAATCTCACAACTTGTGAGCATCACAGTAAATGTCGAAATTGTGATGTTCGTTTGAGCAATTTATTTTTTTTATCTTCTTTTTTAATGTTTTTGTTTTGCTACTTGCTGAAGAAAAAGAAATTACAGGTAAAATTCAATTTGTTTTCTATACGTCTTGTAGATAGTTTACAAAGGTAATAAATATTTTGGAGACTGCAACGTAGAATTCTAGGAGATTTACAAAAAATAAATTCGTCTAGGAGGAAACATGCTTCATAAATTTTTTCCAATTTCCAAAAACATTATCCTGGGACATTATAGAAGAACTGCCAAATTACGAGTAGTTTGGCTATTACCGCCGCTCTGGGAGCGGTCAGATTTCGCCTGATGACACCTACTGGAGTTCCAGGTGCTATCGAAACTCAGAATGTATGGCCGACCAGAGATAATAATAAATTCTTTGATAGCTACAGTAAGAAATGAGCCACCGCCAAGGATTGAAATAGTCGCACATGCATACAATCCCTGCTTACTCCAAGAATTTGTTGACAAATTGCCATCCCAATTAAAGTCGGACTGGGCCAGATATAAACAAACCATACCAGCAGTTACCACCCCGGCATTCGGATACTATATCTACGACATTGGGAAAGCAGCCAGTCAAGTGATTCTACCAAGCACGTCGAACTGTATCATCGACAAAAAAGAAACCAAAGGGATTATCGGGAAACGTAGTTTCATCAACGTACACTCCCGAGATATGTCGCAATATGACAATGTAACAAAATGTTGTATTTGTCAAGGAGAATGCAACAAAGTCGAGGTGTGCCCTAAATTTAAAAAACTTGACCGCTCTCAAAAATGGGCCGAGCTGAAACTACATAAGCTCTGCCGAACATGCTTGAAGTCAGACGGAATTGATAGATGCGGTTCAAATAGACTATGTGGAGTTGACGGCTGTACCCGAAGACATCATCCTTTGTTTCACAAGATCGACGACGACGGAAGGAGTACCAAATACAACAAAGCCAAACCATCGAATCAACATCTTGACTCAGAAGAAAATTCATCGGTACTATTTCGTGTTCTACCAGTAGCACTTAGTTTCTAATGTAGAAACATATGCGTTCTTCGACGAAGGATCTTCCGTTACCCTTCTGGATGAAGATATAGCCAAGCAACTTAATATCCCCGAAAATCCACATCCGCTGTGTCTTAAATGGACAGGTGACACACGAAGAGTCGAAGAAGGATCTAGAATAGTCACACTAAAGATCGCTGGCATGGATAACCGAAAGAAAAAGTTCACGCTTTCCAACATACGTGAACTTTGTCTTCCTGCGCAAACTATGAACGTTGATTATCTTCAAAGGAAGTTTCCACATCCTCCCAATGTGATCGTATTCAAACGCATCTCCTCCTATACTTATCGGTTTGGACAACTGGGGAGTAAGACAGAGTCGAGTGGCCATCTGTGGAGATATCAAAGAGATGTTGCACCAGGTCATCATAAACGAGGAGGATCAACATTCCCAAAGATTCCTGTGGCGGTTGAACCAGAATATGCCGGAGCCTGAAACATACGATATGCAGGTTATGTCATTCGGAACAACATGTTCACCCAGCAGCGCACAATTCATAAAAAAACAAAAAAGCCATGGATTTCAAAGCGACATACCCGATAGACGCAATTCTACAGAACCATTATGTGGACGACTACCTCGACAGCGTGGATTCGGATGAAGATGCTATTCAACTAGCTACTGAAATTTACAACATCCACAAGCAAGGAGCGTTCGAGATGAGAAACTGGCTGTCGAATTCAATTTTCGTTGCCTTTCGCATTGGGCAAATCTTGGAGAATTTGGATAATGGGAAGTGGCGTTGGCTTCCAACGAAACTAAATGCAGCGGATGCCGCCACCAAATGGAAACCGAATCCAACTCTCAGCTCCGGGAGTAGCTGGAATAAAAGGACTTATGATGCACCTCAACATCACAAATACAACCCTAATCGAGGTTAAGAAGTTTTCGCAGAGGAAGAAATTGGTAAGAACTCTAGCATTTGTCTACCGATTTGTCTACATCCTCAGGAGCCGCGCAAAAGGCCTAACTGAATCAGAAGGGAGCCTAACCTCAGAAGAGTATGTAAGTCGGAAATCCATCTCTACCGACAGCGCTCTCTACAAACTAAGCCCATATTTAGACGGTAACCTTCTAAGGATCCTAGGACGAACAGCTCCTTCGGATGTGGGAAGACCTATTATACTTCCTAAAAATCATCACATAACAAACCTCATCATAAAATCATATCATGACAAATTTCATCATTTAAACCATGAAGCCGTTGTAAATGAAATCCGCCAACGCTTCTATGTTCCATCACTAAGAGCGGTTGCAAATATGATAAGAAAAACTTGCCAATATTGTAAGATACGCGATGCTACACCGATACCACCCCAGATGTCAGCTTTACCGCCAGCCAGATTAGCCTCGTTCACGTGCCCATTCTCATCCATAGGGATCCACTATTTTGGACCCATGAAAATTAAAATTGGTCGGAGAAATGAAAAGCGATGGGGAGTTTTAATTACGTGCCTCACAGTGACCGCGACACACATAGAAATTGCATCATCTCTATCAACCGATTCATGTATTCATTGCCTGAGGAAGTTCATCGCGCGAAGGGGGACACCGATCGAGATTTATAGCGACAACGGCACCAACTTCCGAGGAGCCAGCCGTGAACTACGAGAAGCCTGCAAAGATATCAACCCTCGAATGGTAGCAGATAACTTTATTAGCTCAACGACCAAGTGGATATTCATTCCACCAGCTTCGCCCCATATGGGTGGCAGCTGGGAATGCTTAGTAAGATCTGTGAAATCAGTTCTAACCAAGATCCTGCCGAATAGAACCCTAACAGAAAAAGAACTTGCAGCTTACTACTAGGAGTCGAAGCAACAGTGAATTCAAGACCGTTGACCTACGTTCCGGTTGACTTAGCAGAAGATGAGGCACTCACCCCTAATCACTTTCTCTTGGGCACATCGAACGGTACAAAACCCATCGGACTTTTCACTGACGACGTTCACAATCTACGGAAGAACTGGGTTACCACTCAAAGGATTGCCAATGCCTTCTGGAAGCGCTGGGTACAAGAGTATCTACCCACTCTTACAAGACGCACGAAATGGTTCCATCCAGCACCACCAGTGAAGATCGGAGACATCGAAATCATCGTTGACCAGAACCTACCTCGAAACTGTTGGCCAAAAGGAAGGGTATTGGAGACTAATGTCAGCCGAGACGGACAAATACGTAGTGCGGCGGTACAAACAGCTACTGGGATCTATCAGCGTCCAGTGGTGAAGCTAGCAATACTGGACATCAGAGGCGCTCATGAAAGGGATGGTAAGCCGAACGAGACAACCGCCGTACCAGGGGGGAGTGTTAGCGACTCTGACAATGCTGGCAACACCAATGTCAGCAATAAATACCTTTTGACGATGTTGGCAATACCCCGTCATCAGTAATGACATTTAACGCGTCCTGCCTTGAGCAGTGGTGACGAGAGGACCAGGGCAAACATAATTTTCATTTTTTAAGTTCATTTAACATATTCGTTTAAAGTTAATTTTTAAGTTCTTCTACCTTATTCATTTTAAAGTTCATCTAATTCATTTGTGCATAACATATCTGTAATTGAAATCTGTATTTCAAATCCGTTCGCATCCTTTCTCCGTTCGCAACAGGTGATGTGCGTTTGCTGTTGTTCGCACGTTGATGACTGGCGAGTTTTTGACGAATCTCCTGATATTGTTTACGACTAATGCAATTTGGATCGGTTGATCTGTGTGGTTCACTGCAATTGGCGCAACGCATCGCGTCATGTTCTTTGATTTCAGTTGTTTTGTGGATGCCGGAGCAGTTATCACAAGAACTTTTTGCATGACAATGCATGAAGCCGTGTCCATACAGCTGACAATTATGACATTTTGTAATTTTTTCCTGGCTTTTGTCTCTTAAAGTCCCAGCGGACTATGGTTTTGAACAAACTGGAATGCTTTTTCTTCAGTTCTTCAGTTTTATTGTTCCGCGTTGAATATACACAATGAAAATATAGCTTTTATAATGGATGTTTGGGTTAACATTGTTTGTGATAATTTTCACGTCGATGCACTTTATTCCGGATGAAATAAGTTCTTCCTTTAAAAGTTTTGCGCTTGTAAGATCAAGTCCCGATGAAATTACTTTCAAAGGTCGCGTATCCTTTCGAGAAAATGTGAAGAATTCAATATTTAGTCTGCGTAGTTCCGATTTTATTTTCTCTGAGCTCTCTTAATTCTATGAATAAGACATAAACATTGGAATGTGTAGGAAAATTTATTTATTAGACAAGTTTAATAAACTTAGCGTAAATAGAATAAATGAAGAAATTAAAATCTTAACTATTTGTATATGTAGTTCTTTTACGTTCTTGCAAAAGAAAACTAGATTATGTTAATTGATGGAATTGAGCTATGAATTACGAAAAGGGGAAAAAAATGTAAGTACTGCTAAGAAAAAAAAACATTATTTAGTATAGTAAGTACAGGCACTACTTCAAGCCGTTTGAAACAATGTAACCTAATACACATATCTAATACTAATACATAATAATGTAAGTCTTTGATTAATAACACATACTTGGTTCTGTTACTTGGTTTTTTTGTCTTTCGTTAGGGCAAAAGTTTTTGTTAACCAAAAATCTAACACCAAGTGTGCGTTGGCCTTATAGGCAGTAGGTAGACCAATGGCTAGTAGAAGTCAGTGGAACTTCGGATGTATTCGATAGCGGATCTATTTAAGCGAATTGTTAGTTTAAACGAACTGTGTTGCATTCAATTCAACGATTAATTTGAAATGCAATTTCGACCTTCATTCGATTTTTATATAATCATGTTGGTTTTATTTTAGTACTTATTTTATCCTATGTGTACTATTTGTTTTTCTGGAGGAATCCTTCAGTTATTCTTATTTGCTCATTTTAATTTACCTATATTTTGTATTTGTATTTATTATCTTTTATATACGTTATTATATCTTTACCTCGTATACCACTCTCTTTGTTTAATTTTACTTTTATTTTGTATTTTAATTTCACTTTCGTTGTCTTATTCTTCATCCTTCCTCGCACCTACCTTAGGGGGGGTTAACACCAGAAAATACATACGAGTTACACATACAAATACAACACGAGTTGCATTTGAGCGATAGTATTCGTTTTAAGGCTTTATTTTGTACTTGAGTTACTAATACTACTTTTTAGTTCAAGTGTCAAACGAAAATTAAGATTTCTTCAAATTTGATCAGAAAATATATCCAGTTGCTGAATCTTACTAGTATAAGTTATCGCATTAAATTAATGAAATTGACGGTCTAATTGACACACACTAAGGATTATATAAAAAAAGCAAAACTAAAAATAAAGTACATTAAAACTATAGCTTGACTATTTATTTTTTCGTTTCTTTAATAAAATATGATGATCAATACTACAAGAATATCAGTCAGATCGTAGAAACAGAAATAGGTTAACGAATCTCGTAACTATTTGTAAACTTAAAGCTTACTCTTACTTAAAGCCTCACAAAAGCAAGGTGAGTAAATTTGTGAGGTGAGTACAAAATTGTGAGGTTTTTGTAGTCCGAGCAAAATCTCACAACTTGTGAGCATCACAGTAAATGTCGAAATTGTGATGTTCGTTTGAGCAATTTATTTTTTTTATCTTCTTCTTTAATGCTTTTGTTTTGCTACTTGCTGAAGAAAAAGAAATTACAGGTAAAATTCAATTTGTTTTCTATACGTCTTGTAGATAGTTTACAAGGGTAATAAATATTTTGGAGACTGCAACGTTGAATTCTAGGAGATTTACAAAAAATAAATTCGTCTAGGAGGAAACATGCTTCCTAAATTTTTTCCAATTTCCAAAAACATTATCCTGGGACATTATAGAAGAACTGCCAAATTACGATGACCAAAGAAGTAGTTTGGCTATTACTATTAAACTAACTTTATCGCAAAAATAAATGATATATTATTTCAGTAATATACTTTATGTATTATTACTTTGTATTTTTTTTGTTTCACAATTTCCTCCGATCCTAAAGAAAGGAGACCTTCTAAACTGCGCCAATTACAGAGGTATAAGTGTCCTGAATATCATATACATATATAAAAAAAACTTCACATTCCGTGCGTCATAAGTGTTCTGGAAAACGCTTCATTCTTTCGGCAAAATTCTTTTTACGTGGGATATTAGATGTCAATACGATGGTTTATAGCTATGAAACATGTTTTTATATGTGTTATTTTTTGTTTTGGAAAAAGTTTGGTGTCGAAAAAATAACACGAAAATCACTATTGGAAAAAATAGTGACTTCCACATATTTACATATGTGTATGACATTCAACTCCAGAACGTTGGTTATCGTTCTTCTGATACAAAGAAGCATATATGAAACAATTGTGCATGTAGTTAATGATTTAACTGGTTATTTGGATGCTCCAGGAGGAATAGGCACAATTATTGCTTTTAGCAACCAAACGTTCTCAAAACAGAATTGCACTTGCGCTGGCATCTTCTGGTATTGTAGCTACATTGTTAGAAGGACTCCATATTCTGTACCATTAAATATGTGTGAGATAAGGCCACCATGGCTCATAAAAAATCAGTTGAATCTTTGGAAAGAACGCTGAAAGGCATGTGAAGACATATTCTCTTACAACAAATATTTGCGTTCAATTGTAAAATGATGTATCAGATGTTGAATGGTTGACGATTGCAGTTTCAAGGCGATACGATCTTCCACAAATCTCTGGAACTGTTCGCATATGGTAGGGTAAGTCATTTTTTTTCTGTCGACGATATAGGTCAATATAAGACAATATAAGACATTGATAGTCCCAGTCCTGATGTATGGCTCAGAAGCATGGACGCCAACAAAAGCGGACGAGGAATTCTTTCGTATAATCTTTGGTCCCGTATGTACTGATGGTGTTTGGAGGAGGGGACTGAACGACGAACTGTAGAATCGACGAACTGTTCATCGACATCGATCTGGTCAAACGAGTTCGAATCTCACGTCTCAGATGGCCAGTTCATGTAGAGCGATTGGAAACCAATGTTCCGGCCCGGAAAGTCTTGGACACCAACCCCAAGGGACAACGTGGGCCCATTTATGGCTGAGGAGAAGGTGCACCCCGAACTTTCAATGTGAAAAGAGTCAAAGTCTTCTCATCTGTCTGGCCAAGAAAGAGTAGGGTATAGCACTGGTTTATCATTAACATGGTTTGTGGAATTACCATGCTAGGGTATAAACTTATCTATGTATATGCTGTTTTCACCAAGGAAATGTAAAGGAAAGCTCTTGAAATCCTTTAATTTCTCAAGCTACAGTGATCCCGACACAAACGTCGGTAGCATCATCCAACAGTTATTAATATATATCGGCTGACCTACCCTGCGGTCTGTCATCACAGTCTATGTAAATATGTACATATGTCTTGTAAGGGGGGATCACTCAAGGAACATATCCGTAATACGAATACCAATACCAACAACTCCCTGAACTAACAAGTTTTTATAGGTGTAATGAACCCACCTTAACAACCAAATTGGGTTAATCTTTTTTACTGTTATCTCTAACAACATTTTAGGGGTGGTAGAGAACTCAAGGGTTTCCAAAAACAACTCCTGCTCAGCACACTCACTTTTTGATATAAGTAAGCCACCAGAACACATTATGCTCATGAACCGCGTGCCTTGAGTTGAATGAAATCTTTCGTTAATGTATACCCAAGCCACTAACAATACGAGAATGGGTGAAGTCGTTAAATAAGGCCCTGTGCAAAACCTTGTGTTGGAAAAACTGTAGATGCGACCAGACAAGTTCAAATGCTCCTCCAGCAAAACAGAACTTCTTCTTGAACTCCTTCAAATTCTGCTTCGTCCCTATGAACCTCCCTATGCAGAAACATGATCACTACGAGTCCAGTAAGAATCTCCAGCTAGCGCGATCTGTGTCTACTCGCCTCCAGTTTCGTACGTTAAGTTTGTAATGTCCTTCTCCACTTGGGTGCGCTACATAAGTCCTCTGTAGTCTCTGTAGTACATTCAAAAAACGTTCATCGCCTTCTTCTGTTTCACTTTCGATGACGTCGTCATCATCAATTTCCTTTTCGTGTTCTTGGGATGCATTTGGACTTTTTGTTGGAGTGATGGAATCGGCACCAGTCTTTTGGCTACATAATTTGTAGACTTCTACAGACAGGCGGACACGCTACACGTAACTAAAAAATGATTATTATTTATGATAATTAAAAAAAAGTACTGAATTCAAGAGTTCATACATTCTCAAACAATTTATATAAATTCATACATATTTTCATTCCGAAAACTTTTCTCAATAATATCGAAGGAATAAAGAAAAAGGAATAAGTAAGGAATAAAGAAAAAAATCAAAAAATGCAACTACATACATAATATGTACGTACATACGTACTCACTTACCTTTCAATATTATCCTTTCTATAGTCTTCGGAACCTGTGTACATACCCGTATATGTATATTTTATATGAGAGTACCGACGCGACGATTTGTTCGAAGGTGGAGCAAAAAAAGAATTACTATTTCGATGCAAGGAATGTATAGATATGTTCAATGAAACACCCTGATGTGTTCCCTTTGAAACTAAATTATTTTTTATTCACTATTAGATAGATTTACCATCATTACCTTCATTACCACTTCATAATAGGATCACAGTTTTTCGACTCAGGACGGGGGAGGACGAGTTGTTGATATTTTTGTATACCTTTATAATTAATTACAACAAAAATATATTTGTAGCGCACAGTGAGTTCCCCTTTAAGCAGCACGCACGCACATTCATTTTTTTGTCTCTTTCTAACATGCAGTCCCGCTTCGATCATGCAAGAACAACCGGACAACGATAATAATGATAACAATGTATTATATTGTATTCACTCAGTGAACGACAAACGCACGATGAGCAAAAATAAGAAATCAACTCGCCACACCTGTGCAATGTTTTTAGTTCACTCCAATTTTTGTTCACCACTACCATTGGCAAGAGTTCCTTGTATGTAAGCACAGAAGGGATGAATTTGAGTTGATTTCAAATGTCAAGTGATGATGTCATAGCGTCAAGGAAGGATATTATAAACACCCACTCACACTACTGAGATCAACCTGAGTAAAGCAACTTATGTTAAGTTCACATGAATGTTTTTATTGTTTGTTGTTCTGAATTGCCAACAAATTCATCACATCAGCATAACAAAAGGTAGATATAAGAAAATGAAAACCAGTTTTTTTTTTATTTTGTTTTCTTTATCGCAAACTATTCCTGAAAGAGAAAGTGCGAATTCTCTTAAATGATTTCAATGCGGGCTCTCTTCCCCAGTCTCTTTGAATTTCGTACACAGGCACCTTTATTGGAAAATATTTTTAATGGCTTTTTTTACATACACAAAACGGATCTTAAATGATAAGCTTTTATTATCAAAAGCGCGGATTTATTTCTGTTTTTAATGTGGGTTTAAAAAACACTCTGTAGATATGATATGTATGCAAGTATACGTATGATTAAAGTTGAGTTCTTAATCCTACTGATATGTATTTGATATGCATAAGTTAAATATCTGTAACTACATTCTCCCAATTAAATTTGCACAATGAGCTAAATGTGTGCGATTTATTTAAACTATTTTAATGTTTTAACGTCGTTTTTTAGATTCCAAATTAGATATTCCTTGTCTAATCTCTCCCCCGTCCACTTACAGACCGTTGCAACGCTACTAACACGAAACTCTCTTAGGTTTATCACAAATTCCAAACAAATTATATTTATTTCCTTTTGGAAATATACTAGTATAATTGAAGACAACTCTTCATAATCACATTTCTTTATTTAGCAATTTTAAAATTTATCACACAAGGCGGATCTCACGAAATGTTGCGAAGTCGAAGTGTTGTCGTTTACTCGGCTCTGCTACAGCTCGAGAGAGATGAAAAACTCTTCATGAATATTTTAAGATACGATTTTTTCCTGGGGGATAGGGGTTTTTTAAGGCATCATTGAGACAAATATCATTTCCTCCCTTTCAGTGTTAATATAAACCGAAATGAAACAGAGGCAAAACAGAAAATTAGAGTGAGAAAGTACGTGCCAGCGTGAATATAAAATAAATAATACATTAGTGGGTAGAAAGAGATGACAACATATTGATTGGTGTTATCAGGATATGGGGTGGATGACGAACTGAAGAGGTATATGGTAGTAGTGTGGGAGTTAGGCGCATTCTATTTGTAGAGTTTCAATAAAATGCAAGCAGGTATATCTACAGAGATGGACAGCACCTGCGCATTGTAAATATTAGTAAATGTTAGTGACTGGTTCTAGTACTATTTAAGGATAATAAATTGTTAAACATTCAGAATAATGATCAAAATGTCAACAAAACCTAAAACCAAAACATGCACTATTTAAAAAGAAAAATACAAGAAATATACAGGAAAAAAGGCACACAATTTCATAAACTTATAATTTTTTTTACAAATCAACTACATTGACAGTAATGTCATACGAAAAGTGCTGCCAAATATGGAAGGTTAGGTTTATAATTTCCGCTTGACCTCTGTGACATGCATATTGAAATTACTAATACTATTGGTATTAAGTTAGATATAGAAGCGTTTAAGCGTAAGACCTAAAGATGGGTCAAAGTCAGGCAGTAGTAGACCATTAAAAGATTCTTTGGCGATAACTTTGCCGCCGAAAAATTATAACGGTTTTTTGTAGAGGGTTCAAAACAAGAACGGAGGTACTTCCATACCAATTAAAGAAAAACAACTTTTAAAACTCAATGATCTACTTATTACTTGGTCCAAATTGCAAGTCGCCTGATTTACAGAATTCGAAAACACGCTTTGCCCGTCAAACGACGAGATGATGACAAGCTTTGAGTCGCGTAGCTGAGATGTGAATTTGATGTTGGTTGTGATTCGTGAATGATGCATTCCATAAACATTGTAACATATTTTATTATAATTTGTATTTTATTTTTGTTTTTGAAGTAAGTTTGTTCCCAAACTCGCCCAAGAGATTCATGACTCAATAACCGAATCGGTTAAGAAGCTGGATAAAAGTATAACGGCGCTCACGAAGATCATTCGATCTAAAAACGACGAAATTCACAACACCAACGACGCCGTCAACTGCATCCGTACGGACTTGGATATCCTTCTTCAGTCATCCACCACGTCGGCACCACCGCTCTTCCCAACTAATTCGAACAACGAAGCGATCCAGTCTCTGTGTGAACGACAGTCTACAATATTTGATAAAATGTACAATTCAATTACTTTACTCAGAGACGAAACTCAGCTCCTAACAGCGAGGAACACCAACACTACTCCATCACTTGAGTCTATCAAATCGTTAATGGAGGAACTTTTCTGCGCAACTTCAGCTTCTGACATTGCCATTCCCTTATGCGAGATCTTCAACACCGGCTCACAAACTTCGGCTATTCCCTCTCAAGACCCTCTTCCTCCGAAACTTAACTTTTTCGGCACAACCTGGACGAAATCAGAGTGGGATTCGAGAATAACAAGACTTCAGGAGAACAACCGATCTCACGATAATGACCTGTCTGTATTTATCATCAGCGGTGCCCCACGTAACATATCAGTCAAGTCTTTTATTAAACAGAGGCTCAACCTTGACATCAACCAATGGAAAAGCTGAGAAATGGACGAATCGTGATCTTCATCCCCAGGAAATATGAATGGCTTATTACCAACCCTTTCGGAGACAACTTTAATTTAGGAAGTTTAATTATAAGAAAATGTTCAACTTCCCCTAATCCCCGTCAGGATTCCGTTTTCTTAACATTCGCCCTAAATCTCGCCCACCAACCTCCAACCCATCTTCTCTTAACAATCTCACTAGATCTCACCCAACTACATCTAACCCCCCTATTATCACACCTAATCGTCCGTTGTCCAACAATCCAGTAAGTAGTAATTGGTCTTTAGAAACGGGCTTGTATCCTAACTTCAAAACAAGTACGAGATTCCCTAACTTCAAACGCGTATCATTTGACCTTAACGCATCCTCATCTATCAAACCTTCCCTCAAATACCCAAACTTTATTCATTCTCACACTCTCAACCCCAATCGTCCTCCAGTGTCTGTACCAGCAAAGCCCCTTTCCGCCTCTACTCCATCTTCTTCCGATAGTTCGAATACTAACCCCTCAAAATCGCTAACTCCACCGCGTTCCTTCATTGATCCGCTGTTTCCTCCTACTGCTAAACTAACGGAACAACTGACCGACTCTGGGGATGATGGACGTTATGTCCTTTCACGCTTACGTGATCGTAAGATCTACGAAAACATTCGTCTCTATCTCGCGTATTCCATCTGCATTGACGGGATTACCAAAACAAATGTTGTGGTTTCGCTCCACCAAGAAGGCCTCCTAACCGAACCTTCCGAATTAAAAAAGATTTTCGTCCATTTCCATGAGAGTCTTAATATTCCCCCTACTAATGTTGCTAACATTCTATCCACATTCGCCAATCATATCGCTTCAAAACGAATCGCCCATCTTCAACGAACTCGCGATAATTTCAAAAACTATTCTCGTTCCTAACGATTCCGATACCGCCATTAGTCACCTATCTATATATTACCAAAACGTTCGGGGATTGCGTACTAAATCATCCACCGTACTTCTGAACTCTCAAAATCTGCCTTACGACGTTTTTGCCCTCACAGAAACAAACCTCATTTTTTTCATTTTAGTTCATTTTTATTTACCTAATTCATAACATATACTTAAATACTAGACAAAAATGATAATAAAACTAGTTGGACGAACATTGTTACTACTTCTAACTTACTGGCCCTCACTGTACAGCCACCAGAATTATCGATGCTGCATTACAACATCATGCACATCCCGACTCGATACCGCTGTGCTGAACCGAAGGAGACCCTCCTCAGCTCGTTGTGCGACGGAACGGTAATGGTTGAGTCGCCCATCAACAGTTGAATGGGCGATGTGAAAGATGAGCGGTACCGCTTTTATGTCTTGTAACAGCCCGTACATGTCTAAGTGGAGAAAAGTGGGGGGACGAAGCCACTGTGACGTACCCGTTCGTGGTATTGTGCATTGGGCAGTACGACCCAGAGATCAAGTTATTGACTGAGTTCATCGCTCTGGCAGTATGGCCTCGAATCAACTTCAACAGGAAATTTTCTACTCGTATCAGGTTCACCCTATTGTATAAGACCTCATTGGAGTAGAATTTTCTGTACAGGGACTCTGGTGTTCTGTAGAGGCGAAGGCAAGCCCTCTCAAACATCCGAATCTTTTCCATCAAGCTTGCACTCACGTTGAACCACACGGGACCGCCATAGGGGAGCATTGGCCGGATGAGGGCCATGTAGCAGATTACCTTCACCCTCGCATCGAGTTGGCTGTTGTAAAACAGTCTCTTTGTAAGAGCGAAAGCGCCTCGGTCTCGGGCTAGAGCAGCATCTACATGTTTGTTAAAATATAGATATTGATCCAGCCAGATCCCCAGGTATCTGACTACAGTCCTTTGCGCCAGTGGTTGCCCGTGACGCCAACAATTGAGAACTTTCGCCAATTCTTATTTGTATCCGCTGAAGCCTTATACAACAGGGTCGTGAACAGTATGGTTTCCGACTTCTGAAAGTTGATATTCAACTTTCAGTCATCGCAACTTCTCATGAATGAGTCGAAGTCATCCCGCGCGAGAGTAGTGATGTCCTCGATTTTTTTGCCTGATCTGTACACGATCAAGTCGTCGGCGTACGCAATTACGTAAGGAAGAGAACTTATCAGATCGCTCAAGAAAATGTTGAGAACAGGATCGGCGAATTAACGGCACCCTGTTGGAGACCATTTTTTACTTCAAATATACACATTGCCATTCTTGACGACGAACCTTCTACCAGTAAGCATGTTACACAGTAGGCACAGCAGTGGTTTACTAATGCCTAGCTCATTGAGTTTGTAAAAAAGTCCTTCTAACCATACGGTGTCGAAGGATTTCTCCAGGTCAATCAGGCAGGCACCCGTACATTGTTTCTGGCTCTTGTTCCATTGGATATCCGACACCAGTTTCGACGCGGCATGAATAGTGTCATGCCCCGCTTTAAAACCGAATTGGTTATCCGGAATTATATGTTTGTCCGTCCAGTTGGTCAGAGCTCTATTTATCACCTTCTCAAATACCTTGCTGATGTTCGGAAGGAGACTAATTGACCGGAGGTTGCACGGATTCGAAGAATCTTTTCCTCGCTTGGATATGGGTTGCACAATCGCGGTTTTCCAATGCTCCGGATAATGTGCATTATTCAGAGCATTGTTAAACAGGATAGTGTACATATTAACCACATCTAGGGGGAGATGTCTTTGCACAATGTTCGAGATCCCGTCGATTCCACCTGACTTTTTCTTCTTAAGTGATTCGAAGACCGCTTGGAGCTCTGTCTTCGCTATGAACGGGGGATGAACCCCTTCGTTGGCGATGACATTATCTGCCATGTTATCTTCATTGAACACGACAAAGCCGATGTTCTCCGATCGCCATTGTTGCATGTCTTCTCGAAGTTGCGAGTTGCTAGATTGTACGCAGTTCTCCAGGTCGTGGTTTGGGCGAACACTCACATTCACCTTATACACTTTCTGAAAGACCGCTCCTAGTACCTCCATTTTTTCTTGCGGGTCTTCGACCACAAAGAAGTTATCGTCGAGTACCGCGTTATCTGGATCAATACCTGCTGTAGTCAGTATTTGTTCATTGTCCGTCGTTCTGGGGAGCTTAAGACACGGAAGATCGCTACGCTTACTGCGAAAGAATTTGTTTATTTGCGGGAACATGCTCGGGTTGCTGGATCTTACAGCCCGAATATTATTTTTCCAATGCATGTTAACAGAAAGTCTGTAGTTCTGAACAATTAATGTTTGAATGTTTTTGATGAGCGATTTCAGTGTCCTAATTTCCTCATCTCGTCTGTCAGTAAACCGTCTGTACAAGGTTTTTAATCTTGACAGCAGTCTACTTTTCCGTTGATGTAGTGCGTCAATAGTCGCATTGCGGTACAAGTTTTCGTTATTTGTTCGTGTATACCGTGGTATCGTACTGTCCATCGTTCGTTTTATTGTCTCGTCCAATTGTATTAGATACATGTCAATCTCCTCGTTTGACAAGTTTCTATTGGAAAGTATGTGGAGCGCATTTGATGAAACTGCCCTCGTCATTTGTCTGGAGAAGCGAGTCCAGCGTGTCCTACTGTAATTGTAGGGATACGTTTGAACAAACTCTCCTAATTCCGCAATATCGTTGGGGAACTTGATTTCGGCACTGAGTCCGCAATGGTCACTGAGATACACGAAAGTGCTCAAACAGTTTACAGTTTGTGAGTTTGTGTTTGTCAGCTGAAGTCGAACAGCAGGAGATCCAGATAAGAGCCACTTCTGGGGTAGGACGAGATCTGTGTTTGCTTTTAAATCGAGTCTGTACTCGACACTGTGCAACAGATGATAACAACAGATATGCGTAATTATTCAGTAGTTGTTGACGCCAACATTCTCCATGGCCAGTTTGAGAATAGATATCAACCAGCGCAGGTTTACACTTGTTTTGATTGAAATGCTATTAAGTATTATTTCACTTATTTTTTCGATGCTATGGGTCTAGGATAACTAACTTTAAGAAAACAAAAACTTTTAAGAAACAATTTGTTAACACATTGTTGAAGTATCATAAAAAGAGCTTACAACACTCTTACTTTTGAACTGCAGTTGCATAGTTCGTGGCTCATAATTGCATTACAAATTTCTTGAATTATCGACGAATGAAATATGTACATATGTACAGTGAAAGCTCGTCAGTCGTTCACAGACCGTTGAACTGTTCGCATGTGTTTCGACTTCGGAGTATTAACAAATAATAATTAAAGCAGTAAAATATCGCTAGTGTCACTAGGATCCCCAACTAGAGCGTAGCCGAGTGTGTAGAACTTACAGCCGTGGACCAGAGGGGGCTGAGTTCGAGACCCAGTGTGGGCGGTGTACTTCTTTTTTCGTTTTTTTTCCGCCAATATCACAATTGCACTGGCAAAGTGAGTGATACAAATCATGGAGGAGAACGGGCAGTCCGCTCGCTTACAAACGGACGATGGTCGGTGGCAGTAAAATTACACCACCAACCAACGGTGCCCAAAGACTGCACAACGAAGAGGAGGAGGAAAAAGCAGACCTCCACCGGTTCAAAGCGACGTAGCAGTTCCACGTCAGCAGTCCACGTCATCGAACGAGACGTCACACGAGGCCGATGCAGAAGACGATGCATATTCATACGTGTCAGACGGGAGGGAGGGGCGATTTGCAATAAGCAGTATCAGCTTTGAATCGATGCCCTCCGACACCGAGGAAGAGGCTGAGGCAATAATTCGCGCCAAAGAAGCGAAGATCTCTGACCTGAAGGAGGAAACTCAGAAACTAATCGATGAGATTAGAAAACTGAGAGAAACTAATCTCGCAAGGAGAACGAAGGAGGACGAGCAAAGGGTCTCACAACTCGGGCAACAACAAACACAGTTGCCCAATTCGAATCAGCTGCAAAAGCAACAACAACAGCTCTCAACATCTAAGAAGCTGCATCAAAAGTCAGCAGCTCAGCAACAACAACAGAAGCAGCCGCCAAAGAAAGCTTCCCAACAACAACAGCAAGCCGCAACGCCACAACAGAAACAGCAGCATCATGCAGCAACTCGACAGCAACAGCAGCCAGCAGTACATCAGCAAAAAAAGAAAGAAAAAATGCCACCAATCAATTTGTACAAGCCGGACGTCATTCAAACTTCACAGGTATGTAGGTCGGCCATAGGTAGTGGTCATTTGCAAGACAGTAGAGCATCATGCAGCTCTTAAGAGGTGTCTAAAGCGTTCGATGACGGAGTTCTTCTCCTTCACACCAAAAGGAGGAAAACTCCAGTCAAAATTACTAAAGATCGCTGCACCGCTCGAAGCGGATGAGATTTTCCAACTGCTCAAAGAGCGGTGTGTGACGGTCTCGAGTTCGTCGGGGTCAAGCCCTTCACCACAGCCAAGGCAGAAACAAACCTCCCTTCATCCTTTAACAGTTACGAGTTCTTTACTTCTAACTTCAGTGTTTTCCGTGATGATGGTTTGGGTAAAGCCGATAACTCATCTGGACGCGGCGTTCTCTTGGCTATCAATAACAAATATGATTCCTCACTCTTTAAATCATCGCACACCGCCGATTTCGAGTTCATTTATGTTAAGCTATCTATTCTTAAACGAAATCTATATCTGTTTTGTTATTACATTCGCCCGTCCCAACCAATTCAGAGCTACCAGCTCGCCATTGATGCCATCGACTGCGTGTTTAATGAAATTGATTCTAATGACGATGTCATAGTCATGGGTGATTTTAACCTTCCCCGTCTACAATGGGTTCAATCTGATGATGAGACACATTTGTTTCTCCTAATGCAACTGCTGAAAAGGAAATCTCTTTCTAGACTGTCTCTCTAACACCGGCCTATACCGAATAAGTAGTATTACCAACTGCCTTGGTAGACAACTCGATCTTATATTTTCATCTGACATTATTAACTGCATTGTCATTGAAAGCGATCATCTTCTGTCTACTTTAGACCGATACCTCTTTGTTTCCATTTCCTACAGTAATTTGATTCGAAAAAATCATTCGCCAACCTCTTGTAGCCTTAACTTTCGTAAAACTGATTTCGTCAAGCTCAATTTTTGGCTAAGCCGCGTTAATTTTAATCTTGCTTACATTAATATTGAAACCGTCCTTCTACTCTATCATCTCCGGTTGTCTCGTTAAAGCAAACCACCATGCAAATTGTCCCACATCCCCTCCTTGGTATAATAAACAATTACGATCACTTCGTAACAAAAGAAACAAACTCTGGAAAGCTTACCTCAAATCTCGCTCTGGCTTCGACCACTCCATTTACCAGCATACTCACCTACAATTTACTAAACTTTCTGAATCTCTCTATATGAAATATATCGACCGAATGCAATCCAATCTCATAACGGATCCTAAGAATTTTTACCGATTTATTAATACCAAACGAAAATGAGATAGTTATCCTCCTAATCTCAAATTTGGCAAAACTGCCTCGTCTGATCCCCAACCCATCGCAAACTTATTCGCCGATTTCTTCAGTCAATCTTACAATGGTTGTTCCACTGAGCTCGATCAAGATTACTTCTCATATCTGAACAATTCCGCCCAAACATCATTAGCTTCTATTCACGCAACAGCGCGCCTTGTTGAAGAAAAGATCAACACACTTAAGGACGACTATAACCCAGGTTATTAAGCCAAGTTTTTAACCAGTTTTCTTGGCTAAACAAAAACAGACTATTCATAACTGAAAAAAAAAAATAAATTAAGATCAGAATAGCTTAGGGTAGCCATATAGGGTCAGTAGGTTAGATGTAAGAACAACTGTTAAGATAGTTAAGCTAGTTTTAAGTATTTTTGTCTAGCACGTAAGTAAATGAATTAAAAATAAAACAAAAACGAATTAAAAAAAAAATAAATAACCAAGGTCCCGATGGGTTGCCTGCAATTGTGCTTAAGAAATGCGCTGGACACCTGGCTCAACCCCTAGCAACTCTTTTCAATATGTCCCTTTCACAAGGATGTTTCCCCCAGCTCTGGAAGATCTCTTTTATTATCCCTATACATAAGAAAGGTCCAAAAAACGACATAAGTAACTATCGTTCCATCGCTAAGGTATCTTGCGTACCTAAACTATTCGAAAGCATTGTGTACGATTCTATGTTTTTTCACTGCAAAGCATTATTTTCAACTTCCCAACACGGTTTTCTAAAAGGCAGATCGACGACTACGAACCTTACTGAATTTGTGTCTAAGGCATTATGCGCATTTGAAGACGGCAAAGAAGTCGATGTAATAGCCCCCTTTAGTAGAGCATTCGATAAAATTTCGCACAAAGTCATTATATTTAAACTCACAAATCTAGGTTTTCAACCTCACTTCATCAAATGGATCAAATCCTATTTGGAAAGCAGAGAATATGCAGTTACCTTCAGATTGTCTGTCTCTAAGCCCATCAAAGCCACTTCTGGCGTACCACAAGGTAGCCTCGGTCCACTAATACTCGTACTTACCATCAATGATGCTGACCGTATTATTATGAACTCTCATCTCTCTGTTTACGCCGATGACATGAAAATCTATTCGTTCATCTCCTCCCCCTCTGACTCCTACTCTCTTCAAGATGACCTAAACAGTTTTTCTATTTGGTGTCAAAAAAAACGATCTCCAACTTAACATCAGTAAATGTCAATCCATTACATACTCCCGCAAACGTCCACCGCATCCACATAGAAACTATTTCCTCAGCAATGAACTAGTCCCTTCAGTATCACATTTACGCGACTTAGGCGTTATCTGTGATCGTGAGCTGTGATCGTGAGCTCAACTTTCGTTCCCACATTGACAATATTATAAATAGAGCAAATTCTACGCTTGGCTTTATCA
Organism: Eristalis pertinax; assembly: GCA_907269125.1. Classification (NCBI taxonomy): domain Eukaryota; kingdom Metazoa; phylum Arthropoda; class Insecta; order Diptera; family Syrphidae; genus Eristalis; species Eristalis pertinax. The sequence continues at coordinate 91,963,156 of OU026145.1, forward strand.
AACTCTGGTCAAAAGAATTTTCGAATCTCTATGTCACAAAATCACCTTCGTCAGACCCATTCTCGAATATGCCAGCCAAGTATGGTCACCTCATTTCGCGGTCCACATTCGTCGTATCGAAGCTGTCGAGCGTAGGTTTCTACGTTTCGCTCTACCTGATCTTGCCTGGACTGACAGAACTAACTTACCTCCTTACTCTGATCGCCTTAAACTAATTCGCCTCGAGTCCCTCGAAAACCGTCGAAAACCGTAAAACTGCCGATCTGCTCTTCCTCCACCAACTGATTACTGGTAATACAGACTGCCCCGCACTTCTTGAATTTATGTCTCTTAGCGTCAACACCTACAATTTAAGGTCTGCAGCCCTCTTCCGCATTAGACCACATCGGACTAATTACGGCTTGAACTCACCGGTATCAAGAATGTTAAGCCTGGCTAACACTATGGAATACTCTTTCGATTTCCACCTTAGCAAAACCTCACTTCGAAACCACCTCCAATCCCATTCTTTCCTGCGCTAGTCCTCCCTTTTTTTCTCTACCATCTAGGTTAAGCTTTAGTTTTTAAGTTTAGATTGTTTAAGTTATCTGCTTGTATTAAGCTCAATAAATTGGGGGTGTTGCCCCCACTACCACAAATCCAAAGAGTTTTCTCCACCTGTTATGTATATAAGTAATAAAAAACACGATATTCAAATGGAAGTTACTCATATGTTTTCATTGTATTGAGAATAAAAGGGGTATCACGTAAATTTTCTTTTCTTTTTTCTATTTTGTTTATGAATTTTTCTTAAAAATATTCATTAAACTTAACTCATGCTAAGTGCAAATTATACTATTTTCAGGAAAGAGGTTTAAAGTTGTTTGACAATAACTTTTTTCTTACTTAATAGATTTTTGAACCGGTTGATGTATTAATCATTTTATTATTCTTATCCTTTTTTTAATAAAAGACCGAATTTGTGTTATGCGTCTTCTAGGTTAAATTAGAGTTGGTATACTTATTCAAGTTTAGCTCTTACTTTATACGATTCTATGTTAGTATTACACTGCACGGAAAGAATATTCTTGGAATCTATTTTAAGTTGATTTACATAGCGTGAAAGTGGTTGGAACAAGTGCTACTTAGAATTATTTACTTCGAAACTTTAGTATTGTCAATGTGTCATTAGATATAGAATACACAAAATTACAAAAAGAACGAACAAAAACAAAACAAAGGAAATAACAAGTTCACATTGTTTACATAATATAATTATGTAATTATGTTAATTTAGTCATCAGTGCCTGATGGAGCTGGAACAGAAGATGCGGTTTTTAATGTCCTCTATAACTCCGGATAAGTTGAAGGAAAATGATTTTGTCAGCAAAGCCAAATTAGGTCCAAGTATTTTTTTGTAGAAACGGCAATAGGTTACTTGTAAACTCGTTCCAGCACTTCTCGCGGAAACTTTTTTGAACGGTTCTTTTTTTCTATTTTTTTGTTGTTGCAGCGTTTAATTCTATTATTTTGAATTCATCCTGAAAAAGTATTTTTAGTTAGTTCCATAATGTTTATCAGCATTGAAATATATTTCACTAATTTAGCTTATTGTCAGTTTTTCCTTTTCGGAATTTTTTTTTATACAGTTCAGAGAATTTAAAATAGTTTGAACTCTTTGAAATCATCTAGTATCATTTCTGTTACTTTGTAACCCGGTTCTTTGGGATTTGCATTCCTTTTAATTGAATATAATTGGATTGGTGTGTAGACTATTTCATTTTTCTGACTTTTTTCAATTAAGGTATGTATACTATCGCCCTCGTTTTTCAATAATTTGGGAAGACAATTTGAAACCTCAATATAAACCATTTTGGCGATCATCAGCAGTTGGCGTAATGAAAGGCAAGTTAAAAAACCGTGAAATTATAAACTTGTAGTTTGTAATAAAATCAGCTTGCATTGGCAGTGGGAATAAAATGTATTTTTTGAAGTCAAAACAAGCAGTATCAGTGGCTGATGAAGCTTGTGCAAGTATTTTATGTGCTTCTTCAAAATCTCAAGCTTTTTGTTTGTTGAATAAATGTTGATCATTTTTGAATTTCAAACAGAAATCGCATTGTTCTTTCTTTGGAAAGTGAAAGATGTAATGATACTGCTTTAATGTTACTTTATACAGCGTGGGCCAAATACAAGTTTATTTTTAAAAATCCACTAAAATGAACAAAATTAGTTGGTTGATGGTTTCGGCCCGTATCTCACGGATTGCTTGGATGGTATTGGCCGTAAGTGATTAAATCGTTTCCGGATTGTTGGCATAACATCGGTACATCACGGTTTCACACAAAAAAAGTGCAAAGGGGTCGGTAGCGCATTCTGACATCCCAATTTTGAAAATTGGTTGATGTTTTTGCCCTTTAGCTCATGGATTGCTTGGATCATATTGGCCTTTAGTGTTTGAATCGTTTCCTGATTGTTGACATAACATTGGTTATGGAACCTTCGCGGTTCCCCACAAAAAAAGGTCCAAGGGGACAAATTGCAGCTCCGAGGCGGTTAATTAACATCGCCAAGACGCCTGACAACTGACTTGGGAACTTGGTGCGCAAAAGATTGATTGTGGCATGGGCGGTGTGGAATGGTTGAATTTGATGGAATCCTGAGGCAAAATCGAGGGTGCTAAAATACATGCATTTCCCCAATTTGTCCAGAATTTCCGTTGGGTGTTGGGTATTTATTAACTATTGTTTTTCCATTTAGTTACAGTTTTCCATTACGGTCTTTGTTTTTCCTAACTAGCCATATTTGAGATAAACACGGAAATAACTTGGGGGAATAATATCTTGGTCAAGCGATTCGTGAATTTGTTTTTGTATTTCATCTTTGTGTAAGGATAACGATATCCCTTTAAATAAATTGGTATGTCATCAGTATTTTCAATCTCGTGTTTAATGCAACTTGAAAATGTTATGGCATGCTCTTCACGATTTGAGTGACGCATAGAACGCGTATCACAAATATTTGTGATATTTAATGTAATTCAATTAATAATCCTACGAAGCTTTTGACTTGTCTGCAGGTACTTTTACTAATTCATTCTTAAATACATAGTTACAAGTTTTTATTGATGTATTAACTCTGTATTAACATTTATGAAAAGCAAAATATGTTTTAGAGTAGTATTAGGATTGATGGAATTATATTTGGATTGAAGGTGTGGTCGATTTGTGTTCTGAAGCTGCTGTCATTTATTGTTGACATTTGTCGTTTTTGCACGTATTTTCAGCAAATAGTTTTACCATTTTTTTTGAGTTTATTGCATAGGTTGATGCATCCCATGCGGTTATTCTGTGGTTATCCCGTTCGCTAAACGCCAAATTTGCGTGTTGTCAAACATACATTATTTATTGGAAATTAAATTGACACTCTGAATACTTTCATCAGTACAAAATACATTGAACACTCTGAATACATTTATTAGTATATTGAACTGCATTGTAATTAAAAGAAATTAACTTGAACTCCTTCTATAATAAATACTCCTTCTTTTTCTATCCTGGAATTCAAGCAGATCTGTCGTTTTATTTATCAAATTTTCTTTTTGATTAGAAGTTTCATATGTTGTTTATGTTAAATGTTTTTAATCTTAGAACAGAGAATTCGTTGCTTTGCGAGAAATAAACGTAGTATTTCATTTTCGTAAGAGATAGCCGGATTGCAAAGAAAAATCAGTTTTGACGAGCCAATTTCAATATGGAAAGTGAAGCAATAAAAATAGACAAATTGCAGTGTGCAGAGCAGTGGTGCAAGTGATCTGATTGAGGTTGTGACGGGAGAAGAGGCCAATCAAAGTTGAAAACTTGGCGGCAAAAGGATAGAAAAGCTCAAAAAAAATTGCGACGTCAATTGGACAAGGTATTTTAGTTCATATAGTTCATTGTTCTTGAAATGAAATGTGGTCTAAGCTTTGTTCCATATATGATACAAAATCAAATACTAGCATAAGTATCTTGCAGCAACGGTTTCATGGTTATCAAAAGGACAAATATGATGACATTGCAACTCATAGAAGCAAGCTGGAGAGTTTAACTCAACAACTCAGAGAAGCTGGTGAATTAGTTTCTGATTCAATGTTAGTTACTAAAGTTTTGATGACACTTCCCTACAAATTTGCACATTTTTTCAGCGCATGGGAATCGACTGATATAAAACAGCAGACCAATCTTAGATACAGGCTTATTATGGAGGAAACTCGTATGGGCACAAATTTGCACATTTTTTCAGCGCATGGGAATCGACTGATATAAAACAGCAGACCAATCTTAGATACAGGCTTATTATGGAGGAAACTCGTATGGGCACATGTTATGTTCAAAGTTCAACTTCCGATGTAGTTTTATACATAAAACACGAGAAAAAGTACAGTAAATTTGATAATAAAAATAATCAAAACGCCCAGAGACTCAGAGGTAAATGTTTTCTATGCAAGCAGTCTGGCCATTGGAAGATCAATTGTCCAAAGAGAAGCAATGCGAAGCAACTTCATTTTGCTCATCATAGTGATGCAAGTTATTGTGACGCATTCTTTTGCGAGACAATCAACTGCCAGAACTATGCTATATGCCAACAACTTACCTCTTAGACTATGGACCGAAGTTGTCAATACCGCGGTTTATTTGCAGAATCGTTATGGACTATGTCCAATCAAGGATAAGAGCTATTTTGAGTTGTGGTTCCAGGAAATTCCATGCATAAACAATTTGAGAGCTTTTGGTAACGATGTTTTTATACATATTCTTAAAGAGAAGAGGCAAAAGTGGGACAAAAAGGCCTTATTGGGAGTCTTCGTTGGGTATCCAGATATCGAATTTGGGTATCAGAATCAGACAAAATAAAGCTTTCCCGTGACATTGTGTTTAAAGAAAAGACAGCTTAAAAGCTTGGAATCCGCAAGGAGAATGCAGAGGATGAGTTTAAGCCATCTCGTGTTGCTGATGAGCAGTTAAAAAATGTTGCGACCAAGACGGATGAGGTGGAGAACATAATGAAAAGAGAAAACGAGGAATGTATTTCGGTCGAAGAAGATCAACCTGTTTTTTCTCATCCAGCGGCGCTCGAAGAAAAACTTTTTACAGAAACCGAGGAGGGAGTAACTTTATCAACAGGATAAAGGCCATGGAAATTTGTAATCATATTCAATACGGCGCACAGTGGTCGATTGAATGAATTGCACTATCGATAGTTAGTAACTGAATGATTTCAACTATCGAATAGTTATATTTATTCATTCATTCATGTAACCAAGTACGAAACGTGTGATTGAGGGGGCGCATCTGCGTTTCCATCCATCCGCATCACTTTTTACATCACACCACCATTCGAACATTTTTCCAACTGCTTCATACAAGCGAAAAAATCATTAATTGGACTTGACAAGTCCAAAGTTCATACAAGTGAAAAAACATTCATTGGACTGGATAGTCAAAACTCCAAGGTCCATACAAGTGAAAAAATCAATGCAAAACCCATGCAAATATTTTTGCAGTGTGTGTATGCATACACAAAATTCCCTCTCAGAGCAGCTGCAAAAACCATTTGACTATCGACCAACCAGAGTATCAGCTGTTTACCAGCTGTTCGCAAGAGCTCACACGTATTCACAGCCAGGGGAGAAAAAGCGTATAAAAAACGCTGTCAGTTGAAATCAAGGGGCAAGAGAGGTAGAAGTTGGATATCCTTGCTCTCTTATTTCTGCTCTGGGGTGTTCTGCAGGAGTGACGGTAATTCTTTTGAGGGCCATTCAATCTCTATAAACAACTGTTTTTTGGGAGCATTGAGGGTGGTTCATCTGGCAGGCGGAGAAGTTCAAGTATCTCTGGTGCTGGATCAATTTTGAAACAGCTTGGAAGACTTGTAATCAGGAAGGGCGAGCTTGGTGTCAAAGCTAAGTTAGCTGTTTCCAATCAGTGTGACGGAACGAATTAGTTAGCAAAATCAAGCTGGCGAAATAAGATTTCTTCGTGCTGTTGCCAGGAACTCAAAGTAGAGCAGCTTGTTCTTCGAACGGAAATGGCTATGCTTCGATGGTTTAGTCATGTGGTACGAATCTCCTCCTCATCACAACTTCCGAGGCATGCCTTGAATTCGATTCCACCAGATAGTTGACCGCTTGGCAGATCCAGGACGAGGGACCAAATCCCACAAATCACCTGGTTGCGCTGGGACATAACTCCTGATGACTGATGAGTTAGAGTCGATGGCGGATGATGGAGCGGCCGGGAGATCTGCCGTGCGTACATCACCCACGCGACCACTGTAGTGGATCATGAGAGTCAGAAGATAATGATTATGAGGTCCTTACTGTTTAATGTGACTTTTTTTTTGTTATTTAACTCGTTAACACTATTCCTTTCTGATCTTAGGAGACATCAACATCTTGCAGCACATTGTAAAAAAAAAACAGGTTGTCCTTGCAGAAACTACTTTTTTTTCATCGTAAGCACCAAGTTTTCCAATATAATAATCGTTTGTTTCTATGAACAAATAATGAAACAATTGTTCGTTATTTTTAATCTGTACATAGGTACTTGTACATTTTTATTCGTTTTTTACTATAAAATGGGATAGCAAACTCAACATAAAATCACTAAATACACAGATACCCCGGAAAGATTTGCTCAGTCACCGGGTTATTAACAGTTTATGCATGGATCCAAATCAAGTTTAATACCGAAGGTAAATTGATTAACAGGAATTCCATATAGTAGGCTTAGTCCAAATGCGCACGGGAATTCCGAAAGTGTCCTAAACCAAGTACATTAATACAATCTAAAACATTCAATGGGGCAGTACCAACCTATAATACATGAAACCAACAAACATATCCGAATCAAGAAAGCCTCCGACTCTTGTGTTATTATACTCCAATTGATAACATACAGACCCAAAAGCTTTTCGGGTGTTTCCGTTGAATGCCAATGAGCTCCCCATTTGTATAGAGGTGTATATACGTTGCCAGTAACTGATATTAAATCCCTGCCGTGAAACTGTCAATGCAGTTGAATGCTTGTGTCGGGAGTATCTGTGTACAGAAAATATTATAACGTAGATCAGCATATGAATACACTTATACGATATATCCCATACCTCAAAGCCAATGCGAGATCTGCTGTCGTGTGCGTCGGCTCTTTCCATTCAATTAAGAGCTCGGTTCCCAAAGCAAAGTGTCTTGTAACGCTTCGCAAAAACGAAAAGGTACAACAGCCTCGCGTTTTGGAGGGATTATAGAAGTCCACTGTGTAAGTAGTCGTTCGACTATATAACTCCGCAGAGAACTTTTTGTTAAAGAAACCGCTTGATTTTTGAAGGTCCACAGCAAGACGAAGATTTCTCGACGGATAATACAGAAATAGAAAGTTCGAATACAATGAGCTGGGATTTATGTCGGCATAAATCACAGGAGTTTCCTAGGGAACAGAAATTAATTATTTCTTGTGCATTGTATACAAACATATGTACATACATATGTATATACTATATATACATATGTATATAGTACATACATATGGACATAGTTATAAGATATAAAATTGAAAAAGCTCACCAGAAAGTCATTACAACGACGGATGGAATATACACCACCGATTCTAAAACCCGACGGTCTTGTGTGACTAAGAATCCAATGCAATGTTAAATGCTTGTTTGGTGCGAAACGGTTCAGGATTCCCAATTCGATACCATCAAACAATTTCGGCATAATTTGAAGCGTCAAACTATGCAGTTGCTCAATGCTACCCGGATTGGGGTATTCGGCACGCCCTGTACTCACATAAAAGCTTGATGGAAATTTGGGATAGCATTCAGTGGAGTACCAGTCACCTCTACTAGTTTGGTTTCTCATGTTTAGACTCTTGACATTTAGATTTATTAGTGGAATAAAAAAAATTCAATGATTCTTCGATATTTTAGTATTTTAAAAAAAAAAAAATACATTCATATGTACATATGTGTACTAGACGCCAGGCCAGAAGCCAAGTACTATAGAGACAGATGACTTTATACCTTCCTAAGTTGTAACCATCCCCCTCCTTCAAACACAACTTTACAATTTCCCATCTAACACTTTCTCTCCGGTTGGCTGTATCAAGGTGTTACAGTAACTTGGCTAGGAGAGCCGCATATAGCACATTTCAAAAACCCTATCCTGCACCGTCGCATCGAGAAATTCTGCAAGAAAGTTTTAGCACCAACCCCACAACACCCAGTTTCCTCCAAAAATTCTATGGGACCTGGACCTTACCCAGCAAGGTAACTATCAATCTCCTTTTCGATACGCACTTCCCAGGCAACTGCTCCATAAGAGCAGCTAACCAAGACGTATCTTCTCCTGTTGTGAACAATCACAAACAAATGCCAAAACACTGCCAAAATTAGAGCTGTGTGGGGCACATTTGCTCTCCAGATTAACACACAGCAAGTGTTTGGGCCGCAAGTGGGAGATATATTTGCCTGGACAGATTCAACAATTAACAGAATTGCACGAAGAGTTCTTGTCGCAAGCATCAGAAGAAGACTACAAGGTTCCGTTTATGACGCAGAATCGCTATAAAGAACTAGAAGAAGACATAAACAATTGTCTTTTCAAAATGACAACTAAATCATCGTAGTTGAATAATGGAAAAAATTCACCTTCCACTCTGGAAGTTCGTCTGCCACAGCTGAAAATCCCATCTTTTAGGGGAATTATTTGGAGTGGAAATCGTTTTGCGACATATTTACCACATTAATACACGATAAGAATACTCTGGGCGTTGCAGAAAAAATAGAGTATTTGAAAACTCACACAGAAGGAGAGCCGTTGTAGTTGATCCAGCATTTGACAATATCTATTGAAAACTACGTCAACGCCTGGGAAACTCTTAAAAAGCGGTACAATAATGAACGAAAAGTAATCACCATGCATCTGAACAGGATGTTCAAGGTAAATCACACTGGAAACCAACCTTCAGCAAATCATCTGAAGCAAATATTGGACGCAAACAAGGAAGGTATTGCGGCAATTAATAACATGGGATACGATGCGTCATCATGGGGACCAGTGATAATGCATTTCGTCATCAAAACATTAGACTCTGAGAGTAGGAACTTATTCGAACAATCGATTCAAAACCCTAACAAGATGCCCACTCTGCAATCTCTCTTTAAGTTCCTCACAAGAGACCGCGCATTAGAAGTCTTGTCAACAACACGACAAAAGACGCCAAGGGAGGAACCGAAAACCTGTGTTCGCAATTACCCCCATATTCTGCAAATGCGAGCATAAGTTTACTTATGCAATAAGCTTATGAGCTGGACACCAAAGGAGCGTTATGAAAAGGTGAAAACAGCAAAACTCTGCGTTAACTGTCTACGACATGACAAACACAGCCCATGTCTTAGCAAAAGATTGTGCAAACATTGCAATAAAAGACATAATTCACTTCTTCATATTGAGAAGTTCGAAAGGCAGCAAAATAATACAATTTTGCCAGAGCAGTCTCGACGAGAACAATCAGTTGTAATACAACCCCAAATAAACCATGCTGATCACAGTCTGAGCATTTTACTGCCCACAGCGATTGTGATCGCAGAAAATAATAACGGAGAAATTAGGCAAATAAGAGCACTCATTGATCCAGGTTTACAAGCTACTTTTGTAACAGAAGAAGTAGCTCAATCCCTGAGACTCAATAGAGAAAAGGTATTCGTACCCGTTAGTGGACAGATGCAGGAACTGCACTCAGTAAAGTCAACTTCTTCATAACATCAAGGGTAGAATCCGATTTTAAAACGGAGGTAGACGCGCTTGTCCTACCAAAGCTCACAAAATGACTGGCAGCTGAAAGAACAGCAACCTTAAATAAAAGGATATTTAGAGGTCTTGCCCTGGCTGATATCGACATGATACTGGGTGCAGACGTTACAGTGATATAATTCTAGACGGAGTGCGAAAGTGGAACAAGGGTTTCCCAATAGTGCAGAGGTCCCACTTAGGGTGGTTCATAACAGGCCGTGCAACGCCCCATGAAGAGTATAGCGTCAAGATCACAGTGATGGTAGTCGAAGGAAGAGGAAGAGTTTCAAGATCAAAGCTAGTTTACCCAGGAAGACAAGGAGTGTGAGAAGATATACATTGAAACACAATACAGGGCTAAAAATGGTAGATACGTGGTAAATATAAATTTCAACAAAGAATTGATGCAAAGCCAATAGTTGGGCAACTCTAAGAACAGAGCAATAGCCAGGCTACACCAACTGGAAATACGCTAAGTTCATGAAAGAGTTCCTAGACCTTGGACACATGGTTGAAGTAGCGCCCATTTCCCATATCATGAATAGTGTCTTCTACATGCCGCACCACGCAGTTCACAAACCAGATAGTACAACCACAAAGCTACGGGTTGTTTTCGACGCATCGGCTAGAAACACATCAGGTGTCAGTCTTATTCAACTCATGCTGGTGGGCCCCAAGCTTCAGGAAGATCTGACAACAATCTTATTACGTTGGCGCAGTCATAAATATGTGTTCACAGCGGTGATAGAAAAGATGTACCGTCAGATAAAAATTGACAGCCGTCATCAGGATTACCAACGAATTGTGTGGCGGAACTCGGGCAAAGAACCTATCAAAGAATACAGACTCACCACTGTGACATATGGAACAGCAGCATCACCATATTCAGCAGTCAGAACCCTTCACCAATTGGCAACCGATGAACAACAAAAACATCCGATTGCAGCAGATATGCTAATGAATGACTTCTACGTTGATGATATGATGTCGGGAAAAGGTACGTTAAACGACTGTAGACAAGCAATGACACAGATTACGCAATTGTTGAAGGAAGGCGGATTCAATCTTCGAAAGTGGGCGACGAATAACATCAATCTACTGGTCATGAAACTGGATATTCAAAGACAAGGAGTCATTGAAATTAATAAAGAAGATACCATTAAGGCATTAGGAATAAACTGGAGTCCATCGGCAGACACTATTCAATTTAAGGTGAAGGAAAATCCAACAAATCAACAAGTTGTTGGATTTTCAAAAAACGTACAACATTGTCCGAAATCGCGAGATTTTATGATCCATTGGGATGGTTGGCACCTGTTACTATCAAAGCAAAACTATTAATGCAAAACTCAATCCCAACTCTCTTGGGACGAACCTTTAACGTCAGAGCTACAGCACACCAGGCTGTTGAGGAAATCAGAGTGCCTAGATGGATTGGAACCGACAAACAACAGAAGTTCGAATTGCACGGGTTTTGTGACGCTTTAGAGTCCGCGTATGCTGCCGTGGTGTACTCCAGGACACGGCTTCCTGAAATAAATAATCTTATTTTTTCAATAAGCGTTAAGTTGTTTTTGTTTTCCAAATGAAATGCTATTGCGTATTTAGAAAGTTTATCAATAAAAGTAATAACATTATGTTTTGAATTAGTGTAGGTGTCTATGTGTATGATTCATTTATATTTTGCGGAGTTTCGGTGATATAGTATTTGGGTTTGATTGGTTTTCTGTCGTATTTAGAACGGTTGCATACATCACAGTTATTAATATATTTTTCTATTAACAGTTTTAAGTTTTTTATGTATATTTATATACACCTGCATGCATAGTTTCGCATCTATGGTATTTATGGATTTGTTTTAAGGCTTCATCTTCGTCTGCCATATCTTTAGCATTATATGAGCATTTTACGAATTTAATGCTTGTGCCAAATAGCTCTACGAGTTTCAACTTAACCTAATTGTACTCATGTTCTGTAAGCTCAGAATATATACCGACCTTACCCTTTTTTACAAGCCTTCTAAATACATCCGTCATGTAATCATTTTCTATGTCTTGGGAACTAATGTATATTTTCCTTTTTTTGTCAAATACCTCAGATTCCTTACTCTTAGTATTTGTTAAAATTGTTTGAGTAAAGAACCTATTAACTACTGTATCTTATATTGGAAAATGATCTGCTTGTTCCTCCTCTTGAGAGTGGATTGTGTTATCAAGACTCATTTGATCAATTTCAAACATTTCCTCTTCGGTTCGTTTGACCGTCTCTGTCAAATTAATTTCCCCTGTGTCTGGGTTCATTCTACTTAAAAAGTCTGCTGCTTTATTATCCTTGCCCTTAATATAGTCGATGTTTATGTTATATTCTCCTAACTTGAGGAGCCACCTTTGTAAGTCTGTCATTAAATCAAACTTTCTTCCGTAAATATACGGCCGAAAATAATTTACTCTTTTTCTCTGTCGCTGAGTAATTCCTTTCATGAGTATTTAAAGTTCTGCTAGCATAGCAAATTGGGTGCTCGTCTTGAGACAAAACAGCACCTAAAGCGTAATCACTAGCATCGGTAACTAACTTGAACTTTTTGTTAAAATCCGGGTACCTAAGAACTAGTGTTTCCGCTAAAAGTCTTTTTAGTTTCTCAAAGGCATCAATGTAATTCGAGTCGTTCTTGTTGATTTTTGCATTCTTTCTTAGATATTTTGTCATTCCATGTGCAATTTTTGCATAATCTTTTATAAACTTAAGGTAATATCCCGTTAAGCCTAAAATAGATTTGATTTGTTTAGAAGTTTCTGGAAGTTTAAGTTTCTGAATACTCTCAATCTTACTCGTATTAGATTTGACTCCCTCAGTGGTTAAAATATGACCTTTGGCAAAAAATTTATATTTGTCTATTTGTATTTTGAGATTGTGTATTTATTAAGAGTTTATTAAGAACTTTCCTTATGTTTTCAGCATGTTCATCAATGATTGTACTGAATATTAGTATATCGTCCATATATACTACACATATTTTATTGATGTATTCCCTTAGGACTGAATTCATCAAACGCTGAAAGGTAGCTGGAGCATTTTTAAGCCCGAACGGCATTCTAATGAATTCATAGTGCCCTAATGGTGTGGAAAATGCTGTTTTCTTTCTATCTTCTTCCCTGATTAGTACCTGATGAAAACCCTTGGGTAGGCCAAGAGCTGTAAAATATTGGGCTCTACCCAATTTTTCTAGGATATTCTCTATATTTGGCATCGGGAATTTATCGTCAACCGTAACTTCGTTCAGTTTACGGTAATCAATGACAATTCTCTACTTCTTTATCCCAGAATTATCCGATTTTTTGGGTACTATCCAGAGAGGACAGTTATACGGCGAATTGCTCTCTTTAATAATTTGTTGGTCTAGCATTTCCTTGATTTGCCTACTTATCTCTTGCTCATGAAATTTTTGAATAAATGGGATTACTACATTTTGTTACTATTTCGTGTCTGATATCATGAGCATGAGAAAGCTTTTGGCCTTCTTGGAAGAACAAATCACTATTATCATTTAAAATGCATTTCAGTTTTTCGTTTTCTTCGATGTTCATGTCTGTACGTTGAAGAATCTTTAATACATCTGCTTTCGAATATTCTAGTAAATGGATTTCATGTTCCATATGAGGACATGAATTAAAAAAATGTATTTTACTTCCATTTACTTCCAAAAATTCTTCATCTAAGTTAACTATTGCTTGGAATGGATGTGTCCATCGAATTCTTTGTTCTTAAAAGTTGTTAGCTTCCAACTCATCCATTTCTTTTCATTAAATTCTAAATGTAATTCTGTTATTATTTCTATTGTTTGACCGTTAAGAGTATTAAAATTAATTATTTTATCTAGCTTTAATCTTTTGTATTGTGTTAGTTTATTTTTGTCTAATAAAGTTGTCGTTGAACCAGTATCTATAAGGCATTTGAGTTTAGCGTTACCGATTGTTAATTCTACTATCGGTAAGTATGTACTGGAGGCGGCAACTGAAAATTTACCTCTTCCTGTTCATGACTTTGTAAATGACCTACTTCCACCGGCTGTACTCTATTTCGATTACTAAACTGTGATAAATTCCTATAATTGTTATTTCTATACTGTCTTGAATTTCGACTAAAATTCTGATTATTAATACTTCTAAGCTGCTCCGATCTTCTATTAAAGTTTTGGTTATAGTTTTGTCTAATCTGATCGGAGTTTCTTTCACGATTTTGAATTTGATTAAAAGATGTACCGCTGCTATTTCTATTATAGTTGTAAGCTTTTTTATTTTGAGTAAAATGATTTATATTTCTATTAGATCTATTTTGTCTAATCATTCCGTTTTCTTCCAAATTAAAGAAGGCTTCTCGGAGATTACTAATGTTTCTGTTTAAAATTATACTGGCTAAACTTGGATCTATACCATTAATAAATGTTTTTAACACTATTGAGGTGAGAATTCTACTGGCTTTTGTACATCAAATTCGTACTTAGAATTATGTTTATCTAATATATCTTTTAGTTTACTAAAATATTCACTCACATTATTATTATTCCTGCAACTAACGGCTTGATGATGAAGGCTGTGGTACGTTTCTCTTACTCCAAAGTTTCTGGACAACTCTGTTTTTATTTGCTGAATTTTATTTATTACACTTCTTTTCAGTATAAAATTGTAGAGGAATTGATCTCCTTGGAATAGTGTATATTTTTAATGGTTATACGATTATAACTCGTTACTACGAAGAAAACAATTTTTAACAAACGTACTAGGTTTTATGAAATAGCAAATCTTGAAGCAGATTTATTAATAGGTTTTAATGTCATAAGCAAGACAGAAGTAATGTAAGATTTTAAGAAAGGAATTCTGACTAACAGAGGTAATGAATGAAAAACTTTGTCAGATACGCAATCTTAGTAAATACCATTCTTGTGAAACAGTAATCGAAGATACTGTTGACAGAAAAAAATATAACAAATAATGAGGAGAGAAAAGAGAAAATGAAAATATAAATAAAAAAGGGAATTGAAACAATTCATGCGAATATAAATACGAATTCGTTATTTAGAACAGACGTAGAAGAACGATACGTACAACCGTTGAAACTCCTATATGGAGTAAACAATATCCGTATCCACTTTCTGTAAATTCATTTGTAAACAATAATTCAAACCAGCAAAAGTCCATACAATTCAACAATATGGGTCGTTCCGAAAAAGGAATTAATAACGATGGAACACCAAAACCAAGAATGGTGATCGACTATAAAAAACTAAATGAACAAACAGTATCAGATAAATATCCGATACCAGATATGAATGTCGTATTATCTAATTTAGGAAAGTCAAAATACTTTTCAACTATCGATTTAGAATCAGGATTCCACCAAAGATGAACAAACAAGATGCAGAAAAAACATCTTTTGCAGTAAATAATGGAAAGTATGAATTCTAGGAATGCCTTTCGGATTGAAAAATGCACCAAGCATATTTTAAAGAGCAATGACATGCATCACGATCAAATTTGTGACGTACATATATGTATATCGATGATATAATTATCTTCTCGGAAAGTTTAGAAGATCATACAATAAACTTAAAACAAGTAATAGAAACATTGAAAATGGCTAATATGAAGACGTACGATTAGATTAAGAATGTATTTCAGTTTTTGAAAAACTAAAGAAATTATTAATGAGTGAAGTAGAATTAGTTCAACCAGACTTTAATAAAAAGTTTATATAAGCCACAGATGCTTCTAATAATGCTATTGGCGATGTTCTTCCCCAAGAAAATAGGTCTATAATTTTTATATCAAAAACACTCAACTCAAGAGATCAAAATTACGCTACAAACGAGAAAGACCCTTACGCAATCGTTTGGAGATCCATACGGATCACCAAACTTTAACATTCGCGGTTTCAACCCGCAGTCCCAATGCAAAAATGAAAAGATGGCATGCGTTTATTGAAGAATAATATACAGAGCCAGGTAAGACAAATATAGTCGCAAACGCACTTTCTAGACAAAACTTAATCACTGGTACACAACACTCCGCTGAAAGCATTGATAATATAGAAATTGAGGAAACTACAAAGCCATTAAACGAATTTAAACAGCAAATACTATTAAGTAAAGCTAATTTTGGGGGGCTAAGTTGCTGATCGCTCCCAACTTGGCGGTATGCCAGCAACGATCCTTGTCGATGCATAGATCAAGTTGACTCCCTGGATAGCCTCCACAACACCCGTTGTGAGGTGAACTAATGTATGCAACGACTCCCTTGTGGTTGTGCGGAGGGCTTACAACCCGCCCACATAAAACAACGGCAGTTACTAGAGAGCAAACTGCCTCGGATCAACGGACGGAATCGAAACAACGACGACACAGCGCGAAAAAGGACAACGATTTGCGAGTGTGCTCCTGGTACGTAATAACACTCTACACTCCAGGGGCCGCTCATAAACTGGAAATGATCCTCACGCAGTACAATTCGGACATTACTGCGATCCAGAAAATATGATGGATATCGACTTTAAGCCGATAAGCGATGGCCTGGCTACGATCCGTATCCAAGGCAGATTCTACAACATCAGCCTAATATGTGCACACGCCCCTACCGATGAGGCTGAAGATTCCGTCAAAGAGGACTATTACGATCTCTTGGACGGTGCCTACGGAGCCTGTCCGGAGTACAATGTCAAAATCGTGCTCGGAGACTTCAATGCTAAAATCGGTAAGGAAAGCATCTTTGGCGGAGTGATCGGAAAGCACAGCCTCCACGACACGACAATAAATAACGGCTTCCGACTCACTGACTTTGCGACAGGACGTAATATGGTCATAGGTAGCACAAGATTCCCTCCCAAAAGAATCCACCCAGCAACCTGGCGATCTCCGAACGGTCGAACCGCCGCCCAAATTGACCAGGTGCTCATTAACGCAAGACATGCGTCAAATATCCTGGATGTGCGAACATTCAGAGGGGCAAACGTCGACTCTGACCATTTCCTCGTAGCAGCACGATTCAGAGCCCGACTATCCAATGTCAGAAAGCTGCACCAGCCAAAAAAAGAGTAGTTTTGACATTGGACGCCTGAGCACAACGGAGATTGCCAGAGCCTACGAAGGCCAATTAAGCGAGAGACTCACCAACGCCAATGAGATGTAGTTGCATTGCCGCTCGGCCATCAAAGAGGTAGCGGAAACCACCTTTGTCTACCTACCACCCCCGACAAGAAACCCGTTGTATGATGGCGATTGTGAGCAGAAGAAACGTGCAACCGACGAGGCATACCAAAAAGCACTGCAACGGAAAGCTAGAGCAGCGCAAGAGGAGTACCGGGCTAGAAGACGGGAGGAGAAAAAGCTTCTACGCCTGAAGAAAAGGTCTCTCGCTCAAGGACATCGAAGAGTCTAGGGATGGAAAAAAAATGCGGGCCTTTTATAAAAAAGCCAAAGCTTGGCTTCAGGCTTTAGGAAAGGCACCCAGGCTCTTCGAAATCGTGAGGGTATCGTGAGACCAGTGGCTGGTGATCTGTTACCAGCTCGAATTGCCGTCCAAAAGTTACTTCTTGACGCCATATATGATTGAGAGAGCTTCCTTCTCAATTTGGCTGTAATTCTTTTGCCCTGCATTCAAGGTCTTCGAGGCAAAAGCGATTGGCCTTTCAGTCCTGTCTGGGTAGATGTCTGAAATTACGTCCCCGATTCCGTTAGCTAAAACGATCCGTGACTAAAACGATAGGTAAGTCATCATAAAAATGCACTAAGTGGGACACTTGAACAATCTTCTCCTTAAAACAATCAAAGGCACGCTGCTGTTCCTTGCCCCATACGAAACAATCCTTTGTTGACCTCAGTTTGTTGAGTGGAGCTGCAAAAATATCTAAGAAATGGTTATGATAGTTCAGCTTTCCAGTGAAAGCTTCGAGTTCCTTACGACTCGTTGGTTGTGGTAACTTCTGGATGGCCGTTACTCGCTTTTCAGAAGGACGTATACCAGTTGCATCGATGACGTGTCCCAAATAATCGATTTCAGTCTGCGCAAATTTGCATTTCTCCAGCCCACACTCAAACCGTGTCGCTCTAAATGCTCCAATAGTATCTGAAGATTGCAAAACCACAGATCTGAAATTAATTGCTCAATACACCTCTGAAAAATTCCCGTTAAGCTAGAGGTTCCAAAAGCCAGACGGTAATATTGAAAAGGCCAAATTCCGTGTTGATGATGCACATTTTCTTGAACTCTTCATCCAAAGGAATCTGAAGGTATGCGTCCGAAGGGTCCACTTTGGTAAAATAATAACCTCCTTGCAGTTTATGAAAAAGTTCCTGTATCCGAGGAATGGGGTGGCGATCCTGGGTATCGGTGACTATTTGAAAAACTGTTTCATTTTTACGAAATTAATTTTGAAACCGAAAGCGTCGAACTAGTCGAGTCCCATTATGTTGGCCCCCTTGGTACTATTGACCACGAGTAGTGACAGGTTGCGTGCCTTATTTCTCCAGCACACCTTAACCGTTACCTTACCTTTCATCGGCAATCCCACTTCTCCATATGCCTTCAGAGCCCGATGAGTTGTTTCACATGGCGGGTTTCCAAGCTTCTGATAGCCCTCCAGGCCAACCAAAGAGCAAGTGGGTATAGTATCCAATTGAAAAACCATTGGTTGTTTGTTCACGAGAAGCGACAAAAATACCTTCCGAACTTTCCTTTCGGCCGACCACCGTACAGAAGAGTCGTCCTCCGCCATAGAGTCATCCTTACGTCCTCTTTTAAGAGGTTAACTGTGTGAGCCGTTTCATAACTTCGATGTTGTCGATAGTTAGACGCCGTCTGACTTTCAGTCTGACCTGGTGTATCCGCTGAGTCTCTTCCACGGTTCCTGGATCGACGGCGTGACTTAGCGCGAGAACTTGCGTCTGATATTTGGGCTGACAAGCAAACACTAGATATGTGCCCGCGGCGTTGACAATGTGTCTACATTGACTACGATCGTGGTGGACAGCGCAACCGGGGCACGGCTTTCTTTTAAGAAAATGATCATTCGACTTACTTGAAAACTGATGACTTCGGTGATCCACCTGATTGACGTCTGCGGTCATGGATGCCGATGTGGTAGCGCTGGTAGTGCTCGCTTTTAATATGTCGGATGAGAGTTGGGTTGATTCATATGCATTGCTAACTGCATATGAATCAACCCAACTTCGATTTCCGATAATTTTTTTTGTTGCCGCCATTGGAACGGCGTCGTGGGGTGTGTAAAAAATGACCATATCTCGGATCATGAAATCGGCATAGGTGTTGTTGCAGCCGTCTTTCGTGCACCTAACTCACAGTTCTTTGTAAGTCCTCTCAAATCGGCTATCCAATCTGCGTATGTTTGCCCTCGAGACATTTTCTGCTGCCGAAATTTGCACCTCGATGCGAGTACATACAATTTCGTTTGAAAATGCTGACATAATAATTTCCACACATTGCTAGAAAATGAGCCTTCTACAAATTATCGTCTTCTAGAGCATGGGAGGAAAAATGTTGCCTTAGTTGGAATAAGTAGTTATCCTAAGATTCTTTCTCGACCGCGAAAGAACGAAACTGTGTAATACGATCCTTTGCTGCTGGTTGTTCTTTAAATACTCGCATCAACTCCACGTTAGCTTTGAACAGCTTTTCCATCCAAACTTCCAAGTAACTCTTTCAATAATTCGGGGTTCATTGAAAAAAATCCTAGTCGTCAATTTTGTAGTGAGATACGGAGTGGAGCGAGTAAAAATAAAAATTCACCCGATCAGTTCAACTTAAAAAAGGAATTCAACATACAGATCAAGGTATATATAGGCGTTCCATTTCAAATGATATTTGCGGGGAAAACCGATCAACGAGGAAAATTGAGGTTATCGGTTCGAAATGTTGATGATTGTTGAAATCGCTTTAGGTAACGATTATATCTGAAAGGCACCCAGGCTCTTCGAAATCGTGAGTGGATGTGTTTAAGCAGCACTTCCAACAACTGCTTAATGTGCCTGACCATTAGAGAGTGATAGGGAATCGAGAAATCTCAACTCTAGTCGATGAAGTAGTCGTCCCACCTAGCTTTGAAGAAGTCGGCACAGTCATTAAAAGGCTGAAGAACAACAAAGCCGCAGGCGCAGATGGCCTACCATCAGATCTCTCCACGGCCGCTGGTGATGTTCTCTTGGGGAGCATGTACCAGATCATCTATAGAATTTGGGAAGACGAAAGCATGCCCGGCGTCCGGAATATCCGCTCCATATGCGAAACGATCTGGTCTCAAGGTCAATGAGGACAAAAGGAAATATATGCTGTCGACCAAAAAACGTTCCGTCACACACCACCTTGGACAAAATTTCACTATCGACAGCTACAATTTCGAGGTAGTAAAGGAGTTTGTCTACCTCGGGGCAAACGACCTCACAGTGGAGATCCGTCGTAGAATCGCCCTTCGCAACCGGTTCTACTTCGGTTGTCAAAACAACTGGACTCAAGACTCCTGACTCGAAGACTTGCCATTCCTGCACTATGGAGCCGAAAGCTGGACGCTAAGCAAAACTGCATAGCTGATTCTTGGTACCTTCGAAAGAAAAATTCTACGTCGGATATATGGTCCCGTCTGCGAGGAAGGCGAATGGAGGAGAAGACATAACCGCGAACTCTACGAGCTGTACCAGGATGTGTATGTTGTCCGGAAGGCAAAAATCCATCGACTGCACTGGCTCGGCCACATCGAGCGCATGGACAACAATGCTCCAGCAAAGAAGTTCCTTGAATCCGAGCCTACTGGTTCGAGAAGGAGAGGAAGAGACCCAATCTCCGGTACCAAGTAATCGCGGATGCAAGACAGCTTGGTCTTGATGACTGGAAGCAGCGTGCCCAGGACCGTCAGCGATGGAAGGCAGCAATTGCTCAGGCTCGGACCCTCCATTGGTCGCCGGCCTGGTAAGTAGGTAAGTAAGTAAAGCTAATTTTACCATACACGAACAAGTTAGAACCTTTGGAAAGGTTAGGCATATCATGGAATATGATACTGTAGAACATTTAATTACAATCATAAAATAATACTTGCAGCCAGGGATTATCGCAATCCACTGTACAATAGAAGATTTATATGAAACCAAACAAAAATTAAAGGAAACATTTAACAACAAATTTTTATATACGACTAATTTTCCCGTAGATATTACAGATAAAGAAGATCAAAGCATGATTAAAGAGCAGACACACACAAGAGCACACAGGGAAAACCTGAAACAGTCTTACAAATCATACTGCCGGCCCGAAATGAATAAGTAATTCAAAGGAATATGTTAGAAACCGTGAAATTTGTAACAGAAATAAGTTTCCCAGAGGCTAAAAGAATAACAATCGACAACGAACCAGGATTTTCAACAGCACAATTTAAAACACTAATGCAGACATTACGCATTCAGACACATTTGTGTGTACCCAAACACAGTACAACGAATGGTCTGGTAGAAAGAGTGCACTCTACACTAATCGAGATTGCAGAAATTTCATTTAATAAGTGACTTAGAATCAATCTATAGACAATAAAACGATCCATTCAGTTACTGATCAAAGACCGCATGAAGTTATATTTAACAAAAAAAATTATAAAGATTTAGAATCAAAACTTCTAGTTGTTCAAGGAAAATACTAGAAAGATTTAACAAAAAAAGAGGTACTAAAGTGTATTCTCCAAACAAAATAATTTACGAAAAAATCGTAGGAGGTAGAAATAAACTTTCTGCAAAATAAAGGGTAGTTAAATTTTAAGGGCCGATGTTGATTTTGAATAAAACACAAATTATTTAGGAAATTATTGTCATTTCTTTTTATTATGATAATATTGGTATGGTTCAATTATGTCTGGAACAAAATATCGGCCAAATGGCAGTAAATTTGCCGAATTATCTCATCCTTTAGCTCTTGAATTCAATTCAAATGACCCCAAAGAAAAAAATCCAACGGTGTCAAATCAAATGATCAAATGATCAAAAGAGCCATTGTTTCGTTAGCTGTGTGGCAAGTGACACCGTCCTGTTGAAACCACATATCGTCCACATTCATATCAGATGGCTTGGACATTTAATGAGGATGCATTTAGGTACTTTTATAATCTGTGAACCTTCAAGTACGCCATCGCCGTCATCAAGTCTAAGTATTTCGCATGTCAATGTAAGTAGGTACGTTGAAAAATTTTTTATACAATTTTTTATACAAAAGTAAGCGATATAAAAGATATAAAAGGTTATGAGAACATACCACACGATGTGAAACTCAAGGTCAAAGAAATATGAAACCTTTTTGTCAACATTTATCTAAGAATTGTTTGGAAGAGAGTCAGTGTCAGAGAGTCAGCAGATGAAGATAGGTGTGTAATAATATCCTCATCATATTTTGTCTTATGAACTAAGGTCGATTATGATTCCCTTGGCAGCATACATTTATACCTTGGGAACCGTCACTACCTACGGTTCTCCAGGTGTATCATATTGTGCACGTCGCTGCCTGTGCGCGTGTTTGCTGACGTGGCGTATGGCCACAAATTGTTTCGATGTTTGATCAACGCCAGTCAGTTCCAATTGAACCATCTAAGAAACTACGTGCGTTCTTATTCTGTGTCTAGGGAAAATCAATTTCATTGCCCACCAGGAAAGCTGGATTATTCTCATAAACTGCAACTGGAAAAAATCTTGAGCAAAGCTATAATACGAAAGTCTAGTTCAGAGTACGAGTCACCTATCATTTGTTTTAGAAAAAAAAATAATGGGTTGGGTTGGTTTATGTATACATTTTAGAGAACTGAATAAAAGTACTCAAACCGAAAATTATTCCTTGCCTTTAATTGAAGACAACATTGAAAGGCAAAGAATACAACTTCTTTTATTACCCTTGATTTGAGATTCTACTTGGTTCCACACATAGAAAACTCCATGAAGTACACCTCATTTACAACACCAATTAGTCAATTCGAATTAACACGAATGCCATTTGGGCTTAGAAACCCAGCGAGCGTTATGTGAAGCTGACTTCAGAGTTCAACTTTTTGAACATCCAAATAATATTCTAATTCCAACCGAATTGATTGAGGAAAACTTAGACATTCTTCAATAAGTTATTAACATTGTTGTCAATATAGGGTTGCTTCTCAAGTTCGCTTCTCAAGTTCGCTTCTCAGTGTGTTTTCCTCAATAGTGAAATAATTTACTTAGGCTATAAAATAACCAAATGCGGCGTTAGCCAGAAGTGATGAAAACCTCAATGCTAATAGAGATTTTCAATACCTACCCAAAAAATATTCACAGTTTTCTGGGACTTTGTTCCTATTAGGTAGTTTATTTCCATTGTTGAAAAAACATACAACATTTGTTTTCGGGTTGAAAGAACTGGAAGACTTTCAGTCCTTGAAAAGTAAATTGATTTGTTCACTAGTGCCATCCATTTGTACCCCACATAATGCAGCCGAACTGCATCATGATGAGAGAACTTGTTGCTTTGGAGCAGTTCTGACCCAAAATCAAAGTGATGGCAGATTGAACACCATATTTTATCATTCGAAACGTGCTACTGATACAGAAAGCAGATATCATGGCTATGACCTGGAGATTTTGTCTTTTATATATGCAGTAAACACAACTAAGCACAACTAACAAAATTTGCCCCTGTAGTTGGAGCAATCTCTTTTGTCCCCCTTTTTAAAACAGTTCTACAGTTCTAGATCATCTTTGCTTCGTCGAAGAGATACCCACGATATCTAAACGATACCTGGCAGCATCCCCAACTAGCTCGAGATCTATCCTAAATCGATGGACGCTTGCATACTGCCACCATTCAGGCCTGTCTCCGCCTCGGGGTAGACGGTATCCGAGGCTAGTCTCCTTGTCATAAGTTAGGTGGGTTTGGGTTGTATGCAAGTAAATTCATACACCCCAATGTTCTTGATGCGCCCACCACCAATAGGAGGTGAGATGCCGGTGGTCGTTTTAAAATAAATTTCTTTATTAATCGCTTTCGCCGTAAATTAAACCAAAAAAAATCAAAATGGCAAGATCGAATAAACAAAAGGGAGGAAAGAAAAAATCAAGTAAAAGCGAGTTTGATTAAAGTTCGTGATTTATAACTTGAAACGTGTTAATTTTGAAAAGAAGTTCGTAATTTTCTGTTGAGTGAGCGCCTTCTGTCTCTTTTTGCCCAAATTTTCGATTCAATATCCATTCTCCACAGCTTGAATCACGGGCTTTTTTTCACTTGTGGAATACTAGCTTTTTCTTGAACTCATTTTGATACCTTAAAATACACAAATAAAAAATTAACGTACCCACTTCTACGTTTGAAAGAAAACAAGACTGCGAACCTACGCATATGCACGTCCCATTCGTGTAAACCAGAAATAAAGTAGTATAGAGATAGCCGACTTTACCTCCCTTGCCCCTTTACATTTTTTTGTAACCTTTTCACCGGCACGGGGCAGCAGAATACGTATGAGCTCTTCCGAACTGCTGATACTCTTCCCCACCAAGCTACCGAGGTGAATTATTTAACGCTCGTGACGGCAACCACATTATTGTGTAATGCGTAAGATAAATAACTTAATGCAAATTCTGAGATTCAAATCAGATTTAAAATTTTTCTAAATAATTATAATTTGTAAGTAATCACAAAACAATAGTCAGTTATTTTCTGTAATATATCAATTAATAAAACAACCCGTAAACATATACCGTTGAATATCTGGTCAAATTTTATATTCTCAGACTTTTAATAAAATCTAAAATTTGGATAAGTGATTATAATTCACGAACACAGTACCCAAAATAAATCCTGATGAATGTCAAATTCACGAATTGTGGGGGCAATACACGAATTTTGACTTTGTTGAATGCAGAAATTCACGAATGAGTCGCCATTTTCGTGGGATACTGATTGTGATACAAGTGTGCGTAAATATGAGACAATGTTCGATGACTTTTAAATAAATGTTAAAATTTCGGGAATAACCGTCAAAAAGAGGTGAATATCCGTCAAATTGGTCGATATTCTAGGGGACAGTCGGCTGTGTAGTCGCTATCTCTATACTCCCTTATTTCTGGGGTAAACAATGTACATGTATGTAAAGAAATGACAGGTCGGCTCATGAAAAACGCTTCAAATTATAGAGAGTAGGAAAGCCTGACTTCAAATTGTTGAATGTCGGCGGGTAAGATACTAAATTATATTCCTTCAGTGTGTATTTCTTCAACTTCGAATTGCCGTGGGGACCAATTAATATTGATTCTATTAAATTTATCAAGTATTTTGCAAGGGACCGGAAAAACAATAACGGGAGATTCAAATTGTATCGAGAGTCGTTTTTTTTTATACATTTAATTAAACAAAAAATAGTAGAACCTGAAAATACTAATAATAAATTATTAAAAATCATTTGAATATAGTTTCTTACGAGATCTGCTTCAAATTGAGCTGTAGGCATTAAGTTTACATGTCTCCAGATACTTACTTTCTTGTATGCGTATAGATTTAGCGAAGTGTGTTTGTTAAAGATGCCAATCGTTTCTTCAAGCGAGAGAACCTTTTCTCAGCGGAATTATTTAAGAATTGGGCATATAGCAATGAAGTTAAATACGTGCTCTCGTTCTTGGAGGTTGCAAAGGTTGAACAAAAGAGGGAGTTCTGGGAGGTTTGGTATAAAGTTAAAACTTATCGGTTCACCTCTTATTTTAAAGAAGCTTCTATCATATCCGTTGTGTAACTTGCCATGAAATACGTTCTGTCTCGTAGATTGCACTTCAATTTCATTTATATTGTATTAATTTGTAATATGTCTTTCTGGGGTATGCTATTCAATATCTCCCTACATGCTGTTACAGTTTCACCATTAATTCAAATATATCTTTCCGTATCACGTAAAACATCATAGTGCTAACACACTACAGCAAACAAAAATGGTAAGAGGCTTACGCCAACAATGTGAACCGCTCTTATAAACAAGTGTAGACATACGTATACTCATATCACGATATTTTCTGCAACCTATCCCCTAGTAGTAAAATACAATTCCTGTAGCAGTAGTAACTGTAGGAACATAGCACTGGTTGCCTACGTCACACGCTAAAAGGGACGCCCACATCGATACTCGCAATCTGGACTCCGAAATCAATAGAAAGCTCTCTGACGTCAAAAGGCCTAAAATGTATTTTATTTTCGTCGGCATTTATTTGACATACACAAACGAGATAAACATCCGACATACACACATTTTGCTGTAACGAAATCAATGAAAATCGCGCATCATTAAATTGTGCCTCAGGTTTCATTGGAATATCTTTGTCATCGCGCTTCTCTCTTACCACGCATGTAGACCGCAAGAATTTGGTTGAAATGGTAAGGGAACCCGACGAAAATACAAAGATAGTAAAGTAAGTTGGAATAATGGGAAATTTTCTTTTCGTTAAAGCTGTAATGAATAAAAGTTTGGGGTGAAAA
Source organism: Eristalis pertinax (assembly GCA_907269125.1). Lineage (NCBI taxonomy): Eukaryota > Metazoa > Arthropoda > Insecta > Diptera > Syrphidae > Eristalis > Eristalis pertinax. Next base: position 91,989,481 of record OU026145.1, read on the forward strand.
GCTTACGAATGTTTAGAGTATGTTTGGTATCCATGATTAGCCTCTCAAGTGTCTGTTTTTGTGGTGAACCCGAATACACAATACGGTATCAACACATTTTGACTCTGTTTAAGGTAGCGAGAGAGAGACTGAGAGAAAGACTTTTGGGAAATGTTGAAAAGGGATGGAAAGAAGTTTATTCAGGCCTTCAGTAGGTCGAGTCGAGAATATACACTATTTGGAAAAACAAACTTACTATTAGTCTAGTTATAGAGGGAATACTGGTATAGATGTCTACATTCTCATTGTATAGCACAGCTCTCGACGGAGTTATGTACGTACACATATTAATTACTTACATGCGAACTTACTCACACGGATTTTCCAGATGAGCTTTTATCATCATCACTGTCATCGTCGTGTTCGTGTTCATCAAGTGGAAGTTCTCTGTAAATTTGTAATTTCGTATAAATAAATGGAATATGTTCTTTTTTGCGATATGCTTTGAAAAAAAAAATATATAGCAGCGGCCAATAAATTAATGATTAACCTATTAACAATACAATTTTGAGTTCAAAGTGAAATGAAGACGTATGTTAGTAAAAAACAATCATAAAAAAACATTAAATACTAGAAATATGCAGCGAATATATAAAGACGGTGACAATTTTGGAAATTTAATCTATTTTTCCTTCTTTCACTTTTCATTCCCTCTGCCCACTCGGTATGTGGAAAAAGAGAGTAATATACCAGTTAACTTCTTCCACTCTCAATCATTATAAAAGCATTTCTCTATATTTTGATCCCGGTTTTGTGTAGAGTACTGATACTAGCAGTGTATTGTGTACATACTACTTTCTTTTTGTGATACGAAAATATTTCTTGCCTCCTTTTTCTCTGATTTATTTTTGTTTTCGACAATGAAATTAGTGAAACTAAACCATAATACTCAGGGACATAAAAAAAAAATATTGACATGAGATAGAATATTGAGAAAACAAGTATGAACCAAATCTACTGTGGTGAATGTTTTTTATGTATTTTTATACCTATTTCCCACACCCACTGTGCTTTCAGACTTCTTGAACACCGTATATCTCTTTTTCACTCTCCGAAAAAATATAACATTTCCGTTTAAAGTGTAGTAAGTCTTGTGGTGTGTGCATTTCATATATGATGTACTTTCAGTTGTGTTCCATTTCGTATCTCATCCAATCGGAAAAGTTGGGAGGCTATTAGTGCGAGTTCGTGGTTAATCATGACATTTATCAGATTTTGTATAGTTCCATTATTTTCGTCGCTGCGATTCCAATTTATTCGCGTAATTGTGAAATAGTATCAAATTTATCGATACCTTAGATTTTTGAATAGTAGTTTCTCTTTGTAGAGATGATATGGCACACGCCAAGTTTTAGTATAAATAATTTATAGAACAAAGTTTCAAGTCATCATTAGGAAGAACAACGGAAAAGTATATTCTAGAAAAACATAAACTTCTTTTACAATAACCTTATTGTAGCAGAACATCTTGACGATTAAAAAGCGGTGGAAAAAAAACAATTTTAGTTTGATGTGTTACCAGATGGCGACTAGCAATTAAAATGTGGACTATCGTTTTTGAGAAAAGGATTAGTAGCAGAAATTTGATAAAATTGTACAAATGCATGAGGTAATTTTTTTCTTTTACTTTAAAATGACATGAAAAAAATGTACAAAGTACCTATGGGAGAATAAAAGACAATGATGATACAAATAGAGAAAAAATCTTAAATTCAACCATCAACGTTCTCCTGATTTCTTTACGCATACTCTTCTATACAACCCTTAATTTTTGGTTACATACATTTGCATATTATATTATTCACAAACTCTCATACTATATAAATATAAATGAAAAACTCCAGAAGCTCTCAGTAGGCAGTAGACGAGTAACACTCATCCTTCTCGAAATAAGTTTAAAGTTGTATTCCTACCACGATATTTCTCTTTATATCATTCTCTTAAGTAAAATTTATTAAAAGTGGTGGAATAAGTCTTCTTGCTCCCAGAGATATATTGAAATGCTTGGTGTGGTGGGTTCTTTAAAATTTCAAAAAATTCACCCCTATCATATTGTTTTTTGCAAAATGGTTGCCAAGTTAAACTGTACCTACAAGTTTATACATAAATATTGTATAAATATATGTAATGCCATATCATATTTATATTAACAGACTTAACCTCAAAATGTCAGTGATCACCAGTTGGACGTTTTCAACGGAATTCGAACCCATTACGTAGTCTCAAATTAACTTTATTAAAAGGATTGATTTATTAAATTAACGTACATGTAACTCCATATAACTTTTCTTTTTCATTCATTATTTCATTATCATTCATTTTATTTAATTAAATATAAATGATCAATTAAGCAGTCGAATCAGATGAGCAAAATCGTAGTCAACTCGAGAGTGATATAAGAGGTATCGATCTTCATTTATTGAACTTGGTTTAACTGCTGAATACCAGTTTATGTTCATTAAACTATCGTCGTAGTATTTCCTAATCGTTGTCCAAAATGTCCAAATACACATTTAAATAACTATCACTTGAATACGAAAGTGCATTTTCACCAGCAAATGCTGTCATCCTGCCTTTTAAGTTTTGTTAGGACCATAAACAGAGCCTTGTGGAACTCCAGTATTCATATATCTTACAGAAATAAGAGCATTATTAACGTTTACGATTGTATTCTGTTTTTCAAGGTAGTAAGTAAAACCAATTATAATAAAACTCAATATTACAAAAGAGATTATTCCGTAAGTTATATAACACATTTATTTTCCTATGAGTAGTGAGAAGAACTGATGTATGGTTCCTCATAGTCACTGCGAATATCTCAAAGAGGAGAAACTATCATAAACACATGCATTGTAATTGGGCAGCTTCCTGATTTTCTGCTTATTCTAAGTAGACATGGTGAGTATTTCAGCACCAGTGTCGAGAAAATTTGCTTTGTAATGGGGGACATGATGTAATCCAAACATCTGCGATTGGTTGCCCTGAGTGTGATTTTTTTTGAAGATGGTTAACTGCACCAAGGCTTATATAAGTATATATGTATACACAAGTAATAGTTAAGTTTCCACTTGGGCAGAGAGAAGACGTTCTTCCCAATTACTCAGTATGTCACAATATGCGAGAACTCACATGATTGGAGCCATATGACCAAGATACAGTCAGATCATTAAGGAAAGTCTTTGAGTAGAAAGATACTTTGTCCAGAGATGTCTGGTGGAAAGTTAAGTCCATGAGCAAAGTGTATTAAGATCAAACGCAGTAACCGCTACATATTCATTCATTTCTTAAGTAGCATGACAAATAGTGTTTACATTTGTAAGAATATTCATAATTAGAGGTTTAGGACAACTGTCCTTTACAACTATGATTTTAATAATGAGTGGAGTTAGCGAGATACAACAAAAATATTTAGATATTAATTCAATGGAAAGCCACTAGAAAAAACCCTTATTTAACTCTTAAAGTCAAATATTGCAATGTCCCCTTGTCAAATACGTTTATTTAACTTATTTAAAATAATAATCAACATATTTATTTATTGTTAAGCGTTTAATTTGACAATGATATGCATTTCATATGTTCATTAATTGAAATATAACCATTATGATAAAATTTTTGTGTTAAATTTTCTATAAGAGAGTGTAAAAAATTGATATTGCTTTGGCTGTGATGTCTACGTGGTACGTTATAAATTAAGCATGATTTTAATGACTATATTTTGGCACATTTGGCACATTTCTAAGTTTTAGAGCACCGCTACATACATCCCGAATATTCCGAAGAAGTTGAAGGAGCCTGTTAAGCGCAGCTGTTGGAGTTTTCTTATTACTTGTTTAGTGCGGAAATGCACTGAGAGACTAAAACGGCATTTCCATATTCCTAATTTAATTCAACAAAGTTTGCTTATCAATTAGCTTTAGTTTCTCGTAAGCCAAGTTGGTTAAGCACATGCAGGAAAATATGTTACAGGCGTTTATTACTCGTTGCGAAATTAGAGTTTTCACGACTTTATTCCTTCACGATTGAAACAAGACTCTCTCATTCAAATTCTACAATCTAACTTATGATCTATGACCGACAAAACAGAATGAACGAAAATTGAACATGTGAATGACCGCCGTTTGTTTCTTACAAATTATCAAGCAAGCGGTTTAGTTTTTAGTTTAATTTGATATGCACTTGGCAGGTCATTGGCAAGTTCAATGTCAGCATTTTCTGTTGTTGTCGGATCTTGAGTGCTAATGTATATAATTCCTCCTTGCTTTAAATCAGAAGCCTCTATTAATTATTTTGACATTATTTTGTTTTGTTTTCAAAGATACATAATAAAACATTCCTATGACTATGAATATTATCATCAAGATAAGGCTTATGTTAGTACCATACATAACATTTTTATGATATTGCAGTTCCTTAATTTGTTTTAAATTGTCTATACTATTCATTATTATTTCATCAAATTTGGTGGGTTTAACAAACATTTCCATTACATTATTTGCTGGATAATAGTACTTATCAGTTACAGTAATTTTCCTATTGTAAAATTTATGTTGTTTTATGTCTAATGTACAATTATTAAAATTGATTATATAGTTCCCCGTTTAACTTATAATTCGTTTGTCACAATCTTATACTAGAGTTTCATTATTAACATTTATTAACAAAATAGACTCATCATAAAATGTCTTCTGAAAAATACAATTCTTACTATGTTTTAAATGTCTAAAAAGAACTTTTTCACTATATTCGTATATTTCAGCATTTATTTCAACAATTAATTCTTCTGGTGCATTGATTTGCCAACTATTGGAATTTGGTATAGGTTTACTAGTGTAACTCTGTTATTATATAATTTACTGGTATTTTTATTGCGAATATCAAACAATCATTCTTGTATTCCATAACTCCAGCTTTCAAAAGTTTTAATTTGCAAAAATCTATATTATAACAGTCTAACTCTTCTTTTTAGTTGCCATTATGTTGTCAAGTATATGATTCACTTTGTTTTCTATGTATCTTAATTTGGTTTCTTGATCCAGAAATAAAACCTTGTAATTTAGTTCCTTAAATATGTTATTTGTAGTGTTGTATGATTACAATTTTTTTTTTCTATCGTTTTCTTTTAATGTTTTTAAACTATGTAAAGTCGTGTTAAATTGACGATTTATTTTATTTGTTTATTAAGACCTTCAATAACTCTATGGTTATTAGAATCTGTAATTTCCAAATGATACATAATTTCTTGACGGTCATTATTATCCATTGTTCCAAATAACCAGTTTTCAGCCCTGCCTACGATATTTAATAAACCTCTTTTCTATTTGATTTTGTTATGGTTCTTAACTTATATTTTACTAATGTAATTTCTGAATAAAGTGCAACTGAACCTTCTAATTTCAAATGAGCTATGTTTAATGCCAATTGATCTAAGACGTTCATCATTTCAGATGGATTGATTATAAAGGGTGGTTAAATTTTAAGATGTTGAATGTGAACCACACCTAAACGTTAAGTTTTTTTCTGCATTTCATTTGACATTTCTCAATTTCAGACTAATTAAATTTGAACTATGGAAAGATACACAATCGAGCAACGCGTTAAAGTTATTCAGGCTTTATGTAAGATTGTGTCCGTGTCATTAACTATCTCAACTTGCTTAATTCTCATTTTGACATACATATTTTCCAATATAGGATGAACTCGCAGTAGTCCCTGGACTGCGATTATCCTCATCATCAAAAATATTACAATGACATGCAAATTTAGGAGCTCTTTTAATGTTAGATAAATGCACGTTCTTAAGTCTTAACTTTCTAAAATATGGTTCATCTTTGTCTGACTCGCTTATAGTTTTTAATATGTCCCTCGTTTCTATTTTCAACGTAGTTTTCTCTGTCTCTATTATTTCTTTGTGTAGTCTTGTATTTTTTCTTCTTTAATTTGCTAATGACGTTATATTTGTGGTTGTGCTGGCTTGCCTTGGAGTCATCTCAATTGTTGAGTGATACCTATCATTGTAATTTCCTACTGCTTTTTGTATCTTTTGTTCTACTGAAACATCTTCTTCTCTATCTGAACCTTTTCTATTAGAGTGGAATATAGCCTTTGGACATCGAAGTTCCAGTATGACTATTGGGTTTTGTCCAATGTATTTCAATTCTTTTTTACTGTAAATATTTTACAACTTGTTCCGATTTAAACTCATTATCCATAATGATTCGGTTTATCAAATGAAGCCAAATAACCTCAAATAACCTTCTAGTATCGCAATCTTTTTAAACCAGTTTATGTAAGGAAAGCCTGTTTTTTATAATATAAAATATCGATGTGTATAATTTCCTTTTTCTTTGTTGGTATTTCTGTCATACTTTATTTCCTGGCATTTTCCACAGTTATAAATAATAAGTTGAATATGTTCCTTCAACTTTGGATAATATATTTTATCATTTAGCGTCCGATAGGTTTCATTGATTCCGCTATGTAATGACTCTTTTATATGATATAGAAATATTTGCTTGTGACATTCTTCTTCATTTTCTATTTCTTGAGCTCTTGAGCTCTGTTGCTCTTCTAAACTTTATTTTTGGGTTGTCCGAGAAAAGCTCTATAATGTATTGCTGTATTTTATTATATTCCCTGTCATCTACTTCTGAATAAATGCCTGTGTCCTAAGATAATATTCCTTTTTAATATATCTTTAATGGTTAATGCCTCACTTTGTGGATTGATCTCTATGATCTTTCTTCCATGTTTTATCTGCATTTCTTTTTCTGGACAATAAGTTAAAATTATATGAGTTCTATATTTGTTTACTATTTCTTCTTTGATAAGTATATGGTCCTGTAATTTCTCTTCTACTGAATGCATTGTATCAGACATATTGGATTCACTGCTGTTTTCTACATTAATTCGAGCACTATTTTTCAACCTACTTAAACATTCGGCCACTTTATTTTCTTTCCCTTTAAGGTACCCAATTTCATAATTATACTCTTGTAACTTAAGAACCCGTCATTGGTTTCGTTGGGAAAACTCCTCCTTCCCTTTGTACTTCGAGTTTAAATATTTTATTGGTGCATGGTCCGTGACAATCTTAAATTTTCTGCCGCAGAGATATGGTCTATAATAATTTACTGAAAAAACTATAGCTAAGAATTCTTTATCAGTTACGCTACAATTTTCGTGATTGGGATTGTCAACATATCGGATGACCGTCTTGTGAAAGCACTGCTCCAATTGCATAATCACTTGCATCCGTTGTAACCATAAATTCTTTTTTCATAATTTATATACTTTAAAACAGGGTGAGAAGATAACATAAGTTTGAGTTTTTCAAATGCTTCAATGTACTGAGGATCATTGATATTAATTTTTACATCTTTTTTTAAACATTTTATTAGAGGGTGTGCTACTTTGGCTAATATAAATTAATATAAATATAAATATACATTTTCTGGAAAAACCTGTCATCCCAAGAAACTTTTTAGTTGTTTTTCTGTTTTGGGTAGTTCAATCTATTCAATCTTATCAGCCCTAGAAAATTTGTCTCTTTTTTCATGAATGAGCATTTATCAGGTTGTATCTTCAAGTTATGTTCGCTTAATTTTTTGAAAATTAATTAATGAATTTAAATGTTCCTCTAGTGTAGTTGAGAAAATTAGGGTGCCATCCAAATATACTATACATATTTTATTTATGTAATCCCTCAATATCTCATTAATGAGACGTTGAAATGTTGCCGGAGCATTCTTCAAGCCGAATGGCATTCCGAACATATTCATACAATCCAAATGGTGTAACATATACCGTTTTTTCGATATCTTTTTCGGCTACCAAAATCTGGTGATACCCCCTTCGTAAAATATTGAGATTTTCCCAACTTGTCCAATATACTGTCTATATTGGGAAGTGGCTATTTGTCGTCAATTTTCACTTGGTTTAGTCTTCGGTTATCTACCACAATTCGAAATTGTTGTACACCTGAGTTGTCTTTTTTCCTTGGGATTACTAAAGGGGTAAATTTTAAGGGCCGATGTTGATTTTGAATAAAACACAAATTATTTAGGAAATTATTGTCATTTCTGTTTATCATGATAATATTGGTATGGTTCAATTATGTATGGAACAAAATATCGGCCAAATGGACGCCGCGATCTCGGCGGCACACCTCCATCCGATGGTATAAATTTTCGATGACGCTGAAGCATAATTTTGGTTCTATGCCGTTAATGTGCCGAATTATCTCATCCTTTAGCTCTTGAATTGTTGCTGTCTTATCGACGTACACCTTTTCTTTCAAATAACCTAAAGAAAAAAAAGCAACGGTGTCAAATCACATGATCTTGGCGGCCAATTGACATCGCCACCACGTGAGATAAAACGGCCATTGAATTTGTCGCGCAAAAGAGCCATTGTTTCGTTAGCTGTGTGGCAAGTGGCACCGTCCTATTGAAACCACATATCGTCCACATTGATATCTTCCAATTCGGGCCATAAAAAGTTCGTTATCATTTCACGATAGCGAACACCATTCACAGTAACTGCCTGACCGGCCTCATTTTGGAAAAAATAGGGCCCGATGATGCCGCCAGCCCATAAACCTCACCAAACAGTCACTCTTTGTGGGTGCATTGGTTTTTCGACAATCACTCTTGGATTATCATTCGCCCAAATGCGGCAATTCTGCTTGTTAACGATAAAAATCTGGCTACATTAGGTCGATTATGCTGACCAAAAAAATCACGAAGTGCACGATATGCATTTTAATTTGAACGCCCATTTTCAAATTGAGTTAGTCTGAAATTGAGAAATGTCAAATGAAATGCAGAAAAAAACGTTTACATCGGCCCTTAAAATCCACCCTTTATAATCAGTGAACTGTATCTGCTCTGGCTTTTCCTAATTATACCTTGGGCTTCCATTTCTTGCATTTGTTTCCGAACTTGCGCTTCATATTTAGGTTTGGAATTGATCTCTTCATTAGCGTTGTTCGGATTTCATGGACAATACTCGTAGTATTTGTTAACTTGTCTCCTTCTTTGTAAAATAATTTCTTATGTCTTTCTAACAACTTGATTAAACCATATTCTTCTTCCTCATTTAAATGGGTAAGTGTTACATTTTCAAGTGCACCTACTTCAGTCTGCACTATTTTATTTAGAAATGGTATCCTCATATCATTTCTTAGTACAATTTCCTGACTTTCAATAACTATGGTTCTAACGTTTTTATCTACCCAGTTCATTCCAAGCTAACATTTGTTTTCTAAATCAATTTTAATCCACCTAATTCTAGCATTTTGTGTCTGACCAAATTCAACTGGACACTTAGATTTTACATATTCCATATTTTTTGTTACTTGTCCTTCCATTGTTGTTAGTGCTACTTCCCCTCCTAAACTTTCGTAAATTCTGTTTGAAATTATGTTTGAATTTAATAAACTAACCTGTATCAACCATAGCAATGTACTTTTTTTCACTTAAAGTTAGAATAATAAAAATGTTGTTCCTTTCCGAGACTAGTTTATGAAAAACTTATTTTGGGAAATTAAATTTACATCGTTACTATTACTAACATTGTCAACTTCCATTGCTCTCGATGAGATATAGCTAAAATTCCTATTATTCCTGAACTGCCGACTTGTATTTCTATTATTATTATTAAAAGTTCTCCGAGTTTGTCTTGACTCTACTCTACTATTGTTATTGGAATTATTATGTTGATGATTGCTATGATAGTTACTGTGATAATTAGTATATGGTGAAAAATTACTTTGTATTGGCCTGGGTGCAATTTGTTTATTTTCTCTTATTTAATTTGTGTGGTACCGGTTGATTTTGGGGGTTTAAGATTTCAGTTATCATGGCTAAGCATTGCTCTGCTATATTTATCGCCATTCTTCTGTTGCCGTCTAGAATTCTATTTCGTAATGTTCTTCTCTCCAGGTTGTGTTTTTTTATGTTTGTTTAGTGTTCGTTTCTTAGTAATCTACTAAATTTCACTTTTTACACTTTAACACTTTTTAAGGTTCGTTTCACTGGATTCTAATTCTACTGAACAGAATCTACCGACTGCGCCTCGAGGTTTCTCATTTCAAAAAGTTTGGAGTAATGCATTGTTGCAGCACCATTAGGTCGGTTATTTCAACGTATTTTCAACGTTGAACACTATTTACGTATTAGATACCAGCTATCATTTACATTTACTCTCATCATTTTTTTTTAGAAGGCTGAATAAATTAATTGTTGCTTTTATTAGTGTAATCCGAGAGTTGAGAGTTGTATATCGTATGTCAATATGGATTTAAGAACTTGCTTGTGTAGTATAGTAGATATACTTACACGTAAGTAGATATAGTTTTTTCCCAATCGTATATCTGGTCCAAAATTCATTGTCATCTTTCATTCGCGGACGGACGCATTGAGTTTTCCGTTGGTATGATAGCTGTATCTTCGGCGAAGGTAACCAGGAGTGTGACATCAGTTTAGGAAATCTCCCAGCTGTACAACAGAGTTCCATGCCGAACTCCAACTATCTCCAACTCCAACTAACTCATTGAAGCTAGAAGCTGGTAGCCAGATTTTGTGGAAGTGTTGGGAGACGTAAAGTAAATTATGTAATTTGTAGATTGTTTTGTTCGAAAACCGAATTGATGTTTTGGTATAATTCATCTTTCTTAAATGACCGATTGAATCCGTTTTTATAACAGTTAATCGAATGCTTTTGACATCATTGGTAGCAAATCTGGTTTCTTAATATTTGTTACGGCTTTTTGTAGAGTAATTTGTGTTTTGGTGTCCTCTAATTCATCAAAGCAAGTTGAGGTATCTTTATACTTAAAGTCTTGTATCACGTTTTTGAGTTTATTGCATAATAAATTTGAGTACGTCTTATGTTGCGGGGAACGAGATCGCTGCCTTCTTCCGTGAATATATTATATTATTTTGGCTTGACTGCCCTTCGCCTTCTTTATGGGAGTATTTTCCGTACGACAGTTCCGAAAAGAGTACCTGAAGATGTTATCATATCATCTTTCGTGACTGATTAGTGGAATCTCTTTCTCTTGAGAATAGCTAGTTATAATTCGTATCATTAGGACTGGCTGCGGGCGAGATTGCTCCTTCCTTAAGTGAATCTACCATTTGTTGAGTTCTTGGTAAAAAAGATGCGAATTTTTGTGTTAAATTTTCTATAAGAGAGTGTAAAAAATTGATATTGCTTTGGCTGTGATGTCTACGTGGTACGTTATAAATTAAGCATGATTTTAATGACTATATTTTGGCACATTTGAATCTTAAGTTTCTAAGTTTTAGAGCACCGCTACATACATCCCGAATATTCCGAAGAAGTTGAAGGAGCCTGTTAAGCGCAGCTGTTGGAGTTTTCTTATTACTTGTTTAGTGCGGAAATGCACTGAGAGACTAAAACGGCATTTCCATATTTCTAATTTAATTCAACAAAGTTTGCTTATCAATTAGCTTTAGTTTCTCGTAAGCCAAGTTGGTTAAGCACATGCAGGAAAATATGTTACAGGCGTTTATTACTCGTTGCGAAATTAGAGTTTTCACGACTTTATTCCTTCACGATTGAAACAAGACTCTCTCATTCAAATTCTACAATCTAACTTATGATCTATGACCGACAAAACAGAATGAACGAAAATTGAACATGTGAATGACCGCCGTTTGTTTCTTACAAATTATCAAGCAAGCGGTTTAGTTTTTAGTTTAATTTGATATGCACTTGGCAGGTCATTGGCAAGTTCAATGTCAGCATTTTCTGTTGTTGTCGGATCTTGAGTGCTAATGTATATAATTCCTCCTTGCTTTAAATCAGAAGCCTCTATTAATTATTTTGACATTATTTTGTTTTGTTTTCAAAGATACATAATAAAACATTCCTATGACTATGAATATTATCATCAAGATAAGGCTTATGTTAGTACCATACATAACATTTTTATGATATTGCAGTTCCTTAATTTGTTTTAAATTGTCTATACTATTCATTATTATTTCATCAAATTTGGTGGGTTTAACAAACATTTCCATTACATTATTTGCTGGATAATAGTACTTATCAGTTACAGTAATTTTCCTATTGTAAAATTTATGTTGTTTTATGTCTAATGTACAATTATTAAAATTGATTATATAGTTCCCCGTTTAACTTATAATTCGTTTGTCACAATCTTATACTAGAGTTTCATTATTAACATTTATTAACAAAATAGACTCATCATAAAATGTCTTCTGAAAAATACAATTCTTACTATGTTTTAAATGTCTAAAAAGAACTTTTGTATTATTTCGTATATTTCAGCATTTATTTCAACAATTAATTCTTCTGGTGCATTGATTTGCCAACTATTGGAATTTGGTATAGGTTTACTAGTGTAACTCTGTTATTATATAATTTACTGGTATTTTTATTGCGAATATCAAACAATCATTCTTGTATTCCATAACTCCAGCTTTCAAAAGTTTTAATTTGCAAAAATCTATATTATAACAGTCTAACTCTTCTTTTTAGTTGCCATTATGTTGTCAAGTATATGATTCACTTTGTTTTCTATGTATCTTAATTTGGTTTCTTGATCCAGAAATAAAACCTTGTAATTTAGTTCCTTAAATATGTTATTTGTAGTGTTGTATGATTACAATTTTTTTTTTCTATCGTTTTCTTTTAATGTTTTTAAACTATGTAAAGTCGTGTTAAATTGACGATTTATTTTATTTGTTTATTAAGACCTTCAATAACTCTATGGTTATTAGAATCTGTAATTTCCAAATGATACATAATTTCTTGACGGTCATTATTATCCATTGTTCCAAATAACCAGTTTTCAGCCCTGCCTACGATATTTAATAAACCTCTTTTCTATTTGATTTTGTTATGGTTCTTAACTTATATTTTACTAATGTAATTTCTGAATAAAGTGCAACTGAACCTTCTAATTTCAAATGAGCTATGTTTAATGCCAATTGATCTAAGACGTTCATCATTTCAGATGGATTGATTATAAAGGGTGGTTAAATTTTAAGATGTTGAATGTGAACCACACCTAAACGTCAAGTTTTTTTCTGCATTTCATTTGACATTTCTCAATTTCAGACTAATTAAATTTGAACTATGGAAAGATACACAATCGAGCAACGCGTTAAAGTTATTCAGGCTTTATGTAAGATTGTGTCCGTGTCATTAACTATCTCAACTTGCTTAATTCTCATTTTGACATACATATTTTCCAATATAGGATGAACTCGCAGTAGTCCCTGGACTGCGATTATCCTCATCATCAAAAATATTACAATGACATGCAAATTTAGGAGCTCTTTTAATGTTAGATAAATGCACGTTCTTAAGTCTTAACTTTCTAAAATATGGTTCATCTTTGTCTGACTCGCTTATAGTTTTTAATATGTCCCTCGTTTCTATTTTCAACGTAGTTTTCTCTGTCTCTATTATTTCTTTGTGTAGTCTTGTATTTTTTCTTCTTTAATTTGCTAATGACGTTATATTTGTGGTTGTGCTGGCTTGCCTTGGAGTCATCTCAATTGTTGAGTGATACCTATCATTGTAATTTCCTACTGCTTTTTGTATCTTTTGTTCTACTGAAACATCTTCTTCTCTATCTGAACCTTTTCTATTAGAGTGGAATATAGTCTTTGGACATCGAAATTCCAGTATGACTATTGGGTTTTGTCCAATGTATTTCAATTCTTTTTTACTGTAAATATTTTACAACTTGTTCCGATTTAAACTCATTATCCATAATGATTCGGTTTATCAAATGAAGCCAAATAACCTCAAATAACCTTCTAGTATCGCAATCTTTTTAAACCAGTTTATGTAAAGAAAGCCTGTTTTTTATAATATAAAATATCGATGTGTATAATTTCCTTTTTCTTTGTTGGTATTTCTGTCATACTTTATTTCCTGGCATTTTCCACAGTTATAAATAATAAGTTGAATATGTTCCTTCAACTTTGGATAATATATTTTATCTTTTAGCGTCCGATAGGTTTCATTGATTCCGCTATGTAATGACTCTTTTATATGATATAGAAATATTTGCTTGTGACATTCTTCTTCATTTTCTATTTCTTGAGCTCTTGAGCTCTGTTGCTCTTCTAAACTTTATTTTTGGGTTGTCCGAGAAAAGCTCTATAATGTATTGCTGTATTTTATTATATTCCCTGTCATCTACTTCTGAATAAATGCCTGTGTCCTAAGATAATATTCCTTTTTAATATATCTTTAATGGTTAATGCCTCACTTTGTGGATTGATCTCTATGATCTTTCTTCCATGTTTTATCTGCATTTCTTTTTCTGGACAATAAGTTAAAATTATATGAGTTCTATATTTGTTTACTATTTCTTCTTTGATAAGTATATGGTCCTGTAATTTCTCTTCTACTGAATGCATTGTATCAGACATATTGGATTCACTGCTGTTTTCTACATTAATTCGAGCACTATTTTTCAACCTACTTAAACATTCGGCCACTTTATTTTCTTTCCCTTTAAGGTACCCAATTTCATAATTATACTCTTGTAACTTAAGAACCCGTCATTGGTTTCGTTGGGAAAACTCCTCCTTCCCTTTGTACTTCGAGTTTAAATATTTTATTGGTGCATGGTCCGTGACAATCTTAAATTTTCTGCCGCAGAGAATTCTTTATCAGTTACGCTACAATTTTCGTGATTGGGATTGTCAACATATCGGATGACCGTCTTGTGAAAGCACTGCTCCAATTGAATAATCACTTGCATCCGTTGTAACCATAAATTCTTTTTTCATAATTTAGATACTTTAAAACAGGGTGAGAAGATAACATAAGTTTGAGTTTTTCAAATGCTTCAATGTACTGAGGATCATTGATATTAATTTTTACATCTTTTTTTAAACATTTTATTAGAGGGTGTGCTACTTTGGCTAATATAAATTAATATAAATATAAATATAAATTTTCTGGAAAAACCTGTCATCCCAAGAAACTTTTTAGTTGTTTTTCTGTTTTGGGTAGTTCAATCTATTCAGTCTTATCAGCATTTGGCTTGATTCCTTCTTTTGTAAGAATGTGCCCTAGAAAATTTGTCTCTTTTTTCATGAATGAGCATTTATCAGGTTGTATCTTCAAGTTATGTTCGCTTAATTTTTTGAAAATTAATTAATGAATTTAAATGTTCCTCTAGTGTAGTTGAGAAAATTAGGGTGCCATCCAAATATACTATACATATTTTATTTATGTAATCCCTCAATATCTCATTAATGAGACGTTGAAATGTTGCCGGAGCATTCTTCAAGCCGAATGGCATTCCGAACATATTCATACAATCCAAATGGTGTAACATATACCGTTTTTTCGATATCTTTTTCGGCTACCAAAATCTGGTGATACCCCCTTCGTAAAATATTGAGATTTTCCCAACTTGTCCAATATACTGTCTATATTGGGAAGTGGCTATTTGTCGTCAATTTTCACTTGGTTTAGTCTTCGGTTATCTACCACAATTCGAAATTGTTGTACACCTGAGTTGTCTTTTTTCCTTGGGATTACTAAAGGGGTAAATTTTAAGGGCCGATGTTGATTTTGAATAAAACACAAATTATTTAGGAAATTATTGTCATTTCTGTTTATCATGATAATATTGGTATGGTTCAATTATGTATGGAACAAAATATCGGCCAAATGGACGCCGCGATCTCGGCGGCACACCTCCATCCGATGGTATAAATTTTCGATGACGCTGAAGCATAATTTTGGTTCTATGCCGTTAATGTGCCGAATTATCTCATCCTTTAGCTCTTGAATTGTTGCTGTCTTATCGACGTACACCTTTTCTTTCAAATAACCTAAAGAAAAAAAAGCAACGGTGTCAAATCACATGATCTTGGCGGCCAATTGACATCGCCACCACGTGAGATAAAACGGCCATTGAATTTGTCGCGCAAAAGAGCCATTGTTTCGTTAGCTGTGTGGCAAGTGGCACCGTCCTATTGAAACCACATATCGTCCACATTGATATCTTCCAATTCGGGCCATAAAAAGTTCGTTATCATTTCACGATAGCGAACACCATTCACAGTAACTGCCTGACCGGCCTCATTTTGGAAAAAATAGGGCCCGATGATGCCGCCAGCCCATAAACCTCACCAAACAGTCACTCTTTGTGGGTGCATTGGTTTTTCGACAATCACTCTTGGATTATCATTCGCCCAAATGCGGCAATTCTGCTTGTTAACTATAAAAATCTGGCTGCATTAGGTCGATTATGCTGACCAAAAAAATCACGAAGTGCACGATATGCATTTTAATTTGAACGCCCATTTTCAAATTGAGTTAGTCTGAAATTGAGAAATGTCAAATGAAATGCAGAAAAAAACGTTTACATCGGCCCTTAAAATCCACCCTTTATAATCAGTGAACTGTATCTGCTCTGGCTTTTCCTAATTATACCTTGGGCTTCCATTTCTTGCATTTGTTTCCGAACTTGTGCTTCATATTTAGGTTTGGAATTGATCTCTTCATTAGCGTTGTTCGGATTTCATGGACAATACTCGTAGTATTTGTTAACTTGTCTCCTTCTTTGTAAAATAATTTCTTACGTCTTTCTAACAACTTGATTAAACCATATTCTTCTTCCTCATTTAAATGGGTAAGTGTTACATTTTCAAGTGCACCTACTTCAGTCTGCACTATTTTATTTAGAAATGGTATCCTCATATCATTTCTTAGTACAATTTCCTGACTTTCAATAACTATGGTTCTAACGTTTTTATCTACCCAGTTCATTCCAAGCTAACATTTGTTTTCTAAATCAATTTTAATCCACCTAATTCTAGCATTTTGTGTCTGACCAAATTCAACTGGACACTTAGATTTTACATATTCCATATTTTTTGTTACTTGTCCTTCTATTGTTGTTAGTGCTACTTCCCCTCCTAAACTTTCGTAAATTCTGTTTGAAATTATGTTTGAATTTAATAAACTAACTGTAGAACCTGTATCAACCATAGCAATGTACTTTTTTTCACTTAAAGTTAGAATAATAAAAATGTTGTTCCTTTCCGAGACTAGTTTATGAAAAACTTATTTTGGGAAATTAAATTTACATCGTTACTATTACTAACATTGTCAACTTCCATTGTTCTCGATGAGATATAGCTAAAATTCCTATTATTCCTGAACTGCCGACTTGTATTTCTATTATTATTATTAAAAGTTCTCCGAGTTTGTCTTGACTCTACTCTACTATTGTTATTGGAATTATTATGTTGATGATTGCTATGATAGTTACTGTGATAATTAGTATATGGTGAAAAATTACTTTGTATTGGCCTGGGTGCAATTTGCTTATTTTCTCTTATTTAATTTGTGTGGTACCGGTTGATTTTGGGGGTTTAAGATTTCAGTTAGCATGGCTAAGCATTGCTCTGCTATATTTATCGCCATTCTTCTGTTGCCGTCTAGAATTCTATTTCGTAATGTTCTTCTCTCCAGGTTGTATTTTTTTATGTTTGTTTAGTGTTCGTTTCTTAGTAATCTACTAAATTTCACTTTTTACACTTTAACACTTTTTAAGGTTCGTTTCACTGGATTCTAATTCTACTGAACAGAATCTACCGACTGCGCCTCGAGGTTTCTCATTTCAAAAAGTTTGGAGTAATGCATTGTTGCAGCACCATTAGGTCGGTTATTTCAACGTATTTTCAACTTTGAACACTATTTAGGTATTAGATACCAGCTATCATTTACATTTACTCTCATCATTTTTGTTTAGAAGGCTGAATAAATTAATTGTTGCTTTTATTAGTGTAATCCGAGAGTTGAGAGTTGTATATCGTATGTCAATATGGATTTAAGAACTTGATTGTGTAGTATAGTAGATATACTTACACGTAAGTAGATATAGTTTTTTCCCAATCGTATATCTGGTCCAAAATTCATTGAAATCTTTCATTCGCGGACGGACGCATTGAGTTTTCCGTTGGTATGATAGCTGTATCTTCGGCGAAAGTAACCAGGAGTGTGACATCAGTTTAGGAAATCTCCCAGCTGTACAACAGAGTTCCATGCCGAACTCCAACTATCTCCAACTCCAACTAACTCATTGAAGCTAGAAGCTGGTAGCCAGATTTTGTGGAAGTGTTGGGAGACGTAAAGTAAATTATGTAATTTGTAGATTGTTTTGTTCGAAAACCGAATTGATGTTTTGGTATAATTCATCTTTCTTAAATGACCGATTGAATCAGTTTTTATAACAGTTAATCGAATGCTTTTGACATCATTGGTAGCAAATCTGGTTTCTTAATATTTGTTACGGCTTTTTGTAGAGTAATTTGTGTTTTGGTGTCCTCTAATTCATCAAAGCAAGTTGAGGTATCTTTATACTTAAAGTCTTGTATCACGTTTTTGAGTTTATTGCATAATAAATTTGAGTACGTCTTATGTTGCGGGGAACGAGATCGCTGCCTTCTTCCGTGAATATATTATATTATTTTGGCTTGACTGCCCTTCGCCTTCTTTATGGGAGTATTTTCCGTACGACAGTTCCGAAAAGAGTACCTGAAGATGTTATCATATCATCTTTCGTGACTGATTAGTGGAATCTCTTTCTCTTGAGAATAGCTAGTTATAATTCGTATCATTAGGACTGGCTGCGGGCGAGATTGCTCCTTCCTTAAGTGAATCTACCATTTGTTGAGTTCTTGGTAAAAAAGATGCATTTTATTCGGTAGATGGAGTGATGTGTTTTTTATATATTTCTCTTATACTCAATTCCATTTTTAATTAAGAGCTTACATACCATGAGTGAACATAGTCGCCTCTTACGACAGGCATGACTATTTCGGGTATACTCTAGCCACTATTCGGTCTAACTATCGAAGTAAATAACTCGGTAAGTGAGTCAAAAAGCGACATCCTGTGCCTGTGAAGAGTACAAATCTTAATTTGTACAGTTTTGACTCCAAGGCAGAATGTTTATGCCCATATACAGTATATAATTCGTGAATTACATTGTGGATTATGGTTCTGACCGTGGAGGCAAATTATCAAAGTCATAGCAATATGATCCACATAAATTTGCATCCAGCTTCTTATGATATTGATAGAGAATAACACCATAAGGGGGTCCTCCATTGCTCACTCCGCAGAACTTCGTATCACCTAGTCTAGAGTATATTACTCTACAGGTAAAAATTAAGTGAATAAAAGAAACAAGAGATAAAAGATTCGATCCCAAGATTTGCCTAAAGTTTAATATTTTCAGAATATGTTCAGAAGTGTTTCAAGACTGTATTGCTTGTATTATTTAACATCTCTTTTTTGTACAATGTTCCATCCTGCTTAACACCTGCACGCTTTGAATTTGAGGCATTCAGTTTTGACTGAAGATGTACTTATATCTCTAATGGTCGTTTCATCAGTTTAGCTCATTGATCTTAGTGTCGCAATAATTTGTCCGATTTAATTTGTTGTAGATGTATTATAGTTTGCCGAAGTAAATATTTTGACTAGGTAGAAGTTGTCATTTTTAAGAACACTAGGCAGGTAGGAGGTGCACTTATACCCTACGTTAGATACATTAAGCTGCCACTATCCAGCATGAGAACCTTGGCTTGCAGTAGGACATTCTGGTAATTAAGGGAATATATAAATAAAAAATGGTCGTGTTGTTGTGTGTCTGTGCGTACTCCTACGCACTTGAAACTTGATGTCTGGGTTCGATTCCTAGTACGACAAAAATAATTTTCACACCCCTACCGTTCAAGTCACTGACAATGCTCAAATACTATAACTGTCCAGAAAAAGCGTTAGTGGGTGCCTTCCACTAGTGAGAGAAACATAGCACACGCAACACGAGTGTTGGTACATTATTATATTATTCTTATAATTATTAACTAGACTTGAATCAAAAGGCAATAAGTATTTTCTAGGAATTGTAGAACGTCATGTAAACTGTAGACACTGTGCTTTGTTCGGTTAGTGCTTCTCGGGGTTGTTGTTGGGTGCTGTCGAGAATTTGCTTTTAGTCATTAAAGTAATCATTTTGAATATGGTGATTTCGCGCAGGAGCTCGTCGTCTGGAAGACATGTCAGCCGTAAAATTTGTGAAAACGTGACAGACAGGCGGAATGACGGGAACACACAAGTTGTAAAGGTTCTGGTTTTGATGATTTGATATCGCGAGGTTCACAGGAAATTGAATCAGAAATATGATTTTTTCACCGAAAGTTGTACGCACTAATATTTAGCTATGTAAACTGCATAGGTATACAATTCTATATAAATCACATATAAATCACTATCTCACATAGAATAGAATGAACAATATATCCTTTCTATCTTTACAGCTCATAAAGTATATGAAACATAGTTTTGACCATAGCGAGATAAACTCATATTACTCAATAACAACACAAAATTTAAAACAATGTTTAGAGCGTAATAAGACGCTCTAGAGCAAATGAAATAATACAACCATACATTTAAAACGGGCCTAAAAATGACGATAAGCTTGTTTTCCACCTCGATGTGGTCAATCATTATAAAATATCAAATGAACAGTGCTAAGTTTGTCTTCGTCTTGATTTCGAATTGGTCAGAGATTTTTGCTCGCAGAAATTCCTGAAAGGTAGCTAAACGTTACCACAATCAGCACAAACACCACCAACAACAAAGCCAATCATTCAACACACAACTTAACTGTAATTGTAAATAGTCAAAGATTACAGGAAAAGAATACGCTTGAATTGAACAAAACTCGAACGCAAGCACCTATAAATATAAATAAAAAAAAACCACCTAGACAAGACAAGTAATCTTAGTATAACTGCATCTTCGACTATCTGAACGTTTCCAAAAACCATTTTTCACATTTGAGAAACACTCATACATAATAAAATAAGGAAGCAGTTTTGGAGACACCAAGTATCACTTTTAAAATGGAGGACATGCCAGATTTGTCACATCTCACACCCAATGAACGCATACAAATCGAAAATGTTCTTATGCGCCAGAAGCAGGAGGAGGAAAAGCAGAATGAGATTATGAGGTAAATGAGAATTATTGTTATCATTATTATTTCCTGAGGTCTTTTTAAAACATCTATTTAAATCACTTTTTTCATACTGTGTTATTTAGACGTAAACAAGATGAAGTTATGACACTTGAAAATGCCATCCGTCAAAGGTCGGAACAGCAAAAGAAGGCTGGCGTTGAACTAGATGCCACTTGTCACATCTGCCTGAAAACAAAATTCGCCGATGGGGTTGGGCACATTTGTCATTACTGTAACATTCGATGCTGTGCAAGGTGCGGTGGAAAGGTCACATTACGTAGCAACAAGGTGAGTTCTTTTTCCCTTTCTCCATGTGCTGTTAGAACAGTGTTAATTCAATTCAATTCAATTTATTTGAACAAAATCTATATAATTGGTCTTACATGCTAAAAGCTTAAGCTAGCGGAAAAGGTTTTGGGGCCCAACCGATGTTTACAAAGTTTACAATGTTATTTATTAATTATTATAGTCATTGGTATTATGTAGTGGGGAGCTTTGACATCGGGGTGTTCAGTTCCGTTTGTCCTTGTTGGTCCTTTCGGGATGGGGTGGTGGTGGTGTGGCGGCCTATTTAGCCGCGATGATGACTGCTATCACTACATTGGTAGAAGTGATACAATCCATTGCTTGATGTTCTTGGGAATGTCTGCTCATTTAGCAGATTAAATGCGTTGAGGAATTGTTGTCCGGGAGTCGAACTTCTCAGGACCCTGATAGCCATGTTTTGGTGATTGCCTATGTCGTGCAGTTGCCTCTAGAACAGTGTCACCAAGTATTGTTGTAAGGGAATGGGGTTTCTTCGTAAGGTCACCTGTTGCTGGGGTACTTCTGGCGGAGAGTATCTTCCTCTCGAAGATCGAAAGCTTTTCCATGCTGGTCTTGGAGATGGTATGCTATATGGGAAAACCATACGCTATGACTGACTGAATGAGTTGCTTGTAGAGTAGCAACTTCGTCTTCTGGCACTTAAGAAGGGAAGTTCCCTATCGGAACACACTTATAGGAATGAAAGTCTTTATGTCCAGTTTCACAACGGACGATTAAACTTCAGTCTTGGCTTAATCCTCCAACTTCGGTTTCACAGTTTCGTTTAAATTTCGAACTGAGTTAAATTTGTAGTTTGAGTTAAACGAGAGTTTACTGCCATTCTGCACCACAGCCATTTTGTATCGCTTTTTTTTCAAACTTTCGTATTTGGTTCTCTCTGAAATCTGATGTTCAGTAATGGGATCCCTTGTTTGACTTGAAATAATTTGCAAGGGACTGCCATACCTCCACTGTCATTCGTGGAGTTCACGTTCGCCTCCCAACGTGTATTGGTCGAAAGCATATATTTCGTCTTATCCTCATTGACCTTAAGAGCAGTTCGTTTCGCCTCTTCTTCAATCGCCGTAAATCGCCGACTGGCAAAATAAGAGTCTCGTTGACCAAGATTTTAGTCATATCAGGAGTTTTGAGCACCGAACATTTTAGACATACCGAAGTAGCAGCGATTGCCAAGGGCGATTCTACCCCGGACCACCACTAAGATGTCACTCGTGGAGTTCACGTTGGCCTCCCAACGTGTATTCGTTTCGCCTCTTCTTCAATCGCCGTAAAAGCTTCCACTACGGCAAGTTGGGAACGGGCGACGATGTCGATAGTAGAAGGTATTATTCCGTATTTACAGTACCAGATTGAAAAAATCATGTTACTGCGCATCTCCCTGCCGAAATCCGGTGCAGGTTTCCAACGGCTCAGAGGTTTTCGAAGCGAACTGCACGGCGCATCATTGCGTTCGTTAGCCTGGTCGTAAGCAACCAGGATTTGTCTTAGTGTAAATATTTGGTCTGGACAGGATTTTGTAGGCGATGTTGAGCAGGGATATTCATCATTAAATGTTGCAAGAAGTAGGTTCGCTCGTGGATGGGACATATGAAGCTTATATTTCCGAGGGACGTTGTCTTTAGGCGTAGTTATTTCTCCTCCCGCCCTTCTAGCCACGTATTTTATTTCTCTTGCTTTCCGCCTTTTGGTATGCCTCATCGGTTAAAAACATTTTCCGCTCATTAACTTGCCTTCCTATGCCTATAATGATGGCAGTGAGGGATTGTTAAAAACTATGTTAAATATTTTTTGTTCTCGTTGAAAAGGATTTAAGAAAACCCATATAAACGCAAAAGTCTATTCCCTGAAATCGAAGAGTTTAGATATGTTTTGGAAAAATCAAGGATAGATGCAGTATGCATTTCGGAAAAATGATTTAAGCCAAACATTAATAATAAAATATACAAGTTGAGTGGATGCAGACTCTTTAAGGGTGATAGAAATGATTGTGGTGGCGGTTTCTCAATTCAAATATTAACTCTCTCTTCAACCAGTATTTTCCGATAAAAACAAAAAAGATCAAAAACTCATCACAGCCTTGGTTTCCAATTGAAATTCGGCAATGAATTAAGCAACGTTTTTATACGAAACCTTCCGTGATATTGTTGTTCGAAAAATAAGGGCGACAAAGACACAATTTTTCTCCAGCAGATTAAAATCTAGACTGGGTAGTCGAAAACTGTGGAGTAACCTACGACATCTTGGTATAGGTAAAGAAAAAATCTGTTGTCCAAATAACACTAATGGCAATGTGCTAAACCACAAGTTTGTATCTGTTGGTACAACTAAGACAGAAAACTTCAAACTAAATTTAGATAATCGACATACGCCTGTTGTGCAAACTCCATTTAGCTTTGCATATGTAGACAGTACAGATGTTGTCAAAAGCTTTTTATTTATAAGGTCCAGTGCAATTGGAGTTGACGAAATTCATCCAGTTTTAATTAAAGGCATTCTACCGTTGATCGTACCCATGCCATAAGCACTGTCCTTAAAACAGGAATGTTTCCACATCAGTAGAAAATGGATAAAGTAATAACATTGCTGCAAAACACAATTGGGGATGAAATTTGACCAATTTCCATTTTGTATGGGAGCAATTAATACAAATGCAACTTGACAAGTATCTTTCTCACAATAAAATGATAACCCAGTCAGTCTTCCGAGCAAAACACAGCTGTTGTTGTTTTAAGATACTCGATCTCGTTTAGATAAAGATGAAGTAAATTTGTTGGTACTTCTAGATTTCTCTAATGCTATTCATTGCTGTGTGAAAAACTACAACACTAAATTGGGTAGTCTCCTTCTGGTGTTAAATTGATTGCATCCTAAGCAATAGAAAGCAAGCCGTTTTTCTTAATAATGATTTTATTAATTTAATATACCTCAAGGACCAATTCTGGGTCCTCTCTTTTTTCTCTATATATAATTGAGATACCAGATCTAGTCGCACATTCCTCAGCTCACATTTATGCCGATGATATCCAAATTTATCGAAGCTGCGTGTTAGGTGTCATTGAAAATTGTTGCCTTGAAACTAATCGCGATCTTAATCGCATATTCCACTGGTCTTGGTAAAATGTATTGACACTCAAACCTAATAAGTCCAAATGCCTGGTTATATCAAGAACAAAATTGAATCTGTCATGTTTCGCGCAAAACACTGTATACACCTCCCCCGTTGATTTTGTGGTTACATCACAGAATTTGAGTGTTATATTTAACAGATTTTTAACATGGAACGACCATATTAACACCACAAGTTTCTAGGTGAAGCTACTCTCTACTCACCCGGGTGATTTTTTTTTTATTCACTCATGACTTAATTTTTGGTTGGTTGACTACCTATTTGTTTACTTGATGACTATTTGAGTAAGCAATCCATTTTTTGTAGGGATTTATTTATAGAAATATATTTTTTTCTTGTAAAATGTATTTCAGAACATTTGAAGTGTCAAACGCGAGCGTTCTATTTCGATATGGAAATTTGAGTGTATCGCGATTTGACATAAGTTTCTCGTAAACTCGTTAAAACTAAAGTACCGCCGCCTACGATGAGGATCCGCGCGAACGCGCTATTGCGATTTTAGCATTGTAATTCGGATAGTCTCCTTTAGCATTAAACATTTAGACCAGCGTTTCTCCTATTTTTCACCCTCAAGTAAAATGTATTCTCAAGTCTCTCAAAAGGCTTTTGTTTAAGTGATGAGTGATGTCTTCTTTAGTCGATCCAAACCGCTCCATCAATCAGCCATTTCTACGGGTTTTCCTTTAGCATTAGAAATTTAGTCCAGCGTTTCTCCTATTTTTTACCCTCCAGTAAAAGGTATTCTAAAGTCCCTCAAAATAGGCCTTTGTTTGAGTGATGACTTCTTCAGTCAACCCAAGACTCTTCATCAATCAGCCATTTCTTCGTGTTTCGAAATAGGAAATAGTTTCAGGGGGCTAAATCTCAAGAATATGGATGGGGTAGCAGTTTGTGGTCTAATTTATGGATTCTTGTTATTACTTTGCTTACATATTGGTCGGTTGAAAATCCACATGTGCTTCATGAAACTTCATCCACAAAAAATTAATATTTGGTGCGGTTTGCATGCCGGCGGCGATATTATGCCATATGTTTTCGTCGACGATAAAGATCGTCACGTCACTGTGAATGGTCAGCGTTATCGTGCCATGATTACCGATTATTTTTGGACGACATTTGGTTTAAACAGGTTGCTGCCACAAGCCACACCGCACACTTATTGAAGAGTAAATATGGTGAGCGTGTTATCTCAAGAAATGGGCCAGTCGTTTGGCTGCCGCGTTAGTTCGATTTAACGCCGCTTGACTATTTTCTGTGTGCCAACAAACCGACGACGTTGGAAGAGTTCAAAGCCAACATTGAACGCGAAATAGCGGCCGTTTCGGCCGAAATGTGTGGCCGAGTCGTTGAAAATTGTGTCCAACGAATTGAAATATCTCAAATGGCAACTCAAGTCCTTATTGGAAAACCCCTTACCGTAAAGCAAGAAAAAAAGCCTTATAGTAAATAGTCTTTGCAAATGTGAATTCAAAAAATGATAATTGCTTTGATCTCTTCACTCTGTTTCTTTTTCCCTCCACTTAATTTTTTATATTGTTCTTACATATGTGTCATCCATTCCTGATCGAAATAATTTTTTGTTTGTATTGGGTATGTGAATGCAGGTCATATGGGTGTGCATACTGTGTCGCAAGAAACAGGAGCTCTTGTCTAAGACAGGTCAGTGGATTAACAAGACACCTAACCAAGATGGTTTCATACGACGAATCGAACCTGATGGGAGTAGTGTAAGTAGCAACCACTAAAGAAGATATATTTATTTTGACAAGTCTTATTGTTTTTGGTGACAACATTCGTTTAGGCCATCATCGAACCACATGATTCGACTGATAAACGTCCAAAACTGGAACGAACACACAGTGCAGCCGAAAAGGAGAATCTTCCTATCCAAAGGACAGGTAGTACTCTTCGGCGGCAATACTCTCAGCAGGAGCAACCGAACAACCGACGAATGTCACAATCGGACAGCGGCGTTGATATTGTAAGTCCATGTCATAGACGAATGCACACACAGAGTCAGAAGCAGATATACCAACAGCAAATCCAACAACTTCCTCAACAGTATCCTTGCGGCCAAGGTGGACCACAGAAAGGAGGCAATATGTATCCTGAGGATGATCCAAAATTCTACCAGGTATATCTTTGATTCAATTAGATTGTTCCCAATCCCAGCAAATCATATATATTTGTACATAAGGGTGAAATTGACGGCCTCATGAGACAGCATCCACACTTAGTACATCCAAATCAGCAGCAAATGATACAACAAGATCATCATCAACAGGAAGTAATGCGTTTTCCGCGTCCTATGCAACATCCACAGCAAATTGTACAACATCGTCAACCACGCTATCCGCAACAACCGCAACATATCACTCCACAACAAGCTTACCACCAGTTGTCAGTTCAACTGCCTACACCACCTAATCAACATCACCAACATTCACAACCAATTCTCAATCAGAAACTTCCACAAGTTGGTCCCTATTCGCAACCAGTTGGCGGAACCGACTTAGTTAAACCGTCTGACAATGGTGGAACCTACAGCCATCTTCAAACCGTGGATAATCAAAAGAAGCACAAACGTCCAATTGGTGGAGCTGCATATGGATCCTCACAACAACACTCGTTCAGTAGTTCAGAAGAAGAAATTCATGTAGCTAACGTTGGGCAACAGCTCGATTATGATGGTAAGCGTAATAATATGTATAACAATGTTTCCAAATATTTTGTTATTGGTGTTTTAAATTGTAATTTATTTTATTCCTTTTTCATTTTCTTTTCCCGGCTATGGATTTCTTTCTTTTTATTTTTCTTTATTATATTTATTAAGTCCCTTTTCTGTTATTTTTTAAAGCACACTTTGTTTATTTTTTTTTATACATAAAATGTATGCATAGTAATTTCATCAGGGAGTGAGATGTTGAACACGTTTGAGGTTATGCTATTTAATGTTTTTACACATGTATGTGTATTAGTTTCATTCTCTATAAAACCAACGACACTAAGAGAAATTTTTCTAAAACCTTTAAATCATGTCACGGTCTTTTCAAGCCGTTACAAACTCATTAGTGAATTGCATTCTTTATCACAACGTTAGAACAATGAGGACTAATAAGAACCAAGTAAAGAGTTACTTTTGGAAAAAAAAAAATATGTAGGTATCCCATTCTTATCAGATTTTCATTGCAACCCTGACTAGGGTAATACAATAATTATATCCTTCTGTCTCAAACGCATGTATGTGTTATTGTATTTCCCACTGTTGTAGCACCGCCTATACAGTACAAAAAGGTAAATAAAATCTCTAGATTCACGATCAAAGTGAAATAAACAAATAGATTTTATTTGCTGAAAACAAAATTCCGTTACACAATTTCTTTGAACAGAATGATAAATTTGAGAACTTACATCCCTAACACCTTGTAAATTGTAATCCTACGAAATATGCGGCGACCACGACTGCACAAATTAATCCAAATTGCAATATTAAATTTTAAATGAAAGAAATACGAGTTTTTTAAAACATCAACACCGACTTGGCTGGCGACGTGAACAAAGTGTCTCAACCGTGGTGGAAATCAAAAAAAGAAGGGATGAAGAATAGAGACAAAGATATGTTCCGATCTTTAGCCAGCTACTTCCCATTTCTCACCCAAAGCAATCACGTTAATGTCGTCCAAGATTGCTAACCCTTGTACGGACTTTTGGAAGATCGTGTCTCTAGTGTTGGCGTTTGAGTATTGCACGATCTTCTCTAGGATGATGTTAAAAACTGGCACAAATTCTTTTTTTTACATTGAAGGTCTCGATGAGTTCGCTACCGACCTTGATGGGGCAGCGAGAACTTTCCAGCCAGCGGGCAGTCATATGGATATATCTTAGCTCTTTTCCAGGATCGACCGTAGTAGCCCTCGTCTGAAGCCGCAATGATATGGTCCAATAAGACTGTTCATAAAAGCCCACAGGCGAACACACAAAATGGCAGGGAAGATCTTATACGCGATGTTGTGGAGAGTTATCCGTCTTTAATTGGCCCAGTCAAAAAAAGTATCTTTTCTTGTAGATCGGACAAAATGATAATGAGACTCCGCTCGTCGGGCATGCTTTCCTCAGACCATATCTTATGGATGGCCTGGTGCATGCGCCTAATCAGACCATCTCCAGCTACCATAAAGATTTCATCAGGCAGACAACAGGTCATGCTCTTAAAAAGGCAAAGCTCATACCATTTGTAATTTTTTCACTATGTCATCGATGTCAGTATCCGCTTCTCCGAAGGATATTCGTATACCTGATCCAGTTTGTCTTACTGGGGTTTCGAACTGACTGGGGTTATATTGTAATTAACCGAGAATTACATTTAGCAGAGAATGCAGCGCAGTGTTGAACAGTGTTATGTAAATATGCACAGATTCGGACAAAAGATGGGGAAGCACAATGTTTGGCATGCTATCGATTTTTACTGAGTTTTTCTTCTTCAGTGTGTTAAAGATACCCTGGAGATATTCTTGAGACATCATGATGTGATTTCCATCTTTGGCTACGGCATTATTTGCCATGTTAACGTCACGGAACCTGGTGAATCCTGGATTCTGGGATATCCATTGATTAAAGAGGCTCTGTTCTTCAGATCGTGATTAGGTCTACTAATTTCGTTGGCCGTATACATTCGCTGGAATACAGCACCAATTGATTTCACCTTCTGCTATAGATCTTCAACCACGAAGAAATCGTTGTCTAGAACTGCACTATCTGGATCGACGCCAATTGTGGTGAGTAAGTGTGGTCTGCATGTCGTTTTGATCTTTTCTCCGGAATAATTTATTTACTTGTGTCATACCGTTGTCGTTTGTATTAGACTTATGTATATTTCACATGAATTAAAATAATACACGGAAATTATATAAAAAAGGGTTGAACGTTGCGGAGACCCAGTGAAACACGTCTGATTTCTACGACTGCTCAATCGACACTCCCTGACAGCTCGGCTCTCTGATCCATCGTCGTTCCCCGACGATTCGCCGTACACTATGGCGTCATGTTGTCGCTAGCAATGACACACGTATAACGCCTTCGAGTTTTTGGAACATCCGGCAAATCTTCCACGATGTACCTATCGTTGTCGAGAACTCTTGTCACCACGTATGGTCATTTGTATCGTTGGTCCAACTTATGTGACGTCCCGGTTGGTGAGGACACATAGTCAATAACTACCAGATCATCATCAGAATATGTTCTCGGCTTCTGATGTTTTTCGTCGAACCTCTGTTTCCATTTCTGCTTCTCCTTAGTTATATTATCGAGAGCCGTCTGCTTCAGATAATCCAAATCGATAACTTCCATTGCAGAGAAGGTAATGTAAGATCCCGTTTTGAACTGAACATCTGAGAGACTCCAGCACTGTTTTGTTGACTCGTTCAGCTTGTCCGTTGGCTCTTGGACACCTTACTGCTATCTTCACATGCTGTAAGTTCTTCATAAAGTTCAAATTCTTTCGAGGTTAATGCCGTTCCCCGATCAGTGGTGATTCGTAGTGAACGACCATAAACCGCCATTAAATCAACTAAGTGGTTGACAACCTGTCATCATTATTGTTTTATATTCTGAATTCTCTGCAACCGTGTCAAGTTATCCCGGTGGAAGAATAGGAACTCGGCTTATGCTTTCAACGTGCATCCTGGTTCCAGATCTGTGAACACACTGATAGTCAAATTCTTGAAGTTTTAGACATCATCTGGCTATACGCGGTGGAAGT
Organism: Eristalis pertinax; assembly: GCA_907269125.1. Lineage (NCBI taxonomy): Eukaryota > Metazoa > Arthropoda > Insecta > Diptera > Syrphidae > Eristalis > Eristalis pertinax. The sequence continues at coordinate 92,019,802 of OU026145.1, forward strand.
GGAGTGATTGCCTTTTAGTAGCTATGGCGTTGCAATCTGTAACTACATTCAAATTATTACCCAGAAGAATATCGTGCCTCTGCTTCACATTGCCGACTATAGTAGAATACCGGCTTTATGACTTCTTCACACTGGAACAGGACACTTGAAAGTCCTACTGAGCTGGCATCCGTATGCACTTTATATGGACGATTGGCATCAAACAGCTTTAATATTGGTTGAGTTGTGATCGCTTTCTTCAATTTGTTGAATGCCTCTTCTTGCTGTGGTCCTCATTCGAGCTATGATCACCTCGTCGACATAATTGTTGATGCATTGTCGATTCCGTAGAGATTTTATAATGTTGATGATCATATCCTGAAACAACATTGGTGCATTCACCAACCTAAAAGGCATAACGTTGTGCTCGAACAATCCCTCATGCGTCAAGAAAGCGGTGAACTTCGTGGATTCTTCTTTTAAAGAAATCTGGTAATATCCCGACGTCATATCCAGAGTGGTGGCCCGTGGCGTTGTGGGTATGTGCGTCGACTCCTACGCACTTGGACCTACCTGTCTGGGTTCGATTCCTGGTACGACAAGAAATACTCACACACTCACGGCCCCACCTCTTTCGAGTCACTGACAATGCTCAAAGAGTATAACTGTCTAGAAAAAGCTTCTCAAACTTGGCCGTTCGGAGTCGGCATAAAACTGTAGGTCCCTTCCACTCGTGATAGAACAATAGCACGCACAACACGAGTGGTTGCTGAAAAGCTAGGCCCTTGCCCTCTTACGGGCTGTAGCGCCACCCATGTTATGTTATGTCATATCCAGAGTTGTGAAGTACGTGTTTCCAGCCAAACGAGACAATTGTTCCTCAACTAAAGGCATCAAGTACTGTTTTTTTAAAGTCACAGCATTCAGTGTCCTATTGTCCACACAAATACTACTTTCCACATTCGATTTTTTTAGTAAAAGTACCGACGCTGCATTGGGCGATGAACTTGGACTTATGATGCCATTTTCTTGAAGATTCTTCAGTATTTGAGAAAGTTCAGCACGCTGTGAAAAAGGAACTTGATAACGTTTCCCAATTATTGGATTTTCGGTGTTGACTTTGATGTTCATTGTCGTACTGTGTACTGGGAAGATGTACCCAGGCCAGCCAAATTCTCTGAAAAACTGCTTTTAAATTCGTCCAGTAACTCACGTACCTGCCGTTGATCGTCAATATGAATTTCATTTCCGACGGTTGTCCTTATTTTCATGAAGTTGGAGCACGCCAGATTTGACCACCGTAGGAAAAACATCATTGCAGAGCGCGTTACGTCCCAGTTGTATCTCGTACGGAAGAATTCTGTCAGGAACAATGTACAGTGTAGCGTGTAAGTTATATTTGTCCGTTGCAATGAGTGTCACTTCGATTTCGGATCCTCCAAACCCAATCAAGCGCTTCTTTGCTGGGTATCGTTTATTATCCAGAACTATCGATTCTTGAATGAGAGAGACATCACTGCCCGAGTACTGCTGAGTACTGCTTTTTCTGTAGCTTAATCTTCATCATCACTGGGGGTACGAATTCTTCAGATGGCGACGTGACTTCGATATTGTAAATTTTCGCCTTGACAATGACATATGACAATTATTCGCTTCGTGACCCAGCTTGGAGCATTGTTGGCAGCGAACATTTCGTTGAGGTTTTGCACATTTCGCGGCCAAACGAAAAAAAACCCAAATGTGGCCAAACTCGTTGCAGTTAAATCATTTGTTGCGTAGGACATGACTCTCATTTCTGGCATACTTCTCGGTGAGGCTGACAAGTTCTCCAACGACCGTAGCAAGTCGTTGCATGATTGGAAATTCACAGCAAGCAGCGTGCGTGTACGTGAGATGTAATTAATACCACCGATAATATATGAGATCAAAGATGGTTCAAGTGTAGTAATATTACCTCAAATATTCTTTTGTTCTGCTCCTACGTTTTGCCAATGCTCGGTGAACCTCAGCCACATTAACGAGGCTTGGAAAGTCCATCGCTAGAGCCTTCGTGTATTGTAACCACGATTGAAATACCGGCTGCGCATCGGCCCATTCTTTAGCTACACCCCTGAGCTTGTGTAGCACTGTAAATAATACCGCTTCTTCGCTCCAAAAATACAATTGCCGCATCTGCTCTGTTTTATCGATGAACTGGTTTGACGTTATGGTTCTTTTAATTGGGTCGAAATCTGGAAGTACTCCAACTATATCCTGAATTCGCTTGGATACATGCCATTGTCCAATATTGTCGTTTACATTTCATGGTGATGTCGTTTGCTTTGAGGATATGGAGGCTTGCGAGACTGATATTGTTATTCGTCCTTCTTCCTCCTCATTACAGACTACGTTGTCTGCTAAGTTGACGGCTTGTTTTGTCGTTGGCGTAGTTGCTGATCCTTGCTCCTTTTGAATAATGTCGCTGCTTGTACCTACACGTTGTACATTCGCTGGTTCATTTCGCTCACAGTTCACAGCTATCGCATTCACAGCTTTTGCCAAATTCGTAACAACGTCCCGCAAATCACGCATCTTCTTTTGAAATTCTGGAACTTCTTCTTCATCGAATTCGTCATTGCCGATTTCATCTGATTCGTAGGCTTCAATTAACTTTGTCACTTTTGCAGCTTTATTCCCAGCCACTTGCAAATTCTGGCTAATTTAACTGGGACACTTTTAACGAATGTAATTTGGGAATGATTTGTTATTTTTGGCTGCCTGATCACGAATGTCCAGATTTTCTTCGCTATTTTTCTTTTCCCTATATCCCGTTGTCGTTTCCTCGTATGCTACCGATCGATCGTTTTATTTGAATTCTCAACCGTGAGCGCCTTTGTGTCGTCTGCTTGTGTGCTTGCGACCGTTTCCACAAGGAGCGCCTTTGTGTCGCATGCCCGTCAGTTTGCAACCGTTTTGCTTTTCCTCTTAAAGGAGGATTTTGTGTTGTTCGCCCGTGTGCCAGCGAAACACGTCTGATTTCTACGACTGCTCAATCGACACTTCCTGACGCTTGCGGGACCATACCCGGTTTGTTAGATCGTACAGCTCGAATTTTATTGCCTCAGTGCAAGCTTGTAGCCAGGTTATAATTTATGCGTATCAACTGTTATAGGTTCTTGATGTCAGACTTTTGCGATTTGTGGATGTGTGAACCGGCAAAAGTTTGAGTCTTGACAGCAGCCTACTTTTGTGCACGTAAAGTGTATCTATGGTAGCATTTCCTTCTGAATATGAGGCAACCTCTTCGCTCGTAAGGTTTCTATTTGTTGGAGGATTGATTTCACTCGATCGTAGTTCTGTGGATAAAGTTCTTTAAAAGCTTTACCAGCGGGCCTTATTGCAATTTAAAGGGTCCCCGTGGACATACTAGTCCAGTTCCTCCACCTCGTTGGGGAGCTGAATAGCCGAGAAGGATCCGCAGTGATCACTCTCGTACTCAACCACAGTTAAGTTTCGTGTGAGTGTTTCCACGTCTAATATCGTCAGTCGCATGTCGATCAGCTTTAGAACCAGACAGGACAAGCATCTGGGATACGATAAATATCAGTTGCAAGCAAATCCAGCTTTCACTCAATATTATGCTCTGCCAACCAGTTATACAGTGTATTCCCCCTTTCGATGTGTACTCTATTGCCCCATTCTCTATGGAGTTCAAATCTCCGAAGTGGAGGAATGTCTGACGTCGAATATGACGCAACATGCATGAGCAGTAGATTATATGCCAAATCATAAGAAACGTTTTTAGATAGCGTAGGCTTAGGAAAGGTGTAGCTTCAAGATAGGCAAAATAATGTTCAGTATAGAGTAGATGTTGGTTTTGTTTAACTGTTCGAAACTCCATTCGGCCTCGTTGCGTAGTATAGCCAAAGTCATTCAACAGCTTTCCGCTTCTTTTTTTCTAAAACCTTGTTGAGTTCTTAGTTGTCCGTACGCGCTATATTAGCGTATTCGACTTTTATCTGTTATCTATCTTTCACTCTCTACTTATTTTCTAATTAGCTACAGGCACAGATCTTTTGGTTGCAAATGGGTGGTGTACAACCCCGGCCCTTTAAGGGCTGTAGCGCCATCCATATTATTATCAAGGTCGGTAATGAACCTTCAATGTCAAAAAAGGATTTAGACAAGGCGAGACGCTGTCATGTGATTTCTTCAACATAATTCTTGAGAAGATCCTGCAGAACTCACTCGCAAGCACAAAAGCCACAATATTTTAAAAGCCCGTACAATTGCTAGCAATATGACGACATTGACTTGCTCGGTCGAAGAACCGCCAATGAAGCGTTTGGGGAATTCAAGGAATTCAATTCAATTTATTATTATTATAGTATAAGGGTACAATGAGACATGTCTTGTATAGTACTAAGTTATCACTTTTTAATAAATGTCTACAATCCATATTACTTAACCAAAGAAATGTATATAAGAAGGGAGGATGAGGATTAAGGAAATAAATGCAAAATAAAATATAACGGTGGATTTAAAACGTTAATCGTTAATGATTGTACGTATCGTAAACGGTAGAGAGTTCCAAAGTTTAAAGCCGCGATGAATTGGTATACCCATGACGAGATGATATTGAAGCATGTCGTCTGACAAATCTAGCAATACTAAGTTTTTTTTTATACGGAAAAATAGGTGACTTATTGACTTTAATAGTATCTTTGTAGTGATCAAGAAAAGTTCCGAATAGGCTTATAGTATAAAGTACTTTACTATGCATATGTTATCACTGGTAAGATTGGGGTGGTAATAAGTTGTCTTCTGGCATCCATTGGAGTGTAACTTGATGTCAACCACAACATCCGCAGGCATCCATAAATACTTCTAATTTCGTTATTTGTGTGGTCGTATTCGGACAGTTTGTTATTAATAATAAAATCTAGACTGGTGACCGTATTAATTATTTCAAGTTTATCTCCAGAGAGTACGATATTCGGCAAGAAGTGGAAAGAAGAAGAAGCTTTTGACAAAAAGATTCACAAGATACTTCACTGGAAGTTGAGAAATCTCTTCTCGTTCAGTGTCAGTGCAGTGAGGCTAATTTACCGTTTCCTCTCTGCCAGATTTCAGAGAGTTGCTGTTGACTCTAATTCTGCAATTTTTCCAGTCAACCAAGGCTTACCACAAGGTTCAATTCCACCTACATATATGCAGATTATGTCTTAAAACAAGAAAAACAGCCACACAGGAATTTGAAAAAAATATGTTTGAAGTAATCTAATTTGCATTGATTTAAGCTACGAGCATTAAGAAAACATACCCTAAGACCGTCCTTAACATTGGAAAAGAATATTGACCGTAGTGTACGTAGATTTGTCAACCATACTGTAGATGTTAAAAAAATAATGCCACAGAGAATTGTAAATTAGAGAAGGAGAGGAGGAAAATTCGAATAATGACATCTTAGTGACAGAATCTAATTAGACAAAGATTATAGTGCAGAGGTAGCAGCAACAGCATCGGCAGTATCACCAACAGTAAAAAGAATCTTCAGAGGTCTTGATAGCTAAACTTCGTCCATTAACGTTCTCTTTAGCATAAAGGATTTCCGATTTAGTATGCAGTGATTAGTGAAGACAGTTTTTTTGTTGCTCTTTAAGAGAAGAGCGAATTGCAGAAGAGCGCTACAGCGTTTCATGAGACTTTCCCTTAAGTAACAGTTGCCATTTGGAGTAATGCCAGCATCGCTTAATTTCAACATTTCCTTTTCTCTGCGGTATTTTGCAGCAGAATAGTATTTCTTTCATAAGAAGAGTTAAATTTCAGAATAATCAAAGGTGACGTTGTGAATGTAGATTTTTTGTTGTTTAAATTGCGCCCTTTTGTACGTAAAGCGTGTATACGTGAGGGCGGAACGCAGTGACTCATAGAGTTTATTAAAGAGATGTGTAAGGTTTTCGTTGGGAAGACCAGCTACACCTGCGATCACAGCATCACTAGCAACTTCATTCCGTTTAATGACACTTTCCCGTTGTCTCATAGTAATGACCTCTGCACTAAGCATCTGAGAGGCAGAAGAGGTGTTATCTTCAAGTTTGTTTAACCAAGCGTCTAAGTTCGAAATTGCAGTGTTGATACTATCAAACTTTTTGGGCAACGTCTTCTTGATTTCTTCGATTTTATTTAGGATTCATCTCTTAACTTCTTAATTACTTCAATGAAGCTGCATTGCGGTGATGTTGTATGCTTCATTAATAGCTCCTGAAGCGCCTCCTTTAATTTGTCGTTGGTAGTGGGTTTTGGTGAAGGAGGGAGATAATTTCCATTAGAAGGGAGGGCCTTTTTGTGTAACTTGTTCCGAGTTGACAAGACGGATGACGACATTGTTTATGGCAGTAATGAAAGAAAAGAAAAATTAGCAGTTGGCCGTCTGGTTATCACAGGAAATCGGGATTAAAAACTGCTTAACTGACTCAACTTCTCCACAACATACACTTTATCTTAATTTAGCACTTTAAAAATTTAACTTTAGGGAATTAAGCCGTAACTGACTGGAGCGACTACAGACACACGTAAACTCACTCAAATGCATAAAATCTGTTTCAGAAGGACGCACACCATCGACGACTTGTCCCAAAAGTCACCATAGGCAGTAATACTTTTGAGGTAGTCAAGAACTTCATCTACATCGACTCGCAAGTAAATAGTACGAACACCATCAGTACCGAGATGAAACGCAGAATAACTCTTGTCAATCGCTGTTTCTTTGGGCTCAAAAGCCCTCACTCGATGTACCAAAGCTTACATTATATAACACATTGAACTCCCCTGTCCTGCTCTCTGTTCAGGAAGCATTGACAATCTCAAGAGCAGATGAGGTGCATATGAAGGGCTTCTTCTTTTGGAGGGAAAAGTTCTGTGTTTAATCTTTGTAGGAGAAGATTCAACCATTTACTGTACAGGCTTTACAGCGACAGGAGTCTAGCCAGGCATCTACGAATTCAATGCCTAACATGGCTAGGCCATGTGGAGTGTATGGACAACACTGCCCTAGGCCGAAGCATGACTTCGGTTTTTTTCAGTCAGGAGTTCTGAATTTGTTGGTGTTGCCTGTGTTCCATATTTACAGTAGCATGCCGCACTACCTTGTCCAGTACCAGATTCAAAAAGTCACATAACTACGCATCTCTCTATTTGGCTTCCTTAGGTCCGCTATACCAAAGGCGTTCCGAATTTTTATTAATAGAATTTATCCAGTTCATAGATTTGGAATACAGAAGAGTGCCGTGAGATGAAACCAAGTGAAATAACACTGAATTTAAAAAATATAAATTGCTGCTCTTCTGCAAATCTTCTTCTTGAGGTCGCATTGGAGTAAGAGCGACTGAGGGTGTTAGCAGACTATACTTATGTCAAGATTTACAGCAACATGCTACATTCTCCACAGGCAGGGAAAATAATGACATTCTTGGATGTTCCCGGCACCCAAAAAAGAACATCGTCTGCAATGTGGATTCTGCATAAATCGACAGAATTAAGATCTGTCCAGTTTCCATGCAAGATTTACTTTAGCATGCATATACTTGCTTACTTATTACAAGCATATACTTTTCAATCACCGGTATGAGTATATTACACAACTCTTTGCTGCCTTCCAAGCTGACTCTATTAACACTGTGAACACTTACTATTTATATTTATTTGTCAATTAAAATATCGATAAAGTTCTTTTCATACACCCAGTACTGTGCAGTTTTATTTATAAAACCTGAGTCCTGAGATTATCGGTGATGAGGGGAATGATTTTGAAGAATCCTTTCGTTATCTTTAAATTACCGAAGACGATGATTGTTTTGGAAACAAAATATGAGTGTGATCTTTTAAATCAAATACAAATGTTTAAACAAGTAGACGAAGACTTGGAAATAATTGATGTAGGTGTACTTGATAGAGACGAAGTGTCGAATCGTTAGAATCAACGAAAACGGAAAACGAAAAAGAAGACAATTGATAAGCAATACATTCAGAATAATTATGATGATAATTTTTCAAAAGTAACCAAATGTGATCATTTTTGTGAACATTTTTGGCATTTTCAGACTTTCTTCTATCCGAGTTACGCTGGAAATATGTTGATTGAAACATCGTTTTGAAAAAGTTGAGATTATATCAACTTGATGTTTGTCTCTTGACTGCATTATCTTCTAAGCCAAAACTTCATCTGAATTTATTTCACTCCATTTGACCACGACCCAATTTCCAAGTACCTATAGCTTCTATTTAAATTTTTAACTCCGTCGAAAAAACTGTTCTCTTACTGGTCGTAGTGTATTGTCCTTGTAAAGCTTCTTTGAGATTAACTTCAGCATTGTATATGCCACAATATACAATACTCAACAACTAATTAAGCACTGCCACCAGCATTAAAGCGTTCTGAAGAATTTACGTAACCATCAGCAAGATCACATCTTACATCTAGTAATTCGACCATGTCCGACTTTGTTTCATTTGAAATGCACCACATATGTACACCCACAAACATAACCTAACTTTCTAGCGACTTCGAAAGTCTATAGGTTTTTGCATTTACCCAAGGTCGATCTCCAAATGTATCCTAGCTAGAGAAGTTAAAATACCCAAAGACCACATTAATTTTAGTAGAGTAAATAGCTTTAAGAAGAATAGATTAATTCCAAGTGAATGAAATGTCCAGATTCGATTCTTGATACTGCACAAAACGTCCCCATCACTTTCGAGTCACTGACAATCTGACTAGACAATAACTGTCCAGAAAAACCTTTTCAAATTTGGCCGTTCGTGCAACTAGGACCTACAGTTCACCACTCGTGAGATAACAATAGCACACACAACCCGAGTGTCTGAAATGGCACGCAGTTATTTATATTATTATCACTCGGATATATGTATGTGTGGCGTATAAATAAAACGGAGTTGAACGGAAATCTTTATCATACGGTAGCAAACAAAATTTTTTTCTGAATGAAATGAAACTTGGTAAACAATTTTTGATTAGGTTTGTATATATAAGCTATTTCTCGATATCGGGAAAAAATGCCTGTATATAACTACCAATTTTTGTTTTTATTTATAATAATGCTTAAAACTGGATCAAATATCTAAGAAGTTTTTTATTTATTCTAACCTACTGACCTTCTTCTGCCCTTCGGCTTAATCTTTTTTTTTTTTTTGTCCAAGGCCAAGAAAACTGACGCAAACTTCGCTATATTTAACTATTTAACCTTCCTAAGACCAACATAACTAAACAGGAAACTTAAAAAACTATCTTAACTACGTTCGCAACAGTACGGACACATGCACCAGTGCATATATGTAGTGCATATTCTTACCAATGTACAATTTATACGCCGTGGTGCACCTTCTTAGGTTATTTGATTTAAAGTTTTTTTTGGATATTCTTTGTATTTATTTTTTCCTAAAAATTACCTTAAAACTTATGTAAGTGGGTCACCGTGGTCAACTATCGCGTCTTTTAGAAAATCAAATGTATCTAATCGGTGGCGGGGACTGGGACTCTCATATTTCCAGCAGAGATCGCTGTACTGAACCGGAGGAAATCCTCGTCGATGCGAGCGACATCCCGTTCGTATTGGTGTGGCCTGTCCACTGTTCGACGTAGGACAAGGAAGATAATAGGACATCCCTGCCCTTCAGGAGGAATAATGCCAGTAAAGAGCACTCTCCCATGGTACACAACATTAGGGTAGTAAGCCCCAAAAATCAGACTGTTGGAAGAAGTCATAGCCCGTGCAATATGCTATTTGATCAGCTTAATAATAAGATTATCTACAATGTTCAAGTTTGCTTCGTTGTATATGACCTCGTTAGGATAGAACTTCTTGCACTCAGACCGAAGTAATTTTCTCAGGACTCATATTGAACCATGTAGGAAATTAACTTCACCCTTCACCCTGGGATCTCTGTGTAAAAATGACTCTTGTGGCAGTCGGCAATTTTTTAATAATTTTCTTCTACGGATAAAGCGCAACAAAAACATAATAACAGAAGAAAAAAGAAACTAAATTTGGCCTAGTCTTCAGGCATCTAACTGCATTCCCATGGCTGACACTTTTAAATCTCAACGTACAAATAATGAAATTAAGACGAAATAAATTGTACATTAATGATGTACTGCCCAATGCTATTTCTTTTCTAATGCCACAAGGCTCGCTTTGCCATAATAGCGGAGCTACATATTTAAAATCGTATTTACATGTTACGCGCATTCTCACCACATATTCCAGTAGCCATTCTATTGTCTACATTACACCTAGCGCATGTACAGTTGGCAGCAACAGAAAACAGGGGGAACATTTGCGAAGGAACTAAAAAATTCCCATCTTTCTTAAATTTCCATTCACAATGTGGCAAAGAATCTGCTCCACAAAAATTAAATCGATTGCAAGGCTGTTAGTAGTATAGTAGAGTGGAAATTCTCATGGAATTGGCACACAAAATATCAATGTTAATAGATAGAGCGACAGAAGAAAACATGAATGTGTTTTACCAGTGTGAGTTTCTTCTTCAAGAGTTTTATGCCTACCAATAACAAACGACAATTCGTATTAAAGAAATAATAACTCACCCATTAATATGGAAGGGCTTGTGAGAAGAAATATTTGTATGCCTTATAACATGATTGAAAAGTATTGTTATACTGAAAATTAGAGAACAAAAACGAAAAGGGAATGTGTTTGAAACTACTACCTACGACGAAGACACTTCTTCTTTTTACGATATATGCTTCCCACCATCTCGCAGTGAGCAGTATAGTGTTTTTACTCCCGCTCTAAAGTGGGTGTGTAAGAATGGAAAATATATTGGCAATGCCATTTACATGTGTATATCAGCGTATAAATATGTATGGAGTGACGTTTTCATATTCTCGCAATTAAATATAAATATAAATCGAAAGGAAAGTAGTTACCATCGAAATTTAAGACTGCGTAACCACTTATCACCCGGCTGGAGCAAACTACAAATATTAGTTTACACAGTGTAATTTCCAAACCGGACATCTTTTCCGAATTTATTTTGTAAACATGAAAGGCAGTGGTATTTTGAAAATAAAATATCAGCAGTTTCTCCATGCTTTTGTTGTTGACTGACTTACAGCAAAGAAAAGGAAAAATGAAAATTCATAGTTCTCAAGTTCAAATTCGATTTTGTCGTGTATCTTCTAGTTCATGAAGCGTTTCGTGGTAGAATTGAATGAAGCACTATAATAAGGTTACGGATGTGAGTGCCTAAATATGTATATACTTATTGTATGTACATTAAACTAAATTTTGTTCTCAGCGTTCCAAAGAGTATTCGTAAATTTTGCTTCTCATACATCCATTCCGTTTTCGTAATGTGAGAAGAACAACGCTTCGAACATTTTTAGTTCGTCAGGATAATAGTTTGGTACTAAAGTTAAAAACAGAAGAAAGAATAACCTATATGTACATGCTGTGTTTGATTTATGTGAAAATTAATTTTATGTGTGTGGATACATGTGGATGGCCCCATATCTCAGATATATCTCTTGTAAATTAATTTTACCAATATAATGTCACGTCTTGCATATACAAAACAAATTGTCTCAAGTTCATACTTATAAAATTGTATGTGTTGCAATACCAATATAGCCATTCCAAGTATAGGCATTATTTAATAATGTGTTTGTTAAAAGAAAATTAAAAAAATAATAATAACAGACTCTAACTTCTACTTAATTATTTGAAAAACAAATAATAGTAATAAAATATGTGTACGTACATGTTGTGAAGAAAGTTCCAAATCCTCAATACAATCAGAAAAACCACATCTTTCATCTTCACAGACATTGGTGAACGCAAAAAGGTACGATTATTGTGTACTTGTTGGATGACTGACTATCGTTAGAATAACTGTTTCATTCTCTTTAATATAAAATTGCATTTTTTTTGTGTAGCATGTTTTGTAGCAAATAGATATAGACAACATCATGGTGGATGGGTATAAGGACATTGTATGTATGTATATATCACATTTCAAGGGCGCAATCTAAACACATAATTACATTTCGAAAGTTAATTATTGAATATGTAAATGGGATTTAAGAATATTGGATCTATCCAATCAGTATCAGAATACTTTTAATATAAATATGCTTATTGTATCTTTGAAACATATGGTGTTTAACACTAAGCTAACAATAACTTATGTTATATAAAAAATCCATCACTAAAATACATATTTTAAGTTACCAAGCAGCACGCAGATAGTGATTTATTACAGTCAACATGAAATAAATTGGATGTCCGCCTGGAAAAAATTGTATGGTTAATTATCACTATGTGGTCATCGTGGCGTAGTTAGTATGTACCGACGATCTAGTAGCGTACTAATAAGGGCCGAAAATTGAAGTAATAATTATCTTACTGTTTGAAAAAAATCAGCCAATTGCGACGAAGTCAAAAGCTTACTATCAACTTCTTAAAGTGTGAAACGTTAGCTGCAAAAATTGTATTAAAATAGCTTGGCAGTTGCTTGGACCAATGTCTGTATTTTGACAAACTAAAAAGTCATTTGGTGTGGCTAGGGGTTGCCACCTATTTGATACCACGGTTAAGATTATCAGCTCCATGGCCTGAGTATAGAATTTGAATTCTAACGACGTTTATTGTTGAGTTGATAATAAAGGATTCTGAAATATTTTCTGCCACCAAGTTTACTTTCATTGTAGATCAAACTGTATGCTATCACAGAGTATTCTGTGCCCATATGTAGATAGCTTGTAAGCTTAAAAAACTGAAGCAAACTACATGTTACTACAGATCATTCTGTGGGCGTACAACAAATATTTGTTCTTCAGACAGTTCTGTGACCTAATCTTAAAAATTCGAATTCAATAATGCCATTGTTTCAGAAGTCTAATAACTCTCTTTTGAAAAACCTTGCTTATGCAAGGAAGAAGACTGATCGACCGGAGATTTGTCGGGATAGATGTTTTCTCGTCCCGTTTAGGGATTGGTTGTACCACAGATGTTTTCCAGTGTCCCGGGTAATAAGCATTACTTAGTGCTTTTTTGAACAGTGTTGTGTAAATCTGTACGGCTTCGGGGGGAAGATGGCAGAGCACATTATTCGATATTCCATCGATTCCCACTAACTTTTTTTTTAGCGAGTTAAAGATACCCTGTAGATCTTTGCTTTTTCTTATTTCTTGGACTTTAGGACATCTCGGATAGTTAGCAGGGTGTCCGTTGGTCTTGCAGAGTATGCATGTGAGCATAGCTCTGTCGTCGAATTTTTCTGTCCTGTCTTGGAAGTTTCCTGTTCTCCCTTCTCGTTACAGCAGTGATGAAGGGCCTAACGCCAGCGAATGTGACATTGTTGCTCTGCACCTGGCGCAGTACAGCGAGAATATCCTCGGGATCAGTAGCGGGATCCACGCCCTTTAGGAGCATGGTCTGCACTTTTTCTCCTTTTGGGGTATACGAGAAAAGCTCGTCCCCCGCAGCCGCTAACTTTTCTTTTATGACCCGGTAATCTGCCACAGCGGAACAGTGGACCGAAAGCCTTGTGGACCTTTATATTTTAAATAAAATGAGTTTTTGGTGGATAACTGACATAGGATGTCGCCTTCCTTCGTCTCTAGCCCGAAAACATTTATCGGTGGGCATCTCGGTTTTGGCTGCTGCTGGTTGCTGTTTCTTACGCTTTTATTGTTGCTTCTACTGTGGCTGCTTCTATAGTTGTTGCTGCTGTTTATGTTGTACTGTTGTTGTTGCTGCTTAGTCTGCTGCTGTTGTTGTTGTTACAGCTGCTGTTGCTCTACCTCCGAAGAAAATCTACCCTCGCCCTCGGCTGACTCATACAGAACGTCGTCGAAGGCTTTGCATTTCTGCGCTGTTTGTTCTTGTTGTTGCCCATTGGGCTTCGCGTCTGCTTGTGTTATTGTTGTTGCTGCACTCTCTGCTGCTGCTGTTGTTGCTGCAATTTCTGCAGCTGTTATTTTTGTTTTTGCTGGTTCTTCAACAACTGCACGATCACCTGATGCAACAGTGGACCGGCGATTGACAACAGTTGGCTGTTGTTGTAGCCTCCTTCTCCTCTTTTGTCGGGCTGGATTGCTTAGTGGCCTGATATGCTAGCAGCCGGTACCTCTTTGTTGTCCGCTTTCGAGAGGGCGGACCGCTCAATTTCCTCCATCACGTCGATTGCACTCACTTACACTTTGTGTCTAATCGAAATTTTTCATGTGAGAAAGAAAAGGTCTTTAATGTTTTCTTGGGAATTAAACCCGGCACCGAGAGTCTACGGTGAGTAACTCTACCACTGCACCACTGGTTCTTAAAATTGCTCGCTACGCATTGTACGGTTAACGGCTGTCTGCACTAAAGCCGAAACACGTTTGTACTCTGAAGTTCTGTGAACGACTGATTATAAGTAGATCTGTTATGGGCACGGTTCTGGTAGCATATGAACAAATTTTGCAATTCTCTTGATTTAGCTTGTTGTACATTTCTGGCACAAAAGTAATCGCTTATCATTTGCTTGACAATCTCTTGACTTGATCTTGAATTTTTGGCAGAAAATGGCTGCAGCACCTTCATTCAGAACTGCTGCAGGGTTCTTGTAATAAAATCCAAATTGAAAAAATAAATACGTACATACATGCCTTGTTATTTTGTCATATAAATGTTGTTAGTCTGCTGCTGTTGTTGTTGTTACAGCTGCTGTTGCTGTACCTCCGAAGAAAATCTACCCTCGCCCTTGGCCGACTCATACAGAACGTCGTCGAAGGCTACCTGTCTAGGTTCGACTCCTGTTACGACAAGAAATACTTTTTACGGCCATACCTCTTTCGAGTCACTGACAATGCTCAAAGAGTATAACTTGGCCGTTCGGAGTCGGCACAAAACTGTAGGTCCCTTCCAGTCGTGATAGAGCACAACACGAGTGGTTGCTGATAAACTAGGCCCTGCCCTTCACACGCTGTAGCGCCACTCATATTATTATTATATTAATTTATATAGGCTGGCGCATAAGATTTTATTTTTGAATTACTTTTTTTACTAAATAAGAAATAATAACTTTGAGTAGTAGAAATTGTTATTTGGACCTTTACAATTTGTTCTGTTAAGTGGAAAAGATGATATCCCTCAAGTGGCTGTTTGCTAAAATTATAACATCTTCTGATAGGATGATTAATTTTGCGCATGATTCGTTGTTGGTTAAATGGAATGTTTTGGCATGAAGTTCCAGCCCATAATTCGAATAACAAATCTTGTAAGTGATTTTTGGATTCTTTCAAGTTTTATTTACATGAGTAGTATACATAGGATCCCGCATCATAGAGCAATATAGAAGATTGAATCGGCTAATTGAATCGGTAAAGCGATTTCAAAGTTTAGGAATATTTAAACTCTACAATTGCGGTTAATTCCCAACAAACAGTTGTATTTAGTAGCGATGTTCTCAATATACTCGTTAAATGTTAACTTAGTGTCAAAAATAACCAAGAACAGTAATTTTCATGGAGCTAGTTGATGCAATATTCACAATAAGATACTGAGAGAGACTTAAGCAGCGATACGCTAATACGATCTTACATTTTGAAATGTTTAGTGTAGGCAAATTTTGGTTTCACCAGTTATAGATTCATAATATGAGCTTCATTTGAAATTTTCAAGAAGATTTGTATATTATCAGCGAAAAGCATTACTTAGTTACAATATCAGTAATGTCATTAATGTTTAAGATGAAGAGAATTTGGCCTAAGTGACTAGCTTGAGATACATCTGAGTGTGCATGGACAATGAATCATCGTTTTAAGTAACTCGTTATCCATTTTATTAGCAAAGCTTTTGTATTTGCCGTTTTATGGTTTGTAAGACGTTTGTTACTCCATGGTAAGTTATAGACACTATGATATTTTGTTTTTGTACAAAGGATCTTTGAAGAAACCAATTTCAAAGAGAATTCGTGGGGGAAACTTCTAAATTAATATTACACACAAATATCAATTTATCGCGATATATCTTTTAACTTATAACTTAAAACTGTATGTTTACAAAAAATGCTTTATACTCAGAAGTGGGAAAAGTACTTCCTCAATCTTAAAATTTAGTCCTTTACTTACAAAAATTAAGTCTAATAATCCGTTGAAAGAGTTTTTGAAACCTATTCACACTATTTCCAAATAATATGTCCTACCGAAGAACCAGTACTGGAACTTAATTGAAGTTGAGCGGAAAATTAACATGTTGTAGATGTGAACATAGTAAACAGTACCAACGGAGTTTGAATCCACACAGCAACCTGACGTTCTCTGAACTGTCGAACCGCCAATCAAATCAACCATGTGCTTATTGACACAATGAATGCGTCACATATGCGAAGATCGACTCTGACCACTTCCTTATAGCAGGACGTTCAAAGCTCCAATGTCAGAAAGCTACACCAGTCAACAAAAGAGGACTGCCGCTTCCGGCACGGCAATTCGACTACAGACCAAATTTTCACACAAGTCAAACCCTGGAGAAGTCGCGCCAGTTTGAAATCAATACGCACCATCTTTTTATCGATTTTAAAGCTAATGACCAATGCGGGATCCCGGAAAAACTTTTGAATCTATTCGTGCCGAACGATTTTTGTTTTGTAATCATAATGCAAAAATTCATAACGTATTGATATTGACCGCCTAATTCCATTTACAAATCACCGTCTGCCTATAATGAGGTGGTTTCATATGGAACCCTCGGCTTTTCGTGCTACAAAGCGATATTCGGTAAATAATGAAAGACAAATAAGATATTTTTTAGTCATTTATTTGAAAACAAACTAGTTGATTATTTTCTAGAAATTATTTTCATATCGCAAAAGCATTATTCTTGCCGAATAACATGAATGCATAAGGCAGCATCGCATTTTTGACATTTAAGATTGATCTTCTGCTACTATCCTTAGACTATCCTATTGATTCGTCTCTCAGTGGAATCACACGCATAAGGGTCTATTCCGTCATAACGATTATTTATTGGTATTATATAACGCAGTACAAAAGGTGTCTTAGACACAAGTATGAAAACAGTGTACAATGCATTGCAAGGTTTTTCCGAAATTCTAGCTGTAGCCAAGCATTCACCACCGAAACACCAACCAACCAATTAAAAATGGACCACCACTATTTATTCTTTCATCACCTGGACCTCTAACGAAATCAATCTTCGCTTCTTGAAGCAACTGGCTGTTATGTAAATCAATGATAAAGCCTCGATCGTCTTAAGTAGAATCATACTCTGCATGTGTTGGTTGTAAATAAGTAGCAACAACTTCTTCTACTTCAATATCCAGCAACGATTGCAAATAGTTTTGTACCTCATGTAATTTCATACTAAAACAAGAAACAAAGAAAAATTGTGCAAATTTGCACAATTCTGTAAAATCCTTTTAGCGAGTTTCCTTATGCCTAAAATCCAAAATTCGTAAACGTGGAGATTATGAAGATCAAAATATTGAACGATTCCTCCGCCAACAC
The DNA here is from genome assembly GCA_907269125.1 of Eristalis pertinax. Lineage (NCBI taxonomy): Eukaryota > Metazoa > Arthropoda > Insecta > Diptera > Syrphidae > Eristalis > Eristalis pertinax. The sequence continues at coordinate 92,037,311 of OU026145.1, forward strand.
GAAACAGGCCCAATTGATCAATAAATTGTCCCAAAACAGACGGTTTTTTTATTAACTGGAACCTCCAAATTATGTTGAAGAGTTCATATCTCGGCATTAAAAAATTCCGACTTTGATAGTTCTTCGGACGTTAAGAATGATCAATTCCTTTTAGATCTGGAGAACATACGAAAACAAAACACGAATACAGTTGTCAACTTAGTCTATGATGATATCCCAGAGAGTGCTGCATGCAGAATTGTATTTTTCGGTCCATAAGAAAACTTGAGAAACGTCAATATTAGTGATGCTCACTATGATTTCGATTAAACTCGCAAGGAGATCAGCGTGGAATTATTTCAGGCTCTACTGGAGACTCGCCTCTTAGTCGTAACGAAAACTGTAAAGTTGTTATCGCCTGACTAGGTTCGATTTGCTGTACACCGTCTGTCTCTCCTATATCCCTATACTTGAAAAATCAGCACGGATTTTCTCTCAACGACCATCATACACTGTAGATGGGATCAAAAACACAAGAAGATCGGGAATTGCTGTCGATGATGGAGGAAATGAAACAGAAAAAGTGGAACTGTCATCTAAACGTCCATTTAAGCCCTAGAATTTTTACTAATTTAAGTTATTGAAAATCCTAGCTAATGATTGTAAGAAAGTCGGTCAGTTATTTTTTCACTTACGCAAGTTAAATCCAGCTGTATATAAGGTTGAAACTAGCACGCCATGTAATGCTTGCAAGTCTTTAAAGGTACTTGCAATCCACGTAAAAATCATTTCATGTATCCTTTGATGCCAATAGATGTTGTTTAAAGCTAAGATTTCTCAATTCCTCTATAGTTTCTACAGAAAGATATGGTGCACTACATGTTCCGTAGGTAGCTTTTTTCAGACTATAGTGAGTGATTTACTGTTTTCTGGATCCCTCCAAAGAATTCCTTGGTAGTCGCTATAACACACAGAACACAGATTTCTCTAAAAATCTTTTCCCTGTCTCCGGATATACAATAATATAACGATGACAACGAAATTTAAAAAGAACAGCAACAAGCTTTCTTTGAACCTGTGGCTCTAGCACGGGAGTATAATTTAGTTGCGGGAAGTCTCCGACTTTTCGATGAATGTATAAGTCTATGGCCTTTTCACTGTATATCCAATAACATTCTGCATAACTGAAGGTTTTCGAAACAGTCTCTAATTTCTGCTACGCTCAAAGGAACTTGAGTTGGTATCCTTTACAAAATGCAATGAATTTGGAGCTTCGAAGGGATGGTATGCAAAAGGCTATGATGTCTTTGTTAATAGGTATGACAGTTAATCTTCATAACGATCGCGTATTTGGCTTAGAAATCAATGAAACATCCATAAATTTGCTAGCTACGCAACTATGATGATCGGTTTGTACGTGACGTGCTTCCTTCTAATGTATACCGTTTTATGATTCTTGTTTCGGATCCTGATGAATTCGCCTCCAATTCCGTTAACTCTTCGGCATCCCCGCAATACCTCTTCTAACATCTGTCCATATCTCCAATAAATTTTCTAAACGAGAATCAGCTTCCCGCTAATTGCCTCTGCACTGCTGGATTCATCGAAATGTGAAATGTGCGTAAGACGTCCGTTTAGCACCGCCCACTTAGCTTTCATCACATTTAAACTCATAACGGAATTCCTATTAATAATATAGGGTAGGGTAGGGTCTGTGCACACAGGGCAAAGATGCTAATCGCTCCAGACTTGGCGGGATGCCAGCAACGATCCTTGTCGATGTATAGATCAAGTTGACATACAGCCTCCTAGCGGTAAAGGACAACAATGCTCCAGCAAAGAGGGTCTTTGAATCCGAGCCTAGTGGTTCGAGAAGGAGAGTAAGACTGAATTTCCGGTACAAAGACCAAGTAATCGCGGATGCAAGACAGCTTGGTCTTGATGACTGGAGGCAGCGTGCCCAGGACCGTCAACGATGGAAGGCAGCAATTGCTCAGGCTCGGACCTTCCATGGGTTGCCGGCCTGATAAGTAAGTGAGTAAGTAATATATAATTATTCGCACCGCACAATAAAGACTCTGAAGACAAAATGAGTATAACTACAAATTTTGATGAAAATAAAAACACGAAAATATTTGTTGGAACAGTAACACATTTATTCGTAACTTAATGAGAGCAGTTACAATTATGTCGTGTTAAACTCCAAAGGGTACCAGCGGGAAAATAATACAATGTGTCGTTCATCCCTAGTCTCGTTTGAGTGTATCAACGAATTCGAATGTCAATGAAGTATTAATGAATTCGAAAAGTAGTATAATAATTATACATAATATACTAACTGTATCCGGCGTGTGTTCCTACGCATAATAAACACACCAAATTAAAAAAAAATAAATTTGGTAACAAAACCGTTTTCACAGAGTTCTGAACAAAGTTGGCAAAGACGTCAGTTTACGTCCATTTACGAGTCTATAAAGGACAAAAAACAAACGTTGATTTAGTGTACATATATGCGTATAGATAGATAGATAAATTAATAAATATTATATAAAATTGTATTCTCTCATAAATTCTATTGCCTATTTAATTCAACCCATATGAATCGCAATTATATTATTCTCGCTTATAAATGCTACAGTTCGGAGTCGATAGTCTACAGCAACGGCTCTCTATCTTTCATTGAAGTCAGATGACTCAAAGAGTATTCTTGATCTACATATGTATGAATTTACATGGTATTGGCTTAAATAAAAGAAACAACTCATGGTGAAATTCACAACATACATATCATAAGTACACCGACCAGTATGTGACTATATGACCCTGGAAGAAATTGAACACATACCCCTGGCACACTTGTAGGCATATCCAGCACTGTACGTGTTTTGCATGAGACTTAAATTAACTGAAGGTCGCTACAGTGCTGAACATTAAATAAGCTTGGAAGCGGTGAATGTGCAAGCGGATAAAACACTTACATTGAATGAAGGTTTTCGTTGCATTAATCACATCCGGTTTTGAATTTAATTTTTGCTACATACTAATTTACTTTTCTACTCCTATTTTGATTATAATTGTTCGCATCGTTTAACTGTACTACGTGTCTAAGAAAGGATGATTTCGAACAAATTTTGTATGACTACAGTTAAGAATGTAAGCAGCTGAGTAGCTCTTTTATTTGGTTGGGTAATTTGAATGGATTATGGATATTTGAGGTAGCTTTAGTTGTTGCTTTCAAGATATATTTCGTTTCGCAATTAATTTCCATTGATTCTGATTCTGTGATTTCTTGCTAATGGTTTGATAATACTTCGAAATTATAATTATGTTTTTATTTGCAATTACTTAAAGCATTGCCTCGTTAATATACCACCACTCTATGATTTAATTTAATGAGGCATACGGAATATTAGCAACTAAGTAAGAAAAAATGAAAGTAACATGCAAACGATTAACAGACCTACAAAATGTTACTTATAAAGAGTTTTCCAATAGGGACTTGACAACTTTGAGTTTAATTTGTGAACGCACTCTTTCACTAATCATCAAACAATCACTGTCAATTTATTCAGTAAACTCAACATTTTCATCATGGACCATATTAAAATACTTTGTTTTAGGCATTTATTTGAAAACACACAGAAATATGGATTTCGTTTTCAAATTATAATTCTATGTGCAAAATGAAAAGAAATAACATTTTTTTAAACAATGCCTAGCAAGCAGCAGTAGAACAGTTGAAGAATAGTAAGCGACAATTCTGAAACATAAGCTTTACAGATGATTCGGTATTGGTGGATCATCAGGTGCAGAAGAACAATCCGTTAAGGAGGAGTTGTCGATACAAATTATCATTGGTATGCATACTTCGCACAACAACAGCTATTTGCATTTCGACATATGTCAAACTAGTACCACACACAGGTCTATGGTGTTTCTTCAATCTGGACAGTTTTAATATGCCCATGTTCTAATCTGGATTATGTGGGCATAATAAAAATGCCTAATATGACATATGTGGTGGCCCGTGGCGTTGTGGGTATGTGCGTCGACTCCTACGCACTTGGACCTACCTGTCTGGGTTCGATTCTTTGTACAACAAGAAATACTTTTCACGGTCCCACCTCTTTCGAGTCACTGACAATGCTCAAAGAGTATAACTGTCTAGAGAAAGCTTCTCAAACTTGGCCGTTCGGAGTCGGCATAAAACTGTAGGTCCCTTCCATTCGTGATAGAACAATAGCAAGCACAACACGAGTGGTTGCTGAGAAGCTAGGTATTATTATATAATATGACAGTAAGATTCTTCGTTAACATCTTTTACAAATTTTATTTGTAAAGCTCGTACGCCGACCAACAAGGAACTGATAACTGTTATCACATTTTTTCCTGTTGACTACTCATTTGTCTGCTATGTTGCTTTTCCTGCCATTTTCAATTCAACTCATGTATCTATCCACATCGTTAATTTCTTCTATTCTCCATCATTATTCTAAGATCAATGAGGTTGTCCAATCGTATGCCTAGCTCCGTAAATGCCTGGCAAGATTCAAGTCACTCTAAATACCATCCATTTCAGATGTAAATCTTCTTTTCTCAAGTGTTATTCTGCGTTTGAATTCGTTACAGATGGTATTCTGAAGTAGACGAAGTCCATGACTACCATAAAATTATATCTAGTTATGGTAGATATTAGACAACATTTACTTCGTTTTTCCTCCATTCACCACCAAGCTCATTTAATGAATTTTGATCGTTTCACGCAAAAGAAGACAGCAAATGAGCATCGATTGCAACTTTACTAGCAGTTTAATGTCTTTGGCCCGGCAAAATCGCGCACTTAATATCAACATTCAGACATATTTTCTTCCAAACACGAACACCCGATGTTTCTGTCTGCAAACATTTTCAAAGCAAGTTGTGTAGTACAAGCCAGGATGTTTACATGTGAGGTTATGTATCAGCTCATAAGTTTGCATTTTCAAAATAAACCCATAAATCGACTCTTTGTCTCACGAAGCATATGGTCTCTGTAACTTGATTTGAGGAGAAGATAAAAAAATTCGCTTTATAACAATAATACAGTGGGTGGAACTGGGCAACTGGGCTCAGGAGTGGTGAAGGACTTACAGTTTAATTCCGAACGGCATAGATGTTTTAGACAAGTATAAGCATTGTCAGTGACTCGAAAGAGATATACCTGTTAATTAAGAATGTTGCTCGTGTCGGGGATTAAAACCCTCAGCCCAGTCGTTGACACACATTTTTTTTCAATATATTTTTTCGACACTTATTAGATAACGGCCTAATGGTCACTACGTGTTAACTATACCAAACTTGCTTCATTTTCTGCGCGTAACACATGATGCCATATACAGCGGGGTCCTGAAAAGGATAAATATTGTCACGTTGCTACAAAATGTTTATTATTTTGACCTTCCGATCTGAACTGTGCTAAAAAGTCGGCGTACGCTATTAAGTGCGGCATGGAACCTGTAAGATCTTTGCAGTAAGTCTTGAGAACAACTGGGACAACTTGGACACTGCCTGATGTATCGCTCGCATTCCTGGTGCCATTTGAACCTGCCGGTGTAACATATAATTAGCAGCCCATTGATTTTACAGACTACAGATAGACATGGAATCATTTTAGCTTCATATCCGCATTCTACTTTACTCTTTGTTGAGTAAGAGGGTCAATGGAAGGGTTCACCAATCTCTAGATTCGACTTTTCGCAAAGGTTGCCCAGACATTTAAGGAAACTTTGGCACTAGTCATTCCACATCCTCGCCACTAATTTGCTTTATCGCGTAGGTAACGTACACAAGTTACGATTCTACACAAACATTAGATTGGTAAAATTATCTATGATGTATCTTTATTTTTCATAAATGCATATTGCTACTACATATTTACGGATCTGCAATGAAAGCAAATACGTAGATATACATATGATGCTTACATGCATTGCTTTCGTTTGTTTATGTTTTAACTATAAATATTTACCTTCCACAATTTTTATGTTTACGCTAATCTTTAATTTTATGTTGCCAAAAATCAAAACAGCAATGAATTTGTTTTTAGTCTGTATATATTTTCATTTTATAAGAAAACAAATAAATCTTTGAATGATTTTAGAAAATATGTACATACGCTGTCGTGCGTACATGATTATATAATTAGACTGTGTAGTTTTATATAAGATACCCTTGCTTCATATTAACTTTCAAAATATTCAAGCAAAACTATAAAACTAGTACATCGATTGTATTCAAATCAAACCCCAATCACATTTCTCAGCAGGTAGTGATGGTGGTGGTGTTCACTCATTTAAACCCGGAGACATAGAAATCCACAACGTAAGATAAAAACAAATTACCTCTACCATTTTCTACCAGAAAAATATAAACATATATGAACATATACATACATCTTGGAATGTTATTTTGCACAAAAATTTATTTAATTATTTCCATATTGCATATAACTATTCCTTTTTTTTATTTTGTAACCTTACGTATTGAAATTACAAAATATTAAAGTAAGTCATCAATATTCGTACACCACTTTTGAACTAATATTATAGCCACACAGCTTAAAGATGTCAATCAGCTTTTATGTCGCCTTCTTGAATTATAATTATATGCGAATACATATATATTTAGAAATTGTTGTTTAAATTGTATGAGTGTGTGTAAATCTCTTCAAGTGGTTTTGTCTCCAATTATAATTTTGTTGAAAATTACTCGGAATTTAAATAATTCCTTAATTTATTAATTTAAAAAAGGAGTTTTCTGATTCTCTCTTAAATCTTTGGTTTGGCTTATAAGTTTATAATGTGATAACTTTTTGCATGAAGACTTGTAAAACTGCTTCATCTTAATTTTTCATGCGAAACAAAAAAAAATACTATTGTGATTATGCATTTGTATTTCCCATTATTTTTGTACGATTATATGATACGTATGTCTGATTATTAATTTCCGAACGAGAGCAAGAAAGTGAAGAAATCTTATTAGAGAAAGTACTGCCGATATTTATATACTAATTTATCTTGCTATTAACTTGTTCCTAAAACACGAATCGGAACCAAATTATGAAAAGGACATAACTATGAAGAAGAAAGAGTTTTGAGAGTTTTGGTCTACATTAAAAATCCAGATAAATAGTTGGAGAAGGGATCATATGGATCATTTTATATATCAATGATATTTCAATATTATTTTGTTTTACATCGTCGTGGGAAATTGTCTTTTCCTTATATTATATGTATTGTAAGTTTACATGAAACCTTATTTTACTTTATTTATTTTACAATTAACAATTTAATTGTTTTCGTATGTTTCATATGGTGTGGCTAAAAGTTGTCTACTAGATTGACTTATTATAGTACAAAACATTCTTATAACTTGTTTGTTTACTAAAAGTTTCACTCAATTATAGTTTGCCTATATCTTGAAGCCGATGCCAAATATTTAATTAACTTACACCAAAGTACTTTAGTCGGAGTTCCTCTAAGATGGGACACCTTCGATGAAATGGTCCGTCTAATGCGGTATGTAATTTAATTGTAGTATTTTACCTTGGGTTTTAAAAAAATAGAAAAGCGGCTCTGGAAGTACTATTTTCTTGCAGATCAAATTTTACCTCTCTGTATACAGTTCTGAATTTAGATGATTGTGCTTCTTCTATATATCTTTCTTTTTTTACTTTATTATATATATTTTGTACATATGTGTATTGATATGTTGGAAAATACACATGCAGAGGAAAATGAATTTCGAATAGAACGTGGTCAATGGACCATGTTATTTCCTTACAATGAACTATGTGAACTAGCGCGCGTTGCTACGCATGTTTAAAAAAAATCAGCATAAAAAAGTTCGTTACCAAAACTTTTTCACTGAATTCTAAACAAAGTTGCCAAAGACATCAGTGCACTATCTCTTATTCGCGCAAAGCGAAGTCGCACAAATCGAATCTGGGTAGGTATATGAAATATAATGTATGAATCTCTAAAATTTATAAATCTTTATCAAATTTTAAGTATATGTATCCGTGGCGTTGTCTAATACATTCATTATTGGCTAGATATTTGGATAAAACGGTTATTTTAAGATCAAATGCAATTTAAGATCAAATGATCTTTTATTTACATTGAATTGTTACTCAGAAAAGAAGTCCGACTTATTGAATATGCTTAGGATTTCCCTTTGAAATAATAAAACAGCAATTGCCCTAACGCCCTAACCCATTAAGTCGCAACGTGAAAAAATTTGGCAGACAAATTAAACTGGACAAAAATTATGAAATTAATGATAGTCGGTCAAGCTTAGAGAGAAATTGAAGACAATTGATTGGATCAACATTCTAAATACATATGTACATACATATAAGAAATAAAACCGTCGCCTATCACTGCCAGTGTTTTATTCTTGTCTATAAAATGCTTCTAAAATATGCCGTTCAGAGTCAGCACAAAACTGTAATGTGATATAATGTGTAATTTGGATATAATAATAGCACGCACAATCCACGTGGTTGGTGTATAAGCTAGGCTCAGCGCCACCTAAGTTATTATTCGATTAAGTTTCGAATAAGGGAGGATCGTTGGGAATTCTTGTGCACCAATTTGTAATCTCAGTATGTAAAACACGCATGTGGTGGAACTCCAGTCGGTGTATCGACGGATGTAAAAGCATAGGTATCCTGCATTCTAATGGTCGCATCAACATCTACAGTTTTGCCAGAAGAGTCACCAAAATTTATCCCCGTCCAGATGGACTTCTACGGGTTGCATCCATCATTATCACAAGAGTTAGTTGGTTCAAGGGTTCCTTCAACGTTGGGAAGAAGTTCGCCGCATCGAATGTGTTTCAGACTTAAATCAGCAACTCTTATATTGTAACATCTATACGTTTGTCTCTGTCTATTTCTGCATAATAAAAATGATTACGACTTTCTTGGCCGTTGCCAAATTGCAAGCACGCGTTTTTTTCTGTTCACTTTCCAATATTTGCAGGGGAAGATCTTCGATACAATTTACAGTCCATACGCATTTGTATGCGTCAATTCAATTCGAACGCGGATCTATCATTAAAGTTTGTTTATTATTGACCCTTAAGCTTTACATATATCGTCGCAACAAAAACGCCTGTGTAATCGATGGCTGTGATTTTTCTAGCAAAACTATACATATACATTTATAGGAATGGAAAAACGCGTTTTTTATGTTAATTGTAAGAAACAATAATCAATTCATCGAATAAGTTGGTGGCAATTATCAGCGAAGCGCCAGTGGCATACGGTACCTTCAAAGTGCTCACAAAAGCAGGCTTCACGTGATAAGCCTTTCGCATTCTCCTTGCAAAAGCGATGTGTGAGGCGGTGTTGTTGTTGGTATTGTCGGTGCGTTGTTTTCGTTTTTCTGTGAGAACAAATTTCAGTGCGTATAATTGGCATGGAAACTCTAAGACGACAGCGCGCGGCCCCAGATCCGGGTCCTATCTGGATCTGTTGCTGATCGACAGACGACTGACTATACTAGACGTGGAAAGACGCACGCGGAACTGTTTAACTGCGGTTGAGTACGAGAGTGATCACTGCGGACTCTTCGCAGCAGAAGAACTGGAGGAGTATGTCCAGAGGAATCCTTATAATTACAATAAGGTCCGCTGGCCTCGCTTCTCCAGGACGTTATCCACAGAACTACGTTCGAGTGGGATCAATCCTCCATCAAACAGAAACCTGACGAACGAAGAGGTTAACAGGTACCTCATACAAATGAACGACGTAATTAAACGTACCATGGACAAGACTATTCCGAAGGTAGTAAAAAGCGATGACAGCGATGTTTATCGAAATGCTACCATCGATGCACTTCACGTGCACAAAAGTAGGCTGCTGTCAAGACTCAAACTCTTACACAGGCGGTTTACAAATCCACAAGACGCGGCAGTCAGGGAATTGAAGTCGGAGATCAAGAACCTCCAACAGTTAATACGTATGAACTATAGCTTGGCTATAAGCTTGCACTGGGGCAATAAAATCCGGGCTGTACGATCTAACAACCCGGGTATGTTCCCACAAGTAAATAAAATATTCCGGAGGAAAGATCAAAACGACATTCAGGCCGTTAGACTTCCCAGAACGACAAATAACGAACAATTACTGACTTCAGTTGGCATCGATCCAGATGGAGCAGTGCTAGACAACGACTTCTTCGTGGTTGAAGATCCCCAGGAGAAGGTGAAAGCAATTGGTGCTGTGTTTCAGCGAGTGTATACGGTCAACGAGGTTCGTAGACCGAATCACGACCTGGAGCATAGAGCCTCGCTAAACCACTTCGAGCTGCGAAACGAGATAAGTCAATGGCGATCTGAGAATCCTGGTTTTACCAGGTTCAGTGGCTATAACACGGCAAATAATGCCGTCGCCAATGATGGAAATCACATCTTGATTTCTCAAGAAGATCTTCAGGGTATCTTTAACTCGCTGAAGAAGAAAAAGTCGGTGGGTATCGATGGTATACCAAATATTGTGCTTCGCTATCTTCCCCCCGAAGCCGTGCAGATTTACACAACACTGTTCAATAATGCGCTGAGTAATGCTTATTACCCGGTACACTGGAAAACAGCTGTGGTGCAACCAATCCCTAAACGGGACAAAGACAAATCTATCCCGACAAATCTTCGGTCGATTAGTCTTCTTCCTTGCATAAGCAAGGTCTTTGAAAAGATAGTCATTCGAGTTCTGAAACAATGGGTTGAGGAAAATAAAATCATACCGGACAACCAGTTCGGATTCAGGGCGGGGCATGAAACTATACATGCCGCGTCCAAACTGGTATCCGACATTCAGTGGAACAAAGACAAAAAACAATGCACGGGTGCTTGTCTGATTGACTTGGAGAAAGCGTTCGACACCGTTTGGTTAGAGGGCCTCTTCCTCAAGCTGGTCAGGCTCGGCATAAGCAAATCATTGCTATACATGATCTATGACATGATAATAGGTAGAAAGTTCGTCGTGAAAAGTGGCGACGTAACTTCTTCCACGGTCTTTGACATCAAAAATGGTCTGCAACAGGGAGCGGTTGGTTCGCCGATCTTGTTCTCAATATTCACTGCAGATCTTATAGGTTCCATGCCGCACTTAATTGCGTACGCCGACGATCTAGTAGCGTACAGATCAGCTCCGAAGGTCGAAGTAGTAAATAACTTGTTGCAATGTGACTTCGAACAAATTCAGCGATTTTGCGACGACTGGAAGTTGATTATCAACTTCCTGAAGTGCGAAACTATCCTTTTCAGGACCCCGCTGTACATGGCAGCATGGGATACGCGCACAAACTGGCGCAAGTTCGGCATAGTTGACCCGCAGGGACGGCCGTTAGATGTGAAAAGTGTAGTTAGATATCTTGGCATTTGGCTGGATCAATATCTGTATTTTGACAAACATATAGATATTGCTCTGGCGAAAGCTAAAAAGGCCTTTGCTGTGGCAAGGGGGTTGTTTTACAGCAGCCAACTTGACACCAGAGTAAAGGTAATCTGCTACATGTCCCTCATCCGCCCAGTTATGGCCTACGGTTGTCCACTGTGGTTCAATGTGAGTCCTTCCCAGATGGAAAAGATGAGGTTGTTCGAGAGACAGTGTCTTCGCACTTGTCTCCGGTTGTATCGTACACCCGAGTCTGAGTACAAGAAGTTCTATCCTAACGAGGTCCTGTACAACGAGGCAAACTTGAACAGGATAGATAATTTCATTATTAAACTGATCAGAAGCCATATTGCACGAGCTATGACTTCTTCCAACAGTCTGATCTTTGGGGCTTACTACCCCAATGTTATGTACCATGAGAGAGTGCGCCTCACCGGCTTTATTCCTCCTGAAGCGTTCCTCTATCTCGACACAATTGGCCTAATACAGGATCCACAAGGATGTCCTGTCATCTTCCACGTCGTACGCCGAACAGTGGACAGGCGACTCCAATACGAACGGGATGTCGCTCGCATTCACGAGGATCTCCTCCGGTTCAGTAGAGCGATCTCTGCTCGAGACAGGAGAGAGTCTGCCAAAGAACGGCAATTTTACTGGTGGCTACACCAAAACCAGCCCCCGCCGCCGCTGGATTTTCAAAATGACGCGGTAGTTGACCATAGTGGCCAACTTACATAGATCTTAGGGTAGTGTAGGAAAAAAAAAATATAAGATAAAAAAAAAAAAAAAAAAGATTTTAAAAGAAAAAAAAAAAAGAAAAAAATAAAAAAAAGGTGCACCACGGCGTATAAATTTTATATGTTAGGCATATACATAACATATACGCCCTGGTGCACGTGCCGTACTGTTACGGACATAGTTAAGTTAGCTCATAAGTTTTTATATTAGGTTACGTAAGTTTAAGATAGGTTAAGATAGATATATAATGCCAAGTTTTTTACCAGTTTTCTTGGCCAAACTAATCAGAAAGTACATTCAGACAAAATAAAAAAAAAAAAAAAAAACCATAGTCTAAGCCGAAAGGCACAATTAAATTTAGTTCAGAATAGCTTAGAGTACCCGTATAGGGTCAGTAGGTTAGATGTAAGAACGATTGTTAAGTTAGTTAAGCTAGTTTTAGTTATTTTTGTCTAGCATGTAAGAAAAATGAATTATAAAATAAAACAAAAACGAAATAAAAAAAAAAAAATGACAGCGCGCGGCTCTTAAAGAGCAGATGGCGCGGTTCTTCACGTACTGTAATTCTTCGCTGATTCTACGTTGTGACAAGCTAAATTGGTGCAGAGCATAGGAAAAATTTGAGCGTGTTCAAAATGAAATAGAAGTTGCCGTTGAAAAGCGCAATTGGCGGACGAGGCGCAGTATTGGATTCAGTTCGAAAACATGTTCTTCGCGGCACATACCAAATTAACTGAGTTACTATAGTGTAAAAATTCGATTAATCCTTAAATAGATCGGAAGAAGAAAATGATATCTGTAAAACTCTAAGATCGCTAGTAGTAAATCACTGTGTGCTAAATGAAATTATTAAAACTCTTTCGGAAACCTCACCACGCCCAATTATGATCACGAAGCGCTAAAACGGCTTCCAGAATTGAAGGTGCAGGAATTTAGCGAACGGTATGACGAATGGATTCGGATCAGCCATCTCTAAACGCGTGGGACGTATTACTAGATTATGTTTTGTCTAAGAAACTAGGTTCCGAAAATGAATGTTGTAGATTACGGTTGGTAGTACACATTCTAATCTTTATAAATCAGTCTCTAACAATAGGGTTATGAACACGATGGTTCCGTCCTGTCCAAAGTGTAAACAAAAACAATTTCTGTATATGTGTCAATAGTTTTACGACTTATGTATATGAGCCCAACCGAAATGAATTCGTTAAGTGTAATGACATCTGTCCAAACTGTATTCGTGCAAAACACGGGATAAGCGAGTAAAAGTTTTCGCACCGCAAGATGTGTGGATTAAAGCACAATACAATGCTTCATTATGAGTTCTATTCCCCACCTCAAATGCAAGTGAATAATTCGAAACCCGTTTCACAATCTGCCATCCAACATAATACCTCGAATGGTCGCCCTCGATCTCAACCGCAACCAAGTACTTCGAAGGGGCTAGTGGTTAATACGAAGCAACCTTCTCATCGCGAGTGCCTTACGATGCTACAAACGGCAATGATAATGGTGAAGGATGAGTGTAATGAATGGCAGATGTGTAGAGCTCTCCTTGAGTCGGGGTCGCAAGCGAGTCTTATTTCGGAATCTTGTCTCCAAAGGCTAGATCTCAGTCGCGTTCGTGGAAAGTGCTTATATAGTACCAGAGGAAAGGCAGTGCTCGAAATCTCTTCGTCACTTAATGCATATTCTCTGTCAGTGCAGGTCTTTGTTCTTTCGTCATTCACAAATGATCTTAAACGTGTAGAAATACCCAGTATCTACCGTTCCTTATAAAATTTAACATTAGCAGATCCAACTTGCAATAACCCACAAAAGGTTGACTCTTATTGGGTGCGGATATATTGTTTGGCGAATCACGCATCCCCGAGGGTCGCCGGTCAGCATCCAATTATACAAGGACCACGCTTTTTTTTCTGTTCACTTTCCAATATTTCAAGGGGAAGAATTTTCGGTACAATTTACAGTTCATACGCATACACAGTGCTTGTGGAAGAAAATATCGTGCACATGCTAGGTGGAATTGTTTGTATTCATATGGCAAAGTGGCAGAATCTCATACGTGCAGAATTTATTTCTGGCTCCAATGATTCCATACGAATTGAGAACTGAGTTCCTTTCTATCATGTGTTTTCCTATGGATATTTTTGAGCGAAACTTGCAGATTTTATTTCCACACGGTTCACTCGAAGATTTGGTGAGATTTTTTATTTTGGCTTTTTTCGAACTAAATTTTTGTGTGTGAATGGAAATGCATATTTAGCATAGGTTTATTTAGTCTTCACATAGCGCGCACAAGCGCTGTGCGCCAGGTGCATTTGCACATCCTGCACATATGGTGATTCAGGCCCAGGTCCAGGACTGTCGCGCCACCTGAGTTATTATTCGATTAAGGTACGTATAAGGGAGGAACGTTGGGATTCCTCATGATACAATTTGTAATCTCAGTATGTAATATACGCATGTGATGGAACTTCAGTCGACGGATTTAAAAGCATAGGTACCCTGAATTGCAATGGTCGCATCAACATCTGCAGTTTTGCCAGCCAACTTATTTTTTTTACTTAGACAGTCCTAATGGTTGAAATTGTTGTTTAGTTGTTGGGAAAATATTGTCCATCAAGTCGTTGGTCTATGTTACATGGATTCCGAAAAAAAGTTAGTGCGTAACATAATAGAAACAAATACTTACATAGTTATGATACAAATTTACATTAAAATGAAAATTGGGCTGCGGTTGTACCGATCAAAGTTTTGACCTATATATTTTTGTCAAATTTTAAATTATGCACGCTTAGCCATAAAATCGATGATTCACAGCAAGTAGTATCCAATTTCATCAGCATAAGTGCATTGTCAACTTACCGGTGATAGTTGTTTAAAGTTCCCTGACAAAAAATAATAACACAACAGTTTCTTATTTCGTTTAAGATCCTCTGGTGTAGAGTCACACTTGTGCCGGATGATGCAATAGTTTGCCTGGTTTAAATAGTAATAGACTAATGAAAAACCAGTATGATAATTGTATACACTGAATTGTGCAACATCACGTGAATACGTATATTAGCGTCTTGTTGATATATATGAAGTAGGCCCCGATTGCGAGTGTCGATTGAATTCATAGTCGACAAATTTGTCGATTGAGATCTACTTTGGTATTGTGTAAATCAATCGACTAATCGTGTTATTACGAATTTAAAACGTGCATATTCCTAATTTTTTATTTGTCTTGTCTCTTCGGTTAAACGCGAACTATTGGCTTCAAAGTATTACCATTGTAGATTTGTTTCTGTACCATTTCTTTTGTATCGATTTTTTTTATTTTCAAGAGGGAG
Organism: Eristalis pertinax; assembly: GCA_907269125.1. Lineage (NCBI taxonomy): Eukaryota > Metazoa > Arthropoda > Insecta > Diptera > Syrphidae > Eristalis > Eristalis pertinax. Next base: position 92,052,806 of record OU026145.1, read on the forward strand.
AGATATTCCTTATGGTCCTGTTTTTCATAGTTTCATAAAATAATAGTATTTATTAAATTGAAGAAAACATAATTAAGATGAAAAAATACTTACTTACTTACTTAAGGTGGCGCTACAGTCCGGGGTGGACCTGGGCCTCAACCAACAAGCGTCTCCAGCCAGCTCGATCTTTAGCTAGCTGTCTCCAGTTTCGCACGCATAGTTGGTTGAGGTCCCTTTCCACTTGCGTGCGCCACCTGAGTCGCGGTCTTCCTCTACTGCGCCGTCCCTCGGGGGTGGATTCGAAGACTTTTCGGGCCGGAGTATTGGTTTCCATCCGCTCTACATGACCTAGCCATCTCAGTCTTTGGATCTTCACTTTTCTGGCTAAGTCGATGTCGCTGAACAGCCCGTATAGTTCGTCATTATATCTCCTCCTCCACTCACCGTCTATGCAGACGGGACCGAAAATCACACGAAGAATTTTCCTCTCGAAGCAACCAAGGGCAGCTTCATCCGCTTTTGACAAAGTCCATGCCTCCGCGCCATATAGCAGGACTGGGACGATTAAGGTCTTGTAGAGCGTTATCTTGGTTGTTCGAGAGAGGGCTTTGTTTACCAGTTGCTTTCTTAGCCCAAAGAAGCAGCGATTGGCAAGGGTTATTCTTCGTTTGATTTCAGCGCTGGTGTCATTGTCTGAGTTTATAGCGGTGCCTAGGTAGACAAAGTTTTTGACTACCTCAAAGTTATATCTGTCTGCTGTGACGTTCTGACCGAGACGTCGGTGTTGGGTGTCCTTTCTCGTTGACAGCATATACTTGGTCTTACCCTCGTTTACCGCTAAACCCATCTTCGCGGCCTCCGTTGCAATACCCACAAAAGCGCCATTGACATCACGCTGCGTTCTTCCAATAATGTCAATATCGTCGGCATATGCGAGTAGTTGGACGGACTTCTGAAAGATTGTTCCTCTGGTGTTGGCGTTCGAGTTTTGAACAATTCTTTCAAGAACGATGTTGAAAAAGTCGCATGACAGCGCGTCGCCTTGTCTGAATCCTTTTTTGACATCAAAGGTCTCGGTTAGGTCTTTACCGACCTTGATGGAGCAGCGTGCATTCTCCATCGTCATCCTACACAAACGGACGAGTTTGGTATGGATGCCAAAACTAGACATTGCTCTGTATAGCTCGTCTCTATAGATGCTATCATACGCGGCCTTAAAATCGATGAAAAGGTGGTGGGTATCGATTTGTTGCTCCTGGGTTTTCTCCAAAATCTGCCGTAGTGTGAATATTTGGTCGATGGTGGATTTTCCTGTCCTAAAGCCACACTGGTATGGACCGACCAGGTTGTTGACGAATGGCTTTAGGCGTTCACACAGTATGGCAGATAAGATTTTATATGCGATACTTAGGAGACTGATGCCTCTGTAGTTGGCGCAGTTCAAAGGGTCTCCTTTTTTATGGATCGGGCAAACAATGCTGAGGTTCCATTCATCGGGCATGTTTTCCTCCGACCATATTTTACAGATGAGTTGGTGCATGCGCCTTACCAAATCATCGCCTGCGGCTTTAAAAAGCTCGGCGGGTAGGCCGTCAGCTCCCGCAGCCTTGTTGGATTTCAGTTTAGATATGGCAATCCTCACTTCATCCGGGTCGGGTGGACGGAATTGTTGATCTTCGTCGTCCCTTTCATTCTGGTTGAATGGTTCGTTCTGCCTGACAGCGGGATTTGGTTCTACGTCGCCGTTATACAGTCTGCAGAAATGGTTTTTCCATATCCTCAGCATCGACTGTGACTCTACTACGTATCTCTACTACTACTATCATCCTTACAGGCTTCGGTTCGGACTTTATAACCTTGACTGGTTAACTTTACCCTTTGGTAAAACTTCCAAGATGAAAAAATACTATACAATAAATTTAACGAAAACGAAACCCATAACGCAATTGGAAATATAAATAAACATACTTACTTTTGAGATGTATATCTTTCATGGCATTTATTGTACACGCCTACATTGCTCACTTCCAATTTTTACATAAATTTTCCATTCAACATCTGTTACTATAACCAAATGGTCTAATATCAAATACGTAATGTACATAGTGAAAAATCCCTGACATTTTAGCAATTGTTGTACTTTTGTATTTGAAGTTTACGTTGGAAATATATCCAGAAAAGAAGCAAAAGTTCACGAAGCCTTATTAAAAATGTTGAATAAATAAAAAAAAGGATATTGTAATGAAAAGTGGAAAAAATATACAGATTTATATTTTTTTATTAACAATAGTTATTTACTCATTAAATAAGTAACTATATGATCAAAGTCAACATCTCCTTCCGTAGATAGGTTATCTTTAGATTTTCCTCAAATACCTTATACTTTTTATTTGATTTAAAAAAAACGAAATATTTTCACGAATACTGCAAAATAGAGAAAAAATGATATAAAACAACCAACATATCGGCAAAAACAAAACATTATTTTGCGACTTCCAGCAAACCATGATCACTGGCGGAACTCTAACGAACACGACTATCGATTGAATGCAATAAATCGCCTACATCATACGGATCACAACCCTGCACCACAGCAAGATAAATTAGCAACACATTCTCTCTCAACAACCAGATTAGATGTGCAACAACGTAACTCATTTAATCGCACCAATCATGATCGATACAGTAGTGGAGTTCCTACATCGGTACAACCCCCGCTATTACAATCAAAACGTTCGTTAATTTCCAATTGTGTTGCTGGTCAGTTGCTTAATCATCATTCTCTAGAGGCTGCCACCGCTAGTGTAGCACATCCACATTCCGCTCTCTATGAATCACCTCACAGTCATCTTCTGCAACATCAAAGTGTTCAAGATGGGGGGAACAATACAAGCATTATAAATAGCAGTGTTAATAGTAGTTATCATTTTCCGCAAATAGTGATAGGAGAACCGACCATGAATGCATCTTTATATGAACGTTTCTCAATGCCTCTAAACACTCATAGTTACAATAAGACACAGAAATCTATTGTTAACGAGAGTTCAACAATCACAGATCATCCATATTGGGATGAACATATTACGACGTCCGCATCTGCTCAGGATAATCGACGTTTCACGGAGCGTAGAAAGAAAACAGTACGTTTTGATGGACACGAAGATGACGGCGATGTTGAAGTGGTTCCATCCGTGAATTTAATGACCGTAAATACGGCTGCTTTTGGTTCAACAACTGGTTCTACCACTGGGCTTGGTAATAGCATCTCTGTTGGTGGTCAGTTTGGCCTAGACGAATGGTCACATTGGGATGTTGAAAGGCAAGGCAGTCAGGATTCAGCGACTAAAGATTCTGGCATCGATACAAGCAGCACATTTACTAGTAGCGAAGACTCAAATCGTGGAGATGGTCCCAAGGTACCTCTTCTTAATATGTATAAAAATGTATGTTTCCTTCTTCCTTACAATCTCCCACCTCTACAAAAAAAACACACACCAGTCATAGATTCAATTTCCTTCTGATATTACCTCGTATATGTATGTTTTTGCTATGTTGATACAAATCCACAACTAATTGCCTGCAAAAAAAAACACTTTTTTAAAAACAATTACATTATATTGTATCCCCAAACCACGTTTTTTGTCCTAGACAAATCGTACACTTTACTTTTTAATTGCCGTAGCTTTTTGTGATTTCTATAAGATTTAGTTTTTTATTTAGTTTTTGATTACACGTTAATTGTGATTATTATTTAGTTCTTTATATTTATTTTTTTTTAATTTCTTGTGCTTTATTTTCTTATTTTATAATTATATATTTTCTTTTTCAAAATCATATACCTACACGTTTGCGTGGTCAAATGTTAAAAAATTGTTACATAAAGAAAACTGGTTCATGCATATTTTGTGATGAAAAGTGGGGAATAGTCGTGGATATTAATTAAAAAAAAAACAACGATTAAAATCAATAGCACTTTTTAATTTGGTCTGAAAGCATTGAAGGAGGTTAATATTATTTTGTCATTATGTTAGTTGTATGTTTCACTCTAATCACCATTTCTCACTAAAGATATGTATGTACGTATGAAGAGAAAATAAATTCATATTATTTAAATCTAATTATTTCTGCTGTTCTTAGTTATACATTAGCTTTTATTTTCCCTTTTCTGCGATTGTCTAAAAATTATTTATTTGATCTGTGTTCACCTTTAATCTCATTCATTAACTACTTTAATGTTGCATAAGTAATACATATATATTATTATTACACACAAATTAATAAGCTTATGTACATCGCCGTTTTAGCCAAAGGCGACTGTAGTGCATGCATACACGAGTTTTGGATAAACATAAATCTAAATAAAGAAATGCGGTTAATATATTCATTTATATGTATATATAAATATATATATGAGTATATATTTATATATGTCATACATTTACATAATTTTTGCGGTTAATGCATTGCAATGTTATCGTTAGATTGCCTTTAATGCGTTCAGAAATAATTCCAGCAGGCGATATCATTACATTTTCTGAAAATAAAATATTTGTATATATCCACTTGAAGGAATGTATTTTATTATAGAAAGCCAGTCTTCGAAATCATTAAACTTCTGCCATACACTATAATATTTTGTTTCTCAAAAGTCGAATATCTGAAAATTGTTTGATTCTGGTGAAAAATCGTTCGTCGTTCTGAACATAAGGCATAGCCAATGTTTCCATGAAGACAAATTAAATAAATACAACAGCTGGTTATTAATTATGAATTTTAACAAGTTCATATATTTTCAAATATTTTTTGCTACAATTTTAAAATTGTTGATCTAGTCCATGACAAACGTAACACTATTGCATATATATCATAGATATATACTTACATAGCTTCAGTATTATAACAGTTTTTGTTGTGCATTGGTAATACATGTAATTAAACCCAGTCAGTTATTATAAGAGAATTTTCAAAGTTAAGGAAACCAACTTTCGTGTTAGTTATTTATATCATGTTTTTGTCATATTGGCATCCATTTTATAAACAGTTGCATTTGCAAAATCCATATAATGAATATAGAGATGGAAGATACAAACATGGATCTATCCCCATACGTTCAAGCGATTGATCAAATTCACTAGAAACATATGTAGTTATTTAAATAAAATATTTATCTAATAATTCACTTTTTTTCAGATTTAAGCACCATTATCGTGTCAAGAAAGTAGCTTTCAAATGTGTCATTCTAACATGTACATTTACTTTATACTAGGAGATCATTTGACTTGTAGAAAATTCCATTGGGAGGAAATTCAATAAGCAGTAAAAGCATTGACAATACAGGCTAGTCAGCCATGTTCGCCGATAACTGTATAACTCTTCTGAAATGGCTGTAAGAATAGATAACATTTAATGTGCATTGTACGATATACATATCTTTAAATAATTTGACTGTACTCTACATAACCATGGCAATTTATAATGCCAGTGATGTTTTTAACATCTCTTTCATTAATAATGAAAAATCACAACGTATTTGCAATAACATATTATTATTATTTATACCACAGCCAATGTTTCCATGTATGATGCACACGCCTGTATAATGCACATGAAACGTAATTTCAAATTCTTCATGAACTTTGCCCGGGAAATATATATGTATAAAATATATGATATTTGCGATGTCTACATTTTTCTCTGGAAGTGTTTTTCGCTTTTTCGGAGTTCGTGAATGGATAGTAAATAAATTTATAATACGTGCACTTATACTCCTCAATGTATAATTGTTCCAACTTTTATTATGTATTTTCAATTGTCGTAGTTCTCGCATCATTTAATTTATTTGTGTCGGAACATCATAGTGAACAAATAGTACGGTCTCATAGTTTGACTGCGGTTTTCTCTCAATACGTTGCTCATATCCTCGGTAATTGGGATCATAACAGTATGTTTCTGCTTTCGCTATTTTGTCATAATATTGCTACACTTACACTTTCTTTGCATATAAAGAATTATAACGCCATTAGTACGTTTACTATTATAGTTATTATGGAAATAAGATAACAATAATAACAGTGGCGAAGAGAACCTACTTTATTGCTAAACCTCTACATTTTCGTCATTATTACATAATCTTTATTTTAAATATTCCGGGTTCCAGTCAATCATATATTAACAGACTGTACTTATAATGTACTTGACTGTGCATTTTTTCAATGTCATCCGTGGATTGTAGAGCACAAGTACTGTAATTTCGGTCCGTTTTGCTACATTATCAATCTTATTGAATTGGTAACTGTTTTCGGTTAATGTTGAATACTTGTGCCTTTACTACCAAACTAATGTTATCGTATTTCTTTATCTATGTTACACTTGCCCATAAATTGTGGGGGACACTTCAGGATGTGTAATTTTATGTGTGAGGTACGACAGCTAATATTGTAGCTTTAATTGTGTTTTCTATAAATTGTTCCCTTAAGCATCTTTCAAGTGGACATACATTCTGTTTTCAGCAAATGTTCACAACTCGAAGCCTTCTCATAGTTTATACACAATTTTTTTTAAGATACCAAATACAGAAACTTTTCTGTCTATATTTTTGGCTACATATAAATAAAAATTAAATGAGCAAATTTAACCATAATAGATTTATCAAAACGACAGTGTACATTGTAAGCGCCTAGTCAGTTTTATTTTTTAATTTTTGATAGTTTGTAAATTTGTATGGTTTTGAATGACAGAACCTTTGCCATTTTTGTAAAAATTTTGTAAAGAATATCGGAAGTCTTGATTCTCTAAGTGTAATCTATGTATGTCCTAAGCAATGCTGGCATAACATAACATATGTTTAATAAGATACAGTAAACAACAAAACATAAATCTTTGAAACAAATACATAAGTATATGTAAACATATGTTTAATAATGTAAGAATATTTCGAACTTTTATTAAGAAAGAAAGTCACATAAAACAAATGTATTCATATGTATATCAAAATTTAGAACCCAGTTAATTGGCAAATATCGGCTGACAGTACTCGAATGATTGGTCATATGATATTAAGAAAATACTATGACGGCGAGGATATTCTAGGATTAAGGATTCTTGGTGGTCAGCTATTGGCATATGCAGCGGCAGGTTTTGGTAATAATATTGGTAGTAATAACAATGGAAACGGTTATGGTGCGTTTGTTGATAAGGTTAAGAGGGGTTCTGTCGCAGACATGGAAGGACACATAAGGCCAGGTAATTACAGTTGATGCACAAACATACATTTCTTTTATTGAAACGCTTTGTTTTATTTAAGAATATGTACAATATGTACATTGATAGAGTAAACAAAATGGAGCGATAACCTACAGGAAAGCTGTTTGGGAAAGCACCATAAAATTGCTTGAGGGTTTTAATTTTTATTAAATTTATTTTAAAATAAAATGCTGTATGTGTTCAACTGTTTGTTTACGTAATATTTTCGACGGGCCCAGGCGTTTGTCAAAATTGTTTCACTACAGAGGATAAATGTCTTTTTGGGTCAAGAATATACATCTGTGGAAACGATTACGTCAACTGTCCATAACCATATTTTTATTTTATGTTCTAAAATAACTTTGAGAAAAGCATGTTTCAAATCTAAGACTTCAGCAGCATAAAACTCATTAAGTGCGTATAACAATATAACAAACTTAAACTTATTTTTAATTGTTTGTAACATAATTACGTATTCTTTTCAAAATGAAATTATATAGATTTTGTTTACTATTTTGGTATGAAAGTATTATTTTAAATGTTTGTTAAACTATTGTTAAGATTCTCGGTGTAGTGACTTGTGTCGCGATACATAGTGTATATATATTGAGTAAATACTTGGGCTACAAAATGATTCATAATACCCAGAATACCATACAAAAATAATATTCTTCAGAGCAGATAACGTCCAAACAATGTTAATCACTACACACCGCTTTCAAAAATTCAACTAAAAGTTGGCCTTCTTGAATAGTTAGACAATATTATCTTATTCGGGCTTCTCTTCGCTTATGCGAACATTCCATACCACTATTTTATCATATTTATCGGTGTTTTCTCGAAACATACGAATGTATCTATTTATTATTCCCTTATTTATAAATATATTTGAAATATTTTTGACACATACAGCAGTAAAATAAAATTTAAATACATAACGAAATAATCTGCATTATTCTGAATGTTCCCGAAACTCGATTTTTACAACAGGCGATGAAATCATAGAATGGAATGGGCAGAGTCTTCACAATAAAACTACCGAAGAAGTCCAGAGTATCATCGCCGAAAGTCGATACGACGCTCAAGTGGAATTGATTATTTCACGAACGATAGTGTTCAACAATAGTCGAAAAGCAGCTCAATCATCCTGGCGACAATCACATTCACCGCCATCCAGATATCGTCCAAAAGGTATCTATACACACCAAAATCTTATCTAAATAACAGACAAGATGAATAAATACTAAAGAGTAAATAATTTATTTGGACGTCTGGGCGAAAAACTAATAAATATGAAGATAGGCCTAGGTGAACCTATTATTTTTCTCTCCAGTCTGGACATAATTTTTATTCTTCAATTGAATGAAAAGAGAAACAACTCCTTTAAATTAAAAACAAAACTTTGAAGTTAGCATTTTGCTCGGAATAGCTATAGAAGGAATAACATGAATTGCTAAATATATCAAAATAGCTCATACAAGAATTATTACACATACATGTCGATCAAATTTAAAATCCGTTCTCGGCTAAATTGAATTAAAATTGAATTAAGTTATTTTTAGCAAGTAGTAATGAATCAATTATTTCATACTTCTTCTTATGTTGAACTAATTTGTTTACTCCTTTCCATTTATTTAAATCCATTCATTTCACTCGACTTCATTATGCATTGACTGTTTCTTTATATTATCATACGTCGATGTGTGTGTGTGTGTGTGTTGTGTTACTTGCAAATAAACAAACATATGTTGAGGGTGATCCTTTTCTACAAACAGCTTTTGATACAATTGAGATTCATCGTGATAAACCCAGCGTTCTGGTAACATCTCCTGGTTCACCTGATCTGCACGCAGCAGGTCGTAATCCGCAAACATCCGCTAGTTCACCGCACTTGCAAAGACTCACTGAGGGCGGAGTCCCGCCGAATACATCAGTTACCTCACGGTTCAATCAACGGTTAGGTCCTACGGCGACGGGCCATTGTCAACATGATCCGACTATCGATGGACGTCTACAGCTGAAGCTGGGTTATGATAAAAATACTTTGCAGTTGATAGTGACACTGGTATGTGCCAGTGGGTTAACATTAAGACCCAATGGCATTGCTAGGAATCCGTATGCAAAAGTAAGTATGACTACTTCCAGTATAATTGTTAATAGTTAAGGCCTGACATTTTGTTTGTCTTCTTAGGTGTTCCTTTTACCCGAAAGGGGTGCAAAAGCAAAACGACGAACAAAAACTCTAACTAGCACATGTGAGCCAAGGTGGGGTCAAACATTTGTATATACAGGACTAAGGCGATGTGATTTAACAGGCCGGTTACTAGAGGTGAGTGATGATTAATCCAAATTAAAGTAAATTAAACGAATACCTGCCAGAGGCAATTTAATGTTTATGAATTATACATACATATGCTTAAAATCATTATTTATGGCAAGTACACGGAGAACTGCTTTAAAATCGAACAATATGTGTGCTTAGCACATGTTGTATATGTATGTTTATGTACCATATGGATATCTGGACCGACTCCCTTTTGGGAATGTATTCAGGCGGTTGCTAAAGTTGATTGTAGCAGTTCGTCTACAAATCCTCCATCCGGAACGCTTTCTCCCAAATTGGTACCACTTACGATGGGCGTTCAATATATTCTCGGTATCAATATGAAATATATAAATATATAATATATATTAAAATTGTTTTTATTTTTCAATATAATCTCCCCTAACATCAATGCATTTGTTACATCTTGAGATAAGCTTTTTTAAATCATCAAAAAAATAAATTTCCTCTTTCTCTGCAAAATACCCATTTATTGCCGACTTTAGTTCTTCATCATCAGAAAATCTTTTTCCACGAAGACATTTTTTCAAATCCGGAAACAGGAAATAATTACTAGGGGCAAGGTCTGGACTATAGGGTGGGTGTTGGATTTCGTAAATATAGTTCCCTCGTGTTACCTCGAGACAGATTATCCTCCGTGCCAGACGGTTTGTCAGAATAAATAACTTTTGATTCAGTGCTAATATAGTTAAAGATTATTTCCGACCTTATTTTCTGATTCAAATTATGTCTTGTCTGAATAAACGAGATGTTAAGATGCATTGTTAAGATTATGATTTTCTGCGCTCAAAGCAGCATTAACCGCATACAACCTCTCGGTTTGAATGCCACTTCTCTTTTTCTTTGGCTAAAGACCTGACATAAATTGTTCGCCTAGTTGAGTTCCCCAATCAGTGTCTGCTGTATCTGTGTATGGGACTTTGGATGCAGGTCTGACTTTTCTGTCATTGTCGGCAGCGCAATCGAATTATGGAATTACAACAATCATTACACAATCATTTAATTCCACGGGTTTTTTGGCATTTCCCTTGGATACTTCTTTGATATGTAATCAATATCAATTCCTATTTCTCATATAACACTTTTACAAACGAAAGCTTTCATATCTCTGAATTGTTAAACTTGCGGTATCGAGCCCGTCAATATTTAATGCTGTAAAAAATCATGTTAAATAGGTCTAGCTATCTTTGAATTTGTATGTGATTGATGAAGTTGAAATTTTCTTGTTGAGGCAAATTATAACATAACCGTACTTCATTACGATACAATATTAATTACTATGGTTGACTTAAAGATACGTCTTGCCTAAACATAATTGGAAGTAAAAAAAATTTCAAAAACATTTAAATCAAGATATTTATACGGTAGTCTCGATAATATGAACCCGCGATTATATAAATCTCTCCAATATTTGAACTGCTAAATTTATGTACTGAAATTTGCTTATATGAACTCGTACTCGTACATTTGCACTACGAGTTCATATAATCAAGTCGCAGACAGGGTCAGTGTGTCCTTGTGTTAGTGTGTTGTGTCGTAAAGTCTAAAAAGAGTGAAAATATAAAAGAATTAACTTATAAAATGCATTCTGTAAAAAAAGGCATTTATTACTCGGAACTGTGAACTTTTCGAATAAATGAACTGACCTAACATTTCTGTAAAAATTAATGGGAAGACCTGATATAATCTGCATTATAAAAAGGTTTGCTCCCAGTGAGAGCCAATTTGTTTAAAACTCCTGAAGACAGCCCCCCATTAAAGGATACGTCTAGATCAATCTCATTTGTAACTGTCTTCGAAATGACTTTGCCTCTATTAGATGAACGGAAAACACTGCAAAAAAGTGCGGGACGAATGAATATCGTTTGAGATCGGTTAATTGTTAATTAAAAGGAAAACTTGTTTTTGGGATAACTTTTTTCTTCACCTCGTAGAGGGACACGGACTATCTTCTCAGCAATTTTTGTTCATTATTTTTCCTAAAAATCAAACCTGACCTAAGGATATATTGCTAACACTTTTGTTGCTCCTACTCATTTCCAATTTAAACACACTTCTTCAACTGTTATTTAGACATTGATATCACTAAATAAATAACACATTGAACATTGTAAAATTGACAAAGATTCGCTGTGAAAACAAATATTACAATGAAAATGAAAAAAAAACTAAAAAGGGTTTCAACATATTAGCAATGGACTTATTTGTAACTGCCTGCGCTTTTATTTTTCGGAAACGTAAGGGTTACCCACGTGTACCCTATATAAATATTAAGACCATACTAAATATTTAAATTTCAAAAAAGCCTTTACAGCATTAGTCTAATACAGATGTTAAAAAGTTCCCGTTAAAAAATGTTTCATGATCAACCTTGTACACTACAAATGGGTTGCCATTGCGTATCAAATTTTGTTTTGAAGACTCAGTTCAAACTAATAGCCGTCGTACCAGCCGGAAACTCTGTTAAAGTATATGTTTCATTTGAAAGCAAAGTCAAACTCCAACAGCATACAACGCACTATTTTAATTATTGTGCGGTTAATGCGTTCCGCAATGCTATTCCGTTTTAATATAAATATAAAATATCATTTATAAATCAACTTTGAAAAATATTTCCAGTATATTCAGTGCTGCTGTCGCTACTAAGCACTTTGGTTTTCTTCGAGCCCTGATATTGAACCAGCTCGCCAAATATGTCACATTATCATACATTTCTTTATCTTATATCTCACGTTAGCGGAACCTTTCATCGATTCTATGAATTCTTTGTTTGCGACCGGGCAGAGACAAACGATAAAACAGAATCAAATAACAATGTCCTATTCGTGGCGTTGGTGATGTTTAATATTTTGTTTATATTTAGTTGGAAAATTATCCTTAAGATATGTTACCCTTTCATTTGGGAGTAAATTAGGCCATTCCGTCCAAAGTCCCACGCAGCGATCCAAGAACTTAAAACCTCTGTCTCTCTAATTCGATTTAATCTTTCTTAAGTTTTAAGAATTCTCTACGACGTTGCTCACCTTCTTGAGCTTCTTTTTCTAGAAACTCCATTATTTCCATTTTGTTTGAAAAATGTTATCCACTTCTTTTTACTTTTTGTTTTGGAATTCAATCTTCTTCTTTTTCGTATCAAATACTTTCGCCACGAGCTCCGATGGATGCTCAACGTTGTGACGACATCCATCATCAAATTGTTGAAAGTAGAGTGTTTTCATAAACGTCGGAATCTGCGCTGGTACAATCGCATTTCTTTTCTCATGCGTTTTTGAACACCACTCGGTGCGGAATGTGTGCATACTTGCTTTAGTAGAAAATATTTTTCTTCCAATCGACCCGATTTGCAGTCAAATATTCCGTGTGGTATCCCCTTCAGCTAAGAATCTTAAACATATGGACCGAGTTTCACAATAGATTATATTGCAGTACGCTTTCTAGTTGGACACTTAAAACACAAATCGCAATTTTTCCACGAGAAATCTCTTAAATAGGATACATTTTGACAATTAATGTACAACAAAATTAATTTTTCAATTTAATTCAAATGTCAAATGCTCATTCGAACATTAATAATTTACACTCTTAAATTCGAAGAGGAGAATTGTCGCCCGGGGAACTCGGAATAGAAGAATTTTTATTCTCGAGAGAACACAACTTCCGGAGAGAGGAACTCCCCGTTTGGGCTGTATTTCTTTTTTTTTTATTCTATATGTAAATTTTAAGTTTTGAAATGTTTTTCAAATATCGTCTCTGCCGTAGGTTAAAAAAGGGTGAAAGGGATTTCACCTCCATGAAAACCTTTCCCCAAAGCACTGTTTTCTTCTTGCGTTCAGCTATAAAATCCGTCCACATCCGTAATCTCACTGATATCAAGGGCTTTGTGTCTTTGCATCAGACCAAAGTTGTTGTTCACTTCCATTTCTATAATTTACATACAAACATAGTACTTACATATATACACGAACATTTAATTTTTATATTTTTTTAAATTTTATATAGGAAAATAGGTATATATATTCTAATAAATACATTATTTTTCAATTCTCTTACTCACGTATTGTCTATCGCCATACTCCCTGCAGTCCTGCAACAAAAAATCAATGTCAACTTGTTCGCAGTTTGACTGTCACTTTGCTTTACAGGGAACGCAGTTTAGGCTCAACTATAATGAGCATGAGCGAGTATGAGTGCTATGAGTTATGAGCTAGTGTCAAATTTTTCGTCATGTTGGCTAAAAAACATGTGTAACTATAATGAACACATGCGCGCATAGCGCTTGTTGCTTGCTTTATTTTTTTTATTTAATTTTTTTTTTATAATTTGCGCTCGCTCAAGGGATTGCTAATACTCTCTAAGTGTCCGGGGTCAAGACACAGCACGGGCCGAAGGTATAGATGGAGAAAGGGAGAGGAGGTACCTGTGCACATTAGTCTTAAATATCTGCGGGTTGTAGTCTGTGGGAAATATAGGGCTGGGAAGAGCATTCCAAATTCACGTAGTACGGCTGAAGAACGAGTCTCTAAATTTAACTGTGTGTCCGAAAGTAGGCTTAAGGGTAAACTGATGAGCATTCCTGGCGAGGTGAGTATTGCGGGTGAATTCATGGAGAGGAGGAATGCAGTTGGCTAGCTCACTTGAGCAGCGTTTGTTGAAATAGCGATAAAATACGGACAAAGAAGAAACGGTACGTCGATGTTCGAGCGAGTCGAATGACTTTGCGACATCGTTGTCTCCTATAAGTTTTATCGCTCGCTTTTGGATTCTATCTAGTAGGTGCAGGGTGGTCTTTGGGGCACCAGACCAGATATGAGCGTTGTACTCAAGCTTGGGGCGGCTATACGCCTTGTAAATGAAAGCCAAATCAGAGGGGGTGAAATATTTCTTGCATCGATTTAGGAAACCGGAACATTTCGCAGCATTTTTGGCGACCTCAAATATGTGATCGTTCCAACTAAGTGTTGTGTTGATACACATACCAAGGATGAAAAGCTTTCCGGTTTCATCGACACAAGCACCATTCATGGATAATGGCTGATTAACAAGGGTTCGCTTGAGTGACAGCAGACAGCATTGAGTTTTTGAAGCATTGAATTCCACTCTGTTGTTGTTTCCCCATCTAATTATGCTGTCAAGATCGGAATTCAATGTGCTTAACATACGCTGCCGTTCCAATTCTACGGCCGAAGGGCAGGGTCGTGAGTCTCGGAACGAATATGAAAAGCTGAGGGTGCTGTCATCAGCGAAGGAATGGATTGGATTAGAAGTAGCAGACAAGAGATCATTAATAAAAATGAGAAAGAGTGTCGGAGACAGAACAGAGCCTTGGGGTACACCAGCATTTATTTGGTGGATATCAGACTTGAACCCATCCAAAACAGCTTGAATTGAACGGTTCGAAAGGTAATTTCTAATCCATAGAAGAAGAGATTCATCGATACCATATGCACGCATTTTCGACAAAAGAGCTTGATGCCAAACTCTGTCAAATGCCTAAGAAATATCAAGTGCAACGATCTTGTTTTCGCCTGCATTATGCAAAGATGTGTTCCACTTTTCTGTGAGATAAGCTATCCTACCAGTGGACCTGTTGCTACGGAAACCGTACTGCCGGTCATTAAGAAGCTTCCGCATTCAAGATATTTCATGAGCTGACGATTTATCAGCGTTTCCATGACCTTAGAAAGAAGGGACGTAAGTGCTATGGGTCGGTACGAGGTGGGTGACGAAGATTCGTCCGTTTTAGGGACGGGCCGGACAAATGCTGTTTTCCATCTGCTCGGAAAGAGACCTAAAGAGTAGGATAGATGAAAAAGCTTACGCAGTGGTTTTGCCAGCGCAGAAGAACACCTCTTCAGAAGTATAGGGGGAATACCACCCGGGCCAGCGGATTTGTGCACGTCGAGATCTTTAAGCACTCTTGCAACTGTACGAGTGCGGAAGTGAATTTGTCCCATGGTGAAATCAACGCTCTCAAGTACAGGTGGAGACATATTGGAATCTGGCAGTGTTGAGCTGGCTGCAAAATGCGCCGCAAGCAGATTGGCTTTGTCTAAAGAGCTGACAGCTGGAATGTCATTGTAAATGAGCGTGGGAATTGAAGACGAGGTGGAATTCTTTATGTTTTTTACAAATGACCAAAAGTTTTTGCTACCTTTGGGACATTGAAGCACTTTTTGCCTCAACTTTTGATCATAGGAGAATTTCACACGTCTGATAGTTGCATTGCAGTCATTTCAGGCCCGTTTAAACTTATTCCGGTTTTCCTCAGTAGGGTTGGCTTTGTATGCCCGAAAATTCAACTCTCTCAACCTGATAGCCTCTTTACAGCTCGAGTCATACCATGCATTTTCTTTGGGCTTGGTACTCTTCACTCTATGCGGAATGAAGGATCTCATGCCCAGCAGAAGAATGTTTGTGATCATATTAGCAGCGGCATCCACGTCACTATCGAGGAAGCATAGTGACCAGTCAAAATTCCTAAAGAAATTGTTGAGTCCGCTCCAATCGGCTTTCTCGTACAGCCATACTGTTCTTTTAGGAATTTGTTCTCTAACTGTGTGTGGTGATAACGAGAAATTAGCTGATATGACACAATGGTCAGACGAGCCTAGAGGCGACAGTATGTCAACAGAATATTTGTCAGGGTGAGAGGTGAGAAACAGGTCCAGGGTGTTGGCGGAATGATCTGCGATGTCAGGTATTCGTGTGGGCTCATTTACTAGCTGAGTCAGATTGCTTAGCTCAGCAAAGATTTCGACATACCTTCCTTCGGGTGTTGTCTGGCCCGAATGTCGAAGCCAATTAGAATTGTGTACATTGAAATCGCCCGCAATGGCAATTTCAGTGCGAGGATACCGGGATACAATTCTTGAGATGGAATCGGATAGCGCATCAAATTCGTTAACAGTTTGCTATCCAAGTTTGGACTTCTGTAAATAAAATAGTAGTGGATTAAATGCTTACGGACATGGATTTTTAACCACAGAAAATTAAATTCCGGATTGGAACAGTGGCCATATTGTGGTTGAATTTGGTAAGCTACATCACTACGCACGTAGATGGCGAGACCGCGGTGAAAAAAGAAAAGAGGCACCAAGTTATATCCGGGCTGGGTCAAATCCGATAATTCGGTATTCTCACCTACCTTAGTGCCAAGACAGCTGGTTTATATAAAAACAAGTGGACATACACAGCGAAGAGATTCACTCCTAGCCCGGTTGATGTGTGCAACCCTAAAGTTTTCCATAGAAAACAAGGCGGAGATATAAAATTACCAAACTCCGACTGCGTGTGGTAAAACTGAGTTGAGAAGTGCAAATTCCGTAATAGCTTTCCAACAACAAACGATGTAGGTGTTATGCCCATACATCGATTGGAGTTGGTCCACCAACAAATTCACACTTCTAAAAACCGCTACGTCAGATGCTACGCACTCTCAGTCATAGCATCAACCCGCTTGATGAAATCAAACGGGAGTTGCGACCGAGAATGCGCAGCAGTGGCTTGTGTTGGAAAGGGTCGAGAGGGAGCGGATCGAACGCACTCGACACCGAAACACTTCACACAAACACTTGTTTATTGTTCTGGTCGGCACTCTCGAGGTTTTTGTGGGTGGAGGGACCGCGGGGTATTTTATTTTTTTTTTAGGCACACGCGTAATACACGGACGGCGACAAATGCACGCGTCGAAGGATGGCACAGAACTCATGATTTATTATGAATTCATCATGTTTCCAGTTCGATTATACATATGCGTATGGACATATATACGAAAACCAACATAATATCAGCTGATTTGCTCATTTTTCAAATTTGTTCCTTTTCTGTCTTTCAACTGTCACACTCGCATATGCGAGTTATAGAGAAATCTCATCCACAATCTATAACAATAACAATGCCAGCTTCGGCATCGTTAAAATAAACTAAACACATCCCATCCCATAGTAATACAGCTATGACACCATCGGTGTCGTAGAGATAAACAAAATGAATCGAAGAGACACTTGTGTAAACACAAGCATCCTCTTCGATAGATTCGTCGTATCAAACTGCTTGGTCTGCAGTTTAAGGCACCGACACAGTAGATAGATTTACATTTGTGAATCAGTTCGTTAGTTACCCTCATTCAATAAAGAACATTTAAAAAATTCATCTCTGGTTTTATTTTCAAATATATAAAAAAAATATATAATTGGCGCAGTCGGTAGGATCTCCAGTATCCGTTCGTTATTTCTTGTAATTTGGAAATTACTTAAAGAAGTGAAAAGTGAAAAGTGAAAACGAAAATTCGAATCAATAAGTTTGAAAGTAATTAAAAGAAACTTAATCAAGATGAGTGAGAATGAGGAACAACAGCTCAACCAATTGCTCAACGATGAGCTCAGCCAACAACAAGATCAACAAGATCGGAATAAACAGGAAGACAGCCAGAAGACTACTGTCACATTTGTACTTCCTGAAATGGAAGTCATTAAAATACTACAAAGACTAAAACCATTCAACGGCGAAGATAAACGGGATGTGGCTTCTTTCATATATGATGTGGATATCAACCTCCAGTATCTCAGCCCAGGATCATGTGCTTTCGCTGTGCAGAACATTGTACGAGGACTCATCCAAGGAAAGGCCCAGCAAGCAGTGAGAATGCTGACACCAACTACTAATTGGACAACTTTAAAATCAACCCTATTCAAGCATTTTGGACCAAAGGAATCCTATATTACAATCTATCAACAAGCTGTAAGTGTTAAGAACACAAATTTAGAAATCTATTATTCTAAATTATGTGAATTAATCGATAGAATAAATATAAAATATAATTTTGAATCTATAAAAACGGTAGAATATTCACATGAAAATGTACAACAAATGTTTTTTAGAATTTTTTGCTCTCAGCTTAATGTTCATCAGGAAAGTTTTGTTTTAAGTCGCAATATAAATAACATACAAGAAGCATATGAATTACTTACAACATACAGACATTCAAACCCACAGTACACAGAATTTTTAAGTACTAGAAACAGTAATAGAAGTGAATATAGAAACCATAACAACAATAACAATAATAACAACTACTCAAATAATAATAATAATGGTTACAATAATGTTGAACGTAGAAATGCCAACAGTAACAGAAGTGAAAACAGAAATAATAACAACAATAACTATAATAACAACAATACAAATAATAATAATACTAGTTACAATAACAATAGAAATTATAATAATCACAACAGTAACAGAAATTACAGTAATAATAATCACAATAATAGGAACAATAGGAACTATAATCAGAATAATAATACCAGCAGAAATTCGAGAAATTCTACCAATGTTTCAAATAACAACGAAAATAACCAAGAAAGAAACTTAAATAGAAACTCAAATGACAATCAGACTAGTGACATAAATTTTCAGGTGCAGGCCTCAGAGGTCCTCTTCCAATAATAGACCTCACTATAGAAAATGAAACAATACCTATTCTAATTGACTCTGGAGCTTCAACCTCCAGTATTGACAGCAGTTGTTTAAAAACATTCCAAAGATTTAAATTAGATCAGCCTTTAGAGATAAATAGTTTAACAGGAACAATAAAAGTAACCGAACAAATTAAAACCCCTTTTCCAAAAGAATTTAATGCACCAGATAATTACAAAATGTTGTGGCAAATAGTAAATTTTTCCGAAAAAAGTTTCAGAGGCATAATAGGTCAAAATATACTCTATCCTTTGAACGTTATTCTCAATCTAGGAGAAGGCTTTCTGAAGATTTTTAATGAAACCCTCTTATTCAATTATTCCTGTCCTCAAGAAATTAATTATTCAGAAGAATTAAAAGAAGCGAATTGCTTAGATCATCTTTATGACGATTTGAACAAAGAAGAAATACATTCTTTAAAAAAAGTCTTAAAAAATAATACTGATTTATTTTATAAGGAAGGTTCAAATTTGAGTTGTACTTCAAACATAAAACATAATATCACAACCATAGATAACATACCCATATTTTCGAAAATATATCGATTTCCAAAAATACATGAAGATGAAGTAGAACACCAAATACAAGATATGCTTAAACAAGGAATTATAAGGAAATCAAATTCTCCATATAACGCACCTATTTGGGTCGTACCCAAAAAAATGGATAAGTCTAAAACAAATAAATGGCGAATAGTAATTGACTATCGCAAATTAAACGAAAAATCCCTAGAAGACAAATTTCCTCTACCTAACATTGACTCTCTTTTTGATAAACTCGGGAAAGCCCAATATTTTACATCTCTAGACCTGGCTAAAGGTTTTCACCAAATAATGGTAAACGAGGAAGATCAACACAAAACCGCATTTAGCACCCCTCAAGGTCATTACGAGTTTATACGAATGCCGTTTGGACTGAAAAATGCCCCAGCTACCTTTCAAAGGATGATGAATGAAATCCTTAGAAAGCATATAAATAAGATTTGCGTGGTATATCTTGACGACATTCTTATTTTTGCTACCTCATTACAAGAAATGGAAGTAAATATAAAACTAATTTTTCAAGATTTAAGAAAACATAACCTTAAGATACAAATTGACAAGTGTAAATTCTTTTCAAAAAACACTGAATATCTAGGACATATATTGACCGATAAAGGAATTAAACCAAACCCAAGTAAAATAGAAATTATACAAAAATTGGATGTACCTAAAACGGTGAAGCAAATAAAATCCTTCTTAGGAATAACAGGCTACTACAGAAAATTCATAGAGAATTATTCCAAGATAGCCCTACCATTGACTGAGTGTCTGAAGAAAGGTAAAAGGATTAATGAAAATAATCCAGATTATATAAATGCCTTTGAGAATTTAAAACACTTGATTACGAGTCATCCGGTATTACGATATCCTGACTTCAAGAAAAGTTTTACTCTCACTACTGATGCTTCAGATAAAGCTATTGGAGCTGTGTTATCACAAGATAATCATCCCATCTCGTTTGCATCAAGAACTCTCAATGAACATGAAAAAAACTATGCAACAATTGAAAAAGAATTATTGTCAATAGTTTGGGCAACAAAATATTTCCGGCCTTACCTTTATGGAGTTAAATTCACAATTAGAACAGATCATAGACCACTAGTTTGGTTAAATAACCTTAAAGACCCTGGTTCTAAAATGATAAGGTGGAAAACCAAATTGAATGAATATAACTATGATATAGAATACATTAAGGGCAAAGAAAACAAAGTTGCAGACTTCCTATCCAGAATTAATACAAATGAAACTGAGATCAACGCAAATGAAATTAACTCAGGCATTGAAATGATAAAAAATAGAGGAATTGTGAATAAATATAAAACACAAATTATTCTATTGAAAGAAAAAGAACAAGATCATAAACAAGTACATAACAAAAAGAAAATTTTTATTACAGAAACTGAAATAAATAATAACGAAATGATAAATATCTTAAAAGAATATCTACCCATTAAAGGAATCTTAGGTATCTATTCAGAAATAGAGAAGAAATCGTTCGATCTTTTTGAAGAGAAACTTCTTGAACATTTCGCAGTTAAAAATTACAAATTCATAAGATGTATATATTTAGCAGAAGATCTACCCAGTAAAGACTCGTGTTACGAAAAAATAAAAGAAATTCATGAACAAACTAATCACAGAGGCATTCACGAAAATTATGCCGAATTAAAACAAAAATATTACTTTGTAAAATTAAAAGAAATTATAACAGAATATATTAATAACTGTGAAGTTTGTAATCTAGACAAATATGACAGAAAACCCCCTAAACCTAAATTTCAACACACTATAACACCACATAATAAGAATGAAGTTATTCACTTAGATATTTTCCATATAGAAAAGAAATACTACTTTACAGTAATTGACAAATTTTCAAAATATCTATACGTTAAAGAAACTACAGAGAAAAGTTCTGGTACCTTGGTCACTTTACTTCAAGAATATATTCATATGTTTGATAAACCTCAACTTATAGTTGCAGACAACGAATTTAACACAGCAAAAGTTAAAGAATTTGTAGAAAATATGCATTTAAAAATACATTTTAATTCTCCCAACAGTCATACAGGAAATTCTGATATGAGTAGGTGTCATTCTACACTTCTAGAACATATTCAAATATTAACCATTACAGAACCAAATTTAAATATTACGGAAAAGATTCTTAAAGCTGCAGAGTATTATAATAATACAATACATTCTACAATAGAAAGAAAACCTATAGAAATTCAACACGGAAATGTTGATACAACCGAAATATATAAGTTATTAGAATCTAAAAAGCATCAATGGATAAGTTATCATAATAGAAATAGGGAAACAATCAAATCCTATCCTCATGAAAAAGCCTATATTAAAAAATATGCTCAAAGACGACATAAAGAAAAACCAAAATTTCGAAAAGTTGAAGTTAAACTAGACAGTCAAAATAATATTATAAATAAAGGCAAGGGTAAACGAAACCTGAAAATACATCCAACACGGATAAAAAGACAGACAAAATATTTTAAAGGACCCAATACTACATAAATTAGGAAAGATACAAAAACCCAGTTCTATAAACTTACAGGAAATAACAAAGATGAAATTAATCATGTGAAAAATGAAATTTTGTTACTAAAACTTTTTAATTATATTTTGGAGATAGATCAGGAAATTGAAAAGCTAATTGCAGCAAAAAAAAAAATGGAATAATGTCAAGATCTATTCTCGATATTGATGAAATAAATGAAAATTTTATAGGATTAAATGAACTCCAAGAAATCAAAATAAATATTTTTGGAAAAGATAATTCCAATACTTTTGTAATAATTATAAGCATTCCTATATTCTTAGACGAAGAGCTTTCGACGTATTATTTAAGAATCATACCTTTCTCTAATAATACTATTATAACCAATATCAAAGAGCAAAAAGTTATTAAATACGAAAATAAAATGTATCCTATAAGTAAATACGTAAAGAATTTACAAAAATCAATTGAATGTACCCCTTGTGAAACTTCAGAATATGCAGATGAAAATTATGTAGAAGAAATAAATCAAGGCTTATTGTTAGCTATTAACTTTAAATCTAATATCGACCATAATTGTAATGAAAAAATGTATCATTCTTATAAAAACTTTTTTGTAAATTTCAATAACTGTACTGTAATCTTGAACAATAAGGCTTACAACAACAAAATAAAAACTTTTAATCATAAACTTCTAATTCAACCATGTTTAAATATATCAATAATCGATTCCAATATTAAAATTAAAGAATTAATGACACGAAATATTGAACATCAAAACAAGATAAAATTGATTGAATATAAGAATAATCGGAATACCATTGGTATTTCCGCTGTATTAGTTATTTGTATTTGTGTAATAATTATGTATTTTATACTTAAACAAAGATGTAAGAATATAAAAATCACAAACCAAATATGTGCCGAAGAGATACAACTAGACCATATAAATGTACCACTTAATGACATAAAAAATGTAAAACCTCAGGAGAGTCTCCAATCTAAGTCGGGGGGAGTTATAGAGAAATCTCATCCACAATCTATAACAATAACAATGCCAGCTTCGGCATCGTTAAAATAAACTAAACACATCCCATCCCATAGTAATACAGCTATGACACCATCGGTGTCGTAGAGATAAACAAAATGAATCGAAGAGACACTTGTGTAAACACAAGCATCCTCTTCGATAGATTCATCGTATCAAACTGCTTGGTTTGCAGTTTAAGGCACCGACACAGTAGATAGATTTACATTTGTGAATCAGTTCGTTAGTTATCCTCATTCAATAAAGAACATTTAAAAAATTCATCTCTGGTTTTATTTTCAAATATATAAAAAAAATATATAATTTGCGCGGTGCGATTCATTTCGCACTAGCTCATGCTTAAGGAAACATTTGGATTTTGCACATGCTTAACGAAATATGTACATATTCGCAATCTTTCATAGACGGCATTATATGTTGGCTCTGGTGTATTCGCTCTCTCACCAGTGCGCGTTTGACACTAGGTCGCTCGCTCATGCGCATTATATTTGCTGGACTGCAGCAATTTTGACGTTTATGAAATCGGCCCAGGTTTGACTTCGCATGTTTCTTCCATAGCTTGCGACTACGCAGCTTATCAAATGGAAATGAGATCAATGATGACGCCATTACTAACCTAAACATTCACAAAAAAAATGGTATAAATTTGATATGTCTTTCCTTTATTGAGTTTAAATTTCTTCTCATTCAAATACACAATTTTTCAAAATAACTAGAACTAAACATAGAACTAGATTTGCTACAATTCAATGAAGTGTTCAATACACTGCAGTAATTAATATACTACAGTGATTAATACTTAATATACTACATATACTTTCCCCTTTAAATAAAACAATTTAAGGCTTAAAGAAATGCCGGTTCTTATCATAAGGTGGTATTCGTATATATATAAATCAGTATTCGTTTAGTACGTTGCAACTAGAAAGCAAGGTCGCTGGTCTTGTGATTGGTAATTGTAATTTGCAATTGGCATTGTACACATCCGTTTTTACAGTTACACCGGTATAGCCACATCCGCCGAAGGTGGCCTTGTTATTTTGCTTTATTAGTTTAAATTGCTTAATTTACGTGGATGTAAAAAAAAGCTAGCTCTAGAAACGTGTATCATAAGCATCCTCCTCCAGGGTGCAAAAATGGTTGTGTCATGTGTGTGATCGCTAACTACGCGATGACAATCGACTTCTCAAATTTGATCTCAAAGCTCCATCGAAAAACGACAAATTGTATCTCTTCTGAGATAAGCTGTTCAGACTGTGCATCGCATTTCAGTAAATATCGTATATAGAATTATACTCGTATGTATGTTAAACTGCGTAGTTGAATACTGTATACAGAATATATGATGTATACTGTATGAGTATGTATGTGGACTTTGGAATTTATGGAAACAGAACAGAACAACAGAAAGTTCGCAGTTGTGTCTTCTCCCTAACTCAGCTTCTTCGCAGATGGAACCATATATCCGACTTAGAATTTTTCCTTCGAAGGCACCTAGAATCCGTTTTACTTTTTATAATTTTTTTTTTTTTATAATTTGCGCGCGCTCAAGGGATTGCTAATACCCTTAAGTGTCCGGGGTCAAGACACAGCACGGGCCGAAGGGAGAGGAGGTACCTGTGCACATTGGTCTTAAATATCTGCGGATTGTAGTCTGTGGGAAATATAGGGCTGGGAAGAGTATTCCAAATTCGCGTAGTACGGCTGAAGAACGAGTCTCTAAATTTAACTGTGCGTCCGAAAGTAGGCTTAAGGGTAAACTGATGAGCATTCCTGGCGAGACGAGTATTGCGGGTGAATTCATGGAGAGGAGGAATGCAGTTGGCTAGCTCACTTGAGCATCGTTTGTTGAAATAGCGATAAAATACAGACAAAGAAGAAACGGTACGTCGATGTTCGAGCGAGTCTAATGACTTTGCGACATTGTTGTCTCCTATAAGTTTTATCGCTCGCTTTTGGATTCTATCTAGTAGGTGCAGGGTGGTCTTTGGGGCACCAGACCAGATATGAGCGTTGTACTCAAGCTTGGGGCGGATATACGCCTTATAAATGAAAGCCAAATCAGAGGGGGTGAAATATTTCTTGCATCGATTAAGGAAACCTAAACATTTCGCAGCATTTTTGGCGACCTCAAATATGTGATCGTTCCAACTAAGTGTTCTGTTGATACACATACCAAGGATGGAAAGCTTTCCGGTTTCATCGACACAAGCACCATTCATGGATAATGGCTGATTAACAAGGGTTCGCTTGAGTGACAGCAGACAGCATTGAGTTTTAGAAGCATTGAATTCCACTCTGTTGTTGTTTCCCCAGTTAATTATGCTGTCAAGATCGGAATTCAATGAGCTTAACATACGCTGCCGTTCCAATTCTACGGCCGAAGGGCAGGGTCGTGAGTCTCGGAACGAATATGAAAAGCTGAGGGTGCTGTCATCAGCGAAGGAATGGATTGGATTAGAAGTAGCAGACAAGAGATCATTAATAAATATGAGAAAGAGTGTCGGAGACAGAACAGAGCCTTGGGGTACACCAGCATTTATTTGGTGGATATCAGACTTGAACCCATCCAAAACAACTTGAATTGAACGGTTCGAAAGGTAATTTCTAATCCATAGAAGAAGAGATTCATCGATACCATATGCACGCATTTTCGACAAAAGAGCTTGATGCCAAACTCTGTCAAATGCCTTAGAAATATCAAGTGCAACGATCTTGTTTTCACCTGCATTATGCAAAGATGTGTTCCACTTTTCGGTGAGATAAGCTATCAAATCACCAGTGGACCTGTTACTACGGAAACCGTACTGCCGGTCATTAAGAAGCTTCCGCGATTCAAGATATTTCATAAGCTGACGATTTATCAGCGTTTCCATGACCTTAGAAAGAAGGGACGTAAGTGCTATGGGTCGGTACGAGGTGGGTGACGAAGATTCGCCCTTTTTAGGGACGGGCTGGACAAATGCTGTTTTCCATCTGCTCGGAAAGAGACCTAAAGAGTAGGATAGATGAAAAAGCTTACGCAATGGTTTTGCCAGCGCAGAAGAACACCTCTTCAGAAGTATAGGGGGAATACTATCCGGGCCAGCGGATTTGTGCACGTCGAGATCTTTAAGTACTCTTGCAACTGTACGAGTGCGGAAATGGATTTTTCCCATGGTGAAATCAACGCTCTCAAGTACAGGTGGAGACATATTGGAATCTGGCAATGTTGAGCTGGCTGCAAAATGCGCCGCAAGCAGATTGGCTTTGTCTAAAGAGCTGACAGCTGGAACGTCATTGTAAATGAGCGTGGGAATTAAAGACGAGGTGGAATTCTTTATGTTTTTTACAAATGACCAAAAGTTTTTGCTACCTTTGGGACATTGAAGCAGTTTTTGCCTCAACTTTTGATCATAGGAGAATTTCACACGTCTGATAGTTGCATTGCAGTCATTTCTGGCCCGTTTAAACTTATTCCGGTTTTTCTCAGTAGGGTTGGCTTTGTATGCCCGGAAATTCAACTCTCTCAACCTGATAGCCTCTTTACAGCTCGAGTCATACCATGCATTTTCTTTGGGCTTGATACTTTTCACTCTATGCGGAATGAAGGATCTCATGCCCAGCAGAAGAATGTTTGTGATCATATCAGCAGCGGCATCCACGTCACTATCGAGGAAGCATAATGACCAGTTAAAATTCCGAAAGAAATTGTTGAGTCCGCTCCAATCGGCTTTCTCGTACAGCCATACTGTTCTTTTAGGAATTTGTTCTCTAACTGTGTGTGGTGATAACGAGAAATTAGCTGATATGACACAATGGTCAGACGAGCCTAGAGGCGACAGTATGTCAACAGAATATTTATCAGGGTGAGAGGTGAGAAACAGGTCCAGGGTGTTGGCGGAATGATCTGCGATGTCAGGTATTCGTGTGGGCTCATTTACTAGCTGAGTCAGATTGTTTAGCTCAGCAAAGATTTCGACATACCTTCCTTCGGGTGTTGTCTGGCCTGAATGTCGAAGCCAATTAGAATTGTGTACATTGAAATCGCCCGCAATGGCAATTTCAGTGCGAGGATACAGGGATACAATTCTTGAGATGGAATCGGATAGCGCATCAAATTCGTTAAAAGTTGAATTGCTATCCAAGTTTGGACTTCTGTAAATAAAACAGTAGTGGATTAAATGCTTACGGACATGGATTTTTAACCACAGAAAATTAAATTCCGGATTGGAGCAGTGGCCATATTGTGGTTGAATTTGGTAAGCTACATCACTACGCACGTAGATGGCGAGACCGCGGTGAAAAAAGAAAAGAGGCACCAAGCTATATCCGGGCAGGGTCAAATCCGATAATTCGGTATTCTCACCTACCTGTGTTTCGCTTAGTGCCAAGACAGCTGGTTTATATAAAAACAAGTGGACATACACAGCGAAGAGATTCACTCTTAGCCCACGAACATTGCACACATCAACCCTAAAGTTTTCCATAGAAAACAAGACGGAGATATAAAATTACCAAACTCCGACTGCGTGTGGTAAGGCAGAGTTGAGAAGTGCAAATTCCGTAATAGCTTCCCAACAACAAACGATGTAGGTGTTATGCCCATACATCGATTGGAGTTGATCCACCAACGAATTCACACTTCTAAAATCCGCTACGTCAGATGCTACGCACTCTCAGTCATAGCATCAACCCGCTTGATGAAATCAAACGGGAGTTGCGACCGAGAATGCGCAGCAGTGGCTTGTGATGGAAGGGGGCGAGAGGGAGCGGACCGAACGCACTCGACAACGAAACACTTCACACAAACACTTGTTTTTTTGTTGGTCGGCACTCGTGGGGCTTTTGTGGGTGGAGGGACCGCGGGGTTTTTTTTTTTTTTTTTTGGCACACGCGTGATGCACGGACGGCGACAAGTGCACGCGTCGAAGGATGGCACAGAACAGACTTAGCTCCAAACATTGGGCTAAATATACAAAGACTCGCAAAATAAGGCTTTGAGCTAGTGATGAGGTGATTAGCACTAGCAAAATTTGTGTTTTGTGTGAGCGTTGACGATGTGGCACAATTGTGCCATTGTGGCATTTTTTTATTTAAAAGGCATTGTGACTTAAAGCTGGAATATGGCACGCTGGAAAACCTTTGAAAATTTGGCACTTTTATATTAATACTTATAAAATATCGACTGTATCACTATCATTTGCTGAAAGAGTTGTATTCAAAACAACCTCTGTATCAGAAAAGAGTTGAATGCTTTTATTCTCAACAATGTTCAACAAAGCACACTATCGTCACAATGTCTGCCCTTTGAATTTTTATAACGAACATTACAATTTGGACTTTCTTATTGTTTGAGTGTGATTTGATAATTGAAATTAATGTAGATCCAATCAAATTATAAATATATATAATGAAATAATGCGAATAATGCGATTCACGTATTAGGTTAACGTATTAGTCTCGTTAATTTTTCATTTCTTTTGCTCGTATTTATTTTTCTATCGATCTTCTAATGCAATTTGGAACTTCTTTTCTAAAGTGGATGCGACTAATAGCGCGTCTTTTTAACGATATTTCACATTAACTTACCAGTAGCATTTCACATGCTAACTATGAAAAAATAGCTAACCAAATTAATCGAAAATAGCATTACTTTCCATCATTGGTGTTGAGCATGATTTTGATCTTCCGAGTCAGGAGTTTTGACGGGCCCCAGGCGATACTACATCGGATATCCACTAAGATGTCTTTCGTGGAGTTCACTTTTGCCCCGAGGTAGACAAACTCCTTCAGTACCTCAAAATTGTAGCTGTCGATTGTTCTGTTTTGCCTCAGGTACTATGTGGGGCAAGTGTTCTACAGCATATTCATCGGCTTATCCTAATTGACCTTATGACCAGTTCTTTTCGTCTTCCACTAGAGCGTATGTGGAACGAACGACGATGTCAATGTCATATGCGTACACCAACAGTTGGACTGATTTGTAAAAGATAGTGACTTCTGTATTTACAGCAGACCACCGCACTCTTCCAGTACCAGACATAAGAAGTCACACTACAGAGCACCTCTTTCCGTAATCCACTGCAGATTTCGAAGGACTCAGATGTCCCTGAACCTAACTGCATCGTGCATAGCGCACGTGCGACACAATCGGATACATTTTTTTCAAAATTTTCAAATGTTCAAAGGTTCCCGAAATGAAGAAAAAATTGGGATTGGTTCCCTATGCTCCAACTATGTAAAAAGTATCTAAAATAAATGATTCATAAAAAAAATATATGTATATATATAACGCGGTCAATTTCATTGAAACTAAACTAAAGACTGATGTACATATACATACTTAAGCACATATGAAAATAAATTAGATTATTAAAGGGAAATTCCTAAATGATTACGGCAAATAAAAATATTTTTCCTTGAAATTTCATCAATTTTTATTATCG
The DNA here is from genome assembly GCA_907269125.1 of Eristalis pertinax. Lineage (NCBI taxonomy): Eukaryota > Metazoa > Arthropoda > Insecta > Diptera > Syrphidae > Eristalis > Eristalis pertinax. Next base: position 92,082,384 of record OU026145.1, read on the forward strand.
CGCCAAATCGAATGAAACCGTGTAAAAACGTCATAATTTTTTGTTTTTTTTCCAAGCCGCGTAAAAACAGAATTGGGTGTATACATGTTTATGTATATTCAGACGATTTAGCTGATTTCATTGTTTTCCACGGCTCAAGTCGTTTTTTCTGCATTGATTCTCGTTTTTAAATTGAGATTTAAATTACTATACTGTATATTCAAAATTATTTTTATCTGTTTTGCAGGTTACACTCTTGGACTACCTTCGGTATGGGACTAATGAGTTTATTGGGGAAGTTCTCATCGATTTAACGCATCATGCCCTTGATGATGAAGCTGAATGGTATCCACTGCAACCACACCAGGATCCAATTCATATCGTATGTTTTTCAAATTAAACTATTCGTTGGTTTTATAAGGTTATTCATAGTAACTACATCAGAAATGGAACAACTTTTCCTTGTTCATTCCTGATATTACTCTCGTTGGAAGTGTATTTTCTAAATAATTGAGAACACTGCAAGGTTAAAAAGCCTGTACATCCGTATATTTAAAACAACATTTTCTTACTTCCTCGGAATATTTTCCATTGTACTCGAGCCAAATTTAGAAAGCATAAAAGAGAAAAGTGTTAAGCGCTTCAGAATTCCAATTCTAACAGTCCTTAAAAATTAAAGTTCTTTTTTCATGTATTGTCTGAATATTTTATACAAAGGACAAAATATTATTATACAAGCATCGTAAGAAAAACAACAGTCAAAAGATACAATAAATTAATTGTTTCTGAAATTCATTCTATATGAGCCAAAGCAAAGTTTCTTTGTCTATCCATCATTTTTAATCATCCATTTATTATTAAGTTGTTGATATGTGCTTGCGGACAACCCATTTATAAACTAGTCAATGGAGCTTTTCAATGCATTGCATCAAATAGATATCCAAGTAAGTTTAGATATAATTTAAAAGAAAATGTACGGATATAGAGTATAATGTTAATCGGTGAATTCAATCTGTCAAACAGGCAATCACAATGCTACATGGCTAGTTATGCCAAAATTTGCTGTTGCTTTATTAAACTTGTTGCTTGTTTCGTTGTAAGATTTAACATACATCTTAACAAAAACAGTTTGGAGTAAATTAATTAAAAGATATACAGAGAGATTAATATTAGTAGATGGCAGTCACACAGAAACCTGATTGATTTATTTCGTAAAAAAAACACTTGTCCTTCATGAAAAGCTAAAGACTGACTGTCACTTGAAACTTCAATAAATTACCTTTCAGGTGGTAATTCTCAACAAACCACATTGAACAACGAATTTGGCTCATTATCAGTGACTCTCTCATAAGGAATTTATTTTTATCCATTTTTATAATCATCCCTCATACTAATTGTTTCTGTTTAAATCTTTCGGGAGAGGAATAGAGGGGTTTCTATTGATTTGAAAAGTATTTTACGTAAATCAGCCCTCTCATTTTAATGATAAAAACTGTAATATTGTAAAGTGCATTTATATTTTGCATACTATATAATTTATTTTAAAGTAATTGTAAAACCTCTCAATTATTCCCATTGAAACAAAATCGTGTATATATATATATACATATAAACATTTACATATATACGAAAATACAGTTATGTAGAGATGACGCAACAAATGAACAAATGGATATTATCCTGACACCGACTGATCATTTATCACCGCCTAGTACCACATCCCGCTTAAGTGACTCAGATACAACATCTGAGTGCGACATCGATGGAATAACAACTGGCCGTGATGGTGCCAGTTTATCGTCCTTAGGCAGCTCATCCAGTCCGCCTCCAGAGGTAAACTAAAATATAATTATTGATCCCAAGTTATAAAAATATACAAAAAAAAATCAAAACACCTTCCTAGTGCAATATAATAATGTTTACAAAACCAATTACGATGATAAGTTCATGTATTTGTATTCACATACAGCGGCCCAATTATATATATGTACATATTCTCTCAAATTTTGTAATTTATGCTGTCAGGAATAAACCTATTTTGACTTAACTGTAGACAGCTTTCTCATAATTGGTTGTTGAAAAAATAATTATTAAAATATAATCTTGTATTTCAACTTCAACATCGATTTCGAAGGAGTCTCATTATTTGGACTGTATGCATATATGTATATTATTTGGGCCACTGTAAAATAAATACATACATAAGTTCCACTAGTATAAACCTTATGCAAGCGGAGAAAAGATGTGGAATTAATAATATCTTCATTCTTGTATTTTGTTTCCTCTGTCAATTCCAAGTAGTCACTGTATGTGTACATCATTGCTACCCGATTTTTGTTTATTTCATTCTTATTTTGAAAACAAACCAATTTTGGTGTAGTAACCAGCGAAATGTTAATATCGACTTTGTTTTCTATACTAGTAATTATTTCTAAGCTATTTCAAGGAAACTTAATTTTTGTGTGCATTTCAAAATACTTTTCTAATAACTACTGAATTGCTTATGAAATGTACAATATTTATTCAAAAATTAAGAGTGGAATAAAACAGTGTCCTTGGCAGCTTGTCTAAATCCACCATCCTTTAATTTATCACATCATTCTGGGTAGATTTTATCAAAGTAAACTTTTTCCTTCAAAAATATAAAGTAAGTGAATTCAAAATTAAGAAAATTTTGTTTGCATTTAAACAATAACTAACTTTTGTTTGTTTTCAAAAGAATACAAACTAATCATATTAATTATTAATATAAAGATCAACCGTGAATTCTGATTGTGACAGATCTAGCCAGGATGACGCCACATTTCACCTCGACAAAGCTATCAAGCATATCTCGTTTTCCTTAACCCGTTTTATTACTGTTGTTTCAAAGCCGTCTCTGTTTCTCTCTCTCTCTCTCTTTCCATCACTCATAAATTTGTGTTTGAATCTGTCTACTATATTATGCATAGTTTTATATTTAATGACCACTGCACATTAGCCTTCTATTCGTTATAATTACATATCATTTTATGTATTGGTTGCATATGTCAATATTTCCATGGCTTTTTTTAAACCATTAGTTCTGACGATGTTCTAATCAGTACTTTCCATATCTAATTGTTTTGGAAAACTAGTTTGAGAAGTTTCTTACTTTAAGCTTTTTAGATATTTTAGTATGAAACATTATCACACCTCTTATTTTCAGTTCGTTACCTTTAACAGCTGTAGCGGGGAAATGAAGACTTTTGTCTTCTCCATAATAGTAGTAACACGATGACAATTGTTTGAAATTATTTAAAATTGGAAGTAGATAGACACTTGTCCCATGCTAGGAGTTCAAAGTTTTTTTTATAGAAAGAACCTAATATCATCAAAATGTGTGTATTCTGTATAGCTATGTTAAAGTTAATATTATTATAATTCGCAGTCCTGATATGTAATTAGGGCAGAGCCTTGAACTGCTATTTAGTAAAGAATAACTGATTTCATTTCGCCGACATCTCATCACTTGGCAGTTTGCTGATTTCTTCCTGAATATTATTCCAATGCATGTTAACTGTTTTCTTAATGAATTGAACTGTTTTCTTAATGAATTGATTATTTACGGATGAACATTTTGACCATTTCTGAGTAAGCGTAATAAGTATGTGTTGTACAATATTATCATTAATAACTAAATACAGATTTACAAAGACTTGTCTTTATCTAATTGATATGAATTAGAAATGGAGAGGTATGAAAGGAATGTCGCACTATCGTTTTCGCATGATGTCATGGTTGTCCCTATATTCCTTGGTGAATTAATAATTTTAGTTTACTCTCTCACAGTTACTGTTTTTGCAATGGCCTCGTCTTGTCATGCAACTTCCTTTAACACTCTAATAAATCTTTCTGATGTTAAGTTGGTTACCATTTTAAGATGGCAAGTAGCAAACAAGGATATTTGATTACATACTATTGTATATTTATACTGTATGTAGCCTTCAAATTCGACATTCTGCTTAATTTAAAGCACAACCTTAAGGGATTGACTAAATCCGCAACTGTTGAGAAATTCATTTTACGTTCGTAAGTTGTCTGTTTTGAGTCTAAAGTACTGAATTGCTTATCTTCTCATCGTAGATAATACGTCATACCTGTATAGTCGGACATGTTAAAAGAACTTCATTTAAGAGATATTAGATGGCGATTGTGCTCAACCGTCAGGGACTACCCTAAGCTTATGTGCTACCATTTACCCTTGTTCTCAATGATGTAACAATAAGTAAGGTTTATCTAACTGTTGGTGATTTATTCATAAGAAGTCTTTTATTGGATCTTGGTTACTGTGAACAAAATCTTTCGATTTGATGCTCTAATCGTACTGTATTTGAGTTTTTGGTTGATCAATCTATTGGATAAATCCATCCTCGTAATCTGCCAGATACCCCATTCCTAACATTCAGGATTATGCATCATTTCTTTGTGGAAAAACGAAAATTGATGTTGTTCATCCTCCCATCAAATTCCCAGACATCACCGACATCGAGAAAATTGATCAAATGTCCTGATTGTTGTTCCCCTTCCTGCATATAGGAATGTTGAAGGATAAACTACATACGTCTTTAGGTGAACATCAGCTCCTGTTGATGAAATTTATTTTGGTAGAGCACTTGCATTGGTTGTTTAATGATGATTTTGAGAATACAAGTTGCCTTACTTATCAGTATGGTAAACATGTATGATAAACATATATTTATGTATGCCTTTCTCCAATGTTTAGCATATTGCAAAATTGCATGTCCTTCAGCTGCACTTTTCCTCAAACGGAAACAGAAAAATACATACATATTACAGACATATTTGGAACACACAAACTATGTTGCTTACACTTCGGGGAAATAACACATACTCAAATAGAAAGCTTAATGATGAGACTTTAAAATAAAGCTGGTAATTTTGTATGGTATTAACTGTACATCTCTCTCTCTAGGGGCTTATAAACACACACATCAGGTCGCAGTTTCAATTTGGGGTGGAAGTAAGCAGTGTGCTTTTGTGTGTTGCATGATATAAATTAAATTCCGGTTAATTCATTTAGGTTAAAAAAAATATATTTATTTTTCAAACCGGCAGCGGTTCTGCCTCCTAAAATGAACTGAACAACATGAATAACTTATCTCTACCTTAAATACCTAATAAATGCTGTCACTGCAATTTAGCACCTTGATGTGGAGAGCGCGTCGATCGTGGGAACGTTGCTGACGTTGGCATTTGATGACCGGTGTGATGGTGTTTGGTTCAGCAGACTTGCTGACTCAATGACTCGAATGCGGCGTGTGTTGGATTTGCCTGCGCGTGTTCTCGTTGCATATTATGTTGCGTTAACTCCTCCGCCCTTAAGAGTAAACGTCCTCGTTTACTTAGAAGAATGGTATCTGACTAATGCGGGAAGTTGTTGCCCTTGGAACAGGTGATGGTGAAGGTGCTGGTAAAGGTGAAGATGTTGGTGGGGATTTGGTCTGTGAGTCTGCGTTGATGGTGCTGAGCGTTGATTTGGTACTTGCTACTGTTCTTCTGAAGACTATGGCTATGATGATGAGTGCGAATAGTAGACAGACTTCAATGTTCATTACTGTCCTATTTTCCACTTTTGTCCTCAAGAGTTGAATGTAGCGGGTGTTGTTTGCATGTAATTCTTTTATAAGCTCCAGCGATAACATTTCTTCTATTTCGTGGTGTTGTGCTGACGTTTGTTGCAGGATGGCTGGGAGAGGGTTGAGATGCGTTGACTCGAAAGATTTGAATGTTTTTTTTTCCAATTTGTAGGCTGCTGTTGTAGTATTTAATTAGGAATGTGCCATTGAGGGCAACCGGTTCATCGTCGATTATTATTTCTCCATCGTACTGGTTTAGGAAAATGATGTCTGATGATATTTCTTCAAGGTCGGGAATATGCTGGCCATTAATTGCAGTACAGTTAGCTATTTTACTATTTAGTAAATTTGGTATACAACTAGTGTTACTTAAATTGATTACATTGTTTTTGTTACAGATTGAAAACTTATTTACTGTCCTACAATTGAAATTTATACCATATATTTCATTTTCACATTTTAAAATTTCATTAAATTCAACTTTGATTGCTTTATTTTCTTTCTTTACTGGTTTAATATTTAATTTATTACATATTTTTTCATTGACTGTAGGTAGACTTACAATGTATAATAGTACAGAATTATTAAAGGCTACTTTTATTTCTGAGAAGTCCATTGCTTCTTCTATATCTTTGAATAATATACTTTTATTATTTATGATTTGTTCGATTACATTTATTTCATTTCTTGATAAAATATAAGAGTTTATAATGTTGGCTTTTGCCCAATGTAAAGCGTACATAATATTTTTTATTTCATCTTTTACTATATCTAATCTGTATTTTATATTGAAAACAATTTCCGCTATTACATTTGTATTTTCTTTTACAATTTTACTTATGGAATTTGTTTTATTTATTATATCTTCGATATTATTGACTAAAAGGTTATTTATAACAGTTTGTTTATTATTATTTTCAAGTGCGTTATTTATTTTTTCCTTGATTATCTCGAAGTCGTGATTATCGGGAGTGCCTGCTATGAACTTCCAAGCGCCTCCAATGAAGTCAAGCGATCTTTTAGCTTTATGCTGATTGGGGATTAAACGTGAAAGGATTGATCTAATAGATGAGATTTCTTGAGATAGAAGATGGAAACTGGGATGGGAAGTTATACGGTTTTCTCTCATGTATGATTCTATGTTACTCAATGCTTGCGGATATACGGATAAGTCTATTTCATGAATTAGTTTGTAAGTTCCTGTCTGTATTCTAGATGTTCCGGTGTTGATAGCCACTAGTCTTGCGTTCGTGTAGTCGAGTATTTGTACGTCACCTAAACAGTCAGTCAGTAAAAGTCTGGAAAGAAGGTTTGAGATTAGGATTTTATGTGAGATTTGTGAACTACTTTTCCCGATTGAGTGAGAACGGTAGTTTTATTGTTTTCTTTAACAACTTCTTTTGAATATCTTGGAGAGAGTTTTGATCCTACTCTCTTATTTTTTCTGACATAAATTATTTCTCCTGTTGAGTAGTCTTTGATTGGAGGTTTCCCTTTATTGTGATAGGTCAAGTCGTGTTGTTGTTTGTCTTCTAGTTTGGCTTTCACATCTGAACGAATCTTGTCAATTTGAGGAGGGTCTATGTTCCTACTGAAAAATATGTCCACTGGTTTCTTACGTGTTACCGAATGTATTGTGAAATTGTAGGCATTAACTGCAGTTTCAAGTAATTCCGTGAAGGATCTATGTACTTGTTCCTTTCCAATGCAACGCATAAGTTCAGCGAGAGTCGAATGAAATCGTTCGACTTGGCCGTTCGATGTGCTCGTATATGGGGTTGTTGTGAATACTTCCATGCCAAATTCGTTCTTAAGCATGAATATAATTGGTGAGGAATTGAAAGACTTCTCATTGTCGAATACTATAGTCTTCGGTATTCCATAGGCAAATATGAGCTCTCTTAGAGGTTGCCTAATATCCTCGATAGCTTTAGATTGTATTTTCTTGACTTGGGCGTATTTAGAAAATTTATCAAGTGATGTTAACACTAAATTGCCTTCGGTTGAGAAAATGTCAACGTGAATAATCTGTCCAGGATAAGTCGGAATTGGAGTTGCCTGAATTTCAATTTTATCGGGGTGGCGGGTCATATTTGTTTTCTTTACAAATAGAGCAAAGTTTGAATATTCCTTTTAATTTACGCGACATTCCGGGAAAATAGAATTTTTCGAGAATTTGCCGTTTATTCTCTCGTTCATTCCTATGAGCACGTTGGTGAGTGGTAATGATGATTTCTTCCTGTCGAGTTTCATTTGTTACATCTTCTACAATTACTTGGGAGAATCTTACACGATAATTCGCAAAATTATCTCTGTAAATTTCTTGGATCATTCCCTGGATTCGTTCTTCCGTCCTTATGCAGTTGGTAACCGTAGGGTTCAGTCTGGCCTTAAGAATTTCAATAAGTTTATCAGTAGTGTAGGATTGTTCAGTTATAATATGCCTGTGATATGTGGGAAAAACTATGCGGAATTCGTAATTGCTCGTATTACCGGTATTGAGGAATATTTGATTTTTGAATACATTGATAGGCGATTCAACGCTGAATATCAGTCCATGTGATGAACTCTCATCACTATGTGTTGTTGGAGTAAGGGAGTTTATTTCGGTTCGGATGGGAAGTCTGGAGAGTGCGTCTGCAACTACGTTTGTTTTGCCAGGTTTATATTTCAATTCGTAGTTGTACTCTTCCAAAATAGCTTTCCATCTTTTCAGTTTAGAGTTATTGTTTTTATTGCTCAGAGAATAGGTGAGGGGTTGGTGGTCAGTATGAATTATAACTTTTGCTGTCCCGTAGAGATAATTTCTGAAGTTGTTAAGTGCCCAGATTATAGCTAGCATTTCCTTTTCGTTGGCTGCGTAGCTTTCTTCTGTTTTACTTAATGTTCTAGATATGAACATAATGGGCTTATCTCGTTGTGACAATACAGCACCAAGGGCATAGTTAGAAGCATCAGTTACTAATTCGAACGGTTTTGTAAAGTCTGGGTAAGCGAGTACAACTTCTTCTGATGTTAAGGTGTTTTTGATTTTTTGAAAAGCTGTTTTGGCGGATTCGTCGAGATGGATAAGTTTCTTGCTTGAAATGTTTTTGGACAATCGTCCATCCTCCCCCCTTAAGAGGGCTGTTAGGGGTTTGGCCAGCTTGGCGTAGTCCCTAATGAAGCGGCGATAGTACCCTGACAGGCCAAGGAAAGAGCGAAGTTCCTTCAGGGTAGTTGGATATGGAAAGTCTTGGATCGCTTTGATTTTTACCGGATTGGTTTTAATGCCGTTAGGCGAAATAACAAAACCCAGGAATTCTACTTCTTGTTTGTAGAATTCGCACTTATCCAGTTGAACCTTCATATTTGCATCGTGTAATGTTTGGAAAACTTTCCGAATATTTTGTTCATGCGTAGCTTCGTCCTTGCTGTAAACGACTATGTCATCTACGTAGACATCGCATATTTTACCAATGAGATCACGAAGAATGTCGTCAAGCGTCCTTTGAAATATGGCCGGTACATTCTTGAGACCGAATGGAAGCCTAAGAAACTCGAATTTTCCATTATTGATAGAGAAGGCTGTTTTTTCGATATCAGATTCTTTTAAGGGGATCTGATGGAACCCACTTTTCAAGTCTATAACGGAAAAAAATTTGTTATCGCCGAGATGTGCAAGGATTTCGTTAATTTGAGGAATCGGGTATCGATCCGGTATAGTAATGCTGTTTAGCTTCCTGTAATCTATTACGACCCGATATTTCTTCTTACCAGAAGCATCAGCTTTTTTTGGCACTATCCATACTGGTGAATTGTATGGGGACCGTGAAGGCCTAATTATTCCATCACTGAGAAGCTGCTTTATTTGTTCTTCAACCTCACTTTTAAGGGACATAGGATATGGGTAAAATTTGGTGTATACAGGTGAATCGGATGTTGTTCTGATTTCGCCTTTTACTCTTGTGGTGTAAGTGAGTTTTTCCTCAGGTTCTTCAAAAAGTTTGGGAAAGTCGTTCACGATTGTATCAATAGAAGCTTTTTGTTTTGAAGACATATGGTCGGTTCGGATATTTATAGTATTCACAGATTGAGAAGCCATCTGTTTAATACGTATTTTTAACTGATTATTAACAAGCATGTAGTTATTCTTTGTGTAAATGACAGCCGAGAGATTCTTCAAGCTATCATTTCCAAGGATCGCGTGAAAAGATTTTAATTTTGGCATGAGAAAGAATTTGTGTTTAATATTTTCGAGACCGAAAAGACTAATAAAAGTATGGTGAGTTACTTGAACGTTACCACCAATGGAATTACAACAGAATGGTTTTTCGTTTGGTAAAGGTTTATTTATTAAAGACGGCTGTATTTAATTTTTGTTGGATCCAGTGTCAATCAAGATTTTCAGAATGTCTCCACTCTTCGTTGCACATTCGAAATACGGCAGCGAAGAGTCGCTTAGTCTAAAAAATGTATGTCGCTTAGTTGCGTGACATTATTTGAGCTGGTGCTTTCCGGTTGTGTCATTTCGATATACTCCTGGAAAGACTCGCCATATTCAGTCACATTGTTCACGTCGGCTTGTGCTTCCTCATATTGGTTGAGTTCCTCATCTTCTGTCATAGTACCAAGATGAAAGTTTCTTTGCATCTTGGTAGGATGGACTTGATGAGATTGAGGAGCTGATGGTCGTTTTGGTGCCGGAGGCCAATTCTCCATTCGCGGTCTGTTTATGTAGTTGACCTTGTTTGTACGGATTGTTTCTGCATCCATAGGCTCTGGTGGTGGTTGCCTTGGAGTAGCAAAGAATTGTGGACGTTGCTGTAGATATTGTTGTTGCTGATATTGGTGTGGTGCAAACTGTCTCTGGGGCCTCGGTGGTGGAATAGGCCTTGCATTGTATTGGGGTGCCACTTGTTGTCTCTGTGGCCGTACAAAATGAGCCAATTCTGGGTAAAATGGTTGACGATTTTGGATTGGATTGGGATTGCTGGAATTGGTGGTGGTTCCGGATGATTTATCCTCCTATTATGGCTGCTTGCAATGGCGTACTGCGAGCGGTAATTTTGGTTTTCTAACCTCAAACACAAGTGCAGTGCTTGGGGTAGATCTACCGGTTCTCGCATTCCCAAAAGTCTGGGAAGATCGCCTTTCAGTCCTCGAATAAAGGTGTCAAAGGCTTTATCTCTGTATGTTTGCATGTGCAAATTTAGAGATCCGGCACTGACATCCATGCATGAAATTTTATTAAGTATAAGTGAAAGGTGCGAATACACTGATTGGTAGAATTCTTGAATGGATGCGTTACCCTGTACTAACGCCGTCATTTGGTACTCTAGAGTACCCAAATCACGTTTGTCTGCGTAGTGCAGAGTTAAGCACCGGGATATGCAGTTCCAGTCTAATGGAGTATTGTAAGACTCCAGGACGTGGTCTGCGTTTCCAATTATTTTGTTTCTTATAGTGTTTAATATCCCAAAATACTTTGCTGATCCTTTGATACAATCATAAATTTTTAAAATACGCTCTACTTTTTTTACGCCATGAGCTAAATTCACCTGAATTACCAGAGAATTCGCGTAGGCTACGTACTACATCCGGGATTTTATCGAGATCATTAATATTCTGGTTTGGTGAAATGGTTTGATCAATTCCCGTGAATTGATCCGCGTACGGATTTAAGATTGAATGAATTAGAGCGGGGCCCTCAGTACTCAGAGCTTCGCGTATCATAGAACTAATGAGAGATTGGAGTGGGGGATTCATGACAGGATTTTCGTTGGATCTTCTAGAAGAAGTTGAGGCTTGATTCGCTTGAGCAGCTTGTGCAGTTTGAGCGACTTGTGCAGCCTGAGCGGCAGCTTGTTCGAGCACGGAAGGTCTCACGATATTTTCGTTATTCATTTTAACGAGAGGTCAAGATAATCGGATAAATTTAAGACAATTGAGATAATCAAGGTAAATTCAAAAGATATTTTCACTACAGTACAATATAATATAAGCTATTTTCACGTCAAATTACAAAAAAAAATAATATTATATAATGTTATTAATATTTGCAATAATTAGATCTTACAATAATATGATGATCCTCATCTTTTGGGTGGTGGCGGCTAGCTGCTGCTTCCCGTTTGCTTCTGCTACTAGGGGGCCCTTGAATTTTCCACACCCCTGTTGTCTTACACTACACGTTACTGCTACCTTGCTTTTCAACAAAGTCCTTCGCGACACTGCTTAAGGGTCTGTTTTTCGACACTACTTGAGGGTCTCTTTTTTTTCGACACTACTTGAGGGTCTTTTTTTCGACACTACTTGAGGGTATTTTTTTCTTTTTCGCGACACCGAATGTTTTTTGGCACTACTTAAGGGCACTAATCACTCTGCGTTCGCGACGGGTTCCGGGACATAGGCTGTATACGATTTTGTTTGCACTACTTAAGGGCTTAATCGATTTTAAATTCACGAATGAAAATTGCACTACTTTAGGGCTTCTACTTTCAAACGCGCTGCCTATGTCCCTGCTCGGGCGCCAATTAAATTCCGGTTAATTCATTTAGGTTAAAAAAAATATATTTATTTTTCAAACCGGCAGCGGTTCTGCCTCCTAAAATGAACTGAACAACATGAATAACTTATCTCTACCTTAAATACCTAATAAATGCTGTCACTGCAATTTGGCACCTTGATGTGGAGAGCGCGTCGATCGTGGGAACGTTGCTGACGTTGGCATTTGATGACCGGTGTGACGGTGTTTGGTTCAGCAGACTTGCTGACTCAATGACTCGAATGCGGCGTGTGTTGGATTTGCCTGCGCGTGTTCTCGTTGCATATTATGTTGCGTTAACTTATATGCAGAGTACCATGCGCGCATAGTGGTTCCATTGTATGGGAGGTGGTATTAAATCTGTAACTTTGAACCCGTGGACCGATTTTATTGAAATTTGGGGCAAGTTTAGTACAAGTGCCACGAGAAATTACCGTGATACAAAAATGGTGGATATAGCTATATGATTAAAGCAGTAATCTTAAGTAAAAATAAAAACTCACTTTTTTAGTTTAAATGCATAAAATACTAAATGTATTACTGTCAATGATTCAAAATTGGGGCTTAAAATCAAGTTGTAATCACTACTTTTATAAGTACATTAAATTTTAAAAGAATTGTTAACATACGTTTTTTTCCAAAAACTAAGCAATTAAGTATAATAAGACTTGCGCTTCATTGCTAAGTGGAAGCGAATCTTTTGTTTTCGGTTCAGGCCTCAAATACGAAATTTGAATAATGACATCTGTTTGAGATTTAATTTTGGTTTTCCAGGAACGATGTACGTACGACGTAGGTAGGTAGGTAGAGTGACTTCATGACTGATATGGAAGCCATGCTCACTTAGACCATCCGGTCCATTGTGCTGTCACGTTCGGCTTTGTTTTCAAAACCTAGTCAAAGAGACCTTGTAGTCCTTCCCTCTTGGGACTGTTGGCCATGTGTGCTTTCTTCTGATCTCTTTTATAGACATGTAGATGCTTTAAGAAATTATAGTAAGTCCTTTGGGTCAATGTTACTCAGATCCTCAAGGTGGTTGAAGTAGTACTCGCCTAGTAGTCTTCTTCTTGTTTCCGCAAGTGCAGAACATGTTGCGGGTAATATTGTTTCCTCTTCTTCTTCATCCATACAGCTTCTGCAAAAGTGTCCCGTTAGCACCCCTATCACTCTACTAATAACCTTCCTGTCTGGATTTAGGAGGCCATCAGTCGTAGTCGGATTGCATCCAAGATCTCTGGTAAGCTGGCGTATATGCCTGATCCCGCGCCTTCTTCCGATTTTGACCCGTCAGTGTAGATTTCCGATGCAGCTGGGTTACAGACTTTGTCTTCGTCCCATTACTCTTTTGTGGGGATTAAAGTCTTGTGTTTTATTTCGAAGTTCATAAAAGGCGTCAGATAATCTGTATCCTTAGGGACATTCATGTATTGTATCATATTATCTTGTGCCCTCTTCCATGGGATTTGTCCCATCTGTTGCGTTCTCTTAGTCTTATGGCTGCATATGTGGCCACAAGTTTGCCATAGGTGTCCATGGGAAGGAGATGCAGTATAATTTCTAGGGTAGCTGTGGGCGTGGTTCTTAGGATAGGATAGGAATGTGGGTAGACGTGCGAAAGCACGTCTCACTTATGTCCGTGTGGACCCATTGTGTTGCCCATAGGGGGAAATGTTCCTCCTTGTACCCTTATCGCACTCATCGAGACGTTGTATTCGTTGTTGACCTCTCGTCGTCGAGCCAGCCCGACATCCTTATGAACCTGAAAAAGTTAGATAGTCGGATGTTAAGGATTTCTTGCAGGTCATGGAAGAAGAATTCTCTCATGGTCCTATATCGCAATTTGTTTGGGCAGTAGCAGAGATATTGAGGAGTGTCCTCTCTTTCTTCCACATCGCCGCATCCTCTGCATATGTAGTCATGAGATAGTCCCATTTTTGTTTCATGGTATTTTAGATGGTTATGTCCCGTTAGAGCTCCGACCACCATCCTCAGTAGGCTTTTGCCACACAGGAGGAGTTTGTCGGTTTTAGTTCTATTAATATCGGGCCATAGCATCTTAGTACTCTTACAGGTGGTAAGGTTGAACCACCTTTTTCTTGCTAGTTCTAGAATTCATATCATCCACCTTCTTCCTGACATCTGCCAGTGGTGGTTGAATCAATTCGATTGCCTGTGATGGGTCTTTTCCGGCCCCTTTTCTGGCAAGTTCATCAGCTGCCTCGTTGCCGGATATGTCCCTGTGTCCTGGGACCAGGCATAGAGTTATCGTGTATTGCACGCTTAGAGTTTTGAGCTCCTCGCGGCAGCTAGCGACCAGCTTGGACTTGTTTTCTTTCGCCGAAATTAGAATTTCAATGGTAATATCAGCCGGTGGTATTTCCAACATTATCATTCTGGCCGCTTCTTTGACTGCCAGGACCTCCACTTGAAAGACGCTGCCATAATCAGGGATCCTGATAGAGCAGTGCATGTTTAACAATTCGGCGAAAATGCCCGCACTGTGCCTGTTTGCATCTTCGATCCATCAGTGTATACTTGGATGCTCGAATTATTGATGGCTTATTTTGTGCTCCACTCTTCCCTCGTCGGGAAATAGCATCTGAAGGGTATTTCAAAGTCGAGGAAAGGGAGTTATAGTCACTTTCAGACTGTTCTATTTGTAGTCTATTCAGTATACTAGCATGACCAATGGGACTTGACAGCCAGCATTTAGATTGAATGCTTCTAATGGCACTTTTAACAGCGTTAGCTTGTTATTTCCCGCGACATTCCGGGAAAATAGAATTTTTCGAGAATTTGCCGTTTATTCTCTCGTTCATTCCTATGAGCACGTTGGTGAGTGGTAATGATGATTTCTTCCTGTCGAGTTTTATTTGTTACATCTTCTACAATTACTTGGGAGAATCTTACACGATAATTCGCAAAATTATCTCTGTAAATTTCTTGGATCATTCCCTGGATTCGTTCTTCCGTCCTTATGCAGTTGGTAACCGTAGGGTTCAGTCTGGCCTTAAGAATTTCAATAAGTTTATCAGTAGTGTAGGATTGTTCAGTTATAATATGCCTGTGATATGTGGGAAAAAACTATGCGGAATTCGTAATTGCTCGTATTACCGGTATTGAGGAATATTTGATTTTTGAATACATTGATAGGCGATTCAACGCTGAATATCAGTCCATGTGATGAACTCTCATCACTATGTGTTGTTGGAGTAAGGGAGTTTATTTCGGTTCGGATGGGAAGTCTGGAGAGTGCGTCTGCAACTACGTTTGTTTTGCCAGGTTTATATTTCAATTCGTAGTTGTACTCTTCCAAAATAGCTTTCCATCTTTTCAGTTTAGAGTTATTGTTTTTATTGCTCAGAGAATAGGTGAGGGGTTGGTGGTCAGTATGAATTATAACTTTTGCTGTCCCGTAGAGATAATTTCTGAAGTTGTTAAGTGCCCAGATTATAGCTAGCATTTCCTTTTCGTTGGCTGCGTAGCTTTCTTCTGTTTTACTTAATTTTCTAGATATGAACATAATGGGCTTATCTCGTTGTGACAATACAGCACCAAGGGCATAGTTAGAAGCATCAGTTACTAATTCGAACGGTTTTGTAAAGTCTGGGTAAGCGAGTACAACTTCTTCTGATGTTAAGGTGTTTTTGATTTTTTGAAAAGCTGTTTTGGCGGATTCGTCGAGATGGATAAGTTTCTTGCTTGAAATGTTTTTGGACAATCGTCCATCCTCCCCCCTTAAGAGGGCTGTTAGGGGTTTGGCCAGCTTGGCGTAGTCCCTAATGAAGCGGCGATAGTACCCTGACAGGCCAAGGAAAGAGCGAAGTTCCTTCAGGGTAGTTGGATATGGAAAGTCTTGGATCGCTTTGATTTTTACCGGATTGGTTTTAATGCCGTTAGGCGAAATAACAAAACCCAGGAATTCTACTTCTTGTTTGTAGAATTCGCACTTATCCAGTTGAACCTTCATATTTGCATCGTGTAATGTTTGGAAAACTTTCCGAATATTTTGTTCATGCGTAGCTTCGTCCTTGCTGTAAACGACTATGTCATCTACGTAGACATCGCATATTTTACCAATGAGATCACGAAGAATGTCGTCAAGCGTCCTTTGAAATATGGCCGGTACATTCTTGAGACCGAATGGAAGCCTAAGAAACTCGAATTTTCCATTATTGATAGAGAAGGCTGTTTTTTCGATATCAGATTCTTTTAAGGGGATCTGATGGAACCCACTTTTCAAGTCTATAACGGAAAAAAATTTGTTATCGCCGAGATGTGCAAGGATTTCGTTAATTTGAGGAATCGGGTATCGATCCGGTATAGTAATGCTGTTTAGCTTCCTGTAATCTATTACGACCCGATATTTCTTCTTACCAGAAGCATCAGCTTTTTTTGGCACTATCCATACTGGTGAATTGTATGGGGACCGTGAAGGCCTAATTATTCCATCACTGAGAAGCTGCTTTATTTGTTCTTCAACCTCACTTTTAAGGGACATAGGATATGGGTAAAATTTGGTGTATACAGGTGAATCGGATGTTGTTCTGATTTCGCCTTTTACTCTTGTGGTGTAAGTGAGTTTTTCCTCAGGTTCTTCAAAAAGTTTGGGAAAGTCGTTCACGATTGTATCAATAGAAGCTTTTTGTTTTGAAGACATATGGTCGGTTCGGATATTTATAGTATTCACAGATTGAGAAGCCATCTGTTTAATACGTATTTTTAACTGATTATTAACAAGCATGTAGTTATTCTTTGTGTAAATGACAGCCGAGAGATTCTTCAAGCTATCATTTCCAAGGATCGCGTGAAAAGATTTTAATTTTGGCATGAGAAAGAATTTGTGTTTAATATTTTCGAGACCGAAAAGACTAATAAAAGTATGGTGAGTTACTTGAACGTTACCACCAATGGAATTACAACAGAATGGTTTTTCGTTTGGTAAAGGTTTATTTATTAAAGACGGCTGTATTTAATTTTTGTTGGATCCAGTGTCAATCAAGATTTTCAGAATGTCTCCACTCTTCGTTGCACATTCGAAATACGGCAGCGAAGAGTCGCTTAGTCTAAAAAATGTATGTCGCTTAGTTCCGTGACATTATTTGAGCTGGTGCTTTCCGGTTGTGTCATTTCGATATACTCCTGGAAAGACTCGCCATATTCAGTCACATTGTTCACGTCGGCTTGTGCTTCCTCATATTGGTTGAGTTCCTCATCTTCTGTCATAGTACCCAGATGAAAGTTTCTTTGCATCTTGGTAGGATGGACTTGATGAGATTGAGGAGCTGATGGTCGTTTTGGTGCCGGAGGCCAATTCTCCATTCGCGGTCTGTTTATGTAGTTGACCTTGTTTGTACGGATTGTTTCTGCATCCATAGGCTCTGGTGGTGGTTGCCTTGGAGTAGCAAAGAATTGTGGACGTTGCTGTAGATATTGTTGTTGCTGATATTGGTGTGGTGCAAACTGTCTCTGGGGCCTCGGTGGTGGAATAGGCATTGCATTGTATTGGGGTGCCACTTGTTGTCTCTGTGGCCGTACAAAATGAGCCAATTCTGGGTAAAATGGTTGACGATTTTGGATTGGATTGGAGATTACTCGTCTTGCTGGAATTGGTGGTGGTTCCGGATGATTTATCCTCCTATTATGGCTGCTTGCAATGGCGTACTGCGAGCGGTAATTTTGGTTTTCTAACCTCAAACACAAGTGCAGTGCTTGGGGTAGATCTACCGGTTCTCGCATTCCCAAAAGTCTGGGAAGATCGCCTTTCAGTCCTCGAATAAAGGTGTCAAGGGCTTTATCTCTGTATGTTTGCATGAGCAAATTTAGAGATTCGGCACTGACATCCATGCATGAAATTTTATTAAGTATAAGTGAAAGGTGCGAATACACCGATTGGTAGAATTCTTGAATGGATGCGTTACCCTGTACTAACGCCGTCATTTGGTACTCCAGAGTACCCAAATCACGTTTGTCTGCGTAGTGCAGAGTTAAGCACCGGGATATGCAGTTCCAGTCTAATGGAGTATTGTAAGACTCCAGGACGTGGTCTGCGTTTCCAATTATTTTGTTTCTTATAGTGTTTAATATCCCAAAATACTTTGCTGATCCTTTGATAGAATCATACATTTTTAAAATACGCTCTACTTTTTTTACGCCATGAGCTAAATTCACCTGAATTACCAGAGAATTCGCGTAGGCTACGTACTACATCCGGGATTTTATCGAGATCATTAATATTCTGGTTTGGTGAAATGGTTTGATCAATTCCCGTGAATTGATCCGCGTACGGATTTAAGATTGAATGAATTAGAGCGGGGCCCTCAGTACTCAGAGCTTCGCGTATCATAGAACTAATGAGAGATTGGAGTGGGGGATTCATGACAGGATTTTCGTTGGATCTTCTAGAAGAAGTTGAGGCTTGATTCGCTTGAGCAGCTTGTGCAGTTTGAGCGACTTGTGCAGCCTGAGCGGCAGCTTGTTCGAGCACGGAAGGTCTCACGATATTTTCGTTATTCATTTTAACGAGAGGTCAAGATAATCGGATAAATTTAAGACAATTGAGATAATCAAGGTAAATTCAAAAGATATTTTCACTACAGTACAATATAATATAAGCTATTTTCACGTCAAATTACAAAAAAAAATAATATTATATAATGTTATTAATATTTGCAATAATTAGATCTTACAATAATATGATGATCCTCATCTTTTGGGTGGTGGCGGCTAGCTGCTGCTTCCCGTTTGCTTCTGCTACTAGGGGGCCCTTGAATTTTCCACACCCCTGTTGTCTTACACTACACGTTACTGCTACCTTGCTTTTCAACAAAGTCCTTCGCGACACTGCTTAAGGGTCTGTTTTTCGACACTACTTGAGGGTCTCTTTTTTTTCGACACTACTTGAGGGTCTTTTTTTCGACACTACTTGAGGGTATTTTTTTCTTTTTCGCGACACCGAATGTTTTTTGGCACTACTTAAGGGCACTAATCACTCTGCGTTCGCGACGGGTTCCGGGACATAGGCTGTATACGATTTTGTTTGCACTACTTAAGGGCTTAATCGATTTTAAATTCACGAATGAAAATTGCACTACTTTAGGGCTTCTACTTTCAAACGCGCTGCCTATGTCCCTGCTCGGGCGCCAATTAAATTCCGGTTAATTCATTTAGGTTAAAAAAAATATATTTATTTTTCAAACCGGCAGCGGTTCTGCCTCCTAAAATGAACTGAACAACATGAATAACTTATCTCTACCTTAAATACCTAATAAATGCTGTCACTGCAATTTGGCACCTTGATGTGGAGAGCGCGTCGATCGTGGGAACGTTGCTGACGTTGGCATTTGATGACCGGTGTGACGGTGTTTGGTTCAGCAGACTTGCTGACTCAATGACTCGAATGCGGCGTGTGTTGGATTTGCCTGCGCGTGTTCTCGTTGCATATTATGTTGCGTTAACTTATATGCAGAGTACCATGCGCGCATAGTGGTTCCATTGTATGGGAGGTGGTATTAAATCTGTAACTTTGAACCCGTGGACCGATTTTATTGAAATTTGGGGCAAGTTTAGTACAAGTGCCACGAGAAATTACCGTGATACAAAAATGGTGGATATAGCTATATGATTAAAGCAGTAATCTTAAGTAAAAATAAAAACTCACTTTTTTAGTTTAAATGCATAAAATAATAAATGTATTACTGTCAATGATTCAAAATTGGGGCTTAAAATCAAGTTGTAATCACTACTTTTATAAGTACATTAAATTTTAAAAGAATTGTTAACATACGTTTTTTTCCAAAAACTAAGCAATTAAGTATAATAAGACTTGCGCTTCATTGCTAAGTGGAAGCGAATCTTTTGTTTTCGGTTCAGGCCTCAAATACGAAATTTGAATAATGACATCTGTTTGAGATTTAATTTTGGTTTTCCAGGAACGATGTACATACGACGTAGGTAGGTAGGTAGAGTGACTTCATGACTGATATGGAAGCCATGCTCACTTAGACCATCCGGTCCATTGTGCTGTCACGTTCGGCTTTGTTTTCAAAACCTAGTCAAAGGGACCTTGTAGTCCTTCCCTCTTGGGATTTGTTGGCCATGTGTGCTTTCTTCTGATCTATTTTATAGACATGTAGATGCTTTAAGAAATTATAGTAAGTCCTTTGGGTCAATGTTACTCAGATCCTCAAGGTTGTTGAAGTAGTACTCGCCTAGTAGTCTTCTTCTTGTTTCCGCAAGTGCAGAACATGTTGCGGGTAATATTGTTTCCTCTTCTTCTTCATCCATACAGCTTCTGCAAAAGTGTCCTGTTAGCACCCCTATCACTCTACTAATAACCTTCCTGTCTGGATTTAGGAGGCCATCAGTCGTAGTCGGATTGCATCCAAGATCTCTGGTAAGCTGGCGTATATGCCTGATCCCGCGCCTTCTTCCGATTTTGACCCGTCAGTGTAGATTTCCGATGCAGCTGGGTTACAGACTTTGTCTTCGTCCCATTACTCTTTTGTGGGGATTAAAGTCTTGTGTTTTATTTCGAAGTTCATAAAAGGCGTCAGATAATCTGTATCCTTAGGGACATTCATGTATTGTATCATATTATCTTGTGCCCTCTTCCATGGGATTTGTCCCATCTGTTGCGTTCTCTTAGTCTTATGGCTGCATATGTGGCCACAAGTTTGCCATAGGTGTCCATGGGAAGGAGATGCAGTATAATTTCTAGGGTAGCTGTGGGCGTGGTTCTTAGGATAGGATAGGAATGTGGGTAGACGTGCGAAAGCACGTCTCACTTATGTCCGTGTGGACCCATTGTGTTGCCCATAGGGGGAAATGTTCCTCCTTGTACCCTTATCGCACTCATCGAGACGTTGTATTCGTTGTTGAAAAAAGTTAGATAGTCGGATGTTAAGGATTTCTTGCAGGTCATGGAAGAAGAATTCTCTCATGGTCCTATATCGCAATTTGTTTGGGCAGTAGCAGAGATATTGAGGAGTGTCCTCTCTTTCTTCCACATCGCCGCATCCTCTGCATATGTAGTCATGGGATAGTCCCATTTTTGTTTCATGGTATTTTAGATGGTTATGTCCCGTTAGAGCTCCGACCACCATCCTCAGTAGGCTTTTGCCACACAGGAGGAGTTTGTCGGTTTTAGTTCTATTAATATCGGGCCATAGCATCTTAGTACTCTTACAGGTGGTAAGGTTGAACCACCTTTTTCTTGCTAGTTCTAGAATTCATATCATCCACCTTCTTCCTGACATCTGCCAGTGGTGGTTGAATCAATTCGATTGCCTGTGATGGGTCTTTTCCGGCCCCTTTTCTGGCAAGTTCATCAGCTGCCTCGTTGCCGGATATGTCCCTGTGTCCTTGGACCAGGCATAGAGTTATCGTGTATTGCACGCTTAGAGTTTTGAGCTCCTCGCGGCAGCTAGCGACCAGCTTGGACTTGTTTTCTTTCGCCGAAATTAGAATTTCAATGGTAATATCAGCCGGTGGTATTTCCAACATTATCATTCTGGCCGCTTCTTTGACTGCCAGGACCTCCACTTGAAAGACGCTGCCATAATCAGGGATCCTGATAGAGCAGTGCATGTTTAACAATTCGGCGAAAATGCCCGCACTGTGCCTGTTTGCATCTTCGATCCATCAGTGTATACTTGGATGCTCGAATTATTGATGGCTTATTTTGTGCTCCACACTTCCCTCGTCGGGAAATAGCATCTGAAGGGTATTTCAAAGTCGAGGAAAGGGAGTTATAGTCACTTTCAGACTGTTCTATTTGTAGTCTATTCAGTATACTAGCATGACCAATGGGACTTGACAGCCAGCATTTAGATTGAATGCTTCTAATGGCACTTTTAACAGCGTTAGCATGTAAAGGTCAAGTGGGAGAAGGTTTAGTAGTACCTCCAGGCCCGCGGTTGGGGTAGTGGAGATAGCGCCTGTAACTCCAAGATTTGCTAGTCTCTGTATTATAGTAAGCAGCCTGAGGTTGGTGGATTTCAGTGCGGCCTGCCACCATACCACGCTGCTGTATGTCAAGATTGGCTTTACAATCGCTGTGTACACCCACAGAATTGTCGTGGGGTTCGGACCCCACTTTTTGCCGAATATCCTGTTGCTCAGGTATAGGGCACAAACTGCCTTCTTGACTCTTTCCAGTTTAGTTTCCTGTCTAGGATGATCCCTAGGTATTTCGCGCTATCCGCCAGATTGAGGGTCGTGCCTTCAATTGTTGGGAGGTTAAAGCGTAGAATGACCCTTTTGTTGGTGAATAGTACCAGCTCAGTTTTTTGAGGGTTGATTCCCAGACCACAGGATTTCGCCCATATTAGAAGGGTTCTCATTGTGTTCTCGATTAGCTCGATAAGAGTCGGGATAAATTTACCGCGAGCTATAATTGCCACGTCATCAGCGTAGGCAATTGCTCTGGTTCCCTTTAGTCTAAGCTCTTCTAGTACTTCATTAATTACTAGTACCCATAAGAGAGGTGATATAATCTCCCCTTGAGGAGTTCCTCTTGCAGCTGCAACTTTAATTGTTTAGTCTCCTAAGTTAGCATTAATGATTCTCTTGCTGAGCAGACTTACTATCACTGTAGTAAGTGATTGCTCCACTTTGCCTTTTTCAAGGGCGGACTTAATTGCCGTGGTCTCTACATTATTGAAGGCTCCCTCTATGTTTAGGAAAGCAGCAAGTGCATATTCCTTTCAATCACACTAACCACTTCGTGTAGTGCGGTTTCTACGCCTTCGCCCTTCATATACGCATGCTGTGCCCTTGAGATGGTATCTTGAGGGAAGCTACTGCGGATGTAGATATTGAGGAGCTTTTCGAACGTCTTCAAGACGAAGGAAGTGAGGCTTATAGGTCTGTAGTTCTTCGCCGTGCAGTGGCTGGTCTTGCCGGCTTTGGGAATGAACACTACTTTTACTTCTCTCCATGCAGCCGGAATATATCCATATACCAGGGTACTGTGGAATAGTTTTTCCAGTATCGGAGTAATAATGTCTTTTGTCGTTTGCAGCATGATGGGAATAATTCCATCGACTCCCGGTGATTTATACGAATCAAAGGAATCGATAGCCCATCTGATTCTGATTGCGCTGATAATATTGCTCGGAGCGTTGTTATCACTAACTGGGATCTCAACAGCTGTCGAGATTCCAATTTGCGAGCTGCCCGGGAAATGAGTTTCCATAAGAAGTCGCAATAGCTGCCCGGGAAATGAGTTTCCATAAGAAGTCGCAATGTGTCATACGATGACTCAGTCCAGTTACCTTCATTATCTTTGATGTAACCTAGAATCGTGAGGATTTTTGAAAGGAGCTTCCTTAGTCTGGCCGTTTCCGAGGTTTTTGCAATATCATTGCAGAAGGATCTCCAGGAGTCTCATATGGCTATAGTTACAGCTTTTTTAAAATTCCTGAGGCTATTCTTATAAGCAGTCCAAGAACTAGCTGACGCTCTCGAGGAGGTGGCGTGATGGCCTACCTTCCTAGTAGCGACCAAGGTCGGTATCCTTAGCTTACTATCACCTGTTCTGCACCATGCGCTAGCGGTAGATCGAATGGTCGCATCAGTGCTTCGTCACTCTTGACCTTCTGCGGATTGGTCTTTGAGCAAACGGCTAGCTGCTGTTTGCTCCCCGACGCCTCCTTTGGATCCGCCGTTGGGATTCCTCTAGAAAGTCGATTGCTCTTTGAAGTCTTGTTTTTTCTTCTTCCCTTAGCTCCGTCCTGCCCTTGAACGCAATGCCATTCATTCCTAGGCACGGTTGTTAACACCTGGAATTGCGGGTTTTATTGTGTTGTTCCCCTCTAGATCCGCTATATTTAGTTGACAGCAGGGTCACCTCGTGCAGGGTGTGACGGAGTCACGTATGGCGGTCTTGGAGGTTGCCCTCCCTGATTCACACAGAATCTCGCCCCGTTCTTAGTGCCCCTGTTATACAGATGAATGCTGATCTCTGTATACCGTTTATCTTGGTAAGATTCTACTAGACTTGTAGTGCCGTCCACCAGACTAGGCCGCCATACATAAATATTGGCATTACTATTGCAGTGTAATGTATGTAATCTTTGGTTTCACTCCCCATTTGGGGCCGATGAATTTTTTGCATGTGTAGAGTGCAACCGATGCTTTCCTGATTTCAGTATGTTGCGCTTCCAGCTCAATTTGCTGTCAACTATAACACCTAGATATTTGGCATGGTCAGTGAAAGTCAGTTCTATCCCTTTTAGCTTCGGTTGAGCTATGCTCGGGATTTTATATCTGTTTTTGAACACCATGAGTTCCGTCTTTGATGGGTTCACATCTAGTCCGGATTCATCTGTCCATTTCGTCATGACGTGCATTTGAGGGATGCCTCCATCATGTCCCTGATAGTGTTGAAAAATTTTCCCTTGACGGCTATTGCGATATCATCACCGTACGCAATGGGCTTACACCCGATCGGACTTAATCTTTTAAGTATACCATCAACTCCATGATCCAGAGAAGCGGAGATAGGACAGTAGTCAGTAGTTTCCTAATTGGGATTCAATTTTTCTATAGTTCAGGACTTTGTTTATCCAATCTCTGATGCAGATTTCAACGTCGGGTTTACTTATGGCGTAGTCTATCGCCTCGAATCTTATATTACTGAATGCTCATTCTATATCTAGGAAGGCTACCATCGTGTATTCTTTGTTCTCGAGAGACTTTTCGATAGTGCCGAGCAGGGAATGGAGTGCTGTTTCCGTTAAATAACCTTTGCGATTCGCATGCTGGTTCGGAGATAATTCTTTAAATAGAGTGTTCTCTCTTATATGCAGGTTCACCAGTCTCTCCAGTGTTTTAAGTACAAACGATGAGAGTGTGATGGGTCTGAAGTCTTTGGGTCTGTTATTATTCGTTTCCCTACCTTTCGGTATGAATACCACCTTTGCACGTCTCCAGAGTCTAGGATATAGTCTAGGTCTAGGTATAGCTATGTCTCAGACAGCGTCTAAAAATAATAATCAGCCATGATTTTATTGCTTTAAGATCCTACTGTAATTCTCCTGGTCTGATACCATCAGTTAATGGGGACTTGAAGGGATCAAAGCTGTTTACTGTCCATTTTAGTCTTTGTGATGTCACCAGGGTAGGTGGTAAAGGTTTTGGGTGTCTCTGTGTCTTCATCGGAATTTTCCGTTCGGTTTTTGTTTAACGGAAAGTGTGTGCCCAGTTGGAGGTGCAAAGTGTCTTCAGTAGAGTCAGTCCACACTCCTATATATGTTGGCATTGTTGGGATTTTGGATAGTAGTAGCCTTACGCGACAACATTCCTTTGTATTTTCAATGCTTCCACAGAAGTTCTTCCAAGACTGATTTTGGGCTTTCTCAATACCTTTTTTGTAGGTTTTAAGACTTTGCTTATAGAGATCCCAATCAGCAGTTTCTCTTGAGAATTTTGCCCTCTTGAAGCATCTCCTGCTGGCTTTGCGTAGTTCAGCTAGGTCTGAATACCGCCATGATGGCTTCTTTCTCTCGTTCTGTTTTCTTAAGCGGCAGATCGAGTTGAAAGCTGAGTTCATAGATTCTGTAAGATCATGCACTAACTTGTCAATGTCCTTCTTTGTGCTTGATTTTGCACTGGTCTTTTGTCTTAAATAGTACTGCAGGGTCTTTTCATATTTTGCCCAGAATTGGATGCTTTCCTGATCTATGATCTGATACTGTCCATTTCCTGACGGATATGTCTGACTTCACCATGGTGATGTCCAGAGCTTCCTGTCTTATTCTATTAATGAAGGTTGGTTCTGAACCCACATTACACACACAGAGACTATATTCTACTAAAAATTCGAAGAGTTTCTCACCTCTGCTGTTAGTGTCACAGCTTCCCCAAAGTGTATGGTGTGCATTGGCGTCCGCACCTATTACAATGGGGATGTTAGCATTACCTGCGGCTTCTACTGCTTCCCTAATTGGGTCCGCCGGAACCGTTCCGTCGTCGTCGAAGGGCATGTGTGCCGAGGAAACCCATTGCTTTCTCCTCTCGTCCGTGGTGAGTTCCAAACAAGTAAAGTCTGCAGAACTATACTGAGGTAATAGTTCTTATTTTACCTGAGTAACTAGCGTATATGGTGTACCCTTTTAACCTCAGTCCAGAGATGCGATCGTTTTTGCTGATCCATGGCTCTTGGATGAGCGCTACATACTACCTAATTCTGGAGGAATAATTTGAGAATGATCTATGACATTTCCAAATCATTCCCTCAGTTGCATGGGCTTCAATAGCATACGTCAGATTTGTTGTATTCCTATTCATTCTTTCTTTTTTTCTTTCGACTTTGGCTTCACTCGGTTGGTCAACGCGTTATCGAAAAGGTTCTTTGCGATTTTCTTAAATTCAATGTTGAATATACAACATTCAAATTCAAATAAATAAAGTTGAAAGCTTTGCCGCAATATACGATTTCTTGTGCCTCCTGTGATCAATTGTCCTTTCGCTCGACGAGCTCGCATCTGCGGTTGGATTACATTTTTACACATTCTGCTGTGCATAGCGTGGTCTTCATTGCCCTTATTCTGGGTCAACTATATACACCCGGACGTGTGTGGCTCAATCGAATGCTGTTGGAATACAAAGCTTCTTCACTCCCCACTATAACCGTTGAGTCGGAGAAATCTTCGGATACAACCACGAATGCGGAGTCTACTTTTGACATCAAGTTAGATCCAGTATCGATCCCTGAATTTGATGGATCCTATTTTAATTGGCTCGCGTTCAAGGGCATTTATAAAATGCTTGTGCACGAGGCTGAATTTCTGGAGGCTTACAAACTAAGCAAACTCCGACAAGCCGTCAGTGCAAGCGTAGTCCCATTAATTGGTGGACTATACTCTGGTGGGTATCAAGATGTGTGGGCAGCACTAAAAAATCGATTCGACAACCAAAAGCTGTTGGCCGAAATACATGTCTCCAGATTTTTTAACACAAAGTCGGCCACAGAGGAGATTGCGAAGACGTTGCTGACAGTAGTGGACACGGTTTAGGAGTCACTACGTGCGCTCAGGTCATGAACCTTTATGTCGGTCAGTGGGATGCCTTAGCTGTGCCAATAGTGATTGCAAAGTTACCTGGCACTAAAAGACGCGAGTGGGCCATGAGTTGCGACTGTAACCAAATTCCAGCATTGAGAGATCTTCTTGCATTTTTGGAGAAGAGATCTCATAGTCTTTCTACAGACATTATTCGCAGTGCATCGAATTCACATCGGCTAGACAGCGTCCGAGAAATGAAAATATTGTTAAATCTTTTGTGACTGCAGTGGAAAGTGCGAAGTGCTGCTACTGCCAAGACCCACACAGGATCCCTGATGTCAAACCCTAATATCATTGAGACCAGAACAGCGCTTCGAGGCATTGAAGAACTTTGAGTTATGCTTCAATTGTTTGAAGAGCGGACATACTTCGAAGGAGTGCTCCTCAGGTGGATGCCGTCAGTACGATCGTCAACACCACAACATGTTTTGTCGTAACAACAGTGCTCAACAATTGGTCCAATCAACATCAACAGCGCAAAAGACTCAACACCTGCGCCAGCAGTTACACAGCAGCCCTTGTGACCAACCGAGTTTGTGACAACGTGTGTAACCCTAGGCGGTTATACGATATTGCTTGCAACAGCGCGTGCCTATGCAACTGGAGACCTTGTACAACAGCGCTTGGCCCGTATCGTCTATGATCCCCAGGATCATATCATATCAGACCGTTTAGCTAACCTGTTATGTCTTCGTAGAAGCAAATGTGAAGGGTTTTGGTGCATTTGCTCATACAAGTTAAAACTCTATTTGTTCAGTTTTATTAAAAAATATTTTTTATTTTGAGGAGAAGCCTCTTCCTTTATTGGTTGCGAAAACTGAACTGACTTAAAACAATTTCTATGACTTAATTCTATGCCCTACTGCCATTGGTCATTTTGCTGCATCAGCGAAATTATGATTTTGATGAAGATGTGTGCTATTGCTGGTGGAAGTAATTCCGAGAAATATCTGGGTGTTGATTTCAGATCGAGATGTTGGTCATTGGGTTGCGGAGTGAAACGATAAACATTTGATGGGGAGAAATATTACTTGGAATCGTTGGGAATCGTTCTGCATCCGGCGTATGAGTTGATGTTATTCCAAATCAGCGTGTTTGTCTTTAACTCTTCCCCCTTTAAATGCGAGGCGTCCTCGTCTGCGAATAATTAGAAGAATGGGATCTGACTGACACGTGAAACTCTGGTTGGTGAATTTTGGGGAGTTGATGGTTGTTCAAGACGTGGTGCTTCGTTTTGATGAACATCAGCATTTGCAATATCTTGAAGTTCTTCTGCAATGGTTGGTATCGTTTCTGCGTGTGTTACTCTGTACCACTTGAACGCAAATATGGTGAAAGAATAATAGCGAGTGATGTTAACAAAAACCCTGTTATTGTGAAATATTTTTCTTTTTCCTTTAGGGATTTGATGATTCTCGTGTTGTTGACATTCAATTCTTTTACCATTTCTAAGGACAGGTGTTGCTGGATGTCCATAGGCCCATTATCAATCTGTAAAATGGCTGGTAAAGGTTTTGAGCCAGAGATTTCTTCCGAGGTGTAGGTGTGCCCTTCCATCCTTATTATAGAGTTATGGAATCGAATCATGAAGGTTCCACTTAGTTTCATCTCGTTGTTGTCGATGTCGATTATACCATTGAATTGATTCAGGAGTAGTGTGAACTGGTGACTGTTGGTTTTAGGACAAATGGCAATACGGCTTTTCAAAAGGTTAGGAATACATAAACTGTTACTTATATCTATTACATTGTTTTTATTACATAGTGACAGAAAATTAATCATTTTACATTCTTTTCTTATTCCTAATTTTTTTTTCATTACATTGGAGGATATTTTCAAAAGGTAGTTTGTTAACAACATTATTCATTTTTACTGATTTTAACATTAATTTCTTACAATTTTCTTTTTTTTTTATCGGCAAATTTAAAATATATATAATTATTGTTCCGTTTGTTGCTATTTTTGCATTTCCAAAATCGACTACCTCCTCCAGATTTAATAATGGAATATTTTGTCTTACTAATACATTTCTTAATAGGTTTAGTTCTTTATCTGAAAGAATAAATGAATTTATTACGCCGGCTTTAGCCCAATTTATTGCGTATTCGATATTTATATTTCTTGCTTAACAATATCTAATTTTAATTTTAATTTCATAAACAGTTCACTTCTAGCAGTTACATTTGTATTATCTTGAATACTTTTTATGATTTTATTTGTAACATTCTTAATTTCCATTATTTTTTCGATTGACAGTTTATTTATTATGACTTGATATTTATTATTTTCTAAAATGTTATTCATTTTTTGTTGGATAATTTCGAAGTCAGCGTGGTCAGGACTGCCTGCCAACCACTTTCAAGCACTGCCAATGAAATCCAAAGAACGCTTGTTTCTCCTACCGATAGGAGTAAGTCGCTCGAGGTGACTTTTGATTTCTTCGATTTCATGTAAAAGGAAAGGGAGTAGGGATTCGTTTTTGCTAATGTCGGTTTTAACATGTCGCTCCAAGTCGTCTACCACATGTTTATACTGCTGAATATCGATTTCATGGATAAGTTTAAGTGATCCGCTTTGAAATTTTGTAACTCCTGTTTCGATCGCTATCATTTGGGAGTTACTATAGTCGAGTATTTGTACCTCGGAGTTCGCAAATTTGATCAAGAGCCTGTAAACAATATATAATATTTTAGTTACGTATATGTTTTTTATGTATAATTCTACCGCTTTCGGTTAGAATAGTAGTGTTACGGTTTTCCTTAACAATTTCTTCCTTAAATTTACTTGAGAGTTTTGTGCCCAATCTCCTATTTATGGCAACATAAACTACCTCTCCTGGGTGATACATTTTAATTGGGTGCTTATTTTTATTATGATTCGTTAAATCGATTAATTGTTTCTTTTTGATTCTTTCAATGTTTTCCTGCCTATCTTTTTCAAAATCTTCTGGATTTGTTGATACTCTTTTACCAAAAAATACTTCTAGAGGTCTTTTCCCTGTGACAGAATGCACGGTAGAATTATATTCATGAACGCTTTTACCTAATAATTCCTCAAAAGTTGTATGTTTATTTTCCGCTCTCAGACATCTCATAATTTCAGCAAGTGTAGAATGGAAACGTTCAACTTGTCCGTTCACTGGGCTAGTATAAGGTGGTGTCGTACAGACTTTTACTCCTAGCTCATTTTCAACCATGAAATTAATAGACATTGAATTTAAAGATTTTTCATTATCTACCCTGAGTGCCTGCTTGATATGTTCTACTGCTCTTGACTTTATGACTCTGGTCTGAGTGTATTTTGAAAATTTATCTAAGGCGGTCAGAACAAGTTTGCCTTCGGTTAAAAAAATGTCGATGTGAACTATATCACCGGGATATTGAGGAATGTCCGTTGGCTGAAGTTCTGGTTTGTTCGGATGTCTTTCATATTTATTTTCCTTGCAAATGGTACATTTCCTTATGATATGTTTTATTTTCCTAGACATTGCTGGAAAATAGTAACGTTCCATGATTTGAACCTTATTTTCCCTTTCATTTCTATGCGCTCGCCGATGGGTATCTATTATTATATTTTCCTGTTCGGTTTCATTTATTACATCCTCAACTTGCGTTCTCGTAAATCTTATTTGATAGGTACTGAAATGTGATGGGTATAATTCCTGAATCATTCCCATAATTCTTTCAGTAGTTAGAATTGCATTTATTACTGAAGGGTTTAAACCTTTTTTTAGTAAATCTGTCAATTTTTCCATAGTTACGGATGGTTCAGTTATATGATGACGGTGGTAAGTAGGAAATACTATTTTGAAACTGTAGGTTGAGGTTTTACCAATGTCAATAAGGATTGAGTTTCATGTGGTGGGCGCGATAATGCATCTGCAACTATATTGCATTTACCTGGTTTGTACTTGAGTTGATAATTGTATTCTTCTAAGACGGCCTTCCATCTTTTCATCTTACTGTTATTGTTTTTGTTACTAAGAGCAAACGTAATAGACTGATGGTCGGTAAAAATTTCAATATGAGCAGAACCGTAAAGGTAGTTTCTTAATGAATTTAGAGCCCAAATAATCGCAAGCATTTCTTTTTCATTTGTGGCGTAATGTTCTTCAGTCTTGCTCAATGTCCGGGAAATGAATGTTATCGGCCTGTTTTTCTGAGCAAGTACTGCACCAATTGCATAACCAGAGGCATCTGTGGTTAACTCAAAATGTTTGCTGTACTCGGGGTAAGAAAGCATAACATCTTGTGAAGTCAAAGATGTTTTAATTTTGTCTAGGGCTTCAAGTGCTTCGGGGTTTAAATCTATTGATTTTCTTGCCGATTGATTTTTAGAAACCTTACCATCTTCACCACGAAGTAGAACCGTTAAGGGTTTTGCGAGTTTCGCATAATCTTTTACAAATCGACGGTAATAACCGGCGAGTCCAAGGAAAGATCGAAGATCTTTCAAGGTTCGTGGGAGCAGAAAATTCTTAATAGCTTCTATTTTTTTAATACTAGTTTTAATTCCATTTTTAGATATTACGAAGCCTAAGAACTCTACTTCTTCTTTGAAGAAGTTACATTTGTCCAGTTGGACTTTCATGTTGGCTTCATTTAACGTATGGAAGATCATTCTCAAATGATTTACATGTTCGGACTCACTCACGATATATACGTAGCATATTTTCCCAATATGCGCGTGAAGGATGTCGTCCAGAGCGCGCTGAAAGATTGACGGTGCATTCTTTAGTCCAAAAGGGAGTCGTGTAAACTCAAACTTCCCGTTGTTAATGGAAAAAGCCGTCTTCTCTATATCTTTCTCCTTTAAAGGTATTTGGTGGAATCCACTTTTTAAATCTAATACAGAAAAAAAAGCATTTTCACCTAACTGGGATAAAACTTCGTTTATCTCTGAAATTGGGTATCGATCCGCGATCGTTACTGAGTTAAGTTTGCGGTAGTCTATGACTAGCCTGTACTGCTTATTTCCCAAAGAATCGGGTTCCTTTCGCACAACCCATACTGGTGAGTTGTATGGTGAGCGGGATGGTCTAATGATTCCATCTTCGAGGAGTTTGTGGACTTGCTTTTCCACTTCTATTTTGAGAGCCTGTGGATATGGGTAACATCTCGTATAAACTGGGTAATCCGTATTTGTTCTTATTTCACCGAACACTTTGGTGGTATAAGTTAGTTGCGCATCAGGATCCAAAAACAAACTAGGAAAATTATTTATTAATGATTTTATTGATACTTTTTGGGTATTTGACATATGAGATAAATTAATACTATTTACTGATTGAACCTCTAACTGCTTGATTTTAATTTTTGTTTTTCCCAATATTGTCATGTAACCTTCCTTAGTATAAATGACAGCAGACAAAGCCTTAAGACTGCCATTACCCAAGATAGCGTGAAATGATTTAAGAGTGGGGAGTAGGAAGAACTTAATGACGGGATCTTTTAGTCCAAAAAGATTGGTTTTAACGTGATGAGTTATTTCTATGCTTCCTCCGACTGAGTTAGCGTAAAAGCAGTTTTCGTTGGGTATAGGTTTGTCATGTAAGCCTGACTGAATGTAGTTTCGATTTGAGCCGGTATCAATCAATATTTTCATGGTGTCACCCCTCTTCGTCCTTACTTCGAAGTAAGGTAACGAAGAGGAGGTTAATCTAAAAAATTAATATCAGTGCAATCGACCAATTCATTTGATTCATTTTCAGTTGTTGACTGATAATGATGATCTGGATATTCCATTTGGGTTTGATCAAGGCATGCTGCTTGTGAGAGATACATCTGCTCGTAGTTAGCTTGATTCTCATCAGTGGATATGTGGTAGTTCTTCTGCTGGTATTTGTTGATCTTATGGCGCTGAGATGGATGCTGAGCTTGGACACTAGGATTTCTTGTTTGATAACTTGCGTTTTCCCTTGGTTCTTGTTTTATAAAGCGATTGTGATTTGTTTGATTAGGAAAGTTTGGTTGGGATTTAAAAAGGTTTTGGGAGTTGTTATAGTAATGTTGATTTGGATTTTGAGGTGGTCTAGGAAAGAATCCTTGGGATTGGAAAGACGGCATTGAGGATTGTTCATTTCTGAATGGCTGACGTGGGATAAATTGGGGCTTCCTTGGAGGGAATGTCATCTCGGGTTGTGACTGCAGCTTGTTTGATGCTCCTTGGTTGTATGCATGACTGGTTCTGTAGTTCTGATTTTCCAGCTTCAAACACAGGTTTAGTGTATGTGGTAAATCCATAGGTTCTCTTATTCCTAGTAACCTTGGGAGATCGCCTCTTAGTCCACGTATAAATGTATCGAGAGCTTTGTCGCGATAAGTTTGGGTAAGCAATCGCATTGCTTCCATACCAACTTCCATACAAGATAGCTTGTTCAAGATCAATGACAAGTGTGAGTACACACTTTGATAGAAATCTTGTATTGTCTTGTTCCCCTGAACAAGGAGAGTCATTTGGCACTAAAAAGTACCGAGATCTCTCTTGTCAGCATAATGCATCGCTAGACATTTTGATATCGCTTTCCAGTCCAGCGAGACATTGTAGGATTCGAGAGCAATGTCAGCATTGCCGATGATTTTGTTACGAATAACATTTATTATCCCGTAATACTTGGGTGTTCCTTTAAATGGTTCGTATATTTCTAGAATCCTTTCAACACTTTTCTTCCATGAGCAAAATTCTCCTGGGTTTCACGAAAATTCACGCAAACTTCGGACTACGTCCGGTATTTTATCCAGTTCAGACAAATTTAGCCTTCTGGATTTGATCACTTGATCAGTTCCAGTAAACGTTTCACTACCCGGATTTAACATGTTGTGCACTAAATTACGGCCCTGATTTTCAAAAACGCGTTGCACAATTGAAGTGATTACACTTTCTAACTCAGGAATAGTATTTGCGACTGGAGCGCGACTTGTTGAGGGATAATAAATAGTGTGATCATTAGGATTCGATCTGGGATTTGACAAAGTTGGTTGTGGCATATTTACGACACCCTGATCGATAGGGTTGGCACCAGTGACCAGACCGCTTCGTGTTTCCGGCATTTTTATTATTATTAATTTTTGTTTAACTTTCTTAAAAACTACGTAATTTTTCTGTTCACTATTTTTAAATATTCTCTAAGTAACATCAAATTAATTTGTTCTTTTATGTTTGTTTCTTTTACATATAGCTTAATTTTTTTATAATTTTGTTCCTTTTTTCTTAAAATATAATTCTTAAATTCGACTTACAATAGTAGCAGCAACATTTCTTATAGATGAATGCAAAGATAATTCTTTATTTTAACACTAGATAGTTTTTTTTTTTTTTTGCTGTGTGTAGTTAATTTTCTGTTTTTTATTGTTGCACTGTAGAAATATTTTACTCTTTGACTGTTGCTGGCGTTCGTTTCTTTTTTTTTTTTCTTCTTCCTCGAGGCTTTTCTTCTGGATCGGGTGGTGCGGCAAGTTCCTACGAACTACCGTTTTGCTCACTGTTTTGGCACTTTTTTGTCACAATTCACTGTGATTCAATATTTCAGTGGGCTACTCCGGGACCCTTAAATTTCACCACAACACGATAATTAGACCGGCAGGTGAAAATTCGAATTAAAATACGCACGGCGGCTATTTAAGGCGACAGGCAGTATTTTTACGTTCGGGAATGCGGCGGCTACTTGAGGCGCAAAAAAGCAAACTTCCACGAAAACTTTTTTATCACGTCTTTCTACCGGTCCCTTCCTGGGCGCCAGTTAAAACTCTATTTGTTGAGTTTTATTAAAAAAAATAATTTTTATTTTGAGGAGAAGCCTCTTCCTTTATTGTTTGCGAAAACTGACTTAAAACAATTTCTATGACTTAATTCTATGCCCTACTGCCATTGGTCATTTTGCTGCATCAGCGAAATTATGATTTCGATGAAGATGTGTGCTATTGCTGGTGGAAGTAATTCCGAGAAATATCTGGGTGTTGATTTCAGATCGAGATGTTGGTCATTGGGTTGCGGAGTGAAACGATAAACATTGGATGGGGAGAAATATTACTTGGAATCGTTGGGAATCGTTCTGCATCCGGCGTATGAGTTGATGTTATTCCAAATCAGCGTGTTTGTCTTTAACTTACATGCACTCGAGGCAGCGTTTCGTTCAGACTTGCATCAATTTATCATAAATTCTCGTTGGATATCAATGCACTGGTGATTACATTCATAACGTCGATGACCCCAGTGTGCCAGTCGACGTCACTCAGTGGCCACATTTGTCGAGTTTTGATTTAGCCGACCCGAATTTTGGACGCCTGGTGGGATCGATATACTCATCGGATCTGATGTGTGGGGTTTGGTTGTCAAAGGCGACATTATCGGCAAACCAGATGAACCACACGCTTAATGCAATTTGGATGAGTGGTCTTTGGTCCAGCCTCAATATTACCTGGATCAGCGCCAGCTATACGTACTTTCGGTGCTCAAGTGTCTGAAGCGGAGCCCACCCTGGAGGGCTCGCCCGAAAATTCTGGAAACTAGAGGCGGTACCCGAGGATGATGTTGTAGATGATGATTTTGAACGGTTCTTTGTAACGACTCACTCTCGAACCAGCGAAGGTCGATACATCGTGCGCATCCCGTGTTCCAGTAAGGCAGCTAGGAGACTCATTTC
This sequence comes from Eristalis pertinax, assembly GCA_907269125.1. Classification (NCBI taxonomy): domain Eukaryota; kingdom Metazoa; phylum Arthropoda; class Insecta; order Diptera; family Syrphidae; genus Eristalis; species Eristalis pertinax. The sequence continues at coordinate 92,118,216 of OU026145.1, forward strand.
GGGTGTAATGCGACAGTTTCACTTCCTTGAACGTCGATTGGCTGGAGATGCTGAATTAAAGGAGAAATACACTGCATTTATGTGTGAATGTGCTGATCTTCGCCATATGGAATATATCGGTCCACCTGGTGACCGTGCAGGCGGTTACTATATTCCACACCACGCAGTAAGATCTAAGTTCAGAGTTGTGTTCAACGTATCAGCTCGCACCAGTACGGGATTCACGCTAAACGATACAAGACGATACAAGACTCTTTGCTCAACATTATGTTTCGCTTTCGTCGTTTTCCTATCGCCCTCACTGCTGATGTTAAGAAAATGTTTCGCCAGATACTGGTAGCTCCAAAGTATCGGCTGTTCCATCGGATTCTGTGGAAGCAGCCGCCGAAAAGAGCTTGTAGCCCATTTATTGCAGTGCGGACTCTAAACCAGTGTGCGTATAACAACTGTGGTGAGGTGGTGGAACCGGTGCAGGTTTTAGCAGCGCGGGGCTTTATATTAAACTGATTTTATGTTGACGATTTTTTGACAAGTTACAACTCCATCCGAAAAGCGGTGTTGCTGGCTACCAACATTAACAAAATTCTATCGGCTGGCCACTTCAAACTTCGTAAATGGAATTCCAATAGTCTCCAGGCGATTTCCGACATCACGAGTCGTCGAGACAGCGTTGGTTTGTGATCACATCATCAACTCCACATCTTCAGTGCTTGGACTAAGATGGGATCCATCAAGCGATTGTCCTTTTGCGTGGAGATCGAGCAACCAGGTAAATCCCCTACGAAGTGAAGTTTACTCGAGGTGGCGGAGCGGTTCGATCCAACCGGACTGCTCGCACGATGACCTGTGCGATCACTGGCAAGAATTTCATTCAGTCGCTGTGGTCAGCGGGCGTTACTTGGGATGCCCCTCTAGCGTCAGAACTGCTAGGAACTTGGCTCACTTTCCGCAATGGACTCCAGGCGCTTAACCGATTCCGGGTGCCTAGATGGCTGGGTATGTCCATCGGAGACGTCACATCAATCCACGGCCAGTACACGAGCTTAAGCAGCTGTGATATATACGAAGACGATTCATCCAAACGAGCCAGCTCATATTTCGCTACTTACTGCTAGCACCAAGGTACCTCCGCTCCAGGGCGCTACCATACCTCGTCTGGAGCTGTGCTCAGCGCACCTTTTGGCAGCAATGATTAAGAACGTCTGTGCTGCACTGGGACTACAGAATGCAGCGCATTATTTGTGGGCGGACTCAAACATCGTGTTGTGTTGGCTACGTAAACACCCCACCACGCCAAAGCCATACGTAGCAAACCGAGTTCGACAAATACAAGAACTTACATCACCCGACCGATGGTATCATGTTTCGTTGAAACAGAATTCAGCTGACTGCGCCAGTCACGGCATCGGAGCGGAAGAACTATTGAAACATCGGTTGTGGCTACATGGACCGAATTGGTTGACTGAGGACTCATTCACTATAGAAGATACGAACAAACTCACAACAGAAGAAGAACAGACTATGTTGGCCGAGGAGAAGATCTCCGTGCGATTGATGGTCGCTATGGCGACACTTGGACGAAAAGGCGAGGTGGTCAAACCATTTTACTCAACGAGAGCTTCAGCTGTATTTATCGCCTTGGCTTTCATCTTGCGGTGGTAGTCCAGCCGTCATCACTTACGTAGAGCTTTGGTCAGTGCTGATGAGATGAACAACACAATAAGGGTCCTTCTGCGCATTGAGCAAGACAACGCATTTTCGACTGAGATTCATCAACTACGCAACAAAGCTAAATTGGCTACTTCTAGCAGATTGTTACGACTCAACTCTTACTTACATAAAAATGGCCGCGTGCGCGTTGTGGGTCGCATTAACAAAGCATCGGTGTAGTTCGACTATCGTTTTCCCCTCATTCTACCGAAGGCAGGGGCGCTCACTTGGTTGCTCATCAAATATGCCCATGATGCACCCTTCACGGCGGTATGCAGCTCATGTTTCAGACTCTCCGCCTGCGGTTCTCGATTTTACATGGTTAACAAGCTGTGAGAAGTTACAGGCACAATTGTGTCATTTGTCGGCGACACAGCGGAGCTACTCTTACGCAGCAGATGACTTCACTGCCCAGGCACAGGGTTGTTGCTACTCGCCCGTTCTCGGCTTCAGGGGTCGATTACTGTGGTCCTTTCACCATTTGGTTTGGAGTTAAGCGATCCCGTGCTACCGTGAAAACCTATATGGCAATCTTCATATGTGTGGTTACAAAGGCCGTACATATTGAGGTGGTAGACAACCGCTCGTCACAGGCATTCTTGGATTCGTTACTGGAAAATCAAAATTAAATCTCAAACAACATTTTAATATGTTGTCGAACAAGAAAATGTTCTACTATTATGATTCGATAATACCACGCGAAGAGAAAAAACTAAGGCGTTTGATTCTCTTATATCGGTTGGAAACTATAAGAGAGCGTGGTCAAATTTTAGAACTTCTAAAACGACAGCACCACTTAGAGCCATTTGCTGATATCTTAGGAATTTAAGTTTCACTTAACAAATTAAGTTGGATACAAAGGTTTGCACGATCCGAAAAAATAGCCAATGTACAAGCTGATATGTACATTGTACAGTACCAGCTTCAACGCCGTCTGTAGAGCGCTGCTTTTCTGCATTGAAAAGGATAAAGACGTACCTCCGAACGTAATCAGGAAAGATTGAGCTATTTTGCTCTTAGACAACTAAAAAAAAACATTTGAAAGAGCTGAAGGAAAGAACTTAACGATATTTACAATCGAGTCATAGATAATTTTGTTACAGTTAATAGACGTTAATAATAAAATCAAAAGATACTATTTGTAAAAAAAAATTTAAATTAGTTTCAATGTTTGTAATTTGCATACAAAATTTCCTTAACTCACTATATTATGCTGTTTGTTCCCGAAAATCGTATGGAAATCGTGCAAAATGAAGTCTCCATGGTGGTCCTATGCCCCTCTACTTAGAGTTACTATTGGATTTAGGTTACGTGCAAGGATTTCTTGCAACATGATTTAAAAATGTCTTTGAAATTCAAAACATGGGTGTCCAAAAAGTCAGCATCGTTTAAACCTCGCTCCGACTCCATTTTCAATATAGATCACAAGCAGTAGGACCATCGAAAAATATAACGTATATCCAAAAATAACGACTTTATGTCTGTACGTTGTTGTACACACTTGTTGTACACACTTTTTTTTCTGCTGACTTTGAGCATTTAACTTAATTATCTTCTATTTGTTCTGAATTCCTTGAAGATCCACTCATTCTCTTCATGCAATGCAAAATATTTTAATATTTGTTTTGGGTGAGCGATGAGCGGTTTCTGCTTTTTCATTATATAATGCTGGATGCAATTTTTATCCGGTATCGATAAAAATATTCTCTGTGCCTTCTGGGTTTGCATCAACAAATTGCTAGACATCGATATACGAAATGTTGTTTACTATTACGGACAGCTGTGAATATGTACACCCTATGATAAAATGATTGGCTGCAATTGGTACGTTGAACATTGATAATCTGGTGGACTGTTGTAGAGCTCAAACCCATGATTTTGATTTTCAACAAATTGTCATTCCAAATTGTTTACATAATTTCAAAATTGTTTGTTGGGTCCTAGATTTGCAGTATTCTTTATAGAGCTTTTTTTCGCCATGAGCTAAAATTAAGTAATTGGGCTCTATTGAGATCGAATCGAGATCGTTAATATTATTTTGTTCGATATATTTGTAGCGTATAACATATATTGAAACATTAGAATAAAGTATATAAACAAAATACGGTATTAAGCTCAAATATCATCAAGTTAATCCATTCATCCACATTTAAGTACAACAACTAATTATGTGTTACGTCATAATTAAAAACCATTATAATACATGGTCTTCTTATTTGCTATAATCCAGATATGAAATAAATATATAATGAATGATGTACTAAATACCCATTACTCTATTGCAGATATTTTTTAAAGGATTCTACACTTTCCTTTTTACACAAATTGTAATATAATCTACAGTTTTAAGCGAAAAACAGTTTTTTCAAAAAGCAATGTTTCAAATATATTGTATGAAAACCAAATTATAGCTTAATATATTTTTTCCAAAAATGTATGACTACTTTGAATAATAAGATAAGATAAGAATATATACGTAAGAATTTATACAAAACAAATGTAAATTATACTGTCAAATCTATAACAATATCGCGTCCAGTATATAAATTTCTTAAAATACAAATACAAATATTAAGCTTTGTCTTCAATACCATAACTGTTTTTATACATTTGTTTTTCCTTTTTAAGTATAGCAGCTCTTATTAGTTGCTTCATGTATTGTCGTTGGCTTTTTCTGCATTTTGAAGTAGTGATAGAGTATATGTACAGATATATACGTAATTACATTATCCCACTCACGCAAAACAAAATGTCCTGACAAATCATTTGTTGAACTATTTTCAAATAAGATCTACAAATAATAGTATTTATTAATAATACTTCAAGAAAAGAATGATTCCTTACACCCCATTATTAATTATTATTTTGTAGTATTATACATGTATCAATGCAATAGTAAAACAATACAATTTAAACATCCTAAATATACCTAATATACACCAAATCCTGTCATAATTTATAACCCGACACACACAAATTACTATGTTCCCTTCCTTAACAAAAATCGTTTGTTTTCGCCTTTTTGACATTTGAATTTTCAGATTGACTTAAACGAACGTCGCTCGCGACGTGATATGTCACCACAAGGTCGGAAAAGAGTGGCTGGTATGGTTGCACGTGACTATAGAACAGTTTCTGGCATTGGGCAGAGTTATCATAATCAGGTTTGAAATTGTGTTAAGACAATTTTTTTTACATATTTAATATATATGCGACTTAAATAAGTATGTTTAGATGACATTATAGACAAACAAATAATCTACAACGGGGAATTTTACGACTTTTTAAAGATAGAAACCAGTTAGTATAATGTCCAAATATACAAAGAAAACACCAGTCACCAGCGCAACACGACATCATAATTAATTATATTAAGGATTAAATTATAATTAACATTGTACGATCAAAAATTACATTCAGTTAATCAATAGCAACTAAAACCCACAAACCCAAGTACCAATACCTATACCAATACGATAAAGATATATATTATTAATTTCTTTTCAGAAATTTAATTCAATAATTTAAAAAAATATGTAATATATTATATGTATACATAGATCTAATAGCAGCATGATTATATTCCGTTGTTTATTGCATTATATGTGGTGCTAGTTCTTAATTTGAAAATGACTGGCAGCGGCTAAGATTAATATACTTATTTTATACCTAAGATTATTGGATAAATGGTTTGTTATGTGAATCCGTGATGCTGAGCTTTGCTTTTGAAGTTATAATACTCCACCATTTGATAAATGGTCGTATTCCGGTTGTAATGTCAACTTACAAAAGTCAGTGTTGCGAAAATTGTGCCGTGTTTCTTGTGAGCAATCAACGGTTGTATTCGCTAATCTAACTAACAAGAGTAGTTATTATAATATTATTTACAATATAAACATATTTACAAAATCAAAAAATATTAGAAAACTCGATAAAAGTTGATTGAAATCGCAGGAACAATTGAGCACTGTTTGCATTGCATTTTCATAATAACACAGTTTTTCTTATGATAAGTAATTGCAAAATAAATCTTTGTCATGCATCAAACAAAATGATATTTACGTATTTTTGGTGCTTTTGGACACATTGCAAGTTTAACAGGTCTCAGGTCAAAATTATGAGCTTTTTAATGAAATGAATAAATTCTTTGAAATTAATATATATAAATGTAAATATAAACAAATGTGATTACTTTTCTGATTACAATGTTCTGTTACGCGCAATTTGTTTGGCTATTCTATATATGGGACTTTATATTTCTAGAAAAAAAATAAGTGAGATACCTTGGCCTGATTTTAAAAGGACGTGTGGCGAATATTCCAATTCATACGCCCTTAAATCTATCTACATGTCTATCGTACGTACATTGTTCTGTTATATAGTGTCCGTTATACATGAACTCTGTGGTACGTCTAGAAATAAAGTCATTTGCAAGATTTATGATAAAAATTAATGGAATGGAATCTTGACATATCTAACAAGATGTGACTTAATTGGTTTAGATACTTTAGAAAAAAGACTAAGATGCAATGAATTAATGTTCATTCGTGACATTTTCTCGTATTTGTCCTGATAAATTTTTCAAAACGTTATGTTTTATGAACCGGCAAGAATTCGTCGAATACAAAATTTCTTACACCCACCAAATCACTTGCATAATTATGGCTTCAATGAACCGCTCAGTAAATGTATTATGTAGCAAATTTGTGTAGAAATTTACTCATGTGATAAAAGAAAGCAGTATTCCAAATCTCTGACAATTTCTATTAATCTACAAATTAATTTACTTATATATGTAATTATCTATTACTGAATTTATTTATTCTTATATTTACTTTTATATTGTTAGAATATGTTTAACTAATTAAAATTTCTGGTGTGTCCCGACGTCTACTCAGGATTTTTAATGGATTGATCTTGAAGGAGCAATCCCCTTCAGTGCACCACCTCTCACAAGTTACTGACAATGCATGTAGGTGTATTACTGCCATACTCTTAATCTCTTAATCTGTTTTTGAAGTCATAATAGGACTGCAGGCTCTGCTATCATAACTCAATTAGTTTTAAATCAGTTAAAGATATTAAATTATTTTAACTTGTTTACGGGTTTTCTTTGAATGTAGCTGGTATATGCCGTTTTCTGATGTTTGTTTGGGAACAATTTTCGTAATCACACAAAACGTTTAAAATAATATATTTATTATTATTATTCTTGAGGATACGCTACACCGCGATCTCTCTCATGTGCAATGCCCTGTTAGAATGCGGAGGTTATTTTTAGACATTAGATATGGCAGCACGATTGTCTGACAATATTGCTATGTAGCAGTTGGTGTAGTTTCTATCAAGATTGAAGATGCTGGTGTGTTTCCCCATGTGGTCCAAATACTCCTGCCCCTGTTTCCTTCATCAGTTCTTGATCCATTCATATACCATTTTACCGTTTTGCTGCTCAGTCTGTGGACTATGGATTCATCCAGTCCTTTTTGGTGTTGAGCTTGGTTAACTTTTTTGTTTTATTTGAACATTCTGCAACCACCAGATGCAATGGAGTCAGCTCTAATAGGACATCCATGTGATGCAGAGACATGCCAACATTTGAACCTTGCTGAGTTTTTCCCTCGCACTGAACTAATTAGTGACTGTGACAATAGCTATGAACATTCATCTTAGGATGCTTGGAATGCATCCCCAGGATTTACCGCTAGGTTTCCACAAATCATTAAAGTCGTCCTCCTGGTTATCTCTTCCGTATGTCTTTTCCAGATGAGTTTGCTGTCTAAGATGACTCCTAGATATTTCACCTCATTTACTGAGGGTTGGTTTTTGTTTTTGCCGGATTAAGAATTACCCCTGCCGACAGGCACCAATTCTCTCTTAGTCCCCATTCGATGATGTCGCATAGGGTCTGCTCCATCCCACCTATGGCTATGATGACTCTACCATCATCATATGCCTGACATTTTTTATGTAGTGGTTAGTTAGTATTTCTAGAAGTTCTTCTACAACTTGGGGACATCCTCTTGTTGTGTTGACTTTCATTATACCTTCTGATGTATGCGTCTCAGCTGTTGTCGTGCTCAGAAGTTCATACCTCCATTTTGATACTGTTCGGTTTACTTCCTTCTTGTCCAGAGTTTTGATAATCGCATCATGGGATGTGTTGTCAAATGCTCCTTCAATATCCAAAAGTGTACATATAACTATTTATTTCGGTTTAAGAGCGCTTTCAATAGATTCTTTCAGTTGGTATAGCGCAGTTTTTGTGGATCTGCCTGCTCTGTACGCATGTTGACAGTAATGAAGAGGGGTTACAGTAAGCACTTCCTCTCTTAGCTAGTTGTCTAGAACTTTTTCCATCATTTTCAGTAGAAATAATGTAAGGCTGCTCGGTTTGTACGGCTTAGTCGCTGTACGCGGTAGGCTTGGGTCTTTCTTCCCCATCTTTGGAATAATCACTGCCTTGGATATTTTCCACTGGTTTGGTATATATCCCAGTGCTAGGCAACTTCTTGCTATTATTGAAAGGATGAAAGGTATATTACCTTTTTGGAGTTGGGCTGGTATAATTTCGTCTACCCCTGGAGAGTTTAATGACTGAAACGACCGTATTGCGCATTCCAGTCTTCCTTCGGAGAATATCTCTCTCGCAACTCTCCAGTCCATAACCCCTAGTCTTGGCAAATTGGTTCCTAAACTGTCAGTATGTTGACTACTGCCCGGCAAGTGAGTTTCTAGTAGAAGTCTTGCCCTCTGTATCCTTATTATATATATTTAGCTGAGCGCCATTTTGTAGCTTTGCCTGTCTCCGTTACGTTTGGCCGCATTAACAGCTTGCGTGTTTTGGCCCGCAGATTTGATAATTTGTTGCTCCATCATGGTACTCTCTTCCCCTTAGAGTCCGTGCTTATTAGACAACTTGCTTCAAACGCTGTTGTGATAGCTTTGGTTGTGGCCTCTACAATATGTTCTAACTCCATAAAGTGGGCTGGAGCTCTTCTGATATCAATGTGCTCGAGATTGCTTCCTAGCTTTTAATAGCTAAATAATCTTGCCCAACATTTCTAAGTGTAATTGAAACGATAAATAATTAAATTACTCAACTGTTAAGAAATGTAATATTAATTTAATTATAACCAGAACTTTGTATTTCAACCTATTTATGATATTACAATATTGGAAACTAGAAATTTGTTCAGAATCGAATGGTTTTAGTTAGTAATTAGCGATGAGACAATTTAAGTTGATTGCCTTTACGTATGTTTCGAAACAGCTTGTAATGTTTATAAAATAAGATACCCGACAAAAATGGACGTTCCATCGGCAAACATGCCTACGAGAATACTTTCACAAAGATGGGATATACAAATGTAATGATGTTGGTATGCTATAATTAAATTGGTTAACAGAGGGTTTGTCATTACCAATGATAAGAATGAAAAATTCGTATTATTTTGATAATTCATACAGATGTAAAAACTGTATATCTAAGAGAATTATTCCAGTTTACTCCATTTCCACGAATTTATCAGCTATGTGTTGCAATGCTTAAGTTGAATAGGTGAATTGAGCTGTGGCTGCAAAGAAAGCCGAATTGAAAGCTTGATAGAATATAAGTGGTTTGTAAAGGGTCTCCTAAAATTAACTCAATATTTAAATTTAATTGAACACACAGTTTTTTTTTGTTTTTTAAAAAACTATCTTAACTATGTCCGTGACTTTACGGACACGTGCACCAGGCCGTATATGTTATGTATATGCCTAACATATATAATTTATACGCCGTAGTGCACCTTTTTTATTTTTGTTTTTTATTACTGTTCATCTTCTCTATGCACTGTCATGCAGTTTCATTTGTTATGTTAATTGATTTTTTTTAGTTAGACCTGTTGATAGCTTTCTTAAATTTGCAAGTCTTATCCACGACCCGAATTGGTATTCCGGAGTTTTCAACAACACTCTCATGCACTGCTTCGATATTGGCATTATTTAAGCGTTAAGCATCTCCAACTGATACAGTCGCCCTGAACTTTTCAATTAATCTCTTTAAAGTTGAGAAAGTTATTATGAACGCAGTAGTGGTCTCCAAACATTCATTATTTTTGAGATATTATTGAAAATGGAAAACTCGTCGATGTATAGAGAGACACACTTTTCTTATCAACCCGAAACAATCAGTTGTCAAAATAGTTTTTTCATTTATGCCAAAAATTTACTGCACAAATGGCAAAAAATTTTGAGTTAATTTTGGGACCGTCTTTACTAAAGAAGATTGACAATCATCAAAAATACATGCGTGGTATTCAGTACCCGCAACATTGTGTTACTGTGAATTTTGTAATTGTATTTTTGTATTTTCTGAATACAATGGAACTTCGCTATAGAGCAATGTAGATACTAATGTGGTGTCAATGTGGAGTATTAATAATATTACTATTATGAGGAGACTTTAGTAAAGGATGCCATTTTTCTTGAGACAGTACAAACATGTTTTCATTAGAGTTTACTCTCGAATGTTGACCGCTTAGTTTTCTACGATTAATTGTACTATTTTTCACAAGATGGAATTTAATAAGGACAGATATCTGAATACGTTTCCATACTCCGCATAATTTTTTTAAGCATTAGAATAGTTATAAAAACCTTTTCGGTAGCAGCAGATGATTTTTTTCTGCTTCTCTCTATATTTACTCACACATGCGTTACATGATTCTGATACCAAACACTGAGAATAACAATACAAAAATCTTCCGATATTCTGAATTATCATCATAATTCAATAAATTAACACAACATTCATTTTTCGGCTATTGTTTTCTACTATGTAAAGAAAATTAGATATACCACATAAGTTGCAATTCGGCAAAGATTAAGTATCTTAAATTAGTAAACAGAAAAAATATCAAAGAGAAATTTATTTTTTTATTAAAAAAAAGTCGATGCCGGACCACAATTTTCGAAGAATTTGGCAGCACACTGAAATGAATTTAGCATGCCTGGAATTACATTGCATACAATGTTACCCGTTGATATTAATTCATTATTGATCTTCAGGTGCAGATTCTATTTCCTCCAGTTAAGTACACTCGAGCAATACTCATTTTATCGTAGCTTGTCGCAATTCAAGTCTCCGAAATGAGTGCAATATCCGAATTTTCACAAATTAAGATACTGACAAATGCAAGCTTACTTGTAATGCTTTTCGCATTTCAGGTTATATTATTAGAGTTGATTTGCGTGATTATATACATACATATGTACTTTGTCTTTTGCTCAGATTTCGTTTGACACGCACTGTCCATGAGTACTACTTCGTTCAGGAGAGAGTCAATTTAGTTAAAAGGAGATCATTATTAGAAGATGTATACGATGTGTGTAACATCTTCGGTCTGAGGTTGTTAACGTTGTTCATGAATGTAGGACGGGAATAATAGTACCTCATCGTCTCTGAGAGGTGAATGTGTGTGAGCGAATCGATCCGACAGTGATACAATATGTGGCCTATGGTAATTTGCACATTTGATAACCTGTGTAGTAAGGCAGACACTAGAGAGGCCAGCAATGCATCGCATCATGCTATTTTATAAATATAACCGTGTAAGTGGAGCATATGAAGAGCTTTTGTCACCGGATCGCTTTCAGTCAAATTCCCAAAAAATTCGATAAGGAAAGTTCGGTTTTAAGTATTCTGGCGATTTCGCTGGCACCCCATTTTCCTACCTACCTAAGTGTTCGAAACACACTTCTTTTCCTCAGTTTAACATGTGGTACATTTATAATATATATTATATATAATTTATGTACACAAATAATATATAAAAAGAAACTAAACTCTAAACACAAACAGAAAAGGATATCTTCACCTACAGTACTGTATTGTTAGCAGTACTGTACTACTAGTGCAACTGGAGAAACTCTGGATATTTTGTCATCTAAGTATGAATTAGGACCATTGTAATATTACATTTTAAAACTGTTTTTGTACTGTTATCATTGGAAATTAGTTTTTTTGTACATAGTTAAAGTTTTTTCATATTTTCTAAATTAAATTTCTGAGGATCGTATGGACAATTTTATATTTGTCCATGAATATATTTAAGTTCGTTCTACTTATGATTAAAAATAAATATTAGGTGTGTAAGGTATATGCATATATGTTTCTACAATACTATGGTTTCTTTTTAGGCAATAAACATAATAAAAAAAATATAGCATACACTCATAAACAAGACATTAAGCTGTGAGAGGAGTTGTGTTCAATTGATAACACGTACAAAACAACTTAAATGTGCTTTAAGTATCATTTGCGTACACCATTATACTCACTGTTCTTTTCTCTATATGCTATTCAAAATATGCAGTATAAATTATTCGAAATAATGGGTAGAAGGTAGGAATTTAAAGGGGGTCACGTCTACTGACGCAAACAAATCGTAGTAAATACAAGCTTGATTAATCAAAGTCTAAAATACTGACCTTCATGCTTTTCGGTCGAACCAATAATCGCATTTTATGGCGCCCTATAATTTCAAAACTTGTTATGGTAACTCTAAACATACAACCCTGTGAATTCCAGTACATAATTAAATTACCTCAATCTGATGTTTAATCAAACATTAGCTATTACACCTTTTTTAATTTTAGGGGCATTTTATATTCTCTGATCAATACTTTTCTACTTTTCAGTAAGAAAAATCATTATTGATGATTGTATTGTACTAGTATACATAATATCATTCCGGAAATAACTCAAATACAGGGTTTTCCAAATGTTATGGTTAATCGACTGAGAGGATGGAAATTATAATATCTGCTGTTTCAGAATATCTCTAAATCATAAAGTTTTTCATCAGCATCAGCTTCAGTTTCCCATTTTTTTTTTCGAAATGATGTACTATGATTCTCACAAAAAAATTAACTAATCTCTGTCAAAGTCAATGCCTGGTGTACACGAATTGCCTACAATATTTTATTTATACAATAAATCGACATTTGATACAACCACTCCGTTTCAAAAGTGCGGACCGGAATCCTTTCTCGGTCGGTTTATCACAACGTGTGTAACACCCTGTGTATATAAGCAAAACATACCCCTTGTAATTGAAACAAGCGAATTTACATACAGTATATTGTTGTAAAAGCAGTAAAAGTACGAAACTCAAGTCTTGGTCTATTGTGCGGATTGGCATTTTTATTAAACTAGAAGTTCAGAAGCTGCAGTAAAGGACTATATTTATTTGTAATCTTTTCTTTCGTAAAATCTAGTTGACTACAGTATCTGCAACGGCACTCCATACGTATCTTAAAATATTTGTATATTGTATTAAATCTCTCGCTTAAGCTCTTCCTTCACTATTTACACTATTAAATGCATCCTTACATTTCGAGTGGATGTGTATTTTATATTTAAGTATACTTTTGTTGTCTTTTTTTTACTACTGCTTGATGAATTGGTCATTGATATTATGTGTATATATTAAGTGACTGAACTTATAAAAGACTTATAAAAAGGTTTCATATTGACGAAATACTGAAATTGCATTTATTTATTTTTGTATTTTACTATTTACTTAATTAACAACAATAGCTTCCTGTGGCATCGACGGGAACTTATACACGTCGAAATGACAGCGGTAGCATAATCCTGGGTCAACGTAGTCATTCGGCAGCACCAAACGATAACTATCATAATAGCTACTATCGCAGTAGTAGTCCTCGTCGTGGATCATTATCGCCACCGGACGATAGCTACATAGACTATCCAGTTCTTCCAATTCATTCGACATCGTATAATTCCACGTCGCAACAACGTTTTCAATCGCGTTCAGCAACTGCCACACCAACTGGATCGCCCAAAAAGAGACAACTGCCACAGGTAATTACTATAATATTTAGACATGACTATGAAATTCACATCTTATTTATTTTCACTTATTGATTTTTATGGCAAATCAAAAGGATAAGAAATGAACACATTTAATTATCAGAAGGATTTATTTGTCCAGATTCTGATAACAATACTATATCCTAATTTTAGCGGGTTTTTTTATATGAATAAAATTTTTAAATTCTTCCATTCGAACTTATCAAACATTTTCAAGTAGGCAGATGAATCGATTCGTGATAAAGTGTTCAGTCTCACACCGGATGTATATCCTCCCCTCTACGTGTGTCCTATTATTTTAAACCCAAATACAGTGGCCGGATCTTATAAGAAGATATTTCAGAAATCAAAAAATTGTAGCTGTTTCATTAAAAAAAAATTTTTTTGAACCAAGTTCGGCCTTCCTGAGTACAGATCTTCTAAACTATTTCAAAACTGACCCAACTTGGGCAATCCTGCAGGAGATCTCAACATTACTCCTCCCATCACTAGTGAAAAACACCCCAAGATACCTGAACGTCCCCACCTGCTTGGGACTTCACTAACATGTAGAGTGCATTAAGCAAGCGTTCTGGAAATTACCATTACCTCTGATTTGTCCTCATTAACCTTCATTCCATCTGCAGATGCGGTAACAAACCTGTCTAGTGCGCGCTGCAGTTCCGTCTGGGATAATGTGAGGGTGGCTAAGTCATCTGCAATAGGAAGACGACTTACCCTAAACTCTCCCAATGTGAAACATTCCTCTCATCGGCTGCGCTGCAACAACGCGAGGTGACAAGACGGACGCTTGACGAAATCCTCAAAAGAGGACCATATATCATATTCTCCTGCAGAGCACTCCAGAGTTTACCTCGAGACACTCGGTCGTACGCCTTTTCCAAATCTACAAAATAGCTGTAGATTGGCTTGGCATACTCCCAAGCCTTCTAGAATACCATTCCAAGAGAGAATAGCTGGTCATTTGTACTTCTACTGGGACGAAAGCGGCTACTGGGATCCCCCATCATGGATTCGACTATATCTCTAGACCGCGCCTCCTTAGCGTAGACTTTCACCACAATTTGCCAACCGCACGGTGTCTCACCGCGTTCCCAGGGCACCTTTATGATACGGCTCTGTCGTAAAACTCCCACTTTACCCATTGCTTTAGGCATGGGTTCTTTTCTCACCACCAGCCGCTACTCCAAGCCGCTTCACTCCACAAATATCCCTTGGAGAGGCAATGGCATCTGTTGAAAACAGTCACCATTCTTTCTCTACCCCAGATTAAGCGGTATCCATTTGCCAGGTTTGGGATGCACGAAAAATTAATTTCGCACACCCCAAACCTGTTGCCCGCTCGCCATCACGAGGAGGTCAGCTGGCAGGGCAAGGGCATATGAAATAAATTATATCTATTCTGTTTACTTTCTGTAAAACTACACAAGAACTCTTCGAGAGCACACCATACAGTTGTGTTTCTTAAAACACATGAGGCCTTTCACCTGACTTAAAACGCATATTCTAAAAACTAGGTTTTCTACGATTAACTTTTGACATTATCCTTATAACATGTTTTTGTTTGATTAATATTGGTTCTAATTTATTTAAGTAAGTACCACCCCAGCAAGAAATACCATACTGCAGCTTCGATTTTAATAAGCCATGGTACAACATCATTAAAACTTGACGATTACAGTAGAGATTGACAAAATAGATTTTCCTGACAATCCTATTAATATATTGTTTTAGATACTTTGTGTGATCACTCCCAGCGAGATTATGGTCCACAATAAAACCTAGATATTTGAAACTGTCAACACATTCAATCTTAAAACAACCATTACTACAACGGACATTACCATTGAAAAACTTAGCACAATGATTACTTGGACCATCTCAGCAAAAGCGTCAGCAACTAGGTAACTAGGCGCGGCTGGAACGTTGAACTTCCATTCCGTCCCCAAGGCGTTAATTTGCTCGATTGGAAGTCTGTCCTTCCATTGTTCGCTGTTCTTCTTTAATTCCGCATTCGCACTGACGAAAGTTGTTGCATTGTCGCTCCAAAGCACTTCGCACGCACCGCGGCGGCCCGTGAATCGCTATCTAATTATCGTGTTGTGGTGAAATTTAAGGGTCCCGGAGTAGCCCACTGAAATACTGAATCACAGTGAATTGCGACAAAAAAGTGCCAAAACAGTGAGCAAAACGGTAGTTCGTAGGAACTTGCCGCACCACCCGATCCAGAAGAAAAGCCTCGAGGAAGAAGAAAAAAAAAAAAAAGAAACGAACGCCAGCAACAGTCAAAGAGTAAAATATTCCTACAGTGCAGTAATAAAAAAAAAGAAAATTAACTACACACAGTAAAAAGAAAGAAAAACTATCTAGTGTTAAAATATAGAATTATCTGGTGTTGCATTCATCTATAAGAAATGTTGCTGCTACTATTGTAAGTCGAATTTAAGAATTATATTTTAAGAAAAAAGGAAAAAATTATAAAAAATGTAAGCTATATGTAAAAGAAACAAACATAGAATAACAAATTAATTTGATGTAATTTTAGAGAATATTTAAAAATAGTGAACAGAAAAATTACTGAGTTTTTAAGAAAGTTAAACAAAAATTAATAATAATAAAAATGCAGGAAACGCGAAGCGGTCTGGTCACTGGTGCCAAGCCTATCGATCAGGGTGCCGTAAATATGCCACAAACCACTTTGTCAAATCCCCGATCGAATCCTAATGATCACACTATTTATTATCCCTCAACAAGTCGCGCTCCAGTCGCAAATACTATTCCTGAGTTAGAAAGTGTAATCACTTCAATTGTGCAACGCGTTTTTGAAAATCAGGGCCGTAATTTAGTGCACAATATGTTAAATCCGGGTTGTGAAACGTTTACTGGAACTGATCAAATGATCAATCCAGAACATAGGCTAAATTTGTCTGAACTGGATAAAATTCCGGATGTAGTCCGAAGTTTGAGTGAATTTTCAAGAAACCCTGGAGAATTTAGCTCCTGGAAGAAAAGTGTCGAAAGGATTCTAGAAATATACGAACCATTTAAAGGAACACCCAAGTATTACGGGATAATAAATGTTATTCGTAACAAAATCATCGGCAATGCTGACATTGCTCTCGAATCCTACAATGTCTCGCTGGACTGGAAAGCGATATCAAAATGTCTAGCGATGCATTATGCTGACAAGAGAGATCTCGGTACTTTGGAGTACCAAATGACACTCCTTGTTCAGGGGAACAAGACACTACAGGATTTCTATCAAAGTGTGTACTCACACTTGTCATTGATCTTGAACAAGCTAGCTTGTATGGAAGTCGGTATGGAAGCAATGTGATTTCTTACCCAAACCTATCGCGACAAGGCTCTCGATACATTTATACGTGGACTAAGAGGCGATCTCCCAAGGTTACTAGGAATAAGAGAACCTATGGATTTACCACATGCACTACACCTGTGTTTGAAGCTGGAAAATCAGAACTACAGAACCAGTCATCGCTTTATAAAACAAGTACCAAGGGAAAACGCAAGTAATCAAACAAGAAATCCTAGTGTCCAAGCTCAGCATACATCTCAGCGTCATTAGATCAACAAATACCAGCAGAAGAACTACCACATATCCACTGATGAGAATCAAGCTAACTACGAGCAGATGTATCTCTCACAAGCAGCATGCCTTGATCAAACCCAAAGGGAATATCCAGATCATCATTATCAGTCAACAACTAAAAATTAATCAAATGAAGTGGTCGATTGCACTGATATTAATTTTTTAGATTAACCTCCTCTTCGTTACCTTACTTCGAAGTAAGGACGAAGAGGGGTGACACCATGAAAATATTAATTGATACCGGCTCAAATCGAAACTACATTCAGTCAGGTTTACATGACAAACCTATACCCAACAAAAACTGTTTTTACGCTAACTCAGTCGGAGGAAGCATAGAAATAACTCACCACGTTAAAACCAATCTTTTTAGACTAAAAGATCCCGTCATTAAGTTCTTCCCACTCCCCACTCTTAAATCATTTCACGCTATCTTGGGTAATGACAGTCTTAAGGCTTTGTCTGCAAGCTTATGCGAAACTCGCAAAACCCTTAACGGTTCTACTTCGTGGTGAAGATGGTAAGGTTTCTAAAAATCAATAGATTTAAACCCCGAAGCACTTGAAGCCCTAGACAAAATTAAAACATCTTTGACTTCACAAGATGTTATGCTTTCTTACCCCGACTACAGCAAACATTTTGAGTTAACCACAGATACCTCTGGTTATGCAATTGGTGCAGTACTTGCTCAGAAAAACAGGCCGATAACATTCATTTCCCGGACATTGAGCAAGACTGAAGAACATTACGCCACAAATGAAAAAGAAATGCTTGCGATTATTTGAGCTCTAAATTCATTAAGAAACTACCTTTACGGTTCTGCTCATATTGCAATTTTTATCGACCATCAGTCTCTTACGTTTGGTCTTAGTAACAAAAACAATAACAGTAAGATGAAAAGATGCAAGGCCATCTTAGAAGAATACAATTATCAACTCAAGTACAAACCAGGTAAATGCAATATAGTTGCAGATGCATTATCACGCCCACCACAAGAAACTCACTTCAACTCGCTAACACCAACAGTTCATAGCGCACATAGCGTTTCATAGCAACAATGCTTTCAAAAACCAAATCCTTATTGACATTGGTAAAAATTAAACCTACAGTTTCAAAATTGTATTTCCTACTTACCACCGCCAGCATAAAACCGAACCAATTGACAGATTTACTAAAAAAAGGTTTAAACCCTTCAGTAATAAATGCAATTTTAACTACTGAAAGAATTATGGGAACGATTCACGAATTATACCCATCACATTTCCGTAACTATCAAATAAGACTTACAAGAATGCAAGTTGAGGATCTAATAAATGAAAATGACCAGGAAAATATAATAATAGATACCCATCGGCGAGCGCATAGAAATGAAAAGGAAAATAAAGTGCAAATCATGGAACGCTACTATTTTCCAGCAATGTCTAGGAAAATAAGACAAATCATAAAAAAATGTACCATTTGCGAGGAAAATAAATATGAAAGACATCCGAACAAACCAGAACTTCAGCCAACGGACATCCCTCAATATCCCGGTGAAGTAATTCACATTGATATTTTTTTAACCGAAGGCAAACTTGTTCTGACCGCTTTAGATACATTTTCAAAACACACTCAGACCAGAGTCATAAAGTCAAGAGCAGTAGAACATATCAAACAGCCACTCAGGGAATTTTTATATTCTTTCGCCATCCCAAAAGTAATTGTGGTAGATAATGAAAAGTCCTTAAATTCAATTTCCATTAATTTCATGGTTGAAAATGAGCTAGGAGTAAAAGTCTGTACGACACCACCTTATACTAGCTCAGTGAACGGACAAGTTGAACGTTTCCATTCTACACTTGCCGAAATTATGAGATGTCTGAGAGCGGAAAATAAACATACAACTTTTGAGGAATTATTAGGTAAGAGCGTTCATGAATATAATTCTACTGTGCATTCTGTCACAAGAAAAAGACCTCTAGAAGTATTTTTTGGCAAAAGAGTATCAACAAATCCAGAAGATTTTGAAAAAGGTAGGCAGGAAAACATTGAAAGAATCAAAAAGAAACAATTAATCGATTTAACGAATCATAATAAAAATAAGCACCCAATTAAAATGTATCACCCAGGAGAGGTAGTTTATGTAGCCATAAATAGGAGATTGGGCACAAAAGGAAATTGTTAAGGAAAACCGTAACACTACTACTCTAACCGAAAGCGGTAGAACAGAAAAAACGTATACGTAACTTAAATATTATATATTGTTTACAGGCTCTTGATAAAATTTGCGAACTCCGAGGTACAAACACTCGACTATAGTAACTCCCAAACTCATCCATGAAGTAGATATTCAGCAGTATAAACATGTGGTAGACGACTTGGAGCGACATGCTAAAACCGACATTAGCAAAAACGAATCCTTACTCCAAATCCTTACTTCAAAAATTGTACATGAAATCGAAGAAATCAAAAGTCACCTCGAGCGACTTACTCCTATCGGTAGGAGAAACAAGCGTTCTTTGGATTTCATTGGCAGTGCTTGAAAGTGATTGGCAGGCAGTCATGACCACGCTGACTTCGAAATTGTCCAACAAAAAATTAATAACATTTTAGAAAATAATAAAAATCAAGTCATAACAATATCAATCGAAAAATAATGGAAATTGTGATGGTACAAATAAAATCATAAAAAGTATTCAAGATAATACAAATGTTACTGCTAGAAGTGAACTGTTTATGAAATTAAAATTAAAATTAGATATTGTTAAGCAAGAAATTATAAATATCTAATACGCAATAAATTGGGCTAAAGCCGGCGTAATAAATACATTTATTCTGTCAGATAAAGAACTAAACATATTAAAAAAATGTATTAGTAAGACAAAATATTCCATTATTAAATCTGGAGGAGGTAGTAGATTTTTGAAATGCAAAAACGGAACAATAATTATATACATTTTAGATTCGCCAATAACAGAAAAAGAAAATTGTAAGAAATTAATGTTAAAATCAGTAAAAATGAATAATGTTGTAAACAAACTACTTTTGAAAATATCCTCCAATGTAATGATAAAACTATTAGGAATAAGAAAAGAATGTAAAATGATTAATTTTCTGTCACTATGTAATAAAAACAATGTAATAGATATAAGTAACAGTTTATGTATTCCTAACCTTTTGAAAAGCCGTATTGCCATTTGTCCTAAAACCAACAGTCACCAGATTCCGGAGATCGAACAATTTTTCCCAGACACACTATTCCTGAATCAATTCAATGGAATAATCGACATCAACAACAACGAGATGAAACTAAGCGGAACCTTCATGATTCGTTTCCATAACTCTATAATAAGGAGCGAAGGGCACACCAACACCTCAGAAGAAATCTCTGACTCAAAACCTTTACCAGCCATTTTAGAAAATTGAAAATGGGCCTATGGACATCCAGCAACACCTGTCCTTAGAAATGGTAAAATAATTGAATGTCAACATCAACTCATACGCCGGATGCAGAACGATTCCCAACGATTCCAAGTAATATTTCTCCCCATCCAATAAACAATCGTTTCACTCCGCAACCCAATGACCAACATCTCGATCTGAAATCAACACCCACATATTTCTCGAAATTACTTCTACCAGCAATAGCACACATCTTTATCGAAATCATAGTTCGCTGATGCAATGACCAATGGCAGTAGGGCAGGGAATTAAGTCATAGAAATTGTTTTAGTTCAGTTGATTTCTAAAAAAACAAAGGAAGAGGCTTCTCCTCAAAATAAAAATTATTTTTTTTAATAAAACTCAACACCCAGAGTTATAACTTGTACGTCGTCTTGCTGTCGCCGCTCGTGTTGATGGTGGTTATTTTCCGTGAACAGACATGATAATGACGATCTTGTCTGTTCATGACTGCGACTCTTAACAATTAGTATATGATAAAAGGGTAACATCAGCTAATGCTGTGATTTCACCCTTAAAATAATGAATAAATAATGAATCCCGCATTTAAGAGCAATGTATGGTTTCCCACGTCAAAAGGTTTAGTAATGTCTATAAACAAGCAGGAAGGAATTTCGTGTTCAGACTAGAATATATGTATCTCTCCAATCAATTTTAATAAATCACTTTTAGTAGATCTACAGTTCCTAAAACCATATTGAGATTCGCAAAAAATGCAAGCATTCCAGATATTATGCTCTTTCAAAGGCTTTTAAAAAAAAAACTGATAAGATAGATATCGGACGATAATTGTTTAATGACATTCTACCATCTTTCTTGTGGGGTGGTATTACTAGCGCTGTGCATCAGGAAAAACGCCGACAAAAACATAACAAAAAAAATATAACTTAGAACATCTGAAATCTGGAAAGCTATGTTTTTCAATAATTTGCTTGAGAGATTCTCATAATAAACATAGAGTTGGACATTTTAAGCGAAACAATTATTCTTTGTATTTCAAGTGGAGTGAACTCTTCAAAAAAAAAGCTTCAAGATTGATAACGAGATTCTAATATGCAATTGTCACATGGAGTATTGTCATCATTTGTTCGATAAGAAAAGAAGTTAGAAAAGAAGTTATTGAACAGGTTAGCAACTTCCAGAGGCTCAGAGACAATAGAATTATTATTGTTTAAAACAATGTCAACCCTGGACTTATTTTTGTTAAGAGTTTCGTTCATGACCTGCATCCGAATGAACTAATCTGTCTATTTGACAACTAAGTTGAAAGGAATTCAAACTGTGGTCCACAATTCTCAAATCGTAAACCATGCTGTTGTATTGATTTCGATTCTTTCTGCCAAGTCGTATGAAAAAATGACTATGCACAGACTCAAAATAAAACGAAGACATAACAGACAGAAAGCAATCGACGTCAGGTGAATCACAGGGTATATTAATATTAAAATCACCTAATAACAGCAAGAGGGATATTACTGCAGGAATGAGGTAAGGAAGTTTTACCAAAGGGTAAAGTTAACCAGTTAAGGTTATAAAGTCCGAACCGAAGCCTGTAAGGATGATCAAGGGAACATCGTAGTAGAGTCACAGTCGATGGATGAGGATATGGAGAAACCATTTCTGCAGACTGTATAACGGTGACGAAGAACCAAATCCCACTGTCAGGCAGAACGAACGCATTCAACCCCAATGAAAGGGACGGTGAAGATCAACAATTCCGTCAACCCGACCCAGATGAAGTGAGGATTGCCATATCTAAACTGAAATCCAACAAGGCTGCGGGAGCTGACGGCTTACCCGCCGAGCTTTTTAAAGCCGCAGGCGATGATTTGGTAAGGAGCATGCACCAACTCATCTGTAAAATATGGTCGGAGGAAAACATGCCCGATGAATGGAACCTCAGCATTGTTTGCCCGATCCATATAAAAGGAGACCCCTTTATCTGCGTCAACAACAGAGGTATCAGTCTCCTAAGTATCGCATATAAAATATATATCTGCCGTACTGTGTGAACGCCTAAAGCCATTCGTCAACAACCTGGTCGGTCCATACCAGTGTGTGTCTTTAGGCCAGGAAAATCCACCATCGACCAAATATTCACACTGCGGCAGATTTTGGAGAAAACCCAGGAGCAACAAATCGATACCCACCACCTTTTCATCGATTTTAAGGGCGAGTATGATAGCATCTACATATAGAGACGAGCTATACAGAGCAATGTCTAGTTTAGACATCCATACCAAACTCGTCCGTTTGTGTAGGATGACGATGGAGAATGCACGTTGCTCCATCAAGGTCGGTAAAGACCTAACCGAGACTTTTGATGTCAAAAAAGGGTTCAGACAAGGCGACGCGCTGTCATGCGACTTTTTCAACATCGTTCTTGAAAGAATTGTTCAAAACTCGAACGCCAACACCAGAGGAACAATATTTCAGAAGTCCGTCAAACTACTCGCATATGCCGACGATATTGACATTATCGGAAGAACGCAGCGTGATGTCAATGGCGCTTTTGTGGGTATTGCAAGGGAGGCCGCGAAGATGGGTTTAGCGGTAAACGAGGGTAAAATCAAGTATATGCTGTCAACGAGAAAAGACACCCAACACCGACGTCTCGGTCAGAACGTAACAGCAGACAGTCAAAAACTTTGTCTACATAGGCACCGCTATAGAGAATGACACCAGCGCTGAAATCAAACGAAGAATAACTCTTGCCAATCACTGCTTCTTTGGGCTAAGAAAGCAATTGGTAAACAAAGCCCTCTCTCGAACAACCAAGGTAACGCTTTACAAGACCTTAATCGTCCCAGTCCTGCTATATGGCGCGGATACATGGAGTTTGTCAAAATCGGACGAAGCTGCTCTTGGTTGCTTCGAGAGGAAAATTCTTCGTGTGATTTTCGGTCCCGTCTGCATAGATGGTGAGTGGAGGAGAAGATATAATGACGAACTATACGGGCTGTTTAGCGACATCGACTTAGCCAGAAGAGTGAAGATCCAACGATTGAGGTGGCTAATCGAATCCACCACCGAGGGACGGCGCAGTAGAGGAAGACCGCGACTCAGGTGGCGCACGCAAGTATAAAGGGACTTCAACCAACTATGCTTGCAAAACTGGAGACAGCTAGCTAAAGATCGAGCTGGCTGGAGACGCTTGTTGGTTGAGGCCCAGGTCCACCTCGGACTGTAGCGCCACCTTAAGTAAGTAAGTAAGTAAGTAATAACACCATATTTTTCGATTTCTGAGCTTCCAAAAAACTTGAAAATTCGGTGTGAGATGAGAAAAAATGTATTAAAATTTGCTCGCATGCTACGTACATACATTTTGATGAACGACAGAAAAACCTGAAGAAATTATAAGCTGAATGATTAACACAAAAACAATTCGAAGTATCAGAAATAACAGAAGAACAATGAGTACTACTATATATAATTCGTCATAATTTGAAATTTGAATAATAAACAAGTATGTTTAGAAATGTCTTCAAGTGAATTAATACGTATTCAATATTAATTCACTTGAAGACATTTCTAAACATACTCGTTAATTATCGCGAATATCGCCTTCTTATATTCTGATAAGAATACATACATTCCTGACCCACACAAAATTACAAATGTTTTTGTTTTTTTAATTCTTTCGCCTTTTTAGTAGAGGTCTAGAACATTCATATAAATCTTACTGCTGCTGATGTTGTTGCTGCTTTCGTCTTCATTATTTCTGTTGTTGTGTTGACCAGAGAAAACAGAAGAGATTTTATTTCTGGTCTCACGCATTTTCTTCATCACAGCATTCTGCCGCATAAGAGATGAAAACTTCATGCCTGAAAAATTTACGAGAGAATTGAGAGGATTCTAATAACATGACCTGAGACCAACTAACAATTTTTCGACATGTTCGACATGCGTTCAACCGGGACATACAAATTGAGTAATTTTCTCCCAAATTGAGAGTCAACTGACATTTGAGAACTGAAAACAGCTGATAAAAAATAATTTAACGACAAAAGTGATTTGAAATCAGTGGGCAACTGCCGACGATTTAAATATAATGAAAACAGCTGATGATTGAGTTGACATTTCGAATCTTAACGCACTGCGTTTTCTATTACAAAGTCGAACGCAGCAACGCACTATTGTGTTTCAGGCATAATAGAGAACAGCAGAATAAAATATATGCTTCGAAATTTACTCCCCAGAAATTTGAGATTAACAGAATCAAATAAAAGTACATCGTTTGTAATGAGAGTTATGGTACAAGTAGATTTCTTTAGTTTCCAACAAATTTTGGCAAATATTAATAAAAGCTGCAGTTTGACGATGGAGAATTCTGGATACGAATTCATAAAGACCTTCAATGTTAAAAATGGATATGACGACGCGCTGTCATGTGATTTTTTCAGCATTATTCTTGATTCAACATTCAACATATTTGAATGAATGTTTTAAACCCTTTCTCTTTTATAATTAGCAAACATAAAGACATCAATATTCAATTTATTTTTCCTTGGACAGTTATCGGCAATGATAACCAAATCTTCACCATCAGTCTGGAGGAGAAATTTACGTTACGTCTTTTGCCAATTTAGCCATGTCAAACATTGCTATCGTATACAGGTAATGTATTATGCTAAAAAAGCAGGACCTATTGCTTGTTTCGGGATAGGCAGCTCCTCCCAAATCAAAGGAACATTTCATCGCTCTATTAGATTTTCAACTTTCAGGCTTTTTAGATCCTTATGTTGATCTAAAAATTATGTCAACCCTTGTGGTTGTTCATCATTCCTTTTAAGTTCACAATATCGAGGTTATAGTGGTTTCATTTCAAAATTTTCATTATCAGATTTCGGTAGTTTGAAGCCAATATTATGCTTGGGGCAAAATATTTACATATAGGCACATTCGTTGCCAGGATCAATGTCTTTTTCACCTCTCAAAAGTACACAGTACTCTCTGTGCAGACTTGCAATTTTCTCCATAGTTCTGCTCCGAACAGGCACTAATTTATTAATTTCTTAATTTGTTAACTAATAAATATTAGCATTTAATTACTTAAACATTGTATTCTCAGTAGTAAGGTTTTAAAAACATGTCTCTGTGCAATATTGAGCAAATTAAGTCAATATTGAACAAAAAAAATGTACTATTGTAAAGCGAATAGAACAGGAAATTAAACTCCGGCGGTTTATTTCAATGACCTTTATCAAATCCTTATGTGATCGCACGGGTGAAAGCTGTCCGCGAACAGTCGGTGGCGCGGGTTGATATATCCGCGAGCATTTGCCTTGAGGTTGGTCCAGTAACTTTCGACCAATTAGCAGCGGGTATGACTGACTTTCGTCTGGCACTATGAGGACCTCGCACCACGGTTTGAGTTTATCTACCATCACCTCGGCGTGCATTATTTTTCTTTCTACGGACCTCCACAAGTTCGTTTGGCCTCCCGCTGCTTCAAATCCCTACATCATAGTCTACTCTCTCGACGTCAGCTGCCCCTCAGTCCTATGACGCAGCTAACCCTTTCCAAGACGTCGTTGACAGAGAGCGGTCCTCCTGACATCTGCGATTCCCTGTATTATGTATTTTATCAGGGTGCTCTCTGCACTTCTCCTCGGGTTGCTATCATCTTAATTTCGAAGATGTATTCCTCCCCGTCTTCTCCAGTGCGTTACCTACGTTCCCGCAATCGGTCGTGGATGTCTGCAACGACGTCCACCGCCGGGAAGTTGTAGCACAGTCTTGAGAAGAACTCTCCCAGGGATTCAACCATGGTACAATACCTTTGTCACAACGTATGGGCCTTGAAATACCGGATTGAGTTTGTGTGACTCAACAGTAGGACGTGACAGGTAATCCATCACGATCAAATCACCTTCGTGGTATTCGCACGGAGCTTGATGTTTTCTGTCGTATCGCATTTACCATTTATGCCTCTCCTCCGAAATATTTTTTGCAGCTTGTATCGACTTCGCTTCAAGCTCGTTGTTTGCCCTCGCAGTCCTCACAGGCATATTAACGTGTTGGATACCATATCTACTTGGATGTAAACGAACTCTATCTATAGCAATTCGAAACAGCTGCCCGAATATAACTTCCTGCAGCATTGGAACGACCGGTGCTAAATTGGTCGTCCGAACAGCTCTTAACATGGCGTATTTGCTGAAAACACAAACTAAAGTAAAATAAGATATGTCAACATTACCCTTCTTACTGTGTGCGAAGGGCCCTAGATTAGCCATGTTTACTCAACGAAATGGTATCAGTAAAACTTCCTTTATATGAATAGTTACTTATTTGCGACACTACGGATTCTATCAAATCACGTCCCAATAGTCATCCTCGTGGTAAGAACTCAGCAACCAATTGTTTTATGATTTCTTTATCATATCCGTACTGACCGCTATTCTGATATTAGTCAAAGTGTGCCTTTCGGCTTTATCTATTTTGCTTAATGTTCTTGTGGACAGTCTTAAGTGACATATTTTGCCAAGAAAATTTATCAAAGCAACAAGTGTTAATGAATGCTGAGTGCATATGTCCAGCCATGTTGACTTCTTTCATAACTGGTGTAATAAATTCTGTTTCGACTCGAGCATCTCTCCACTCTTTGCGGCAGTGGACACTTAAGAGCTATGTGTACCACTTGGTTGCAATTTAAATACTTAATGAATCTTCTGTCGTATGTAATCCATCAGAAATTGATCTTGCCGGTATTGAGACATGAGAATGAGACATTGTCGAGTGAACGTAGTAACTCGTTCAGCGATTGCAGATTCATGTGCGTGAAAGAGTAGAATCGTTTGGACCGTTAATAATATAGGTATGAGTTAATAGATAAATCTGGTATACCGTATGGTATACCGGCAGCGCGGCTCATCAGTCTCTTGCGAGTCCCTCCAATTTATAATACAAACGTTCCAATTGCTCTACTTTTCTCATGAACAGATGATGACGAAAGTGTGCGCCTGAGTGGGTCGAAATTCGGGCGAATTCCGATGACATCTATCTACGGTTCATGCATTGCAATGAAAATGCAAGGGTGCTGATTTCGTATTAAATACTACTTAATTTTGCCATAAGATCGACAACACTCCAACCAAATTCGTAACAATGCTACGCAACGCTGCAATTTGAGGTTTCCACGGTTCCATCGCTTCGACATCCTCGATGTCCACTTCGCCGGTGCCCAGGATTTAGCTTAGCGATTATGCTAGTAATCGTGTGACGGCAATAATTCATTTAATTGCTTAACTTTTAGCGTCACTAATCATCATCCTCGCCTCTTATTAAAGTTTTGAGTTTCAGAGCGGCTATGTTCGCCCCAAAGAGGATTTCGGCTACACCTACACCTTAGTGTCGTCTTTCTGTCTCTTCCGCGTGGACAAATAGCGCATCTATTTCTTCCAGCAACAACAGTAGTTGAATTTAATTGGCGTTTATTTTTCAAAATATATCCAATCAGGACCTGGAGATTTGATGGCAAAATTGACCAAGTGAGCCTTTCCAACTTTCTCATGAAGATTTGTCTCGTTTGTGTTTGTTTCGACACCGTTTTTAGAAAAACTTAACAATTAACACCCACATTATTCAAAATCTCAAAAAATGTACCCAATGGCCGTCGTTTAGTTCTTGAAACAATGTACCGGTGTCATCTATGTCTATATGTTCTTTAAACTGTCAAAGTCTTGGATCTTACAAAGCGGAAATTATGAAGGATGACAATATGGACATACAATATGGTTGATTGTATCGTACGATTCAAGCGCCCCAATTTTCGAGCAGCAGTCGTGTCAGTATACAAAAATATGGCCAATAACACAATTATTGTAAGTCATCATATAACTGTCGACTTGCAACAAACAAATGTGAACAACAGTCGGCGACATGCGCTGCGACAATTTTGATAGTGGCAATTTTCTTCTTAGTTTTTCATCGCCTAGCGGAGACAATCTTTACATTGTTAACATATGCATTGAAAATTGCTTAGCTTATTGATCCCGAACTTGGCGGAATACAATCCTCAGTGGAGATTTTAATATGCATTTTGCATCTGCAGAGCCTCAACCATTGATTGACTTTCTCAATGCTTAACCCCAACTACGAATGACTATTGACCGAGCAGAAGCAACGACGAAATCTGGAATCACTATTTACGCAGTTTTAGCCCGATTTCTAGATAGGTTACAAACTAAAATGTTTATTTCGAACTTTATCACCAACCGATAATCTCATTTGCAGAAAAAGGTGAAACGGAAACAGTATAAGAGTATATAAGTTTTTAGTTCAAGAAATCAACAAAATGTTTTTAGAAGTAAGATAAATATGTTATCAACTCTGTGAAGTCTGTGGTAAAAACAAACATGTAAGAAATACCGAATAGACATTCCAATGAGGCGAAGAAATATCTATATATATCTGTCTATCTATCTATCTTTGAACACAGGAATACTAATTGAGTATCAACTATTTCTCTCGTTTCAATATCATAACAAAATTACGAAGTTGAACTTAGTTATAATGTCTTTAAGGTACATCAATATAGGGTTGGAAAGATCAGTTTGTGTATAATAACTTCATTAAGATTTCTTACTAACTTACATATATGAGATGGTATCAATTTCTGTAAATTTTCTGACTAGAAACATACCAAGGTACTGCACACAGTTCTCCAGTTTATAGCTGTATTACCTATGTCTGTCTGGAAAAATGTTTCTTTTCAGTAAACCCATATATACAATCGAATGAATGAATTCGCACGGGACCAGAAAAAAAACTTCATTATATAGAAATACACTTAAAATATATCCAGAAAGCTGTGTCTTTGAAATTAGTTCATTATACGGAGAACTTCGTTATAGAAGTTCACTATAGGGAAGTTCAACTGTAAACTAATTCATGTATATTTACTTTTATATCAATTTTCTATTCCTGGTGATAAACAATTCATTCCTATTTATTTTAATGAAGGTACCACAAACGTCCCGCAACGCTATGTTGCGTGATCGCCTTGGCCAAGAATTCGACGAACGTATATCCGGCGGACGATTTGGTCGCCATCGATCTCGGCAATCACACCACCAGGCTACCTACCGCAGCACCGGCATGGGTGGATGGGAACGACACTACACTGGCCTCTCAGACAGTGATCTGCATTCGATTGAATCAAGAATACGTCCAAGGCATTCTCTGTCACCTGATAAAGATTTCATGGGAGAATTCGGTGACTCCGATATGGAGTCTGTAGTTAGCGTAACCTCAAGTGCTTTCTCTACTCAATCTGAACGGCCCAGGGGGTCTCGTGGATTGAGGTAAGTACTCTGAACCATTTTTTATAAATGTTAAATAAAAACCTATAAATTCAATTTAATTATTCTATACTACTATTATTAATGAAATTTCCTATCATTAAAATATAAAAATATGATATTCAAACTAATTAAATCAACTGCAACATTAACATTCAAAGCAGAAGTCTAACGCGCAATTGGGGTTGTCCGATTAATAACTTTGAACGTTTTCGTGCGCACACGATTGCAGTTGATAATTTTGAATTTCTGACACCAACTTCGTCGGCACGCCCACCATTATCACTACCACTACAACCACAACAACAACAACCTCTACAACTACCACCTCAGCAACACCAGCCATCGCTTGATACAGCAAATATTTCTTCTGTGATTTCTGCACCAATCAACCTGCTGCCATCCAATAGCATTAACCATAATCCAGCTCAGTTCGACATGAACGTTCTTGATTCAAATAGCTGCGTCGATGAAGCCCAAATGTCCTACTCACATATTCCAACACATTTTCTTCAGTTACCGCAATGTTCAGTTCATTTACCCGAATTCATATCGAACACAAATTTCAGTCAAATTCCTCAGAGAGTTCTTCGAAATAGTCCCCTAAGCTATCCTCAGATATCGTCCATAACTTTTCCTTCATTCGAGAATTTCAAACGACTCACCACGCCTATGGTGAATTTTTTCCGCAATGTTAACCATATATCACCGTCCACAGCATATATTCCATTTACCATCCCTTCAAGCACCAATAGTGAGCTAGTGCAAGACAGGCAATGCACATCGTTTCACCATCTTCAATCCATTGTTGATCCTCGTTGTGGTGTATTTCCGGCAGAAGATGGAAGAAACGATGTGGATGGCACGATAAATGTCACATACGACTACATGCCATCTGCTGGCGATCATATAGTTTCGTCAGGTATAGATCATATGCGATGTCCGTCACAATTCATTTTCCACCCATCGTCAGAGCCATCACTGCCGTCATTAGATCCAGCTATGTGCGGCGAATGCGTTAATCAGCACTTCGGCGGTGGCCTAACTCAACCGTCGTTTTTCCAACGTCAACAAAATCAAGAGTGCTTTCAGAATAACGTACAGATACCCGCACATTGGCTGATGGGTCGACGGCAGTTAAGTAACGATGATCTTGTGACCAGCATACCCGTTTCAGGAAAATCGCCACCCCCTTCGATTTTAAAGAAACCCCGTCCACTCGATCGGCGAAAATGCTTAAGTGACACGCACGCCGGGTCGTTGGACTATGATGATCTGCTTACAAAAAATTGGTCCCGACGCTACGTGAGGTATGAAGATGAAGTTATTCCGCCCTTTAGTCGGTCATTAAGAAATCTTCCGCAAAAGTGTAGTTCCGAGACGAATATTCGACAGTCGTATATGGGAGCATCGGTTGACGCAAATAATCCGCTAAGTCACTCGCACTTCCTGGTCACCGATGACAAGATCGTGACCATAGCTTATGATTCCGATGTTGGGTGGACAAGAAAAGGTGTCGCACCTTCTTATTACGTTCGAAAGCGAAGCAATGATCGCAACAGCCGTAACCACATGTCTCTAAATTTAACGCGAACCAGTCAGCAGAAACTTGATGGACCAACACCATCCTACCTCAAAAGACGTCGAACTCTACCCGAACCTCCGAATGCACCAAATGTGCATAACTTTTCTCCAGTAGAGTGCGTTGATGATGCCGAAATGATAAATGCACAGGGTAATGCTGTCGATGATATGGATGGTAATCGTCAAAGCGCGAGAACGCATTCGTCAGCATCTATAACTGAAGTTGAATACAGAAAAACCAATATGTCAAATGACATCAAAGAACAAGAACGATCTCGATCTGATGGTGGGATGTCTGAAACCTCATTAGGGAGACAATCTGTCGATCGTAACTCGGGCTACAATCGTTCGATAAAAAACAAGACCTCAACTTCACGTATAAGTAAAACTCCCCATTTTGATCCTCATCATAACCGCAGTAGCCCACCACAGCCACAAATCGATCCCAATAATGATCGCAGTAATCTTGTTAGTATTAACGATCAACCAGAGTACTTTGAGTACTACGACGATGATTACTGTGAAGAGCGAAACGTCAATAACGGTCGTATTAGTAACAATATGGAAACCAGTATGGTTCCAAAAGACCGTGGCTGTGGTGGAGATCATAATGGTCATGATAATAGAATTAGTTCTAGTTATAATCCTGATTCTTTCTGTAGTGGTAGTAATGCTAACAATGCTTCTTCTTCCTCTTTTACAAAAACCAACTCTTCCCATCATGGTGTGGCTCTGCTCTTCACCTCACCTAAACGTACCTCTTTGAAACATACAAACCCACAATCGAAATATTCACCAACCACAACACCACCACCAACCAACACAACCTGTAATGATCCATCATCTGGTTCGGATCGTAATCCATGTGCCAATCTTACTGCCAGTGAGTACGATGTACGTGAACGAGATCGTGTGGCCAAAGTTCCATCACACGATAGTGGAAATGGTCGTGGAGGTTGCGATAGCGTAGGAAGTGAGGGTGGCGGCGGCAGCAGTAGTAGGGGTGAAGGAAGTCGTAGAGGCGGACATTCAGATAATGGCGGACCAGGAGAAATTAGTAGTAGTAGTCGTAGTAAAGATCATCAATTCCAAATCGACCGCGTTGAATCGGGTAGTGATAGAGGTGATGATCTGAATAATTCCTTTAGTCGAAGTATGTCCAATGCTGATGGCACACCTGAGGATAAGATCGGTATGTTGACCGGACATACAGTAATCAAAATTCTACGCACACATTTTTTATCATTGCAGATGGCAGCCTTTCTGACACAGCCTTAGGAGTCCAGCAAAACGTTTCACAGCGGCGCAAAGGCACGTCAGATCAACAACGATCGCCAAAAAGTGACGCAGGTTGTAGCAGTCGTAGCGATGAACGATTCGGCTCCGGCATGGGCAAAAAAAGCAACTCTACATCACAGTTGTCAGCGACGGGTGAGTTGTCGGTTGCATTGTATTTTACGTGTTCCTTTTTATCAATTCACTGTTAACAATTGCAGTTATTATTGTTTTCTTTTTTTCGACTTTGTTTAAAGAATTTGTTATTTTTAAATGAAGAGAAGCTGATATTTGGTTTCTTATAGTCCCCGTGTGAATAATTTAGTTCCTTTCATTGATTTTCATATTATTATGTTTATTTGAAATATTCTGTCCGTATTTTATACATCGTAATTATGTCATCTGCACCGCATCAAACAACATATATACATTTATGTGTGTACATGCATTAAAATAATAAAATAATATATAAAAACAAAGGTCGTAAAAGACGTATGGGCTTTGGAAAGAAGGGTAAGAACTCATTTACGGTGCACAGAAGTGAAGAGGTTCTTCCCGGTGAGATTCGAGGCCCACTATCACGCGGTTCGTCAGCTTCCGATGATGGTGGCGAAGGATTCACTGAAGGGGACAGGTTCGCATTTTTGTTTAAGTTTATTATTTCTTATGCTTTTCATTTGAGTTGAGTTCAAACCAAATAATTTTAAAATATATTATCTTGGAGGGTGATAAACATTAACTACATATCGTCTTAGCATAATAATAGCATAAATTAGTAATAAGATAATAACAATAATTTTAAAAGAACAAACAAAAAATATACATAGTTGAAAATTTATTTTCATTCATAGTGTAATATTGGCTACGAGAAGTACATTTTTATACCATTTATCTACAGCAATTCACACCATCTAAAAACAACATATACTTTTCATTTACACATAATCGGAATATAAAACGATTTGAAGTGATTGTTCATATTTCAATATATTCGATATACATATGTATATCTCTTTAAATATCTCTTTGTATGGCTTCACTGAGCAAACGTGTATAGTTAATTCAATAGTGTTTTGTAACCTTCATTCACCATAGATTTGTTTAAAATATTGCTCCTGTTTTTACACCTTACGCTCAATGTGCACTATATATATACATATACAAAAAATATGTTTATTTAGAAACGTTCGGTCGCCGTTGCCGAATATTTTACCACTACTCAAGAAGTCACTGACAACGCTAGAAGAGTCAGGAAGCGGCATAAATTTGTGGTAAATGTAAAAATATACAGGAGATTTTTTAACAAAGCTTTATTAAACCAAAAAAAATATATGTGCGATATTTTGGGTATTTTGACCTAGACGTTGTCTCACTAGAACAAGCGTATTTTATAGTTGCGTATTACGTAGTGAGGAATTGATCTTCTGAGCTTAAACGATTTCTTGAAATATGTTCGCATCAATTGTAGTGATACAATTAGGCAATTCAAAAATGTGATGTGAAAGCAGATAGATTCTATACACAAAAACGAAACTAAAAATTAAATGAACATAAATCGGCTCACTATCATTTTCATCTCACAAAATAACAAATTGTCATTATACATAAGCAGTGATTAAAAATAATTTAGATGTCATATTATAATAACATGCTAGGCTAACCGAGTTTATAAAAAAACTAGCTCTATTAAATGCTACTAGTCAATATAAAATTACTAAGCAATATGCTGAAAAACCTGCGCTTAAATGCAAGATATTTTTTCGAATACCTTTTCCTTAGCCAATCCAAAGTCAATACGTGGTTTTAGGATTTTTTGCAACTAAATAAAAATGAATACCTGCGGAGTCCAATAAAAGCTTGGGAGATGAATTATTTTTATGCTTGTTATGTTGCTAACATTTTGCTCAAACATTACTTGGTATAAAAATCCAAGCTGTTTACTGAGCTTCGCAAATAATAATACCGTAAAAATGTATCAATTTCGTAATTTTTCTTCATCGTAATTATTCATATTAAGAACATATTTTCAAACAATTGTGTATATTATAATTTACAATAAGATTTATAACTTTTTAAAAACAAATTCATAGTATAGTGCAGATAGAACATCTTTACGTTTTTGTTACTGCCTGTTTTTTGTATTAAGATTTTCGGATATTTTTCTTTCATGGTATTAATATTAATTTTCAAATTTGGTAATTTATGGCATGAGTTTTAATAACAATTTATTTATTTTAAACCACAGCAACTCAATCCAATGCATTAACAATGGAATTACATATCCAGGCGGGATTAACAAATATTAATTTTGAATTTCTTTTTGAAAAAAAATAACTTGATTAAATGTACGCATGCAACTAATCTCAAACCACATACATGAACATATATTGTACATATATACAAAATTGCACCTGGAGCTATAAATAATACATCTTTTGCTGTCTTTAAATCTGACAATTTTTGCAACATAACTTATCAGTTCTCGATTTCATAAATGAGTTCATGACTCAAAAATGACAATATCCCTTAGTAAATAACACATAACAGTATATATATATACTGACCATGGTATACTTATTTAGAGTCGAATTCGAAAATAGGCGAATTTTCATCTTATTGTCGTAACTTTCTTGAAGAATGTATATATGAACCCAAAGAAAGTCACTAAGATTTTGAGCCTTCTTGAAAAAAAGCCGAACATTTCTGAACGTAATTTGACAAAGAAAATGAAAATGTTAAAATTATTTAGTTCATAAAATGAAAATAACTACGGACTTGAAAACATGTAAAGTCCAAAAAGATCCAAATTGGAAAGCATAAATAATTAATTTCCGGTGGGTACATTTTTTGATGTTCTTTTTCAGACTCATTTTAGCTGCTCTCGTTTCAATAGCCTCAGTGACTGCTCGCTGTATTCGGCATTTGCATCGATTTCTAAACGATTGTCTAGTATTGGCCAGTCAGTTTTGTCTTTCGTGTATCGTTACAATTATAAACATTTTGAGTGAGAGAGAATGAGAAATCAAATGAGAAATCAAAAAATTGTAAATTCTTAAGAAGAGTGGTTATTTGAAATTAATGCCAGTAGTCCAAAATTCCAACATATAAAGGGTGATTAAATTTTAAGGGCCGATGTTGAATGTGAACCACACCTAAACGTCAAGTTTTTTTCTGCATTTCATTTGACATTTATCAATTTCACTCAATTTGAATAATGGAAAGATACACAATCGAGCAACGTGTTAAAGTTATTCAGGCTTATTATGAAAATGGGCGTTCAAATCAAAATGCATATCGTGCATTTCGTGATATTTTCGGTCAATTTAATCGTCCAAAAGTGCGTAAAATCGGAAAAATCGTGCAAAAAATTGAGCAAACCGGGTCTGTAGGAGATGTGAAAACACCAGTGCATGCTCGCATAGCTCGTACTGCAGAAAAAATTGCTGCTTTTCGCGATAGTGTGGCTGAAGAGCCGTCCACCACAACTCGTCGTCGTGCCCAACCATTGCACATTTTCACCTCAATGGATTCGTCAATAAGCAGAATTGCCGCATTTGGGCGAATGATAATCCAAGAGTGATTGTCGAAAAACCAATGCACCCACAAAGAGTGACTGTTTGGTGCAGTTTATGGGCTGGCGGCATCATCGGGCCGTAGTTACTCTGAATGGTGTTCGCTATCGTGAAATGATAACGAACTTTTTATGGCCCGAATTGGAAGATATGAATGTGGGCGATATGTGGCTTCAACAGGACGGTGCCACTTGCCACACAGCTAACGAAACAATGGCTCTTTTGCGCGACAAATTCAATGGCCCTGTTATCTCACGTGGTGGCGATGTCAATTGGCCGCCAAGATCATGTGATTTGACACCGTTGGATTTTTTTCTTTGGGGTTATTTGAAAGAAAAGGTGTACGTCGATAAGCCAGCAACAATTCAAGAGCTAAAGGATGAGATAATTCGGCACATTAACGGCATAGAACCGCAATTATGCTTCAGCGTCATCGAAAATTTGGACCATCGGATGGAGGTGTGCCGTCGAGGTCGCGGCGGCCATTTGGCCGATATTTTGTTCCACACATAATTGAACCATACCAATAATATCGTAATAAAAAGAAATGACAATAATTTCCTAAATAATTTGTGTTTTACAAAATCAACATTGGCCTTTAAAACCACCCTTTATAACCCAAAAACTATGCGAGATACATTAGAGTCGGCCACATAAAATAAAGTTCATCATCATCTTCTTATTCGCATGCTACACTGCAGAGTGGTGGGGTAATGCACGCACGAGAGATCTCCAGGCCACGCGATCCCATCGACACTAACTCATCAGGAGTTATGGTCAAGTGCAACCAGGCGAGTTTTTGGACTTGGTCCAACCATCTCACTCTGGGTCTGCCAAGCGGTTGCCGAACTGATGGAATAACATATAAGACACGCCACGAAAATTGTGATGATGGGGACATTCGTGTCACGTGCCCACGCCATCGAAACTTAGCTCTTTCCATTCGAAGAAGTAGCTGTTCTACATTGATCCGTGTTTCTCACTCTATCCCACCGAGTAACTCCCACAACAGCAGTAAGAAATTTAATTTCGGCAGCTTGTATTCGCTGTCTTACTCTTTCGGTCAATACCCAAATTTCATGGCAGTATGTGAGAGTTGGAAAAGATACTGAATTGAAAAGTATTTCTTGTCGTACCAGGAAACGAACCTAGACAGTTAGGTCCAAGTGCGTATGAGTCGACGAACATACCCACAACGCCACGGGCCACCACTGGGAGGATAACTAAGTCATCTGCAAAAAGAAGATGGCTTACCCTCAACTCTTCTAATGCGAGACATTGGTCGCCTCGGCTGCGCCTCGGCTGAATGGCCCTCAAAAGATTACCATCAATCCCATACTCCTGCAGAACACTCCAAAGTTTACCTCGAGAAACTCGGTCGTATTCCTTTTCCAACGACTCGACTTTAGTTCTAGCACGACTTTAGTTCCAGCTCTTCAGTGTATACTTTCTCGGGGATACTTAACAGGGATAAAGTTGGACCAATATCTTTGAGCAGTTTGAAAAGAGGAACAACCACCCCAGTTTGCCAGTCGCCAGGTGCCACCTTAATGACACGACTCCATCTTGCCTTAGGCATTTTTGTCTGGATATAATCCACACTATCAGATTTCCCATCCTTTTTATCCTTGGATTTGACTCCTTCAATGATATCTTGCTGATAGATTCTTGAACTTCGGGCGTCTTAAACCACGCAGTTCTTTTCGCCATGCGATGGAACAGTTGGTTCAAACCTTGTTAGATATGTGCCCTGCTAAATTTTGCTGCATCTCACTGTTCTGCAGTTTCTCCCACCGTATGTATGTAACCACTCTTGGTTTCCGTCTTGGCAGAAGAAGTAGGCAATGAGGTTCAGCGTACATATCACCAGGTGATGATCAGTAGACAGTTCAGACCCTCTCATCACACGAAACCATCTGTTTCGTACACGATGGTACCACAAAGAGATCTATCAACGATTTCTGTTGAAAACTCGGACGGTACCACGTGTATTTATGGATGCCTTTGTGTGGAAAGAAAGTGTTCATTACGGACATGCCATTTTCACAGCAAAAGTCCATACACTTCTCTCCGTTCGCGTTCTGATGAGGATCACCGTTCCTCCGAATCACACTAACCCATGTCGATACAATCCACATCCACGTGAGCATTGAAGTCAACCATCATGATATAGGAATCCATCTTCGCTACCCTATAAAGAACATCACCA
The DNA here is from genome assembly GCA_907269125.1 of Eristalis pertinax. NCBI lineage: Eukaryota > Metazoa > Arthropoda > Insecta > Diptera > Syrphidae > Eristalis > Eristalis pertinax. Next base: position 92,156,803 of record OU026145.1, read on the forward strand.
ACTTCGTGCAGAATCCCGACACTCCTAACGGTATCCACTCCAATACTCTTTTTGCCAGCCTGTGACTTGTAAGTATCACCACTCTCGCCTGTGCAGACATTTGAAGTTCAACTCCCATGACATGAAGAGTTTCAACCCGTCCACCCGGAATGTCGCAAATAGCGACTCTGTCGAGTACATAATAAACAGCTTTCAAATAAGCGAGTTGGTTGTATCTAACGATCTAACGAACTGAGATTCTTACAGGATCTACTGCATTGTGAATATGTGGTCTTTTGTGGATTTTCCTGTCCTGAAATCAGAATATAATATACCATATAGATCGTGTCAGCATTATACCATTCATTGATAACTTGTAAGAGCAGGTTGGTGCCAACCAATGTTGTCTCACGCATGAGCATCAACGATGTACACCTATTTTGTACACATTATTGAAAGCTGATAGGTCTTCGACCAATTTAAGGTAAACCAATTTCGAAACCATGCTAATCAAGATATCAACATACGTCTTCTTGATGGTGTGGATGATTTTTAAAATTGCCACAAGGTGGCGATGTCAATACACAATAGCAAGGTAATACGTTAATAAACGATTTAATGTTGATGCTTTTTGTAAATATTACATGCATATATTGTATAGCATAGGCACGAATGAATTATCCAGTATTTTCTCAGTCATAAACATTCATATTGTGTGTCATGAGAGGCCATGCCAATGCGCTTTCCTTCTGGAGGTTGACAGTTGCTCACAATATATTTTTCATCCCAGAGTCGATATGTGAAGCGAGTGTGATCAAGGTGCTATGGCGTCGCTATTTACGTCACGACGGGTGCAGCTGTTAATAACTTCTTGACTTCGTTGAAGTTGTTTTTTTATTTTCAGATTCAGGTTTCAATTATTGTATTGCTCGGATCTTATCTGGATCATTGCTTATTTGTTTAGATTTTATTTTTTTCTTTTGAAAAAAATACTTTTTTTTCGGATGTTAGGTATTTCGTTGTTCCCTTTGTTACACTTATTTGCCTGAAACACTTATTTGCTAACAGTCAAGAAAAAAGTATTTTAGTCGATTCATATTGAAAGAATTTTAGACAACCAACCTTGCATTCCTCATTATCTAATTTTCACTACTCGCCTTTATACGAATGAATTTTACTTTTTCGCAAATTTTTTTACCAAGAATTGTTTGATTTTGGTTTGATTTTATTAGCCACCGGATCTACGTTACATTTTAGTCTTATTCTGGCTTACATCCACAACTTCGTACCAACTTTTGTCATAATTATTGTTTCTTTTCGAGATTTCATTAAATTCGTAATCTTTGTCCCTATCTTCTTCATTTCGAAAATTATCCGTCTGCATTTTGTTCTTGCTTTTGTACATTGGTGGAAAACTTTCTACGTTCGCAAAACGATTGAATATTTTTCAAAACTTTATTTCTTTATATCAATTCACTCAAGGACTATGTTCTCTAAAACATGCATTAAGTAAACTGTTCCTGAGGTTTCAAACATTTTTTTTGTAAAAATGGAGCTTGATGACTCCATCATAAGTGACTCCCCACCAAACTATCACAGAGGCTGGGTGGTGTCAACGTTGAACTGGAACAGACGCAAGTCGAGCAAAAATCCTATGTTTGATTTTTGATTTTTTGTTGGATTTTTCTGTGACCATTCGCTTACAGAAGAAAGTTTACCCCATTCCATGATTCCAGACAAATGCGGCTATAACTTTTAATGCGGGAAGTTTACATAAATGTCACTTGTCAAAAGCACATTACATTTATCAGACGTTCCTTTTCTCAACCATTCTGAACAGATGAGCTGGTGCATTCGTTCAAAAGACACATATTACATTTATTTCGAGTTCAACCCATCTGCAGAAGAATTTCGTAATTTCTCAGAATACGAGGCGCTTTTTATTGAAATTTCCCGTACTGTTGGTTTTAAATTGATTGATCTCCTGCTCTGCAATCTGTTTGGGCATTTCACAGATTCATTAACTAAATCGGCGTCGGTTTCAACATTTTTCGGAATACATTATTGAGATGCGAAACAATGCTATACTTCATTTGTTGTTGGATGCAAATTTAAGAAGATTGTGATGCAATTATTAATCCATTAATTCAGTCGTCTATATATATGTATAAAACTAAATAAGTGAAAAGCAGAACAAAGATTTTGTGGACCCTATAGGTGGCGCTGTTGAGATTTTTATTAATATTCGATTTTTTTGCACTCGCACCGAACAGATCTAAATTGCCTGGCGAAGCCGGGCTAGTTATTCATATGTCTTTAAATTTATATAGTCTTTAAAAACTTCAGACGTGGTGGCCCGTGGCGTTGTGGGTATGTGCGACGACTGCTACGCTCTTGGACCTACCTTTCTAGGTTCGATTCCTGGTACGACAAGAAATACTTTTCACGGACCCACCTCTTTCGAGTCACTGACAATGCTCAAAGAGAATAACTGTCTAGAAAAAGCTTCTCAAAATTGGCCGTTCGGAGTCGGCATAATACTGTAGGTCCCTTCCACTCGTGATAGAACAATAGCACGCACAACACGAGTTGTTGCTGAGAAGCTAGGCCTTGGCCCTCTACGGGCTGTAGCGCCACCAATTTATATTTTTTTTTAGCATATTTTTAGCATAATAACTACATAATCAGCTTCGCCGCTGAGAGAAAAAAAAATCTAAAATCCTCTAGAAATGTTAGCTTCTGCATACACGAAATTCGCCAAAATATCAAGGGGAAAGTAAGACTTTCAGAAATAAATGTGTAATTATTAAAAGTTAATTATTAAACAATAAACAATGAACAAATTCACGTAAAAACAACATTTTGGACAGAAGAAGTAGATCTTATTCTAATGACGCTACAGTCCGGTCAAACCTGGGAATCAGAGAATAAGCTTCTCCAACCGGTACGATCTTTAGCCAGCTGCCTTTCCTCTCGCACGCCAATTTAGTTTAGGTCCTTCTAAACTTGTATTTCCCCATCGGTTCCGTGGGTGTCCTCTATTGCGTTGTCCCATTGGTTCGGAGTCGAAGACTCTTCGGGCTGAAGCAGTGCTGTCCATGCGCTGTACAGTTCATGGTTGAAACTTCTTCTCCAAAAACCATCAACGCAAACAGGACCAACGATTGAACGCAGAACTTTTCTCTCGAATAGACCAAGGGCTTCTCCATCTGCTCTTGAGATAGTCCAGGCTTCTGCGCCATAGACGAAGGACAGGGATGATCAGAGTCATATGTATATATAGAGAGATGGCTCTACTGCTGAATTGCCTCTTGAGCCCAAACACCGATTGTTTCAATATCACCAAACGCTTGCAGCGAAAATTCTCTTTCGTCATCTTGCAGAATCGGACGAGTTTGTCAAAACTAGACATGGCGTTGTGTAGTTCGTCTACATGCGCGCTGTCATATTGAAATCGACGAATAGGTGGTGGGTGTCGATCTGCATTTCTTGGGTTTTTTCCAGGATGTGCCGTAATATGAAGATTTGGTCGATGGTGGACATCCCCGGTCTGAAACCGCACTGATGAGGATACAAAATGAGTTGATGCATGTACCTCGCCATCTCATTTCCAGCTACTTTAAACAGGTCTGTAAGCAGTCCGTCGTCATCAGACAGCGGCATTGATATCTTGCTAGCCGTTTAACAGTCTGCAGAAGTGATGTTTCCAGATTCTCAGTATCAATTGCAACTCTATTACGAGTTGAGTTGTCCCTCTTCGTCCCGACACGCTTCTATCTGAAGTTTATACCCATTGAATAGTTGTTTTACCCTTTGATAAAACTTTCGGACATCATTTCTGCAGTAACACTTCTCCATTTGTCTTTCTCTTTGAGAAGCCGGCGCTCTTCCTCAATTTTCATTTCATAAAGCTCACGAACCGCTCCCTTCCTTCTGTTCAGCGTCGCTTTATATGCTGCTTGCTTCGCTGAATGCGCCTGCATGCACTCGTTGTCAAACCAGGAGTTTTTTCTGGGTGGCGTTTTAAGACCCAACACATCAGAGGAAACATGTCTGAAGGTTTTCAAAACGGTTCCATTGCTCGTCGATTATTTCGTCTGGCAATGTCTGGCAATCTCAGAGAACTTCAGGGAGGCCCGTCGATTATTTCGTCTGGTAATGTTGGACTCTCAGAGAATTGCAGGGAGGCCCGACAAAGTTCCTAGCGGTCGATTGCGATTGTAGCTTTCCGACATCAAACTGCGACATCTTGCTCTACTCCGTTGTCCTATCGATATCCGCGTTCTTACCTTGGCTACAACAAGGAAATGATCCGAGACAATGTTGGCTCCTCGGAATGTTCGTACATCAAGAATACTAGACGAGTGTCTGACGTCGATCGCAATGTGATCAACCTGGTTGCCGGTTGATTGATCAGGTTACCGCTATGTTCCTTTAAGGTGAGGGAAACGTGTGCTGACTACAGAGAGGTTTCGGCACGTCACAAATATACAACATCTGAGTCCGTTCTCGGACGTGTTGTCGTGTAGCTTGTGCTTTCCGATGACTCTAGCAAAGACGTCCGGCTTGTCCAGCTCTCCAAATCTTGGTGTCGTAGCTGGGAGATCTTTTCTAGGAGATCATAAAAACCATCTTTGCTATAGTATCCTCCGTTGGGGCGTGTGCGGAAATTAGGCTGATTGTTATGAGGCGCTCGATTATGTATTTAAAACATCAGACTTCTTGTCTGAGTCTGCCTCGAACAATAAACCCTCATCCAAACAAGCGCTGCCTTTGCTCTTTGTAGCAATAATATATGTCGCAGTTTCTCATCCTCCTTTTGTCCGGCCCATTCCATCGCACCTCCTGAATGGCGGTGATGTCTGCCTTATAGGCTTCTTGGGCCTCCGCAAGTTCATCGGCTGCACGTGGTCTTTTAAGGGACCTCACATTCCACGTGCAGAACCGAAAATCGTTGTCCATGGTCGTCAGCAGTAGGGTGGTTTGTTGCCGTTTCTAAACTATTGTGTGAACCCTCCACCCTGGAGGACCGGGTCCTGGTTTAAACTCCCAAGTTCAATGTAGTTACAGAATGAAAAATGAAAAGACTCACATTTTTGAGAGATATCGCGGTGCATTCCTGCCGGTTTGTACATGGCTTGTTCTACCTTCAAAAGATCTTTATAGTGGGTCTTTCATAAGGAATGGGTAAGTAGAAACCCATCAGCAGTGATGAATTTTTTAAAATAGAACGGAGCTGCCGCTCTTTTGGACAGGATTTATGGGGGTGTTGGACACCTTGATACGATTTTTGTTGGAAATCAGTGTCTTTTTAAATTGGATCCATTCACAAAAAATATTTAGACATATTTCTTAGAAAAATTTAATTTGTATCAAACTGCCCACTCACGGGGTACATTTATATACGTCCAGCTGGAGACACTACTGCAACTTCATCAATGTTAGTTTTATCCGTTATTCGTTTGTACGTTCGCACCATTTTCGTTTCAAAAAAATATTTATAAAATAGATATGGCTCATTTTTTGTAGGCTTCAATCCTAGGCTCAACAGTTAGTTGCTGAGTTTGACATACCTCTTGTATCCAGCTTGGCGTAATACATACAGGGCCTTCCGCAACCTGCACGCATTGCGTATGAACTATACGATTTTTGCCGCCCGATCTCCTAAATATGATATTCTTTAAATATGATTTTGGTCTTGTTTGGCCAATATCCTTACCATAATCTCAGGCAACATTACCGGCAATCTCCTGATCACTTCTTCGTCCAATGATCTATTCAAACAAGTTATTGCTAACAGTCAAGCTGCCAAATTTCCATTCATCGCGTTCGTCGCTTTACAATGGATCAGATTCAGTTCGACTACTATTAGTACTCCCAGCAGCCCAGCTGTTGCAATACTACCTGCTTTCGTGCCTCGCTTTTCTCAAATATTTTGACTTTTAACCCTCAGCTACCGGTAGCGCAGTACGCGACTCAATAGCACAACGAAAGTTTTTGTAGGAAGAAGGACCACTATACAGCAACACAATCAACAGCAGATCCATTCACTTAATTCACTCAATTGCTTCAACAGCGTAGCCTTTTTTTCGATCCTTTCGATGCATAAATTGACTCAGGCTTTTTGCCATACCTGTCGTGCCGTATCACATTCACGGATCTGTTTATGCTCAGACGTTTAAGTCGACCAAACTAAATCCGCCTTGGCCTTTTTATCCTGTTTCAACTACGCTTTTTTTGTATCATTATCGGTTACTGGCATCACAGAAGTCCCATCTGCCATCATTCTTCTTGGACAACAACTCCACACGCTACGAATCAGATGAAGGACTAACAGACATGATGTACATAACTGTTCTATCTTCAAACTCCTTTAAATCGCAGTCATCCATCGAAGTAACAACAAGGCAAATGAAATTAATAACTTTATAGGCGTTCTGGTCCCATAACATGTTAAAACCTTTATTAAATTCAAATGGAATCGGCATAATGACATCGGCGTTTTAAAGTGTCCTTAATAACTCCGAGGTCTGCTATTTTAATGACGTTTACATAAACTGCGACCCAGAATCGGGATAAAGACAGCACAAAATTCGGTGTTTGGCGGGTTTATTCCTGCGGAGCTACAGGATAACTCAGAGTTAATTCCGTCATGGCTCGAAGTTAACTTCAAAGGTTATATAAGTCAATAACCTTTGAAGATAACTTCGATCCATGACGGAATCCTGTAGCTGCGCAGGAATAAACCCGCCCAACACCGAATTTTGTGTTTTGTAATTAAATCCTAGGAGTATCGTATCCTACTGAAATTTAGGTGTTCAGTTTGGGTGTAGGGCCGTAAAGCTGTGGAAGTTGGGAAAATTAACTACAGTAACTTGTCTTTTTTAGTGACAAGTTACTGATGGACAGGTAGGCATAATCTTCCTAAGTCTAGATAACTCAGAGACTTCATTATCTTACCACAGAAGAAAGTTTGTACAGTGGTACGGTGTGTGCAAATTTTCGAGAAGTATATCAACAGTTACAATTGCTTGAACACGACATTCAACGGAATCAAACGCTAGACACTGCAATAGCTGCTTCGCCTGGCAATCAATTTCGTACGCTTTTCGCTATGATCATTTCGACATGTCAGGCTTCGAACCCAAGTCAATTACGTATGCTATGATACCATACCGCAAGCTGTATGTACTATTTTTCGTAGATAACTTTTTCAGTTAAAAATGGTTCTTATTAGTTACATAGAATATAAATGAATTTTAGAGACATAATTGCATTCGAATTCAGTATAGGGTGTTTTATACAAATTAATTCGAATCAAAACGTAACATAAGTTTTCATTTAAAATCAATCCATTGAAAGAATTTAAATACATATGCACATTTAGAAGAACATATTGATAGGTGTAATGATATAATACGAATCATTCAAATATAGAATAATTTTTCATATTTTCTAGAGATTTTCTAGATCTTTTATCAATATTCTTTCATTAGGAATCCATTAAGCCATTTCGTATGGCTGATGTTAAGGTCCTATTAATCCTTTTAACCTGTCCATTAGATTTTGTTGTTACTATAAAAGTTGGAAAAATCCTGAGAAATGAAATAACTTCCTCTGTCCGACACGATACGTGCTGGTCGGCTGTATGACGCGAAATAAAGTTGTAAACATTTAATCACCTCGTTCGTGTTTGTTGTTTTGACTGCAAAAAGCTTTGTGAATCTTTAAGCCATCAATAACTAAAAACACATTTGTTTTTCAAATTATGAACACAAGATGGCATAGGACCTTAGCGGTCAATATGAATTGTTTCAAATAGAAATTTACCGTTAGGAATGCAATTTCTAGATCTTTTATCAATATTCTTTCATTAGGAATCCATTAAGCCATTTCGTATGGCTGATGTTAAGGTCCTATTAATCCTTTTAACCTGTCCATTCGATTTTGTTGTTACTATAAAAGTTGGAAAAATCCTGAGAAATGAAATAACTTCCTCTGTCCGACACGATACGTGCTGGTCGGCTGTATGATGCGAAATAAAGTTGTAAACATTTAATCACCTCGTTCGTGTTTGTTGTTTTGACTGCAAAAAGCTTTGTGAATCTTTAAGCCATCAATAACTAAAAACACATTTGTTTTTCAAATTATGAACACAAGATGGCATAGGACCTTAGCGGTCAATATGAATTGTTTCAAATAGAAATTTACCGTTAGGAATTCCCCAGATGTCATTCAATTTCTTCAAATCTACTATGTAGATTTCGCTATACATTATCGGTTTTTCGAAATCTCCCGAATTCGTTGAAATCTGATGAAACTCCGAAGTAATCCGTCTGTAGGAGGTTGTCAAACGGAGAGAGCTACTATTTTCAGTACATAGAAATACTTGGAAGTATTAGTCAACAAACAGCTGACTTGCCCGCTGACATTGGAAACGGCCTATTGAGGTTTCAGTAATAATTCATGGAAATAACTCGATTTCCGTTCGGAACATGGTATAACAAAGAGTACATTTCAATCAACGCTTAACATATTTTTTGCTTTTGATTAAGGGAAACCAATAAGTTAGCTTATAAAGTCAACATTTTTCCGGAGCTACATGACAAATACCTTCGTGATGTGTCTGGATTATATTCCTTTCCATTGGTAATGGAATTTATTGTTTAATTAATTTTTTATACACCAGACCAGTTCATACAAGCAAGCAATTGAACCAATTACCGCACTGTTTTGTCTTTTTGTTGAGATGCAGCTAAGGCATGTTCTAACGATTCAGATTCAATTGTTAAAATATTATGCCACTTACTAAGTGCATCAATGTGACCCATTGTCTAGCCATCTCTATGTTTTAATTATGTAGTTCTAATCTTGTAGCTAAGACCCAACGAAAGACTCTTGGGTTAAGAAGTTTTTTTTAGCTGAAAGCTAGGGTCAGAGGATTGCAGTCAGCATATAAGTATTTTAAATTGAATGTTAGCCAAAAAGACTCTGAATCTTCTGAGTGAGTATACTATTGCCAACGTTTCAAGCTCATACGTATTTCGACAGCTGAGCAGTATCGTCGAAAAAAACACTCACTGGATGAAAAAGCTTGTTGTCTCACTGATGAAGCAACGCGGCCCCAAAACGCGGAACTACTCGATCCTAGTGTTGCGTTTGGATTATAAATAAGATTCAAAGGTTAAAATTCATCAATTAATCAATAATCGTCGCTTTGGTGAGGTGATGATACAGTTGACGAGTGACTTCCGACAAACACTTCCCGTGATTCCGAAATCAATAGCGGTCATGCCATTTGACGCATGTCTCAAGTCATCGTATTTGTGGTGATAACCGACTGATTGCAAGGAAGCTAGTGATCAATGTGATAGTGGCAAGGATTCCCCGAACTTCCCTTGAAATGTCTTGCTTTACAAACGGCCAGCTATATGTGACGTGTTCCCGAGTTGACAAACCTTACGCTCCGGTGCAGCCAACAAGAAATATTGTGTATTATGAAACCTTAAATTGAATACAATCATCACAGTATTGTAGTCAACCAGTAGTGTAGACATCCAGTCAGTAATGAAATGTGAACACAAAATGTTAGAATTTCAGGCTTCGTACAAGGTCATAGTAAGTGTACTTAAGTACGCCCAAAAATTGAACCACGCTCTGATTAACGTTGTACTAATCTCAAGAATATTCACTTACTTATCAGGCCGGCGACCCATGGAGGGTCAGAGCCTAAGCAATTACTGCCTTCCATCGTTGACGGGCCTGGACACGCTGCCTCCACTCATGAAGATCAAGCTGTGGCGATTAATTGGTATTTATACCGGAGATTCGGTCTTCCTCTCCTTCTCGAACCAGGAGGCTCGGATTCGATGACCCTCTTTGCTGGAGCATTGTTATCCATGCGCTCGATGTGGCCGAGCCAGTGCAGTCGGCGGATTTTTGCCTTCCGGACTACATTCACATCCTGGTACAACTCGTAGAGTTCGCAGTTATGTCTGACCGTATATCCGACGCAGACTTTCGAAGACTTTCAAAGGTACCATGAATTAGCTCTGCATTTTTGCTTAGCATCCAGCTCCATAGAACAGGACTGGCAAAATAAGAGTTTTGTAGAGCATGATTTTGGTAATTCGATACAGGAGTTTTGAGCCCAGTAGTTTTGACAAGCCGAAGTAGTACCGGTTTGCAAGGGCGATTCTACAACGGATCACCACTGTGATGTCGTTTCTGGAGTTCACGTTTGCCCAGAGGAAAACAAACTCCTTTACTACCTATACTAATGTAGTATAGATGTAGATGATATCTGCGTACCCCAACAGTTGGACCGACTTGTAGAAGATACGCCTTTCGTGTTTACAGCTGTCCGCCGCACTATCTTCTCCAGTACTAGATTGCAGAATAGCTCCTTGCGATGAATGCTGTCGTATGCGGCCTTGAAATCGATTTGAAACATAGACGTTCACACTGTACGCTGGACGGGATATTGAGCATTACCTATATAGGATATACCTATATAGTTGTTGCAAGAGGTAAGCCCTTTTTGTAGATGCGGCATATAGAGTTAATATTCCAGTCGCCGGGCATGCTTTCGTCTTCCCAAATTCTACAGACGATCTGGTGCATGCTCCCTACCAGAACATCGCCACCGGCCTTGAAGAGCTCTGATGGTATGCCATCTGAGCCTGCGGCTTGGTGGTTCTACAGCCTTTTAATGGCTGTGTCGACTACTTCAAAGCTGGGTGGGAGCACTACTTAATCAGCTGGAGTTGGGATTTCTTAATTCCCTATCACTCTCTGCTGGTCAGGCCCATTAAGCAGTTGTTGGAAGTGCTGCTTAAACACATGTACTATTTTCTGCAGTCTTTTGGCTTTCTTATAAAAGGTCCGTATTTTTTGTATGTCCCTAGATTCTTCGATGTCCTTGCGCTGGGAGGTTGTGGGAGACCTGTTCTTCAGGCGTAGAAGCTTCTTCTTCCCCCGTCTTCTAGCCCGGTACTCCTCTTGCGATGCTCTTGTTTCCCGTTGCAGCGCTTTTTGGTATGTCTCGTCGGTTGCACGTTCACCTTATTTTGGCATCGCACTGCGGACAGGCTCCGTAGGCACCGTCCAAGGATCATAGCCAGGCGATCACTTATCGGCTTTAAGTCGATGAGTTTCGACCTTTCGCACAACAAATCCGCATCCAAATATGTGCAACCTTATGTGACAGCTGTAATATATGTCGCACTCTTTCTTCTTCATTAGCCTTGTCCTATCCAGCGTATTCCCTGGATCGCAGTAATATCCGCAATCTCAAGAATAACACAACAAAAACTCAACCTCATCCCTAGAAAACAAAAACTAATTTCGATTTTCGAGCTAAGAGCTTACAAACTTAAATACTACTATAGCCAATAGTAAAGCACTATTTTAGAATGCAGATAATGGAAATATATTTCAGGTTATCGAAAGAAGGATTCTGCTATTAATTTTAGAGCTGTTAATTTTAAGATTTTTCCGAATAATTTTAATTTCAGTTTTGTCCAACGATGTATTAAATCCTTTTGCAATGGCTATATTATCCTCCATTAAGTAAACCAGGCATTCCAATTGTTGTCTCGTTGTAGTTTTAACCCTAAACGTAATCTTATCAATAACACATTTAAATTCCTGTATATTCTACGTCCTTCGACCTATATAAATAAAAAAAATGACAGTACATATCCTATGCTATCAAATGCAATCTTTAATTGTAAAACTCTTTAAAAGAAATTTATAAAAATAATTGTGTTTTAACTACCAATTCGAATTTTGAAGTTATTGACTTTTTTCTATGAAACATGAGGCCGAGGATGTAATAATCATCTTTGAGTGCTCATCATAATAAAAAGTTTCTCGTTTTCCATGCAAAATAATTGTGTCTGTATAAATTTGTTTCTGCTGCATGTGTGGGCAAATATCACTTCGAATGAGATATCACAATTGCTTAAGATATGGGCACGATGAACACCAGTTAATACATTAATTTATACGTTTATATTGAGAAGAATAAATATAAACGATAAAAGTATTCAGACCAAACACCTAATTACATTACCACTTTATTGGGGGAGAGAATTAACATTTTAAGATCGATTAACCTTCATCCGGTGTTTTTTTTTACATTATTTTCAATTTAAAGTTGCATGATGTCTCTGGAAGTCTTAAAAACATTCAGTTATTCGCTGAACAGTGTAAAAATTACACTAAACTTGTTACGCGTTGTTTTTTTTTGTCGTGAGTATTATTTTTCGTTTCGAGTAAGTACATATAGGAAACAATTTAAAAACATGGATTGTTCCTGGTACCATATGACCAGATGTACCAGATTAAAATCAAGCAAATACTGAAGACGTTTATATAAGGGATGATTCTGAAATTGATTTCTTATATTTTTTTAATTTCTGTTTTTTAGTTGTAAGTTGTAGTTGTAACATACTTGTTGCTTCAGGCCCTAAAATATTTGCTTGGGATATGAAAAAACGCCTGATGACATTGGTTGGGACACGTAAAAACCAGAAAGAATTCCACCTAAGCTAGTCAATAAGAAAAAGCCATTTTATCATGTTAAAATCTATATATGTAATATATTGTTTACTTAAAATCAATTGAATTGTTTACACTTTTAATTTTTGTTAAAAGCGGTCAAGTACTTATAACTAAAATAAACTCATTTGCATAATTAGCGGCAAGAATTCAGATGAGGGTTTAGTTGATATTGGAATTATAGGCTACCGAATTACCTAAATCTTTTATTAAAGAATCACGAAAAACGGCCTGAATTCAATTCAGACTCAAGAAGTGGTTGTTGTTGCTGACGTGTATCCTGTATTGTTTCTGTTCATTTTGGTTGGGTAGTTGATGTCCTAGTTGGAACCATCAGAAATTTTATCAATAATAGTATAAAAAAATCTCCAACGTTGTAATTCGAAAAAAAAACACAAGAAGACTTTTAAATGAAGTTTTATGTGAAGTTTCCAGTGAAGAGAACCACTCAAAACGTTAAAACATATTCTGTTATTATTTCAAGGACTCTTAAAGTTATTATAATTTTTTCTTAAATTAAACACTTTTAAGATAAAACACAACTCGCGGTAATGATACAATAAGTAAAAGAAAGAATGCTTAATCTATCGAACACTACACAAGTTGAAAATTTGTATGAGAAGTAACATACATAACATATAAGTATGTATAAGCGTAAGACCCAACTATGTTCAAATGAATATTTTTCTCAATTTTCTACTTTATTTAAATTGTTGTTTGCATGTAAATAATTAATAATTTAGGATTTACCATTTGTAGATCAAGTGCATATTTTAAAAATGTTTGTCACCTTTCTTAGCAAGAAGTTGTTAAATAAGTCCATTTAACATGCAATTACATATAAGGATATTATAAATTTGATAACCTAGTATCTACAGCAGGGAGACATAGACTAAAGCCAAACACAACCTGAAACAATCCTGATTTCCAATAATAGGCACATAAAGTACATACATATAAATAACACAAAACAATAGAACATATCCAACATTATTCCACAAAAACATTAAGCCATCAAAAGCAAATGAGAAATAATAAGCACAAGATTTTTGGCATAATTTTATTCTTATTCTTTGAAATTATAGTTGCTTTATTGAAAATATCAATCAAAATTACATTTTATGGAATATTCCGTAGTAAAATAAGTTACATTCAATATTTTCTTAGTTTCCGACAGATATTATAACTCGTTTTATATTTTAGGTTGTGGAAATGTTATTGCTTTTTGAAAAGTAGAAAATGTTATTGTTTATTTTTTTGTTTTATTTATTTCTTTTTTTTTCTTTTCGAAAGTTCAATGTATAATCGAAAAAGAAAAGTGAGAAGAGGCTTCATATCCTGTCATACGGCGGCCATAGAACAAACTGTTTCAGTGTCAAAAAGGAAACTAAATTTACATTCTATTTGTATTCTATTTATAAGACTCTGTCTCGATGTATATTCCATATATGTATCTGTATGTGTGCATCCCTATTAATTTTCAACAGACTTGGGTATTCCGCCCCAATACCAACGGACTAGTCGCGGTTCCTCTGGCAGCATTCAGCGGTCAGTTGAAGTAACACCAACATCGTCGTCCTATCGAACTGGAAGCGTACACTCGATATCTAGTTCAGAGGGTTCATCGTAAGTCGTTCAAAAACAAAAATGTCTCTCTCTTTCTCACATTCTGTAACTGTTTCTTTATCTCTATAAGACTGTCTGTTTCTTAAATATATTAAAATATAAGTATATTTGCATAAAAAAAACACTGTTCTATGTGTCTAAAATCTATTTGTGTGTGGATACGATAAAAACTGTAATAGTCATATTTTGGTTGTCCTTTGTCAAGATTATCTTGATAGCTTTTTAGTTAAGAGTATATTTTCATCATTGTAAATAAAAATATGTTTTTCTTTCTTTTTCAAAAATGAATGTTTTTATTTTATTATCTCTGAGTGTATTCATAATTCGGCTATTTTCGTTTTCTCTCGATGAAGGTTCTTCTATAAATTAGGTTGTCATTATAGAAAGAGAAGGACATAGGTATCAGGCATAGTTAAATCGCCCTTATCCTCTGAACTGAGTGTACATAAAAAAGAATTTTATATACATGAATATATAAATTGGTTTGTCAAGTTTAATTTTGTAAGCAATTGGCTGTGAAACTGTATGTATAATTTTATTGTTTATTGTTTAATTTTTTGTACTAACTTTCATATTGTATGCTGTGCTATAACATTATTATTTTGCCTTGTTTAAAGCATGTATGGCATGATTCTCAGCTTTTGCAAATCTAACAGAGTGAATAAGGTGCTAACAACTGAAGTTCGATTATTTCCAAAGAAACCGTAAAATGGTTATTATCTTTCATTATTTGGGATAAATGCCAAACACAAGATGGGGTTAGAACACTTAATTCTTGGTCAAAATAAATTTTAGGCGTCAAACTAACTACAATAAGATTACGCTATCGGCTCTTAAAATGTATGCATGAAAAATAATTAAAAATACACTGAAACGTTTCTAAGTTGACCACCCGCTGTGCAATATGCTCTGACCAAGTTAGGCATGAGTCGGACTTCTAAGGGTATACGTTTTGTTATGCAAATAAAAAAAATACGATTTAGTGAAGAAAAAACAGTTTTCATTTTTTTATTAAAACGAATATAGTTCGTTTGGAATGAATGTAGTGAAACTTAGACTACTTCACCATTTGAATTCAAACACAAACTAAAAATTGTGTGTCATATTGTTGCAAATGATAAAATACGTGTTCGTTATTGTACCTTTACTCCCTGGAATTGTTGTACTACAAACATGTATATAAATCCAAATGTGATATTTAGCACAGTCGGTGGCCAATTTAATCTGTATTCTTATTCCGTGCAATGACCAAAAAAGGATATTTCCATCCAAGTTCTAAGTTTCAAACATATGTGTATACATGCTTTTTAATATTTTGTATGAGATTTTCTTGTTGCAGATATATTAAGCCATACTTGATTGATAAGAGCACCTAATCTAATTATGTAAAATGTGAAAAGTAAAATGAAGCGAAGACTTGTTTAATTCCTAATTTTGTCTCAGTTTAGACAGTATTTATTCATCTAAAACAGTAACTACCAACGTCATGGACGATATTTTATTATTTACTAGGCCCATGATTATGACTTTATGGGAGGGTGAGAAATTCGACGTAACATGGCTTTAAAGTTTCAAGTACTTTGGATATGAATATGACATCCCAGAAACATTGTTTAATTTATATATTGAACTCACTTATAATTTTTACAACATGTTCTAATTTAATAGAAGAGAAATTCGACGACAGATTTCGCCTTCAATCAAAGCTTTCCCAAATTGTTCCAAAAAAAACCTTTGTCTGAAATTTGTATCTTTATACCAATCTGGAAGGATAGAGATCACGAAAGCATTATAGACTTATATATCCAGGATGTTGAAAATAACGGCTGAGGTAAAAATATTTTATATTTTCGCACTATAGTTGTAGCAAGTATCGTTTCTACCTTTCAAATCTAAGATCTAGAAATACACTATGCCATTCATATTGTTTGGACTTACAACTTCTATCCTTTTCGGTATGAACTTACAAAAGACAAGGGTTGAATGTTTTTCGCACATTACTTTCCCATCTATTCCAGAAATTCTTAATTGATGCGAGCTTATCCCAAGCTAGACGTTCATTGCTGTCTCACTTTTTATTGAATTGAATAACTCTCGATATATTTTGGAATCGTCGCATTCACATCATAGCCTTGAAAATGTATCTTTCGTTGGAGTCATTTCAGAAACATTCGAGTACCCCTCCATGATAGCGAAAAACTCCAGGCATCAAAGTAGTACAATATAAGATTCGATAGAAATCCTTTCAACTCTAACTCAGTTTTCTCTAAAAAAAACGATTTTCCCTAAAAACACAATTAGAAAATAAAAAACCCATGGGTGTGTAAAAACAAAGTGTTACCAATTAGGCCAACAGAAGTTAATAGAAAAGTACCTACATAAGCTAATTACTATTTAAGGCAATTTTGACCGATGTATACATAATAAAGGTTGCACGTATGTAGTTTGATTTTTCTTTGTCCTGTTGATATTGCAGTTGTGTCACTCGCAGCAATGGGTATTGGATACATTTAAAAAAAAAGTAAACAGTAATTTGTCTTTTATCGAATGGGAAAAATGTTGACGAGGATAAACACAGCACGACAAAAACAAATAATACGGACTAGCCAGACTGACACGTTTTATCTAAAAGGTTTATAATCTGTTAGTGCCACATCAATTACATAAATCTAACAACCGCATCATTCATGTATTTGTTTCAAAAATGAACTAATCTCTTCAATAACTTTTGTACTATTGGTTAAATCTTGTTTTAATATCAGTCCTGAAGTTTATTCGTTCATTCCCACAATGTGTATACTATAGTACCTTGGATATTATATATATATAGCTAGGAGGGGTGTATATAAGTTTGCAGGCAATCAAGTATATTGCTAATATTATCGATTTCTGATGACCGACTATCGTCGGTAGCAGTTAGTTATACTTATCAATCATTTTCCAATTTTGCCGATATTTTTTTAAAAATATATGTAATCACGCATTGAGAGGTTTTGCTTTCAAATGTACCATAGTTTGGAATATGTACGTTTTGCATACATTTCTTAAATAACTACTTAAAACACTGAATTGAGTGTTTTGAACAATCACTCTTTTCTTTTTTTCAAGTGTGTAATTTAATTTCGGTATTATAATACGAGCAACATTAAATAATTCAGTTCAATTTTATTTTAGTTTCAATGTTTGATAACTTAAAAGCCATTAAATGGCGAGAT
The DNA here is from genome assembly GCA_907269125.1 of Eristalis pertinax. Classification (NCBI taxonomy): domain Eukaryota; kingdom Metazoa; phylum Arthropoda; class Insecta; order Diptera; family Syrphidae; genus Eristalis; species Eristalis pertinax. The sequence goes on from OU026145.1 coordinate 92,174,187, forward strand.
TTATTGTGTACGCATATGAATCAAGAAAAGACGCATAATTTATATTGAATATTTGCTAGCCGTGTAGGTAAATTATACAAGTACAACCATGTGTCTATATACTCATATCTACATCTCAACTTTAAAACTATACTTTTTGATAAGTCATTAGATGCGTTATAATTTCGTTTTTATATAACATATAGAAAATAATTTCGGATGGGGTAAAATAATGGAATAGAATAGGATAAGAGTATATGTACATATATATCAAACCTTTTTTTTCCTCGCACGAAAGCATGTTTCAAGTCTTGTTTTTGCATGAATTTACAAAAAAAAAACTGAGTGCATTAACAAATTTAGTAAACTTATTTACAAGAACACTCAATACACAAAAATGTTTCAAAAAAATCGTTTCTTAACTAAAAACCCACTTAAATGACTTACACACTATCTGTACAATCCCAAATCTAAACTTTCTTTAATGCATGGAAAAAAAAGCCAATTTCAAATAGTTCAATCACAGTATTTCAACAGTAATCCAACATATACATTATGTCTGTCTCTATATCTCCCTGTGTAAAGAGGAAATACGAAATAAAAATAAAAATACTCAACTCAAACTAAATTCTATTTCGTTTTTGCTGATTTTAATTTCTGTTTCAAATACACTAAAAATGAATGTGTAAACACAAACTAATATTCAACTTTATTTCTAACCTCTGCATTTTCCATATGCAACCAAACGTCAACGTCTTCAATAAATCAGTAGATGGTCTCCCTCGTTGCGCATGAACGATGGTCAACTATCAGATTTCATTGATGGCCTTGGTCCTGGTCAATTAGTTGGTCGTCAAGTGCTTGGAGCACCTTCACTTGGCGATATTCAACTATCGATGTGCCACCAAAAAGGATTTCTTGAAGTGGAAGTTATACGAGCAAGAGGACTGCAGGTAATGATCTTTCTGATATAAATTGACAAACATTTTATTTCTTGTTCATTTAGCAAAAACCTGGTTCGAAAATGCTTCCTGCTCCGTATGTTAAAGTTTACTTGGTTTCGGGTAAGAAGTGCATTGACAAATCCAAAACGTCGACGGCAAGGCGTACTTTGGACCCATTGTATCAACAGCAACTAGTATTTAAGGAACCGTTTATTGGGTGTATATTACAAGTAAGTACTATTAACATACAATTTGTTCAGCTATTTGCTTAATATTGTATTCTATAGGTTACCGTTTGGGGCGACTACGGTCGCATAGAGAAAAAAGTATTCATGGGCGTAGCACAAATAATGCTGGATGACTTAAATCTATCGAATATCGTGATTGGCTGGTACAAACTCTTTGGAACAACCTCACTGGTCAGTCATACTATTGTACAAACATAGACCTTCTTTAGTATCACGTCCACGTATAAATGTGTGGAGATCGGGTCTCAATTAGTATTCATTCATTCATATTACCTTAGAATTAATTCCACATAATAGGAAAGCATTTCAAAAAAAAATGCTTGTAGTAATTTAGCACAAAAATATACACATAATAATAGCAAACGGTTCATGTGATCATTGTCCCGATTCGTTACAACACCAAATTATTTAAAAAAAAACACTGTTCTACTAAAGAAAAAAGTTAAATCCATATAAATTTCTATTGTCTCGTTTGCCACAAGGATATAATATATACGTAATATTAGTCCAAACCAAAATTACACTGTACACAAATTTATTTCCAAAAATCTGAAACCATGTAACGTCATGTCATTCTCAGTATTTGTATACACGCGCACCTTTCCATTCGTATCTGCAACACTTCATGACGAATGCGGTTGTGAAAAATAGTAACTATGTCGATTGCAGACTGCGATTGTGACATTAAAATCTCACTTTGTGGTTTTTAACTCAACTCTACTACATACCACAGAAGTGACGCAACGCTTGAAGTTATGAAGGAGTATTTTTGCGACTGGGTCATCTTCGCCCCGATCATGCGACTTGCTAACAACATTCGAAAACCTTTTGGCGGAATAGTCGTTCCAACTAAACGGTGTCAAAGGTGTTCTCCAGGTAAATTGTTTCTGGCTCTTGTTCCATTGGATATCCGACACTAACTTCGACGCGGCCCCGCTTTGAAACCGAATTAGTTATCCGGTATTGTTTGTTTGTCATCTGTCCAGTTGATCAGAGCTCTATTTATTACCTTCTAGAATACCTTGTTGATCTTCGGAATGAGACAAATTGACGATGGTATTATCTGTCATGTTATCGTCATTAAACACGACAAAGCCGATGTTCTCGGATCAGTCTCTTAAACTGCTGTAGTCAGTATTTGTGTGTTGTCCGTCGTTCTGGGAAGCTAAAGACAAGGAAGATCACTTTGCTTGTTACTTCAAAAAAAATGATTTATTTGCGACTGTCGTCGAAGGGCTTTTACATGTGTATGACATCTCATATCGGCCACTTTTAGTCGTGTATTTTCCCAGTAAATCAGCAAAATTACTAAACGCGGAAGATCCCCAAATTCAGAAGGTGTTGCCAATCCCTCCGATAAAAAACATCAAAATGTGAGTGCAACTAGTTCGGGAAAAAACAGACTCAATGTACAATAGTTTCAGTGCCTTTCGACGTATGCTCGATAAAGACGATGGTGACATGGACCAAATTATTTCGCCAAATGAATGCTCACTGAAAAAGGAGCATGTGCCTTCCATTAAATTGCTTGACAAAACAAGTGACCAAGTCCACAGTTTAATGAAACTGTTGAATATATCAGACTATTCGATTAAAAAAAATCTCAGTTGGCATAAAAATATTGTGTGAAACATTAGAAGCATACACCAGTGTAGTGTCAAATCTAAAAGAGAACAAATGTCAATTTTTCATCCAGGACCTTTTTTTTTCTTTTTTGCGAGAGTAGGTGAAAATCCTCAAAAGACACTATGGAGACCGTTCCCACATAGCGAAAGGGATTTTTACCCAGTAAAAACACCTCTCTTCAAATAAAATATATTTCCACTACAACTAAGTCTTACACTTATCCAGCAGTTTTACTTTCTTGGTTTAGGCGCATTAGGCAAGAAATTCTCCATTGAGAGTTCTTGCTATCACCGCAGCTAAGAGCGGGTTGAATTCTCCGTGCTAGGTCAAGGGGTTTGGTCCTTTGCAGACGGCGGAAAGCGTTGCTTTCGTCGAGAATTGGAAGGACAGCAGAGTTTATGTGCTCTTCCAGACGACACTTATGCTTACGAGCAAAATTCGTAATTTCATCATGGACTGATGGAATTCCAAGATCTCTGTGGATGTCGCTGTTTCGTATATACCAGGGTGCGTTAACGATGGCCCTTAGCACTTTATTTTGAAATGTTTGTAGTATGTTTCTATTACTTTCTTTGGTACAACCCCATAGTTGTATACCATACGTCCAGACGGGTTTTAGCACTTGCTTGTATAAATTAAACACTTCTGCGTTTTTACAGTTTAAAAAAAAAAAATTATTTCTTCATTTACTTCGGTATTATTACCCCTTACACGCTAACTTAAGACTGAACTACAATTTTGCTTACAACTACCTTAAATACACCTCGCATGCACTGAGTTGATGGATCGTTCCCACAGGTGCGCTCGGGTTTCCGGATGCCGTACGTGATGGAATGTGGTTGGTTGCAATACTGTCTCTGGTTCGCCAGACGCTAGGGCAGCGTTTTGCCGCTCGTGGGAACGTTGCTGGTGATTTGATGCCATCGTGGAACACATGTCAGGGAGAGAAATATTTCGCGACTTAACTCCCCCACGCTAAATCTTCGAGCGTCCTCGTTCGAACTTCAGAAGAATGGGATCTGACTTAGCCTTGATACCTTTGGATCCTCATCTTCCTTGTAAGCAATGGTTGTTCTTACTGCGGGCGTGACGGTATCTTTTATTTCCGGCGTGACATCTACTGGATGGGCTTCCGATGAATCTGTAGCTTGTGGTTGGATTACGATTTTTGTGCTGTTTTTAGTATGCTTAATGTAAACGAGGGTTAATATTACGAGCGTAAGCACAATACCAACTGATGACAACCCAAAACTAATGAACTGCTTCTTTGAGTTCTCGTCGTCGATGAATCCAATGTACCTCCTGTTGGTAAAGTGAAGTTCTTTCACTAGTTCCAGAGATAAGTTTTCTTCGATTCTATTCATTGATGACTGTGGCTGTAGCAGCGCTGGGATCGGTTGAACCATAGTAACTTCTGTTGAACGGATTGTGATATTGTTGACTTCGACTATAGTGTTTTGGAACTGGATAATGAAGGATCCTATCGCGTTCATCTCGTCGTCATTGATTCGTATCGTGCCGTTGAATTGGTTCAAAAACAGCGTTACACTGGTGACCTCTTCTACGGATTGTATGTTCTGATTACTCATGAGAGGGCATGATGCTGGTGAGTTGCTGAGCAGCTTTGGTTAGCATGAAGTGTTACTTATGTCTACTACACTATTTCTATTGCATATAGTTACATTTACGTAAGTGGTACAATAATTTTTTTGACCAAAAACTCGATTGTAACATTTCAGTATTGTTTTATACATTATTTTACTTATAACATTGCCCTTTTTTAGGGGTCTTCCGATTAGACTCTTACATACTTCATTCCCTGTTGTTGGAATGCTGATTACATACAAAATTTTAGAATCACTTATGGCTATTCTTACCTCGCTAAACTCTAACAATTGATCAATGCTATTATATGGAAATTTATTCTTGGTTATAACATTTTCGATAATTCTTTCTTCAATATTTGTTATCATATAAGAAATTTATAATATTGGCCTTGGCCCATTGAATTGCATAATCTATATTTGAAATTTCATTCTTTATTAGATCTATTTTACTCTTTATTACGAGGGCATATTCTCTTTTAAAAATATTTGCTGTTCCTTGTTCATTTAAAATTTCGTTCTCGCGTTTCGCCAGTTCATTAAATTTATTTTCGATTATATTATTTATGGAGACTTGCCGGTTGTTACTTTCAATTAGCTCATTAAGTTTAGAAGTTAAAAGTTTTAAATTATCGTGGTCGGGAGTTCCCGCAACCCATTTCCAGGCAGTACCCAAGAAATCTAGAGATCGTTTTACCCTATTAATCGGCTTTAGTCGGTTTATGTGTTGTTGAGTCTGTTCGATGTCGTGGATCATAAACGGATACAATGGGTCTTTGTCGCTAAACCTGGTAGTCACCGTCTCGTTCAGGTCTTTTAGTAAGTCTTCGTACGATTGCAAGTTTACAATGTGGATTATTTTAAATTGTCCATTCTGCAACATTGCCGTCCCGTTGTCCAGTGTCAGTAGTTGTGCGTTGGAATAGTCGAATATCTGGTAGGCTGATAATACTTTCCCTACCATAGTTGTTAGTCTAAAAGAAATGATTTAGTTTTTAATATGTGACTTATGTACGACTTTGCCTGATCTTGTGAATATAGTGGTGTCCCTATCTTCCTTAATAATTTCTTTTCTGTACCTTGCCGTTAGCTTAGAACCTAGACGTTTATTTATTATGACGTACACAACTTCGCCTGGCTTATATGACTTAATAGGTTGTCTGTTTTTGTTATGATATAATAAGTCTTTTTCCTGTTTTCCCGCTATTCTCTCTACGTTTTCTGTTCTGGCTTTTTTAAGTTGTACCGGATCAGTGCTAACACGCTTACCAAAGAACGCTTCAACAGGTTTCTTTCCTGTAACGGAGTGTATTGAAAAGTTATATGCATATACTGCTTTCGCGAGAAGGTCCGTGAAGGACTGATGACCACCTTCGACTTTAATGCACCTCATAAGTTCGCCTAATGTTGAGTGGAGGAGTTCAACCTGGCCATTGACTGTACTCGTATACGGAGGTGTACGAAACATTTGAATACCAAACTCATCTTCAACCATAAAGTTGATTGAAGCCGATCTGAATGATTTTTCGTTATCGACTACAACAGTCTTGGGGATTCCGAAAGCGAATAGAACTTCTCGAAGTGGTTGCTTGATGTCTTCCGTGGCCCTTGAATTGATGACCTTTACTTGAACATATTTTGAAAGTTTATCCCATGCAGTAAGTACTAGCTTCCCTTCTGTTGAGAAAATATCTATGTGCACTATTTCACCTGGATATGTTGGGATGGGAGTGGCTTGGATCTCTGACGTAACTGACGTATGATGAATTTTTGACGTCTGTAACCTGGGCTTGAGTAAACCTTACTTTATATCTATTGAAATTGGACGAATATATTTCTTGAATTATTCCCATGATCCTCTCTTCGGTTTTTATAACATTTATAACAGAGGGATTTAGGAAATTCTTCAGAATAGTTTTGAGATTATCTGGAGTATATTCGGGTTCAAATACCGTGTGACGGTGATATGTTGGAAAAACAATTTCGAATGTATGACTTGCTGGAGTACCAATTTGAAGTAGGATTTGATTTTTAAAGGCATTAAGAGGTACTTCCACACTTGGAATTAGTCCATGCGATGAACTGTCATCACTGTGCTGCGTTGATGTTAACGCATTTATCTGCGAAACATGAGGGGGTCGGAAGAGTGCGTCAGCTACAACGTTTGACTTGCCTGGCTTGTACTGCAATTCGTAATTATATTCTTCCAAAATTGCTTTCCAGCGCTTCATCTTACTGTTGTTATTTTTGTTACATAGCGCGTAAGTAAGAGGCTGGTGATCTGTGAAGATTCTGACGAGTGCAGAGCCATATAAGTAACTGCGCAATGAGCTTAGAGCCCATATGATCGCTAGCATCTCTTTCTCGTTCGCCGCATAGTTTTCTTCCGTGGAGCTAAGCGTTCGAGAAATGAATCTTATCGGGCTATCCTCCTGAGATAAAACTGCTCCGAGAGCGTATTATGACGCATCCGTAGTAAGCTAAAAGGGTTTGTTGAAATTGGGATATGTTAGAATAAGGTCTTTTGAAATTAGGGAATTTTTTAATTGATTGAATGAGTTAATAGCGGACTGGTCGAGAGAAATTACCTTTTTGGAGGACTGGGTTTTGGACGTACGTCCTCCTTCCCCTCTTAAAAGGGCTATCAGGGGTTTTGCGAGTTTCGCATAATCTCGCACAAAACGGCGGTAATATCCTGACAGGCCGAGAAATGAGCGGAAGTCCTTTAGTGTCTTGGGTGCAGGGAAGTTTCGAATCGCTCCGACCTTTGCTGGGTTTGTTTTGATTCCATCCGATGTTATGATGAACCCTAAAAATTCGACTTCCTGCTTGAAAAAGTGACATTTGTCAAGCTGTATTTTCATATTGGCATTATAGAGAGTACGAAAAATTTCCTCTATATGCCGGGCATTCTCACTTTCGGTCTTGCTAAATACCACTATATCGTCGATATAGACGTAGCAAAACTTTCCTATGTGATCTCGGAGGATGTCGTCGAGTGCCCTTTGAAAAATTGAAGGCGCGTTCTTTAGGCCAAAGGGAAGTCTGGTCGTATTTACCATTATTGACCGAAAAGGCAGTTTTCTCAATATCCGATTCCTTCAAGGGAATCTGATGGAAACCGCTTTTTAAGTCAAGAACCGTGAAAAAGCTGTTCTTGCCAAGTTGTGCGAGGACTTCGCCAATCTCGGGAATCGGGTAACGGTCGGCGATAGTAACACTATTCAACTTCCTATAATCAATAACCATTCGGTATTGTTTGGCCCCAGTAGGATCTGGTTTCTTTGGCACAATCCACACAGGTGAATTGTACGGGGACCTGGATGGTCTGATTATGCCATCTCTTAGTAAATTTTGTATCTGGTCTTCGACCTCGGACTTAAGGGACATAGGAAAGGGGTAATATCTACTATAAACGGCTGAATCATTTGTCGTACGTATTTCAGCGACAACTTTTGTAGTGTATGTTAGCTTTTCATCAGGTTCTGAAAAAAGATTAGTAAAGCGATTTACTGATATGTTCAAAAGATCGCACTGTGTCGTCATACCATCGGTTTTAATGCTAAGGGAGTTTACAGAGGGTGAATTTTGTTGTCATGACGCCACCCTTGGTGTCTATGACGGCCGAAAGTTCTCTCAGACTGTCATTTCCGAGGATGCCATCGAAAGATTAATTATTGTGTGGTGAGATATCTTTATATCTCCACTTATGGACTTCGCAAGAAAACACTGTTCGTTGGGCAACGGCTTTTCGACAAGCCTTGGCTGAATATAATTTTTTGATGATCCTGTGTCGATTAGAAATTTTAGGGTTTCACCACTCTTCGTCTTGCATTCAAAAAAAGGCAAGGAAAAGTCGTTTAACCTAAAAAATTAATATCGCAGTGTTCAAGTTCCGAGATGTTTGATACATTTGAGCAAGAAGGTTGTAATGTAATAACCGTTCGGGTTGGATTCGTCATGCAACTTCATATTCTGATAGTATGTGCTTAGTTCCTCCTCTTCTGCATCAATGTGGAAGTTCGGTTGATATCTTCCTGGTTGATGATTTTGATTACTTGGTCGTCTGGTGTCGGTCTGGAATTGTTGGCGGTTACGTTGGTGGACTTCTCTAGCCAACGCACTTGACCTTTGGGTAGGAGACTCCCGTTTGATGTGTGGGCTTGACTGGAAATTCCTTGTTGGCTGATGGGTCTGGTTGAAATTGTTGAAGTTGGGGCGTTGATAAGAAAATCCGTTTCCTTGATTTGGCCGTGGTTCGAATGCGCGAAAATCTTGCCTAGAGTTAGTGGGACCTTGGGTAGTACGGTACCCGGAGAACTGGTGGGAATTCATTGGGTATTGAACCGGGTTGCGAGTAATGCCTATGTGGTATATTTTTGGGATGTTGTGGTTGATGCTTTATCCGTCCTTGACTTACATGCGCGTGAGTGGTCCGGAAATTTTGGTTTTGCAATTTCATGCAAAGGTGCATCGCCTGTGGAAGGTCGACAGGCTCGCGAATGCCAAGAAGTCTGGGTAAGTCTCCCTTCGGACCTATTATAAAGGTATCCAGGGCCTTATCCCTATACGTTTGTGTGAGCAAAGTCATGGCTTCGTTACTGATATCCATGCACGTTAGTTTGCTCAGAATTAGAGATAAATGTGAATAGACTTCCTGATAGTAGTCTTGGACCGTTTTGTGACCCTGAGTAAGGGATGTCATCTGGTACTCAAGAGTACCAATGTCGCGCTTATCCGCGTAATGTAAAGCCAAGCATCTGGAAATACTCTCCCAGTTAAGCGGCGTGTTATACGATTCTAGAGCGGTGTCTGCGTGTCCGATAATTTTGTTTCGAATCACGCTTAATATGCCGAAATATTTGGGGGTTCCCCTTATTGGTTCGTAAATTGGGAAAATGCGACTGACACTCTTTTCCCATCAAGAGTATTCGGCCGGGTCACCTGAGAAAGTTCTCAGACTGCGGACCACATCCGGTATCTTATCCATGTCATCGAGGCGATCATTAAAACCTGCGTATATAGGTTGATCTTCACTCATAACTCGCTCTGCATTGGGGTTTAGTACATTTTCGATAATACTTCTGGCCTGGGTATCGAGTACCCTACTGACTATAGATGTAATTAACGCATCTAGTTCGGGGGTGGATTGAATATTTGTCCTGGGGGCATTGTTAGCTCCTGGTCCGGTACTAGCACTATGGGTAGCGGTACTAGCTACTGCTGGTCGGTCTCTTGTACCAGTATCGCGGGTAGCAGCGTTACCGACTGCTGGTCGATTTGATGGGTCAGTACTTGGACCGGGGACGCTAGCGGACTGATCCACTGAATCATTAACTTTTGACGATCGCGTTTCCGGCATTTTTGAGAAGTGTAACTTTCGATTTTAAACGTTAACAGAATATACCGGGGATTGACGTTTTGAGCGTCAGCAACTGGGGATAGGGACTGATCAGTCGACTAAAGAGTAAAATGGATATGTTTCAATTTAGGAATATTCTTAATATTTTGTTGTACATTTTTTTGTCTCTTAGTTCTATAAATTGTTTAATTATTTCATATAAATATTCCTTGTTAAATAATTTGATATAAATATTTTTCTTGTTAAACGATTTTATACAAATATTTTCCTTGTTAAATGATTTTATATAAATATTTACTTTTTAAATTCTCGTTAGTACAATAACACTTTTCTTAAGTTCTCAAAAAAATTATATATTTAAAAACTAAATTTCTTACATTATATATAATAGCGGCTGTCATCTTTGTTGTTGGTTTCCTCCGGGTTGTGGATGCTGGAGATCGGGTGGTGCGGCGAGTTCCGATGAACTACCGTTTTGTTCACAAAGTCACAATGTCACAATGTCACAAAATGTTTGATTCACTTTACACTGCACAATGTGAGCTACTCCGGGGCCCTTATATTATTTCTTCACCACAACACGATTCCGTGGGACCAAGAGGCGCGCGGGAGCGTGAGCGCGGCGACTGCTTGAGGTGACTGGCTACGCGAATGATCGAATGAGAAAAGAATTTACTAACGCGCGGCGGCTGCTTGAGGCGACTGGCGTTTGAAAGCGCGGCGGCTACTTTAGGCGACTGTCTTAACTTTTACTCAATATTCAACTTTTTTGCGCACTAACACCTATTGGTCCCTGCTCGGGCGCCAATTAAACACTTCTGCGTTTTTATAGTCTAAAAAAAAAAAATTTATTTCTTCATTTACTTCGGCATTATTACCCCTTACACACGCTAACTTAAGACTGAACTACAATTTTGCTTACAACTACCTTAAATACACCTCGCATGCACTGAGTTGATGGATCGTTCCCACAGGTGCGCTCGGGTTTCCGGATGCCGTACGTGATGGAATGTGGTTGGTTGCAATACTGTCTCTGGTTCGCCAGACGCTAGGGCAGCGTTTTGCCGCTCGTGGGAACGTTGCTGGTGATTTGATGCCATCGTGGAACACATGTCAGGGAGAGAAATATTTCGCGACTTAACTTATATAAGCAATTTGTTGTCAATACTTAGCTTGGAATGTTTTCCAATAAGCCAGTACATGTCTTTGTATCTAAATTGGAGCTCTTCACGTTTCTTTTTGGCATGCTCCTTCCATTTAAGCTTTACATCGAGAGTCATTCCGAAGTATTTCGCTTCATTACCGAAGGGTATTTGAACATTATTTATAAAAACGGGCAAGTTATTCACGTTCTTATACGTAAAATTTATATGAACGGATTTAGCTTCGTTAAGCTCAATTCGCTGAGTGTTCGTCCATTCGTGTATCCGGTCTAGAGCACATTGTAATTTTCTGGTTGATTCTTCGACCGTTTTGGCAGTTACTAAAATGGCGGTGTCGTCAGCAAATGTGTGAGGTTTTTCGTAGCATTTCTTATAAAAAAATGTTCATTATTTGTGTTTGAACCGTAAAATTTTACAGGAAACGTTTGTCCGTCGCGTGATTTAAGCGTTCCAAGTGATCTGCGAAGAGATCCGCTTTCTATTTATCTTCTTTAGCCCACTCGTATTGATTTTTCCGAATTGAGGCCGCATGTGGTTGAGGTTTTCTTAAGCCTTTGGCTGCTTTCCAGAGTGAGTAATGGGTATCCTTTTTCACTGACAAGCCTGCCAAGTAGGTATTTCGGTTATTATTTTTAAACGACTTAATTTTCGCCTTCAGAAGCTTAGACAGTTGGTTGAGGCGAGTTTTATGCTGCGGCGCACGGGTCTGCTGCCATTTCTTACGAGCCTTACGTTTCTCTCTTACTAAATTTCGACTTTCCGGTGGATATCGCACTACATGTTTTATAGTCGCAGCGCACTGTATTACTTCTATAAATTTATCGAGTTTTATTTCTAAATCGTATGCTGTTCTCAGCGGTACTCTAAGTTCGATATTATCTTGTAGATAATTTCTAAATGCTTGCAAATCCGTACGTTTATGTGTTAACGTAGGTGGAACTTCCTTTTTTACATGGGTATCGTTTACACATAGTACAATGGGAGAATGATCTGAATTAAGATCAAAGCTTTCTTCAATTCGTAAGTAGTTTCGAGAAACACCTTTTATGACAAAGAAATCAACAACGTCAGGTATTTTTGTAACATCCAACGGCCAGTAGGTTGGTTTTCCTGTCGAGTAAAAATCATAGTCCAGCTCTTTTTGTGAGATTAATCTTGATCCCCAAAAGGGGTGCTTCGCATTAAAATCTCCACCAATTCCGAAATTTGGGCCTAGAGTGTGGAAAATTCGTTCGAGCTCGCTTTGATCAATTATACTACGCGGAGGACAGTAAATGGAGCGACGTTAAATGAGTAATGTTTATTTTTTACACGAACCGTACTTAATTGTATAGGATCAGATTCTATACTTATTCCTACTAAATGATCTATATTATCGCGTATAAACAGGGATGAACCGCCTCTTGCCTATTCGGACGGATGGCAGGCATGGTAACCACAGTACCCTTTTAAGTTTACACACGATTGCTTCGTCAAGTGTGTCTCAGAGATCAGACAAATATCGGTATCTTTTTTTTTCAAAAATATAATTCTATTTCGTCAATTTTTTGTAGCAGACCATTCGCATTCCAATTTAAAATTTTAATTGACATATTCATGTTAAGGTACGCTTGCTGTTAATCTTATTTTCGAGGTCGAGTAGCCTTTCGAAAATAAGGCTTTACCAGACATACACCAGTGTAGTGTCAAATCTAAAAGAGAACAATTGTCAATTTTTCACCCAGGACATGAAAAGTGTAAAAGCATTTAAAGTCGTTCTGTTTGGACTTGATGATTTAAATGTTGATTTATTAATGTCTAAATTGATTGAACTCGGTTTGAAATACATGAACATAAAAAAAATTACAAAATACTATGAACAATATAGTGAGACATTCTATTTAAACTCATTAGAGAATGGATCAATCAAATTAAATGATTTAAAAAAAACATCATAGTTTGTCATAGTCTGTCTGTACAATGTTTCTGATCTGGACAGCAGTCCACTTTTCCGTTGGCGGAATGCGTCAATTGTCGCATTGTGGTACAAGTACAAGTCATTTTATTGTCCAATTCTATTAGATACATGTCTATTTCTTCGTTCGACAAGTTTCTATTGGATGATATATGGAGCTCATTCGAGGAGACTGCTCTGTATCTGTATTTCGTATTATCTTTATTTCGGCATTAAGTCTGCAATGGTCACTGAGATACACTAAAGTGTTCAAACAGTTTACCTGTGTTTGTGCTTTCAAATCGAGTCTATCATGACACTTTGCAAGCAAAGTGATCTGTAAAGCTGGTAACCCCTGTAATTGGAAACTATGTTTCCCCAAAATCCATGTCGGGCATTTAAGTCGCCGGCGATCATGTTTAGGATCCTCCTTAACTAGGGGAGACCGACACCGCATACTGCTTCCTCCCACTGCTGAGAAAATTCACACGATGCAGGCCTCCAACTCCTGAAACCTTCGTACATTATTACTACACACTGCTTTGTGCTTAATGTTATTTTCAATAAAGATCGCAACACCGCCTCCGCCATTATAGTCTCTTCTAATAAAATTACAATTACTGTACTCCAATTTATCTCTCTGGATTAGCTTGGTTTCGCAAATCGGAAATAGCTGCGGGCTTTGATCGTCCAACAATCTCTGTATAAAGCTAACTTTTTTGAGGGATCCCTATGAATTAGCATCCATTGCAAGGATCTTATAAGTAATTACCGCCTGCATAGCCATTAGGACTGGTGACGAACTGCTCCTCCAACCGATCGATGCACCTTTCAATAGAAGATTTCTTGTTTAGTCAAGTTTTTTCAAAAATTTTCTTGACAAATGAAAAATTTAACAAAAGATTGTCTAAGGACTAAACAAACATAGATTAAGCCGAAAGGCACATTTATACCGTAGATTAGATTAGCTTAGAGTACCCGCATAGGGTCAGTAGGTTAGTATTAAGAAAAACAAAAAAAAAATTGTAAATTCTTAAGTTAGTTAAGCTAGTTTTAAGTACTTTTGTCTAGCAAGTAAGTCCACATAAGTTAAACTAAAAAAAATTACATGGAGAAAAAAAAAAGAAAAATAGAAGATTTCCATTTAGGCGCTGATTCGTGTTCTCTAGGCACTGAGCCTTGCGGAACCAGCTTCGGTAGTTGCTTTTTCATGTTTTGCTGCACAACAGCCCGCTTTTGTTGCTTCTTCCTGTTTTGTTGCGCCTTTGTTATAACTTCTCTGATTTCATGAAGGATTCGCTGAATATTATCATGCATATCGCCAACCATATATTCTTTAATGCGAAGTATTCTTCTGTGTCGGAGGGGACAACATCGGACACGAATCGTATCTTCATCTTCTTCCGCTGACGGCTGCTGATGTGCTCGACGACGCTACCTCACTCTGCGGATGTTGTATTTATTGTTCTGAATCTTTCTTTGTCAAAGCTTGGGCAGTCGGTTAGTATGTTATTGTTCATAATTTCCTTAGCCAGGCCACAATGCCTACAGATTTCTGTATTGGTGATATTTATTTTATGGAAGGGATAGTTACATGCTACATGTCCTCTTACTGCTCCACATAGTACTCTCAGGTCAGCCCTTTTAAGTTATATTGCTTCTTTCACTCGTTTGAGATTGTAGTTTTTTCCATGAACGCCCTTGAGTGTTTGATACCGTTTTAGTTATTCCATAATTGATTCCTTTGGTTAATTATCCATTTATGTAGGTATATGTTTGTGTCCGTCCTATTGAATCCATTATGAGGGGAGGGACCAATGAATAGTGTCTGAGTGCCTTGGCTTGCATATCAGCCTGGCAACCATATTAATTTTAGTTTATTGTTTTCTGCCAACATGATTAGTGTTTTGTCATATACCCACACAACCTTAGAGTTGAATGTGTATCTTTAGAGCTCTAACAATTGCTTGGCTGTCTAAGAAAATATATACTTTGCTGTTAGTGGGTTTTTGGTCACTAATACAATGTACAGCTTCGTTAATTCCAAACAATTCAATATGTACTTCGTCTTTCTTTATTATTTATAGATAGGTAGCCTAAGTAAAAATATTTTTCAAGGCTCACTATTTTGCTGTTTGGGGTGACCTGAACCAGGAAAAATGTAAGTTTTCTATTCTCTCTCCTATTCACTGCAGTGCTTGACACCAACGAAATGTACATCAGCGCTCTGGTAATGGCGCAGTACTGTGAGGATATCCTCGGAATCCATGCCCTTAAGGAGCAGGGTCTGAACTATTTCCTCTTTTGGGATATATGAAAATAATTCGGCCCTCTCCTTTACTATCCCTTTTTTAATAAGATGACAATCTGTCACTGAGGAGCAGTGGACAGAAAGCTTTAAAGGCCCATTATATTCAATTTTCAAAGAGTTTTTAGTGGGCACCTTACATAGAATGTCGACATCCGTAGTTTCCAAATCGAAGCCGTTGATCGTCGCGCATCTCTCTTTCTTGGCTGCGGCTGGTTGCGGCCTCTGCTTCTGTTGTTGATGTTGCTTCTGCTCTAGCTGTTTCGACTGCCCTTCTTACTTTTACTGCTGTTGCTGCTTCTCGTTTGCTGATTGTTGTGGCCGCTGTTTCTTTTGAGCTAATGAAAGCGGTTAGGAAGGTTTTTTTATTTCCTGCTGTTTCTCGTGCTGCTATTGTTGTGCAGTTTCTTTGTCCGCTTTACTAACCTTAAATTTTTCTTGGGGGGATCTGCTACTCCCAAACCGTTCAATGAGATTCGGCTTCCGTTGAAGATTTTTCTTCCCTTCTTTCAACTGGTGGCCTGATGTCCCAGCTACCTGTTCAGCATCACCCGTTTTTGTGAGAGCGGGTCTCTCTGCTGGCTCCATCTCTTCCTCTCTGGATACGAGTTTGGGAGCAATGTTCAAATCAATTAAAATTTTCATCTGGATATGGTAGCAGACTTATACGCTAAAATAAATAGCTCTGGTTAACGAATTTCTCTTTCAGTCGTAGTTATACAATCAATATACTAATTTATTCTTTATCCCGAAATTATAATAATAACCAAATAATATTAAACAAATTTTATTTCCAGTAATTAAAAAAGAGGAATAGCTAGCACGATGTGAGGAGAGGAGAAACGAAATCACAAAAAAAAAAATAACAACCAATAAATGCATTTAATTTAATATAAATAAAGAAAGTTAAATTTTGAAAGCTCAGTTAAACAGTGCATTTACTCAAAAAGATATAGTACGTACGACAACCATGATTCGACAAAGGCAACTTCAGAAAGCGGTTAAATTTTAACAAGAGATATTCATTTCATTTGATGTCATAATAATTTTCTTTAAACTTATAATACAGCAGCCAAAGATATAAATAAATATAAAAAGACCACATATTTCCATTGTTCCTTGTTCTCCTGTAAGTTCAAGAAAACCGAAAAATGGTATATGCATACATATGAATGTATAAACTATTGATAAATTAAATATTGAACAAAATTAAAATGCTAATTTAAAAATATTAAACATAATATGCCTAGGATAAGTAGGCTATTACTATTAAAAAATATTTTAAATTTAAGCATAAATAAAAACGCCCAAGTAATTTTTGGTTTTATTAAATCAATTTAACAAGAATTTTGAATAAATATAAATCAATTTTAATATACAGATAAGAAAAGAGTTTAACAATGTTTTTTAAATTATGAAAAAGATGGAAAAAGCCGAGCCTTCCGAATAGACGACCATTATGGTTTTATAACCATTCTGAGTAAAGCGTGTTATATAAATTTAAATTTTATGAAATGCGACTGCCAGTCTGCAAGGTCTTACTTATACATACACAAATGTGAAAGTCAACATCATAATAAACATCTATTTGCTTTGACCAGTTTGTCATGTGTTTTTGTGATAATAAGTTCATCACAAGTACATAATAAAACGAAAATAACGGTCATAACATTAATCTAAAAATCTGATGTTTTTATTATAGCAATTCTTCTTCTTTAAAGCAAAATTCAATGGTGTCATTTCTGTTTTTTTTCCGTTTGTTGATAAACCAGAAATACAAACAGACGTATATACTTATTTTCAAACTATAAATAGCTAATATAACTAAATCAATTTAAATATATAATTTTTTTATATTTATATCTAAGAGAACAATAAAATTCAAAGAAAATAGAGCAAATATAAGCCAAAAAAGCGATTGTACAAAGACAGAAATGCACCATAAAATAAATATCTAATAGAGAATGAGCTGTAAAAATGACACCTGCTTGAAAAACCAGGACCGTAAGCAATTATATACTTATACAAAAATGTAATATTTAACTTTGATTTTTATGTTTATGAAATAAAAATAATTGAATCTTTCTTAATTCAAACAATGAAGATCATTCTTTGGTGAATTCGTGAAGATTTGTGGATATCAAACATTTTTTAGAGAATATGTATAGCGGCATCCTATGAATTATTTATATTGTATGTAATTTGCATTAGATAAGTTAAGCCTTATTAAATAATTTAATATAAATCGTACATTGATGTTTTTTTTTGGATTCTGTCTCTAGGTTGCGTAAGTACTTAATTTGAATTGAATAATCATAAGAATATACGTAAAATTTATAAAAATCGATAAATTATATTTACGAGGATGGGTCAATAAGTACCCCAATTTGAAACAGATGTCATTGATGATGGATGTTTGTATTACCATAGCGTATTACTATACACAATTTTATCTGATTCATAGGCTTGTTTTTATTTGGCACATTTAAATTAGCGCGATTGTTTTATATGGTGAATTTTTTTCCATTGAGAGCATCTAAATTTGTATTTCTTCACATAATTTTCCATCCAAGAATATAAACCAAACTACAGATCGATATATATATATACAGCGAACTACGGATATTTATATATATATATATCGATCCGTAGTAAAGATATCGTGTATATATATATATATATGTCCGAAATTATATATCGTGTTCTTAAACAGATGGCTGTATACGACGGTTATTGCAACTTCTCTCAGCAAAACTTCTTATTTTAAATATTGATACTTATTGATCCAATATCCTATATTCCACCATTTCCATTCAAGCCATGGCCAAACTTACAAGCATTCGCTCAAGGTACTTTCTAATAGGAAATGTGTATTTTACGCAAACTGAACCAAAATAAATTTGGCGTCTAGTTAATAAGTTCGTTTAAATAGCAAAACTTTGCCATAGATATTGTATATAGATAAATAAGTATATTTGAAGAAATATACATATTATCTTCACCACCAAAATAAATATTTTGTATAAATAAATAAAATTCAAAATAAAATAAATTTATCAACTTAATAATAATTAATATTATTATGTAAAGTTGGTGTAAATATGTGACAATGCTGTAATGATGAATAGAAACAAAAGAATTAAAATATTATGTAAAATAAGCCGAAGATTTTATTATATCTTCGACAATTTAAGAAATGATTCTGGAAAATATTTATTTATAGGCATACATTTTATTAAGGCATAAATAATGTCATATGCCATATGCCAGAAATTGTAACATTTAATACTAATTGAAAATCAAACAAAAATATCAAGCGAAATTTGAGAAAAGCCACAAAAAACTAGCTTTGTAACCGATAAGAGACTACATTCCTTTTTGTTTGAAATAATTCTACTTGCTTCGAAATAATTTTCTTATATGTTTTCTTACCCAAGCAACAAAGAACAAAGTACATATAACATAAGTAAAACCTTTGCTCATTAAAACATATACATAATTCCTTTTACTCTGTTTTTCTTTTTCAAATAGAACTAGAACGTTTAAGGAAATATTTAAAGAAATTTTCGGAATATTCGTACATGCATATATATACATACCTACACATTAACAACAAACATGGCGTGAATTTAAATATAATTCACAAACAGCAAATTAATGAAGATGAAAATAATTCGAAAACTAAATTTTAAAAGTTTGTAAACATGTATAAACTTGTATGTACAACTTACCTGTGCGTACATGTACTATTTATGCATATATTTTCAATACTGAAAATCCAAATTTGTACAACAAATTAACTATAATAATTACAAAAAAATGTTCGATATTGGTGTACCTATTTAATTCAGCTAAGGTCACAATTGAAGGAAGTTAGTACACATACATACATATGTACATATATGTACACTAGGTTATTACTTTTGTTTGTTTGAATATGATAAACGAAGCTTAATTTAACATTTTAAAACAACGGCCTTTTTATACTTTCACTATTTTTTTTCAATAGAAAGAATACGAATTGAAAAATTATTTATTAGTAAAAATGTTGTTTGTACGTATCGATACCTACGATGGCATTAAGTACATGTTACCACTTTCCGCGGGTCGCTAACAAATCAATAAAAGTTAAAATTCCCATTAGGTCGCTTACTAAACTATACTCCACTTAGGCCTCATTTGTTTCCATTGTGCTGTCCTTTCTAGTTTTATATCCTGAGCCAGGGTTGGCTCTTGATTTTTTTAAACCGAATTATTATTACTTTTATGTTCCTAATGCATTTGTTGGTTTTGAAGTATTTTAGGATATACCTCTTATTAACATTTGGGAATTCCCCGACGTCGTTAAAAGAATAACTACACAGTAATCTTCTATTAGTTTCTTTTTTTTCGGGACAGGTCCCAAAATAGTGTAGTACTGCTCCCTTTTCCTCCCCACAATTGCAACTTCTAATTAAGGATTTATTGCCAATGGTGCAGTGTCCAGTTACTATGGCTCCGATTGCGAGTGCATATTGTCAATCATTAATCGAATATTGTCCGTAATACTGTAATCGATATTAGTCCATATTCCCCCCTCTAACTCTTGGGATCTCACACGCATTCTCTCTCTAATAATCGTGCGTTACGGCTATGTAATCACGAATTAAGAGATTCTAACATCCGCAGCTGGCAGACGTTTTTAAATTCACAATTATACGATTCTGAGTCCATTGCGTTACAAAATACCAAAATAAATTTAATTCGACAAATTTGTCTACTCTCAGTTTAGTATTTAGCTTGCTCTCAAATTATAAGAGAGCTTTTTTAGCTTTAATGCAGGCCACATTGTTTTCAATGTCCTACAGTTATCTGTTTCCACCCATCTACGGTTGGTATCAACAAACGCCATATCAGTGCCAATGATTTTATTACTTTCATTGAGAGAGTCCCGTTTCTTCCTTGCTATTTCATCGGTTCTTTCGTTGCCTGGAATACCCTTGTGCAGAGGGATCTAGCATGTGGTAAGGTTGCATCTATCAGCTATACCCTTTAGAGATTGTCGGCAATGTTTGGAGTCTATCTATGTTATTTTTGTAATTTTTGTTTTGTGGTTTTCATTTACCATTGTTCGACAGTATCTTATGCCGCATGTGCAGTCGAAAGCTTCGATTAAATATCCTGGCAGTAAGTCAGCGACTTCAAAGCTGTCAAATTTGAGTTTCAATGAACGTTTAAAGATACACATATGTATGTAAATAAATGATTCAGGTATTGGCAGTGGTAATACTAAAATTCAAAATTATTCCAATCGAGTGCAAGTTATAGTCGCTTAACAACGTTTCAGTACCGTTAAAAATGTATGAAAGCATCACCTGCATCACAAGGGCGATATTCAGTCCAAAAGAAGAGAACAGCACAAGTTTTTAGTCATAAATATTATTACAATTCACTTGCACACGCATGTATGAATACAATAACATATTAGCATTAAAAAAATTCACGCTATAGACCATATGGCACTACATTTTCTCGGCAATTTTAACGCAGCTTGCTGAAAAGAGACAACAAGATTTTTTAAAAGAGATACATAACCTGTCTAAACAAAATATGTATTTAAATTTCATTAAAAGGGATTTCAAAAATGTCGAAAAAACAAACTGTCAGCGACTAAAAAGGTAGGTTGGGTTACATTTTTAAAGCATTTTTTTAACGTTATCACATTTGTTAGGTTAGTGTAATTCTGCACTCAATTGCCATTAAGTCAGTTCCAGTTAGTGAATTTTTCGTACTGCTCTAATTTCATTTTCAGTGCATAAAAAATACGGAAAAAATATTGTGCCTTACGTGGTTAACCACTGAAATCAACTCTACCGAAATGGTAATTACATTGCTACTCTCTCTACACCAGATTTCAGAACATAGTTCCATTTTATTGAGACTCTAAAAGTAAAAAAATCATCATCATCATCTTCTGACCCGCATGATGCACTAAAAGTGTTGCGGGCGTAAACCACTCACGAGAGATCTCCAAGCAACTCGATCCTCCCCCATCGACTCTAACCCATCAGGAGCTATGCCCGAGCGTAACCCGGCGAGTTTTTGGAAAGTAAAAATTAATATAAAAATTACTCAGAAATATTTCTTAATTACTTACATTGCTTTCAAATCACATCACACAAGAACAATGGTTTAAAATATGTTTATATTATATTATTTCTAGTCACAAATTATTTTGATTCGACAACCATAATAGAATGAAAATTCGGTAACCATAAAAGATGAAATTGTAATTTGAAGAGGTTTACATTTGTAGGCGTATGGAATGTCGGCAAATCACATACTAAAATACTAAGTTGTTACATTCCACCACTTTTTCGCTCGATCCGCTGACAATCGTAGGAGTGTTTAGGGCGTAATTATAAAAGCGGCAAACCAAATTTCATCTTTCTGTTAAGAATATTCTTGGTGTCCTCCACTGTGGAAAACGATTTGGAGATTTAAAAAGGAGGAGTGCCCTTATGCATTCGTAAAGTTTATATTTCAATTCTTTGACCTTTATGTTTCATAATGATATGTTATGTGAAAATGTTAGCTGATACCATTCTTTGATATTTCATTCTTTGATCTTATGGCACTTCTTTGGAAGGCTATTATTCGACCCTTGCATCATAGTCGTCATTAACATTTACGGTGGCGTTAGCCAGTTTGGATTTTGAATTTCGTAAGTTTTTAAATTTTCTGCATAATATTTAAGGCCGTCTTTCCTGACACCGCTATTGCATGTATGTATGGCTTCATGTCGAGATTCGATTGGCTCACCCTCCATAGCCTAGACTTCTTAAGAAGTTACTGAAAATCATTTCCTTACTTTAGGGACTTTTATGGAATCAATTTCTAACAAGGCTTTTCCTCTTAATGTATCTGAAATTCGTCTCTGCAATTTCTAAAAGAAGTTGTTATAAGGAAGATCGGCCCTGAAAGCACGTGTGGCAAATTTCCCATATCGCCCTTCTAATACATATGCAAGTTAATTTTTGCACCCGGCTAATAAAGTTACAATTTTTAACATTATCAAGCGCTGTCTAGCTATTGCAACGACATGTATACGTGCGTATATATCCTTAACTATCGATATGCATATATAGGCAGTGGACAATGAGCAGCTTTGATCCGCATTTAAGTACATTTATTGAATTTTCTACAACAGTCACCAGATGTTGGACTTTCAGACGGAACCAAACAGTTTTTGGACTGACAATCAGTGTCAGGCTATTTATTACCCATGTAATAGTAGTACACTCCTCTGAATGCCGTGTTAGTTGCAACAGCCTCGAAGCGGATTACATTAACATTCCCAACGGCAACATTGAGCTTCCCCCGATTCAGTTTTAAGAATGTTAGCAGATCTATTTTAGGAGCGCCATTCAATAGCACCGCCCGAAAATTTTCAGTTGAAATGCAATATATACATATGAAATAAACTCTGCCGCTGAAAGCCAATATTTTTGAATGTCATTAAAACTTAACCTGTGTCTGGTGATAAAGGTATCGTTACTTATATTCTCAATTGACAACATGGTACTGAAAATGCACTCATCTCTATCAATGATGTCCGTGCTACTCTATATTGTATGCAGTTTTTTCAGCATGAGCTTGTTCTTTCTTTTTCTGTCTCATGAAATTTATTCTAAATATAGTTGCTCTTTTCCAGTCCATCATCTTGCTTTCTTTGATTATTTGAATTCATTTTGCTGTGTTTCGACATTTTGTCTCGCAACGCTGTGTGGAAAAGATGGAAAACATCTTTCCGGAACCTAAAGATTATGACGGTTATCGTTTTTGGTCGAGATTTCAGTTACATACGAACGTTTTTTTTATATTAAATAATTACTTAACAGAAACAATTAGTTTAATTTTGATGCAAAATCTATTCAAATTTAATTTTTATTTCCCAAGTTAGCCAATTGGCTTGGGACCACGGTAGACGGACTCGATCCAATCGAATCTTATCATAAGACTATGTGGTATTTAAATCCATATGTAATGAGATGTATCCACGTCAAAGAACCAAAACCCTACTTTGATACAGTTTCATTATTTAATTTAAAGTTTATAACAATTGTGTTGATTTCAATATAACTTATAGTTTTACTCACAAAAACTTCACAAGACAAAGCTCTTAAATGAATATCATGAGTAAATAAAATTACATTTGAAATATATATTTTGAATTATTGTTATGAAAATAATACTATTATTAATAGAAATGTTGAGTTAAACGATATATCAAGACGTTTCTTTTGTTCGTAACATTTTGTTAGCCTTGCCTTCAGAAATGCAGGCCTTTTTGATTGAAACTAAAATGTAAAAATATAGAAACTGGAAATGCGAATATTGTATACGATTGCAAACAAGTCGTTGTTAAAATGTTTCCTAAAATCAGTATTTGTCAAAAGTATTTTACTTGTTTTATTCAAAAAGTACCATCGAAATACTTTAATATTCGTGATTAATTTTATCACATGCAAAGAAATAATAAATGCATAAATAAACTAAAATTCAAGACCATGCTAAAATTAACTTATGTAACATAACGTATTACAATTGATATTCATATATATATAAAATATGAGTTTATGAGGACTTATTATTATACTACCATATTAAGTAAAATATGAAAAACATAAAATCAAACAAAAAAATAAACACGGAAAAAGATTAATTTTTTGCAATGCTAAAGATTATTATTTTACATAAAATTACTGGAATTATTATTACTAACACAAACAATACAACACGAAAAATGGAACAAAAATTCATTTAAATATCTTAAAAACAAAATAAAACTTAAATGATAAAAAAAAATTATAATATTATGTATTTTAATATCTTGACGGTAATCGAACGTCGAGAATCGACAATAAATTGTAAAATATATTAAGCATTTTGAATTGCGTTTTTAATTAAATCCAATAGCATTTATTTGTTTGTCATCCGAAAAAATTAAAGTAGGAGCTAAGAACAAGCGACCTCATTTTGCTGTCCACAAAGAACAAATTTAAAATTCTCAGTTAAGTAAAAAATGAAATGTGATGCATCAATCTCTCTTATAAAATTAGTCCGACGGACGCTATGTACAGCGATGCAATGAAAAGTCCCTGGAGCATTAGATACACTAGATATATAGCACATTTTCTTCATAATCGTCTACTCTGAGGGTCGTGGAATTGATCGAAAAAGGTTTACATAGTACAAACGATTTGTAGCGCCTTTCTGCCTACACTTGAGACTATATACCTATTTGGAAATAGCAGTTAGACGTCTAGGCACCACCCCGTGCATATATTTGATACTCAGCATCGGCCATAATTTATACATTTTTCAACTTACCGCAAATATTAATTGAAAGATCCAATGCTTCTTGGGATTGTTTAGATATGTATGTACATACATTTGCACCTTTCTGCATGCAATAATAATCCTTGCGGAAATTCTCTTTTTTGAACATACTAACATAACCAAGGTCAATGAAAAAATGAATTTATTATTTGTAACAAGTTTCGACATTTGTTAGATATCGCTCTTATGCACACTAGATACTCATAATGCTAAGTAGGTAAGTATCATAATTCACTTATTCTAATTGCTCACAGGTCGCCACATCCGTCCATTTCTTTTTTAGCTTCAGTTTCAAGGAAGGGCCTTCTGTTCTGGGAGCCTCTATAACATATATCATAACTGCATCTGCGCAGAGATCAACAGACAACTTCTTCGTGGTCGTGGTCTTAGGTTGAATCGAAATCTCATTTATATTTGGTTGCCCAAAGGTTGTCTCAGGTGTGGACGGAGTATGTACCTGCTTCTGAACGTCTTTCCATATTTTCCTTGAACTATTACTTCATTCGGAGTTCGCTCAATCACTTGGTATTCGCTTGCACCAAAATTTGGAGTTAATTTGTTTGATGGGACCATATTAAAAAGCAATACTTTATTGCCGACATCGATACATGCTTCTTCGTCGGTCTTTATCTCCCTTTTTTTGAGAATATCTTCACTTATATCATGCAGGGAGGAAATTTTGCCCCTAATTATCCTGTTGTAAAGAAACTCCGATGGTGCCTTCCCAGTTGTCCCATGTGGCGTTACGGTGTACATTCAAAATAATTTTTGTACTTCTTTCTCATAGAAACATAAAATTTCATCCAAATTGGTAATGATATCCGTTGATGTAATCTTTCTTAAGAATTTCGTAATCGAAATGGAAAAAAAAATGTTTTTTACATTAGCTGTCCAGTCGTCAATTTTTACACTTTTCACAGCTTTGTGAGTGCGCGAGTAATCGCATTTCCAATAACTCTGCAGACAGTGTGCTCACAATGAGTGTCAAATGAGTCAGTCTTTTTATCTTATTATCTTGTATAGTCTTGACAACGAATCAGCTATGTTGAATTTTCCTGCCTGATATATCACATTAAATTTAAAAGATTGATGTCTGAGTACCCATCTTTCAATGCGAGCTGGAGGTTTTGATGTTGGTTTGAAAATTGCCTCCAAAACTGATTTCGGCAAGATAATAATAAAAACGTTCTACAGCCCAAACTAACCACCATACTATTGATCGACCAAAGGTTTCCTTTTCAGTTTGTGAGTACTTCCTTTCTACAGCAGAGAGACTTTTTATCGAATGAGATGCCTTGAGGGTTATCGCCCTGGAATTGCAATAAGACTGCGCCTAGAGCGACTGGGCTATCAAACGGGTGCGATAGTTTGTATTAAAATAGGCCAGGGTGGGGATTTTTTCAAGATAATTCTTTAGCCGCTGAAACGCTTGTTCTTGTCGTGGCGCTACAGCCCATAGAGGGCAGGGCCTAGCTTCTTAGCACCCACTCGTGTTGTGCGTGCTATTGTTCTATCACGAGTGGAAGGGACCTAGTGTTTTATGCCGATTCCGAACTGCCAAGTTTGAGAAGCTTTTTCTAGACAGTTATACTCGTGAAAAGTATTTCTTGTCGTACCAGGAATCGAACCTAGACAGGTAGGTCCAAGTGCGTAGGAGTCGATGCACATATTCACAACGCCACGGGCCACCACGCTTCCTTTAGTTAACATTCAACTATCTTTTCTAGCAGATGGAATGCGACGTAGAGTTTGTTGGCTTAGCTCTATCGATAGTTGGATCTGAATATCTATAATTTTCGGAAACAATTGATGATCTTCAAGTCGATTAATGTAAGCCAAGCTTCAGGACTTTTGATTGTATGGATGTTCCTCGTTCTGTTTACCATTTTTAATGACGCAAAATGTTGATATGAATTCTATTTACCCACTTGAAACAATAGCCGTATTTGAAGCTGCATTTTCGAATACGGCTATTGTTTCAAGTGGGTTCTTTTCGGCATATGCTCTAAATCTGTTTAATGAATTTCTTCGTATGTTCAGTAATTCCGACGATTGATGAATTAATTGTTGCCGGTCTTTTTCTCCTACTAAATTAAATCGAGACCCTGGGGTGGAATCGGCTGAGGCGATTTGCGATAGTTGATTGTCGCAATCGTACTTTTTACTCTGCGTATTGTGATTGTCAATGTAAGAGTCGCACATTTGCGTGGTTATAGAAGGGAGCAAATAAATCCAGCAAGTGGAAGTGATGCCACATTGAGGTATATATTTTGCGATGGAATTACTCAAAGCTTGGTATAGTTGATAGTCGAATGTGACTATTAAAAATACGACAGCCAACTATCGCGTTAGCCGATTCCACCCCTGAATCTATAACCATAGACAATTTACAGCCACCAACTGAACATAAAATGATTCTACTTTCGAATTTATATCATTCGATGACTTTAAAACAGTTTTGTTCAGGAAACATTTTATTGATTTGTCATGGCTGCTTACGACATCAATTTATCTTATATTTGACCATATCTTTTTCTTTTTTAAATTAATTTGTCATCAAGATTGTGTAATAGCCGATCCGAACAAGTGAGCGAAGAAGAAGAAATGTATGTCCGCTGAGACATTTATACTTTCGTTAGACATGCTGTAATTAGTACATTCAATATTACTAAAATCAGATGGCCAAATATAGTGTGATGCAAAAAAGATAACAGATACAGTCTCGCAACAAAGTATGCAACCAAAATATTTGAATTAATTTTTTCGACTACAATTCGGCCATCCTTATAGTATAATCGACCCGCTTACAAATCTCCTTAAGTAAATTCAAACAATTAATGAAAATAGTTCTTGGAAAATAATAAGTAAAAATAAAAATTCAAAATGTAAATTCGTAGGCACATTTTAGAATAGAATACAATAGGAAAATAATTATAAAAATTTAGTTCAGTTAATACAAAACCAAAGTTAAATTCAAAAGAGAAATCGTATTGGAATGTCGGGCTTGAGACGCTACCATTGAGGTGTTAAACGTTATCTTCTTTTTCAGCAAAATCATCAAAACGACCTTCGGCCACACCACCATCGTGCTCAGTATCAACTTGAATAACATTATATGGTCTCATATTATCCGGGGACCAAATACACTTGTATGGAAGATGTGGTACCTGTAAACCTTCAATATCGCCGACCACATAACGATCATTAGGTAAAGCTTCCTTTATTTCGTATAGGCCTCGATATTAAGCGTGAAGCTTCTTCGTTGCAAAATTCTTTACCGTTGTCAGTTAGAATTATTTTGGGAAGACTTACGATGTTCTTAATCAAAACATATTCACCTTGTTTATATGATCTTGGAAGTTTGTGGTGTTTATCATAAAAGTTCTTATTCCTTAACTGACTTTTCCTATATTTTCGCTTGCCATTTGCCTAATCTAGTTAACACAGGCGATATTCTTCTCTACAGTATCTTGCAGATACTCGCGCACACGATCGCAAATCAGAACACACTAAGCGCAAAACCTGTACTCCTATTTAGGGTGTTGTTAATTGCAAATTCGACCTGGTTAAATATTTATCCCAATCCATGGTTGTGTTCACTTAGCATTCTTTTGCTATCATCGGGATTATAATCCGATTAATGCGTTCAATTTGGCCATTTGACTGCGGCGAATGAGTAGCTATTTTAATGTGTTTCACATTTTGGTCCTCGAAAAAGCCTGCAAATTCTTTGGATGTGAAGCAACTTCCACGATCCGAAACAAGACGATTTGGTCTGACAAACAAGTAATGGCTGCCTTGCTCTGGGTTGTCTTCCCAGGATAAAGCTTTATAAACTCCGTAAAGCCATCAATCACGAGAAATACGTGTCTTTTTGAATGGGAATTAGGTAAGGGGCCGAGATGATCGACATGAAATGTGACATGGGACGTCACTTTTTGGAATAGAGTGTAGCGTACCTTCTGTTTTCCTGGATTGAGGCGAAAAATAAATACACTTTAGACAGGACTTTATATACTCTTTTATTTTTGTCTTCATGTTGGGAAACCAATAGCTTGTGGAAATGTATTCGAAACATTTATCGGCTGCCAAATGACACATAGATTCGTGATGTGTTCGAATTATTTGCTCTTCCATTTGAGACGGAACGAAGAAAGGAACCTTGTCTTTATACTTTCTATATATCAATCCATCGATCATTTCATAAAGCGAACTCTCTGACTTCTCTAAATCAGAAGCTATCGCTATGATCTTTGGATCTTGCCTTTGTGCAGCAACAAGTGCAAATTCAAATGACTCGTCGTTAATGAAGAGTATATTGAAAGAACGACTTAACGCGTCAACGTGAGCCATACGTCTCCCCTCTCTGTGTTCGACTATATACTCATAGCCTTGGAGCTCTAAGGCCCAACGAGGCATGCGAGGATTTAAAGTTTTCTTTTGATTGGTCCAAGCTTGACAATCAGTTATGATTTTGAATGGTATACCAATCAAGTATATTTTAAATCTGCGTAATGCATAAATTATTGAAAGTGTTTCGAGATCATAGCTGTGGTATTTGGATTCAGACGTCGTTGCCCGTTTAGAGAAGAAGAATACGGGGAGAAACTTCTGATCCAACTGCTTCTGCATTAATACAGCGCCAAACCCAACACTACTTGCATCACAATGCAATTCTGTGTTCAAATCAGGACTATAAATCGAAAAGACAGGTGAAGCAATAAGTTTACTCTTTTAGCGTTTCAAAAGCTTGCATTTCACGAACGCCAAACACAAAGGGTGCATCCTTTCTTAGCAAATCATATAATGGCTTTGCTAAATTTGCGAAATTTTTTAAAAATTTTCTAAAATAGGAGCGAATCTCCAAAAAGCTATGTACGTTTTTTGTACATACATGTATCGGAAAATCCTTTATATCACTAAGATTAGTTTCATTAGGTCGTATACCTTCTACCGTAATCTCATAGCCCAAGTAAATAAACTGTGTTTGCATAAACATGCATTTGTCAAACCTGAGCTCAAGACCTATTTCAACAATGACATCTACAATCTCTTTTTAAGTTTCCAGATGTTTTTTGACTGTGGCCACTAAAGCTTCAGGAATATTGAAGATAAATGGCTTGATACTCGATTCTTTCTATTTTGTCATAATCAACAATTTAATGATCAACTTTACAATTTAATGTACATATGTAGTTGTTGATGTTTCTTGACTGAATGTGTTGCAATTAAAATATCTATGTAAGTTATGATCTTATCTTCGGATATCAACTTTCGAAATAGGTGCTTCATAAAGCGTTCGAAAACTGACGGGGTATTTTTCAGCCCGAATGCCATACGAGTATACTCGTACTGATCTAATGCAGTTATGAACGAAGTATACTCAGTTGACTCCTCAGCCATCTGGACATGGTGAAAACCATTTGTTAAATCCAAAGATGTGAAATACTTTTTCCCCTAAGACGATCTAAGTGATCTTCAATAAGGGGTAATGGGGGTAATGGTTCTTCGTCTAAAACGTCTTTGTCCACTGAGCAATGATGATGGGAAGGATTGGAGATCGCTGGAAGTTCTTCGTTCTTATTAAAACTCTGATCCATTGTATTCCTTCTGAGTGTCAAACCCGTCTTTCCAATAAAATTCCTCCCTAAAATTACAGGATAAGTCATTGAAAAATTCTTGACTACTAAAAGATGTAAATTAATTATTAAGTCGTCGAAATTGATACTGCTACTTATACTTCCAATAGTAACCAGACGGCTACCATTTACCCCAGAATATGACTGCGATGTTTCGGTTAGAGTTGATAAAAGCTCTGCTAAAATGTATTTTTCCTGGATGAAGCTGATGGGACTACCAGAGTCAAGTAGTGCAATCAAAGTCACAGAAATATCAAACTCCTTGCCAACCCATTGACATCTGATGTACGTTTTAAACTCATTACTTGCTGGTCGATCTCGTTCTGCGTGTTGATGTAATGCCATGACTGGATCATTTTCGGGACACTTAGTGGAGATATGTCCTTGTTTATGACACTTGATACAGGTGATATCTGTCTTCTCATTCTTTGAATTAACACTGCTGTTGCCAGGCAAAAACTTGACGTATTTTTTAACTGGATTTGTCGAACTACTAGATGGTACACTCTTGGTTATTTTATCAGTATTATTGTTTTTGATTTTCTCATATTTTCTTAGGGCTGTTTTTAATTCACTGAGATTGTTTGCACTATATGGGATCATTTTATTCACTTCCGAGAGAAATTCCTCTGATGACAAAGTCCAATAAATCTTCTTCCTCCACGGATGAATGGAGCTTTTTAAGCTTTCGAAGTTCATTATACACATCGGCCTTCGTCACAGACCGTCCAAATTCACTGACCAGCGCCGGTTTCAACATACTCCAACTATTCTCACTAACCGTTCTCACAACTAGTTTTGCAGTTCCTGATAGAAGACATTTCCGACAGTTTCATGACGTCTGCCAATTCGTCAAATTGCTCTGTCCAACGTTGTAAGAGATAATTGTCATCACCACTAAATGGAAGCATAGCTTCTTCAATCTCCTTGAAACTTCTATGTGCCCTGAGTTTAGGTTCGGTGTCTTCCAATTGAAGCTCCCGGATTTGTTGCCTCAACTCCATGATCAATCTTCTGAAGTTTGCTTTGAAGATTCACCACCTCCGCATCTAAGACTTCCTCACTTTCACTTCCCGACTTGTCACTATAACCTGACGAATGTTCTTCCGCAATACTCGTGCTTGTGTCATTACACTTGCCTCCGCTTCTGATTGTTCTTCCCGCATTATCTGCACAAGTTCGTTTTCGGCCAAACTTTGAACTGCCTCCTGACCATCAATTTTTAACTCAACTTTTGTGCCCGTTGTCTGGAGTTTCAAGAATCTTATCACATTTTTTAATCGGTATACTGTCGCCGATTCCAAAAATTCTGTCCATTCTTCAGACATACTCATATAACGCACTGCATTATCAAAAAAAAAAACCGTTCGCACAAGATCGCGAAAACTTAACTTTGGCCCAAACAAGTAGTATAGTCGACGCGTTGTTTACTTAATCCCACTTCTGAATTGTAATAGCCCAACCGGACAAGTGAGCGAAGAAGAAGAAAAACCAAATTCAAACAACTCTCTGCTTGTGTGTCGTTTATTAACAGAAGAAAGAATGTATGTCCGATGAGACATGTATACTCTCGTTAGACATGCTAATTACAGTACATTGAATATTATTAAAATCTTTGGAGACTGGGTGAATCATACGATCAGATGGCCAAATATAGTGTGATACAAAAAGAGAACAAATACAATCTCACAGCAAAGTCTGCAACTAAAATATTAATTTTTTTTTTGTTGTTTCCTTTATCTGCTTTAGTTTTACATTTCTTTGCAAAATATCCCGAAAAACCACATTTGTTGTATTTGACATTTCGGGCAAGACATGAAAAACTATCCTCCGAATGGCCAACTCGTCCATACATTTCACATTCTTTATTATGGTCTCTCTGTATAGATAAAATACTACTGATGTAGGTCTGTTTGACCTGTTCATGTACTGAACATATTTCTATTAATTGTTCTAAAGAAAAGCCCTTTTCCATTAGCCGTTTATTTCAATCACGTGATGCCCATCTATCTATTATTTAATCTTTGATATTTCATTTGGCAGACTGATTTCGTAGACTAAGAATGAACTTGTTACAACTCCCATCATCATCTGGTTTAATTAAATGTCTCTCAGTCGAGTTCCTTAACGGTGCGAAGTGGTCATTGAGTTTTGTAACTAGTAAGGAGAAGACATTCTCTTCACAGGTGGCCACTAAAGCTTCAGGAATATTGAAGATAAATGGCTTGATACTCGATTCTTTCTATTTTGTCATAATCAACATTTTAATGATCAACTTTACAATTTAATGTACATATGTAGTTGACTTAAAATTGAATGTATCGTCTTTTTCCTACAATTAAATGCTATGAAATAAACGTAGCCCAATCTAATGGGCATAACTCGCGTTATTTCGGCAACCTTCACAATTTAATGTTCCACTTCACAATCTAATGTGATTTCTTTAAATTTCATGAAATTTCAATATTTCCGCAATTAAATGCATTCAAATAAATGTAATCCAATTTAATGAACATAACTCACATTCGCTTTATTATACTTATCTTTCTGTGCTTCCTTTTTATTTTATTTTGTTGTTTCATCTCATCCTCGTCGCCAATGTAATGACCGGTGCTGTATATATTTAATAACCAAAGTCGTTTGCTCTCAATGAAAAACTGAATTTATTATTTATAACAAGTTTTTGTTAGATGTCGTCCTTATGCACGCTAGTTACTCATAATGGCAAGTAGATACGTATCAAGTAGTTAGCGCATAAGTCAGAGTTATAATTCAATTATTCTAATTTCTCACAGGTCGCCACACATATGTACATATGTATGTACATGTGTACTTGTGTGATGTCGTTGTTGAAGTTCTTCTCCCACATTTCAGAATGAGTTGTGCTTTTGGCAGTTGTAATAATGCGTGTAAATATTTTCTGAAAATGAAATCTACCAAATTTTCATTATCCATTGTAAGTGGCGATAACACTGATCTTCTTTTGTGACGCTCCGGAATATTCTCTAAGTAAGAAAATACTTTTTTGTATATAGACACTTGCAACAAAGACACTTAGACTGCTATCTGAAAATGCGTAAATACTTATTTCTTTCAGCGTGGAGGATTCCGACTTGTAGAAAATAGTGCATTCCGTATTTACAGCAGCATGCCGCACGATCTTCTCCAGTACCAAATGCAAGAAATCACACCGCAGTGCATCTCCTCACCGAAATCCGGTGTAAGTTTCGAACGGTTCAGAGGTCCTTGAACCGAACTATACTGTGCATCGCGTGTGTGATAGCATGGTGCGCCAATCGGATCAGTTTTCCCGGGATCCCGAATTCGGCCATCGCATCGAATCGTTCCTTGCGATGAATGCTTTCATATTTGCCTCTAAAATCGATGAAAAGGGTGTGCATAACGATTTCAAACTGGCTGGTCTTCTTTAGGATTTACCTTAGTGTAAAAATTTAGTCCATACCAGACTTTATGGGCCATCAAAATCGTGCTTGGAGACTTCAATCAAACCAAAATCGATAAGGAAAGCATCTTTGGCGGATTAATCGGAAAGCACGCCCCCGACAATGCAACAAGGGATAACGGCTTCTGCCTTGGATACGAATCACAGCCAGGCTATCATTTATTGATTTAAAGTCGATGACATTCGATCTTAACCGTTTGCCTCACATCATCATTCTCTGTCATATCCAGCGTATTTCCCGCATGGTATTGAGAGTCCTTTCCAGTTCGTGAGCACCCCCGGCGGTAATATATTCAGCAACATCATATAACAACCAAGTGAAGAGGAAATTAATAATTTAAGTGGAAATTTAATGAACATTCATTTTCAACAGCCGAACATACATATCTTCAAAAACTTCAGTTTGATGGCTTGAACAAAGAAAAAGTGAAACATTTTATTGCAACTCTTCAAAAGTTCAGACAGTTTTTTTTCCTCGAAGGTGATAATCTCTCTACAGTCCACAAATATAATCATAGAATACCAACAAAACGCGATATACTGTAGTGCAATGTGCAATCACAGCAAATACCTGTCTGCACACGCTCTACCCACAGTAATATAATGTACAAGCGCTGCAAGTATATGTATGTCTGCACGCGCTCTATCGAAATTGTAATTAGATATCATTAGCCAAGTAAGCATATTTGTATGGAAAATATTTGTAAGAAATATATTTGAATAAAGCAGTCTTGATTAGACCATTTAAAGCAATACATGGCGCCCGTAACTCCGCGCGAATTACACTCTCGTTGATCGTACGACACCTCTCGTCTCAATGGCAAGAACGTTTTTTTTTTTGCACAATAAAACAGTTTCCATTTAATTCTTCTATATTACGTTTCGATTCAAAAGTGAATCAAATCAAAAAAGTCCACGGTACACAGTGAGTGGAGAAAATTCCTTTTGTAAAAAACAGTTAATAAACTTAAAGGTCGAAGCAAACCAGAGAAAGTGATTTCAAACGGGAATAATCATACATACAGAGCTATTCAAAATAATAGGAAAAGAGTAAAATTGAATATTTTACAAGGATTATACCAAATATTTGAAATCTTACTGGTAACTAAATTTTATTTTTTTTGGCACATCATTACGAAAATGATTTCCTTAGGACTTTTTATATTTCATATTCATATTTAATCTTATCACTATGTGATTGAAATTACTTCTAAATATACTGTTTTCAAATAATAGGGAAATTCAGAGTAAACAATTTAAAATACGGTTGAGTTTGCTCGGTTGGAGTAACGGATCACGTCCGCTCTCATTCAACTTTATTTCCAAACTGAACTACAAAAATGAATTTCGATTATCAATAATGCCGATGCACTTGCCGTCGAGCATTATCTTATGTATCAAATTACGAAAGTACTTAAATGATATGGGATGAAGAAAATACATAAAACTGAAATGCGATTTATGAGGGTAGGACCCTTTTTGAATAGAAAGACATTAAAAACAATATTTACTACTTTTCTTAGTTTCGACTCCTCACTGAGAATTGAAATTCGAATCTATGAAATATTGTAATTACTGGAGGATAAGCCGAAGTAAAACGGCACTTTAACTCTCCCCTTTCTTTAAAAATATCGTCCCGGCATTGACGTTCTCTGTATTACATTATTGCTTTTGATGTTTATTTAAATCGTTTTTTATCAGAAATATCTTTTCTTATATATTAGATATATTATACTCTGTAACAATTTTGATGGTGCTTCTTTGAATTATTTTGAAATATTTGTTGCGTGGTAACTGTTCACGGTCTTAAATTTAATCTATGTGTTTACAATTTGTCATCTTATTCTCTAATATAAGTTTTTTCCATTATTTTAAGCATCATGCGGTTTACAAATATTTTAAACAGATAGGGTTTTCCTTCCATTTGATTAAATACAAATAATTGTTGAATGTCTTTTGGACAGTATTTCTATTCTTATTTTATTTTTTGAACAGAGCAATTTTTGCCTTTTTTTATGTTTTAACATTTGTTTCTCTTTTTTACCCTCTGTTTTTCATACCGACATTTTATTTTTTTTCGTTCACCTTTAATTTCTTTATAAAGTATATCTATTGGCATATACATTAATTTAATGTTATGTTTATTATTAATCCAAGGCAATTTAGTTAGTGTGTGTTTAAATTTTGTATTTTTTGACATTATATTCTGTTCTCTAATTAAATATATTTTTTCATTATAACTTGGTGTACATCTAGTAATTGACTCTAAATCTGTCGGTAAATTATTTTTTTCCTCTACGTACCTGGGCTTCTTCATATTAAGAGTATCATTTAAAATTTGTTGCTTTATGGATGTCGGTATGTTTGTATCTATACCAGTTTCTGTTCCTGATATGTCATCCGACGTTTTTTCGTAAAAGTTATTCATTTCACTGTATGATTTTTCAGTATCATTATTACTAATTATACGCCCGTGTACAATGATATTTGTTGTATTTTCATAAATGCTTGTAGGTTCACATAAGTAAAGTTTCTCTATAATCTCATTGGACGATAAAATCTCGTTTCTTAAATCTAAAACATTTGCTGCTTTGAGCAAGTTAAGACCAATGAGCAGATCCGATTCTAAGTTCTCTACTTCGTAAAATATTTGTTTTTTACCAAATATATCGAACTCTGAACAATGTGTTATAACAATGTAACTGTCCACTGTTCTAACTCTTTTAATTATTGACAATTCATATCTATTGCCTAAAATATTGGGTTTACAGTAGCAACTCGAGGCTCCTGTATCAATTAAAATTTTAATTTGTTTTCGAGTTAAATTACTGGTTCGATAAATGAAAGGCAAAAATATTTTTGTTGTGGTTGTCCACTGCTATTTCCCGAAGCTTCAAATGATCGCTTTTCAATGGGTCTATCATAATTATATTTATTAGGGACTTCCTGTATAAACTGATTATTAGTGTTAACATATCCATTTTGTTCTTGGAGGTGGTAATTCGAAACATATGTTTTATTAAATTGTAGAGCAAAATTCACTCTCATATTATTTGCCTCTAGTTCCTGCGCTTTAGCCAAAGCACTGGGTAAATCTTCTGGTGAGAATAATAAGTTAGATAAAGGAGCGTTAAGCCCTGTGATGAAAACTCGTAAAGCATTCTGCCGGTTTATATTATTTACTTCTTTAATAATGGTTGACTCATTACCATATGTCATAATTGTTTTATTAATTATTATTGTCAATTTTTTATTGACTTCATTATAGAAATCTACAAGCGTTAGATCGCCTTGACGCAGGATACTCATTTCCTGTTCTAATATATGGACTCGGCGCTTATCCGCATAAGCAAAGTCCAACCTACTCAGAATTGCATCTAAATTCAAAACTGTTCCGTGATTAAATAGGACATCATTTGACTCACCAGTTATCATGTTTCGCAATATTGTCAAAGCTGCGAGATATCTGCTACTCCCTCTTTGGTAACTTGACATAGAGCTATTAGCTGCTTCACGCCAACTAACATAGCTAATGTTACTACCTGAAAATTCGGGTAAGGACAAAATCACTTCTAAGCTTTCGTCGCAATTTGTGCTTGGGTCAATTGATTGTGTTTGAAATTCAGACACAGGATTACTTCCGGTTAATATATTTAAATTATTTGTTTGCTTATGTTTTTTAACATACATTTTCTTTTTAAACGTTTTTTTTTTTAGTGTAACTTTAATTTTCTTGCAAGTATATCCATACATATGTATTATTTATTGTAAATACTTTTATACTTAAATTTTATGGGTCATAATTTGTTCTTACTAATGCTGATATACTGGGGTTGTTGCGATGTTCTCTGATGAAGTCTGTGATTGATGGGGTATCTTCTTTTAGTACTGCTTACAGTGCCTCTGAGGTCTTTGTCTCATTGTTCTGGCGATGTCTTCACTTCCTTCTTCATTTCAATTATTTATTGTTTATTTCTTCGCTGTCTCTTCTTTTACAATTAGTGATATTCACTTTATTCACTATTCACTTTTCACTATGAATTTATTAACTATTTGTTCTCTCTTTTACGGGAGACTCAAGTTTGATTTGTTTTGTTTTTCTCCTTATTTTAGGATACTTATTTTTATTATTTTAAGAAATCGCTTCCTCTTTATAAGGATACTTTATGTATTAATTTATTATGAATTTTTTGTTCAATTCATTTAATTTTGTTAAGTTTTTCTCCTCTTCATCAACTTTGAGGATACTTGATTATTTGGTCCCCGGGATCAAATTGAATTCGATTATCACTAACCTAAGGAAATAATGCCGATGCACTTGCCGTCGAGCATTATCTTATGTATCAAATTACGAGAGTACTTAAATGATATGGGATGAAGAAAATACATAAAACTGAAATGCGATTTATGAGGGTAGGACCCTTCTTGAATAGAAAGACAAGAAAAACAATATTTACTACTTTTCTTAGTTTCGACTCCTCACTGAGAATTGAAATTCGAATCTATGAAATATTGTAATTACTGCAGGATAAGCCGAAGTAAAACGGTATTTTAACTAACATTCGTTTTACAAGAAAGTAATATATAATAATACGAAAGTAACATTTTTATTAAATTGTACTTCTATTTCACATAGAGATTAAATTTGTGTAGATTAGTGTCCCGAATGACTGCCCTTGTTCTTTATCACAGCACTTATTCGACCTAGCATAGACTCTATAAGTTTCTGACACTTAATCAAAGGAACGTCTGTGTAGTCAAAGATTTTAGGATAGGATAGGATAGGATTGAGATCTGGGGACTGAGATGGCCATGGTAATACCGACACTTGATGGTCCCTTAACCAAGCACTCACTAATTTCGATGAGTGCTTGGGATCGTTGTCATGTTGGAAGTGCCATCTTAACGGCATGTTGTTCTCAGCGTATGGTAGCATCACATATTTTAAGAAATCACGATAAACTTCTTCAGTCTTTTATTTGAAATATGTGTCCAACACCGAACCAAGTAAAACAGCCCCACGCCATGACGCTTCCACCTCCATGCTTTACGGTTTTTTTTGTGAATCGGAAGTGGAACTCTTTTCTCTGAGCGTTTCTACAACTGTCAGAACCAAACAAATTTATTTTGGTTTCATCACTCCAGAGAATGCTACGAAACATCTCTTTGTAATGGTCTCTGAAACTTAAAGCGAACACTTTTCTTGCTTTTACATTCCTTTTACTCAGCAATGGAACTTTGCGAGCGATCCTTCCTGGTAGTTGAATTTTCAGCAATCTTCGCCGGATCGTTGGGGCACTGACTATGTTGTTTATTTCTGCTGCAATTGGCTTTCTTTTTGGTCAGTAACACTATACGGGAGTCATCAGTGGAAGTCGTTTTTCTTGGTCTACCTCGTGTTTCTTTTGCTGCGGTTCTGGAAAATGCATTGAAAACAAAATTAACCGATCTTCCCAACTCGCCAGCAATACATTTTAAAGTATTTCCCTGTTGTCTCTGTTTCTTAATGATACGGCTTTCTTCTTCAGAACAATGCCTGTTACGTTTGTAATAAATCTACAGAGGTATTCGTAAAATTAACTACAGTTCTTACATACGGAACACACAACAAACACAAACAAATACCTTTTTGAATATGAATAATGAATAAAGATATCAAGGAGAAAACAAAATGTCCTATTACTTTGAACACTCAAGAAAACAGTTTTTCCGTACTTTGCACTATTGCACCACTTATATGAATGATTAGCTGTGCATGCATAGTAAAGGCAATGCAGCTGGAAACAATTATAAACTGTGAATAGATCTGTTTTGACCTAAAATGACGTGATACACTGAATGATAGTGAACAAGTGACTTTATTTGAAAATTTATGCAGTTTAAATACAAATAGTTGTTCATGAAAATGTGGGAAAATTTCTTGTAGTTCCATAGCCGCCGTATTAACTTTCCTCGCCAAAATTCTCCGCCGAAATACGAGTGTAGAGTGTAGAATGGATTGTGGGAAATAAATTATGATGACAATGAAAGTGGAAATGTATTGGGACAGATGAGATTATGGTTCTATATATAGCTTTATTGTTCTTCTGTTATATATATACAGAATAATTCTGTTATTCTTATTCTATTCTGGTAATGGCTTCGAAACTGCTGCGGTTGGTTGCGCAAGTAGGAAACGTCTTAAGTTAAGTGCTGGCACGAGGGACATTTTGGACTCCGTGATATTGAAATTGTTTGCGCTGATTGTCATGGTCGATTGTCTGATAATGCAGTTGGAAGCTAAGGTCATAAGGTCAGCAGTCCTACTAATTCTAGCTTAGTGTCGATGACATTGGATCCACAAACAATTGAGAATATTTCCTCATGTTTAAATGCAAATATCCAATGATTTGGCTTATGCAACTAAATCCAGATCTTTCCCAGCATTGATTTTTTTAATTCGCAGTAGGTGGATAATGACTTCTGATGGTTAAGTAAATAAACCTCGCACTGATGTTCCGTGGAGTGGGTATTAAAAATAGGATGATGTTGCTTACACAGGAACTCATGGTCAGCGTGTTCTATGCATCTCCGAAATTCTTCAATGATGTAGCAAAATATTAGTCCCAAAAAGGTGTAATTGCTATGAATGTTGTTTAGAGCTGGATGAGCACAAAATACTCCTCTTGTTTAACTGGTAAAGGTATGACTTTGTAAAGTTGTAACTTTTGTCTGTTTAGCAGTGGTTAAAAGCTCGTATAATTTCGGTAAATTATCTTCGTCATAATCAGGGATAGTTAGGACTGCTGGTAATGATTTGTGGATAATGTTGAGTTCCTTCAGCAATTGTTTTGGTGAAAGAAGTAATGGGCTAATTTTACCTTGGTGGGTGTTGACTAGCGGCTTACCCGTTCTGTTGAAAACTTCTAGGTTAATTTCTCCCAAATAAAAATCCCTGTTGAAACTTCGTTTTGTTGGATTTTATTCGCTATATGGGCAAAGGATATAAACATTACAAAATATTTAAATTCACATTTTTTTCTTTACTTATGTATGTAGGTAGAACATATGTATAATATAAATAATTCAAACCGCGATTCAACGTCTGTTCAGTTTTTTTCTTCCTCGTTCGGTCGATTCCAAATTCAAAAGGACCAATCAAGGTCTTACCAAAGTCTGACAACTAAAAATTCCCTTTTTCTAAATTTTCCCTTTTGACATCTTAAATGACACTAAATGAGTTGCCAAATGACGATAAATTAGGAACGTGGTGATGGCTTGATGACAGCCCGCGGCCCGTCTAAAGATGTATGCGAAGACTCCAGATCTAAAACAGCGAGCCTTCCAATTGACCTCTTAGGCAATACGTTTCCATTTGACAAACGTACATCCGCAAGCCGAACAACTCCATCCTGTCCAGGATAAGCGCTCGTAAATCTTTCTCTAAGCAGTTCTTTGTTCCAACAAAGTTGAGACCGTTATCGCTGCAAATAAATCTCGTGACCACAAGAATAATAATAAAGCGTCGAAACGCCATAATACACTGACCCAAACTGAGGTCATTCAGAATCTCTATGTGCGCGGCACGAAAACTCAGGCAGGTAAATATCATGCCATATCTCTTGGCTGTATCCCTTCCGTGTTTAACATACAACTCCCCGAAGCAGTCCACTCCCACATGAGTGAATGGTCTCGGGTTGAAAGCACCTCTTCCTTCTGATAACTGACCCATCATAGGCATAGCAGGCTTTGCCCTCATTCTCTTGCACGTAAAACATCGTGATACTTATAACCCATGCTACTTCTCTTATATCAGCAATAGTTGTTTCTGTACCCATATGATTATTTTTCTCATGATAATGAAACACCAGTAACTCAACCAGAAGATGTGTTTTGCGCAGAATCGCTAGATTACGCAATGTACCCTCGTTATCGATAAACGGTGACAAATTTCGCAAGGAACTTGTAGGCTTTAAGTCGCACGTAGATTGCAGTTAAGCGATTTCATCCGAGAAAACCTCTTGTTGAATCTTTCGGAATATCCAGTTTTGGGCGCTTACAATTTCTGCTGGAGTAACAAAGCGTTCTCTTTCAGATAGTCTTTTTAATAAAATGTCTTGAAGCGAAGTAGGAACTCTATCACCCTTATTGCCGATACCCATCTTCCACGAAACCTCGCATTCAGCCCATCGAAAACTTTGTATGAACTTGTCTTCCTGTGCAAATTTACTGAGAAGTTAGGTAAACTGATCTCGCTTACCCTTTCAACCACGAAGACAGCTCTTCCATTTGTAATTGGCCATTCAGCTTGAGGCGTTCTCAAAAATGTAGGTCCAGCGAACCATCTCGAACTTTCAACAACTTCAGAAACGTCATGCCGTCATCTTGTACCATCGTCCGCAACGTTATCCGCCGATCTAATAAACAGCCATTGACGTGGATTTGTGGTTTCTAAAATTTGACCAATATGGACAGCTACGAATGTTGGGAACTTAAACGTCGACGAACTAATCCATGATAGAACCGTCTTGGAGTCGGACAAGAAAATTACATCGTTAGTAGTAATAGAATGCGATTTCCTCACAGTTTTCGCCACCCCAACGCCAAGCACCGCCGCCTGCAGCTCCAGACGAGAGATTGCTTCTTCACTGGAGCCACTTTTGCCTTTGCCATTGCGATTGCTATTTCCACCGAATCATTCCTCTCGAAGCACCAGTAGGCTACGGCAGCGAAGGCCTTCTGAGGCATCCACGAAAACAATCAAACTAATGTTTGAGCATTCAGGCACCCATGACGTATACGGTCGAGGAACCCTAATCTCCTAGATCTGTCTCAATACCTTTAAGAAGTCCAACCACTGCCATCTCAATGTCCCGGATATTGGTTCATCCGAATCATAACCCTCACGCCATATTTCTTGTAAAATGGCTCGTCCTGTAATGATGAAACAGGAAGCAATCATAATTGTTTTTAGCATTTTTCTTTTTGAAATCACAGCCCAGGATCAGAGATCGTCCTCAATAACTCGTCATCATTGAGTTTATAAATTAACTGATCGGATATAGAGTACCAAAACATGCCCAGTATCTTGGTTACGAAGGTCTCGGACTCATCAGGATCGATGTTCACTAAGAGGGGACTTATATTTGTTTGATTGAAAACCCCTCAGATCGAAGTTCATTGCCTTACAGATTCTAAAGGCGTATTTACTCACAGCTACAGCCTCTTCCACCGTATCGTGACTATTAAAATAGTCATCTTCGTTTGTGCGATTGACCAGGCCGTCAACTGCCTCCGGGCATTGTACTTTATAAAGATTGGCATGATGACATGAGACAAATCACCATCCCTCCAAAGAATCCTTTGACACTGTTGATCGGCCTTACAAATTTGTATGCGATGAAACATCTCTTTAACGTCTGCATTTCCAGCGATCTTTTTTTCGCGAAAGGGAGGAACAAGTTTATCTGGACCCTTTAATAAGTGTGAGTTCAACGAAACTCCATCCACTTTTGCGGTAACATCTGCAACGACTCTTGGTTTTGGTGGAGATTTGTTTTTGTTGACTACCATAAACGTCGGAGCATACCAAACTCTCGGCTAGTTTCGACTCAACTCTTCTTCGGACGCAATTCTAGCGTAACCCTTAGCGACTAAATCTCTAACATGTTGGTTCATCCATTCTAATAACTGAGGCTAATTTTTAATTTTGTACTGATTATTGGCATAGCATATGGTTCTTTCCATAACATCTAAGGCGCTGCTGTCAGACTGACTTACGAAATTACTGCTAGGCGGACGAACTCCAAACTCATCGGTTGAAAAGTGCCGTTTAACCAGGTCGTGCATCATGTTTGCTAATACTGTGGCAATAAGAAATCGACGCTACTCTTGACAGCTGAACACAGGATAGACTAAAACCCACATTAGATGTTATGAAAACAGTCCATCCGAGCAATGCCTTGGTAGCATGCGGCTCATCGTCCTTACCAGATCGAGTCCGACTGGCAACAAGAAGCTTAGCAAAATGTTCGGTTTGGCATTACTAAGCTCCGCCCAAGACAAATCCCCACATTCGCTTAAAGTGTGTTCAAATTTACCGCATTTAACACCTACCCACCCGCTGACTGGTGGGTAAGTACTCTTTTGGCTGAAAGTGCACCGCTTACTCTTTCGACATTTGAAGGTTTCAACGACTTGAGTAGTTACGGACGCAGATTGTATATTTTGTCGGTAAGAAAATTTGCGCACGTGTGTAAATTAGCATTAGGCTT
This sequence comes from Eristalis pertinax, assembly GCA_907269125.1. Taxonomy (NCBI): domain Eukaryota; kingdom Metazoa; phylum Arthropoda; class Insecta; order Diptera; family Syrphidae; genus Eristalis; species Eristalis pertinax. The sequence continues at coordinate 92,218,090 of OU026145.1, forward strand.
TTTGGCTTTGTGATTTTGCCAGTCATGGTAAAGCTGTGGAGCCAACTTGCTTGAAAGATCTGTTAAAACATAGTTGTTGTCAAGCTCCTTGCTCAGGTTAATTGACTTAATATCGACCACGAATCCATTCAACGTCACAGCCCAATGCCGTAGTCTGGAATCACCTGCAGAGCTCAGAGCCGGTAACTTCAAAAGATTTGAGGTGAGACTATGGACTAAAACATCTGGTCTGCCATAAATCGCCCGAAGTGACTCCAGAATACCCTCAGCATCTGTTGAGTTCCTTAACCGATCGCTAACAAGGTGATAAGCTTTTCCTGTCAAAGCCTTCTTGGACGCGCAACGTTTTCCTTGCTATTGTATCTGCCTTCAAAAGTAGTTGATCTAAAAACAGATTCGAAGTAAGGCTATTCTCTTTTTGTCTTATCCCGAAAATGATGGTAACTCCTGCACCTGGCTACGATTCAAAATGGTCAATAAGTTCGCCATGTCTGACATGTGGCATTCGCTGTCCCATGTACTGTGATGGCTTTCAAAACTAACCAGCTTTCCAGCCTCAATTGTTAGAGGAGTAGAGTGAGAAGCAGCTGAATATACCATTTCCTTATGCCTGCAATTAATTTGTCGAATGGCCTCTAGCCTATCGCTATCCAGACTTCTCAACTCAGCAGGTTCTGCTTTCTGTTCTCCTTGAACTGAGACCGAATTTGTTGTGACCAACTGCTCCTTTAAATTATCCATATCAGCTTTAAAAATTACAATTTCATTATCCCTTTATACAAGCCGGCTGTACTACCTTTGCCGCTTCAATCAAATTGTTGATTGTACCAGATGGCAAATCAGGATCGGAAACTCTGTCGGCATTTACGTTGCTTGGGACACCCTCTTTTACATATTTGACTTGGCCCAACCTCATCGCAATCTATATAGTCACAGAACCAAGGAGTAGCTGTGTCAAATAAATTGGGGTTAAAACCAGCACATGAATAGTGCCACCACCTTTTGCATGTATGATTTATTGAGGCCGTTGACAGTGGATTCTATGATCGACGTTTGGTTTTTGTTTAACTGCAACAGATGTTCTTGGTTCTGGGTTGCTTGGTGGATGTTGTGCTCTTGTAGCTTGTTCGCCACAGTTCCGATGAAGTCAAATGGCGATCTATTTCTTCGAATTGGGATTCCGTTTCTATGTTGCAGTATTTCATTGAGATTGTTAGTGTGCGTAAGTCGGTGCTCCAGCTGCTTAACCATAGCGTCACAGAAGTTCTTTGGTTGATATTTTAATTTGTTGCATTTACTCCGTAGCACTTGAACGCCTTCCTTTAAGTAATTATATTCTTCCCAATATGACATCATGTTAAAATATACGTACAGATTCCATTCGTTACTGTTTAAGCATCCCTGGGTTATCTATAAATTCCTTAACTTCTACAGGGATGTGAGCTTTCGTTGATCCAAATGGTGTACAGATTACTAGTAAGCTTATCAGTACAGACGAGAGTGGGTTGATTCCAATTTTTCGCTTTTGTTGGGATGAGTCTTCAGCCATTTTACGTTTTTGAGCATTGTTGCTTTATATAGTATTTTTAGTTGGAGATGTGATCGGCAGGAATCTTTCCTTTAATGGATGTTCTATAGTTGGGTTCTTTGACAAAGCTTCTACCCTTGGTTGTACGTCTTTAGGTAAGGGACAGATTTTAAAGATCGATCTTCTAATTTCTCCTGCTGATGTTCTTATATCTACCACCTTAGAACATTTATCCTTTCCTGGTATTGTTTTTATAATTCTCCCCATTCGCCATTGAAGAGAAGGCAAGTTGTCATATTTTACTAGTACCAAGGTTCCCAGTGGCACGTCTTCCTGCGATGTTTCCACTTATATCTATTTTGAATTTCTTGCAAATATTCTTGCGTCCATCGACGCCAAAATTCTCGATGAACAGAGGTGACCAGGTTCCATCTTGTTGCATTAGATGTATTCACTGGCCTGCACAACATTTAACATTTCTTTTATTGTGGCATAAAATCTACAACACATACAATTTTAAAATTTTTGAATTACAGGGATATGGTAAAATTACCTTACTACTATAATATAAATACAATTGTTTAAAATAATATCACCTAATTTTTCAAATTTAGAAGGAGAAGCCACTAAAAACCTTCATTAAAACGAGAGAAAAATAAAAGAGAAAGTAATACATATAAGGTTGGAGGGAAGAGAGTAGTAGTTGCGAAACTCAGTCATGAAACAATGGTTCTATTAAATGGTATTGAAGCGATTTGTGTAGCTATTGCAATAAATAATAAATAAATAAATAAATAAATAAATGAATAAATATATAAATAAATAAATAAATAATTAAATAAATAAAGAAATAAATAAATAAATAAATAAATAAATAAATAAATAAATAAATAAGTAAGTAAGTAAATAAATAAGTAAAAATAAATAAATACAATAAATATACACAAATTATAAAGCCAAATTAGAGATGTACACATTGTCAGAAGATAAACACGAAATATTTTATTTTAACAGAATGTATTCAATCCTCTGTGTTACCATTTCAATGTTGGCCATTTCATGTAATTCTTTTGTTGTTAAAAACCATGAAAAATCCAGAATCATTTTAAGCAGTTTATTTTGAGCTATCTGGAGCTTGCGTAAGTGATTCTTTGCACATTTACCCCAGACAGGAGACCCATAAAATATAATAGCTTGAAAAAAGCTTTGAAAATTAGCAGTTTGTTCGCAACATTGAGTTTAGAACGTCTACATATAATTGGATACAGTATTCGTGTAGTTGTGTTAACCTTCTTAATTGTTTCTTGCATATGAAGATTGAATGTTAAGCGCTTGTCTTAATAAATACCAAGATATTTTACATTCGGTTTCCATTCAACCGCAATTCCATTGACGATAAGTCTGTTGCTAGCAAGCTTTTCTTTTACGAGTAAAAAAGATAGCTTGTGTCTTAGAGGCATTAATTTTAATTTTCCACTTAATACAATATGTTTCGAATGCATTTAAAGCAGATTGTAGATTAGTTTCAACGTTGAAACCGATTACATCTGATGAATAAATGCAAGTATCGTCAGCGAAAAGGGCGATACTACAGTTTGTCAAGTTAGGGAAATAGGATGTATAAATGTTATATAAAACTGGACTAAGGACGGACCCTTGTGGAACTCCTGCATTAATCAGATTATTTACAGAAGAATATCCATTTATGGAAACATTAAAACTTCGGTGCGACAAAAATGACTGGATGACTTTGACAAGCACTCTACATCTATAATTGTAGTTAAAGGAGCACCAATTAAGAAATGCCCGGGGGTGAGCACTTTCAAGTCATTTGGATCTGTTGACATGGGCGGCAAGGGACGAGAGTTGAGAATGGCTTCAATTTGTGCTAGACCTGTCGTAAGTTCCTCTTGGGTTAGGGATGCACCACCAAATACTCTTTTCATATGGTGTTTAGCTGATTTGACGGCGCGGCGGCTTCCCATAAGCCTCCACAATGAGGTGATCGTGGCGGTATTGCTTTCAATTCAATTCCCTTATCGGCACAATGTGTATTAATGATATGCTCACATTCCTTTGAAAACAGCGAGGAATACAGTTTGTTCAATTCATTTCGTGCTCCTATGAAGTTAGTGGCGTTGTCAGACATCCTCGACGCGCAGTGAATCTCTTCAGAGCTCCCACAAAGGCAGATGTGTGGCCTATGTTGCGAAGCAGACGAACACTGCCACATAGGACTTGTAGGTTTTTTTATAATGGATGTATATTGGTCCAAGAAAGTCGATGCCTACGTTTATGAAAGGTCTGCTTGGTTGAACACGTTCTGGAGTCAAGAAATGGAGACAACGGGCTTAAGCGACTTTCATCCGACACGAGTTTTGTTGTTTTTAATGAATGAATTTCTTCGGAAAAGCTCCTTTCTTGAATGTACCTGACTATAGTAAGTTTTGCTGCTTTTGGTTCTTGTACTGATGGTGTGGAACTAAGCAATCTGTAATTTCTGGCTCTCTTTAGGTTACTGATAAACCGGATAACGTAAGTAGTTGGTCTCAGCAGAGTGCGAAATGAGTTATGGTAATTTATTTTGTCTAGGAAATGGTCGCCAGTTTTGATAATTGTTAGTACAGTTTTTATGTATTTTATTTCAGGAACATCTTCATCTGCTGCTAGTGGTGGCTGAGTCGGCCATGCTGATCGCCTCCATTTCAAAAATGTTGGGCCTATCAACCACGTAGTGGTGGGTGCGACCCTGGATTTTGAACATACTAACTGTACATTTATTTCTTTGTGCTTGTTCATGGATCTTAAGTATACTGCTGCTCCATATGCTCGTTCGGATGCATCCGAGAAAGCATGAGGCTCGATATTTATTGCATCTTGGAGTATCATATGTCGCGGAATTCGGTATCTGCTAATATGGTGCGTTTGGTGATTCTGGAGGCCGGTTTCCACTTAATTTTGATGAAGTGATCAGAGGATGGAAGCCAGGTTACACCAAGCGTTTTGACGTAACCTTCGTTTTGATCATGTAGGTCGTTTTCTGTTTCTCGATGAGCTTCAGGTATTTTTTCCAAGACTGACTGCGTGTTGGAGCACCATTTTCGCAAAGGGAATTGACCCTCGTCTAAGAGATTCTCAATTCAATTCAATTCTGCTTCCAGGGGGTACTGATGATCTGCAGTTTGTGCAAGGTCCTGTAAGCATCTTAACGCTAAAACCGGAGCTGATTTTGCTCCGTAAGTTACTCTGTTAAGTTGGTAAGTTTTTTTTGGAAATATCAGCCGTAAATACATAGACAAGAGTTCTGAACCGTAACAAAATTGTAAACAAGTCATTTTGTAAGGCTGGTCCAGAGTATAGCACATCATTCAATGATATATTATTCGAAGATTTGGCGGCAGCGTCGAATACGACGCGCAGCTTGGCTGTGCTACTTTCAGGATGCAGCACACAGTGGTGGGGTAAAAAATAATGCGGAGTTTTGTTGTCATCAGGATTGTGTTTGATTTCGGTCAAGTGATCTGAAGCGAGATATTCCTCCATAAACGCGATATATTGCCGTTGTATATCTTGATTTTAAGAAGCCGTTTCTCCAAGCTGGGGAATCTACTTACAGCCATTTCTTTGGACTCTCCAAGGCTATCGGGGTTGTTTGCGAAAGGTAATTTCACAATATATCGCCGGTAGATGATCTTCTGGTTGAATTGACAAAGATATTTTCGCAATGCCTTTTGCTCGTAGTCAGCCGTTTTTTACTCTCGTCCTTGGTAGGAGGAATATCGTCTAATGTCCAGAATTGTTCTATGATATCGTTCAAATCGGGAGTTGCCGTAAAATGGGTATGAGCTTCAGTTGTGACCTTTCCTAAGATTACCCATACCAATAAAGTATTTTAAAGGGTTGGAACATTCTTTTTCAGCTTTATTTGTCCAACGGAAATCAGCTCTGGGTATACTTCTGCCCCAATCAACAAGCCAATCTCTTGGGGTTGATTAAAAGCATAATCCGCAAGTATAATGTTCTTTGGTATGTTCCAGTGTTTGGTTTCGACGTATACACTTGGCTGAACGTTATTTATTCTGTTCAACACGAATACATATAAATTGGTAGTGTATCCGTTGATTCTAGATTGAAGACAGAGATTGACCTTTTTTCCGCTTTTTAGTGTATTTTCACCCATTCCAGAAATCTCAATAGATTCATGTTTGATTACCAGTTTTAACTTCTGGCCAACTTTTCGGCAATGAGGGTTTTTGTGAGCCTGAATCGAGCAACGCTCTTGCTTTTACTGGCTGGTTCGTTCGGTTAAGTACGTCCACAACTGCTGTTCCCAGACAAACGTACTTATTGCTTGCAGAACCGTAGTCTATTGCCGACATGCTGGTTCTGTTGTCGAATTTTAATTGCGTCCTTGGTTCATAATTCGGGATATGAAGTAAGATGTGGTGAAATTGCTTACACTGCATGCAATGGCCAAATTTACAGTTTGAAGCCCGATGTCCATCACGTAGACAGTTGATGCATATGTTTAGCATTTTGATTTTCTTCAATTTCTCAGCTGTTGTTAGCTGAAGAAATGTTAAGCACTGGTGGAGGGGGGTGGTTCAATTGTATGGAAACAGGGCATTTTGTGTCTTCAGAGGTGGAAGTCAAAGCGAACCTAGTTGGTTACTTAGTTCCATATTTTTCCTTTATTTCCAGTGCCTCCAACATCTGGAATCAGCCTTCGAGGAACGTGAACAGGCTGCTAATGGTTTGTAGTTCACGTAGTTTAGCGAGGGATTGCTCGTATAGTGTATGCGATTCCTTATACATTTTAGGGAAAATAAGGTGAATCAGGAGTGCCTGATTCACCTTTCTTAAATTTCTGATGCTGAGAAGGCATTCCTTTGTTGAATCGTGCAATCGCTTGACTGCGCCAAAAGAGTCGCCGGTAATCGCCGGGCAAGGATGCCCCAATAGTTTATGGAGCAAAGCTGAAAGTAGCAGTCGCTTATTATCACAGCGATGATTGAGCGTTGACCAGGCGGATTCGAAGTTGTTTTCCGATACTTGTAAATGCTGGATCAGTTTTGCTGCTTCTGCAGACAAATTAGCTTTCAGGTAAAGCATTTTTTCCGCTTGGCTTATAGGCTGTGTATGCATGAGCTGTTCGTATAAATCATGAAATTCCTTCCAATGAAGATAATTTCCGTCGAAAAGCGGCAGCGTTATCTTTGGAAGCTTTAGATGTAGCTGAGGTTTGTCGCCTGTGGAGGTGACTCCTGCCTTACTATCTAATCTTTCTTAAAGTTTTGAGTTCGGAAACCTTGTCACTGGAGTAGTCAGAAGCCTCTTCTTCAGCCATTATTTCCAAATGACGCGTGGCTATGATTGACCACTGCTCGTTGATGCTGGCAAGTTTCTGTCGATAGTAGGCACTCGACCGGCCATCCAGTTGACCATCAACATTCGACAGAAATTGATCAAGGAAACTGATAGACGCTATTTGCTGCCTTATCAACCTTTGTGAAAGACTAGTACTTAACGGATTTCCCGGTGCTGCACTCTCAAGCTCTGCTTCGGATTGAAGAATGCTTCCACCTGTTTGTGGTATTTCTTTTCGAAGTAGGAACAATCTGCTTAGTAAAAAAGACTTGTTCAGATACTATAAAATTTGTTTCATGTACATAAAAAACATTTCTTTTGAAAATTAATAAACTAAATTGTATTCAATCTTAAATGTATTATTAAATACAAATTATAAGATTGAAAAACCAGAAACAGTACTCATAGTTATAATTTTTATTAAATTTATCGTATACTTATTGTTACCAACACATTCACATGATTAACCAAAATGAAAAACAAAATTTTTTTTCCGTAAGTTTAAATTGAAACAACCCTTCAAATTTGTCTTTTCTTAGTAAAAGTTAAATTTGAACTTATTTTCACTTTATACAAGGCTTTAAGACTTTTCAAAATAATTTATCGCACAAAACCTCTACATTTCCCACACTGTGCGTCGGCGTCACCAAAATGAATAGATCTGTTTTGACCTAAAATGACGTGATACACTGAATGATAGTGAACAAGTGACTTTATTTGAAAACTTATAATTGGTCATGAAAATGTGGGAAAATTTGTTGTGGTCCCATAGCCGGCGTATTAACTTTTCTCGCCAAAATTCTCCGCCGAAATACGAGTCCAATACTTTCAGCTGGAGGAATTGAGTGCGGCGGAACGCACTGTGCAAAAGGTGATGAGTGTGTGTGTGACAGTCGTTCGCATACCCTCGTAGAGTGAAGACGTGTTCGGCTATTGTGTGTGCAAAGAACAAGAACCGAAAAGAGAATTGAAAATAAGCAAATTGACTCGCAAATTTGTTTAGTGTCAGTGGCCTAGCGGCAGTGTAATCGGCTGTGGAAACGCGGTGACCGTTTCAATTCCCGTTAAAAACGTAAAAAAAAAGGAACAAAATATTTTTCGACTGGAAAAATAAAAACAAAGTGTGAGTGCAAGGGAGAGAGGAGATGAATTCAGCAGAGCGACCCGCGCTCGAAAAAACGGGTGATGTTGAGCAGGTGGCTGGGACATCAGGCCACCAGTCATTTGATGAAGAGGGGAGAAAAAAGAAGAGGAAGAAGCTTCAACCGAAGCCCAATCTTGTGAAGCGCCGTTATACCGACCGTTCACGGCATAATGAAGTAGCTACTGTAGTAAACGCAGCAGCAGAAGCAATATCGGCAACAGCTATAGATGTAGCTAATATAGCATTTGCTGAACAACAGCACGAGTCGGCGATGAATGGCGGAGAGTTCTCCTACGGTGTTAGTGGGAACTCCTATCGTGCTCTGGCGTCATCACAATCTGATGACGAAGACGATGATGAACGGGAGGAGCTGGTGAAGAGCCAGAAGGAAAAGGAGAAGCTGGACGCCCACATACGGACTCTGCAGGAAAAGATAAAAGCCAGGAAAGCGGCCAAAGAATCTGCACAAATGCAGCAACAACAACAAAAGCAGCAAAATCAGCAGCAACTGCAACAGCCAAAGGGGCAAGGATCCACAGCTGTCACACGACAGCAACAACAACCAAAGCAGCAGGCGCAACAACAACAGCAGCAGCAGTCACAACAACAGCAGTCACAGCAGCAGCAGCCACAGCAGCAGCAGCCACAGCAGCAGTAGCAGCAGCAACATCAACAGCAACCAACAGCAGCCAAAAAGGAGAGATGTCCACCCATCAACGTCTTTGGGCTAGAAACGAAGGAGGTCGACACATTATGTAAGTTGGCCACAAAAAATTCCTTCTATTTGAAATACAAAGGGCCCTTAAGGCTTTCAGTCCACTGCTCATCAGTAGCAGATTTAAAAATAATTAAAGAAAAATTAGCGGCGGTGGGTGCCGAATTTTTTTCATATACTCCAAAAGGAGAAAAGGTTAAGACCATGCTCCTTAAGGGCGTGGATCCCGATACCGATCCCGAGGATATCCTCGCAGAGCTGCGCCGTGTGGAGAGCGATGATGTCAAGTTCGTCGGCGTCAAGCCTTTCAATACTGTGGTAACGAAGAGGGAGAATAGGAGACTCCCCTTCTTCCTGGTTCAGGTCTCCCCAGACAGTAAAATAGAGAGCGTAAAGAAAATCGTTCGCTTGGGCTCCATTTTTATAGATTGGGAGACATTGGTAAAGACGAAACACATGCTCCAATGTGCTCGTTGTCAGAGGTTTGGGCATGCCGCGGCGAACTGCAGCATGGAGTCTCGCTGCGTGAAATGCAGGAACCCACAAACAAGGAGAATGTCCTTTAGGGACGGATAAGGTTGTTGACAGGAGCAAGCTGACATGCGTGCTCTGCAAAACCAGCGGGCACCCTGCTAATTATCGGGGATGTCCAAAGGTTCAACAGATAAGAAGAAGCATTGAAGCCAAGAGGAAAATAAAAATGGTAGAAACGAGGCCAGTGCCTCGTTTTCAAGCTACCACTGTTACTCCGGCCGTCTCCTATGCCCAAATGGCATCTGGTAGGCGACCGGTACAACAGACAGTGCCGAAGGTAGCCCCGGTCTCAGTGGCCAGACAACCTGAAGCTGACATGGATATGAAGTCGGTCCTGCTCTCTATCCAGAGGCAGATCGCTCAGCTCCAGAAACAGTTCCTTGAGCAAACAGCGCGAATAGACATCCTCCACTCGGCGTTGGTTGACGAGACAAACGAGACAGCACCATGATGGCTACGACCGCCGCGCGTAGACTTGAGATCCTGGCAGTGAATGTTAATTCGCTGATTAAACCCGAACGACAGCTAACGCTCGAGAACTTGTTGCAAACGTACAAGCCTGACGTGCTTATGGTTAGCGAAACTAAGCTAAACCAGACTCACAAACTCAGGTACAAGAATTACCACGTAATTCGAAGAGACCGGCTCCATTCCTTCCAAGGTGGTGGGGTCGCCCTCTTTATCAAAAAAGGAATCAGTCATAAGATCGTGTACAGTGGTGAAATGCGAAGATTTCAAACTTTAGAAACATGTATCACACGCATCCCTCTCCAGGGTGGTAAACGGTTGTATGTGATAGCTATCTACGCACCTGACAATGAACTCCTCAATCGAAACTTCATTTCAGAGCTCGATAATCTATTCAATAGCCTTCGACTGAGCTCGGAGGAGAACTACTACATCATGGCCGGAGATTTTAACTCCAAGCATATAGAATGTGGCAATACAGTGCATAACACCAGGGGGACCTCACTGTATAGCTGGTTGGTAGAGCACAATATTGAGTTCAAGCTTGATTTGCTTGCAACCGATATGCCATCGTTTCCCAGGTGCGGGTCCTATCTGGATCTGTTACTGATCGACAGACGACTGACGATACTAGACGTGGAAAGACGCACACGGAACTGTTTAACTGCGGTTGAGTACGAAAGTGATCACCGCGGACTTTTCGCGGCTATTCAGCTCCCGAACGAGGTGGAAGAACTGGAGGAGTATGTCCAGAGGCTCCCTTATAATTACAATAAGGTCCGCTGGACACGCTTCTCCAGGACTTTATCCACAGAACTACGTTCGAGTGAGATCAATCCTCCGACTAACAGAAACCTGACGAACGACGAGGTTGACAGGTACCTCATACAAATGGACGACGTAATTAAACGAACAATGGACAAGACAATTCCGAAGGTAGTACAGCTCGATAACGGCGACGTCTACCGAAATGCTACCATCGATGCACTTCACGTACACAAAAGTAGGCTGCTGTCAAGACTCAAACTCTTGCACAGACGGTTTACAGATCCACAAAACGCGGAAGTCAGGTCACTAAAGTCGGAGATCAAAAACCTCCAACAATTAATACGTATTAATTATAGCTTGGCTATAAGCTTGCACTGGGGCAATAAAATCCGGGCTGTACAATCCAACAACCCGGGTATGTTCCCGCAAGTAAATAAAATATTTCGGAGGAAAGATCAAAACGACATTCAGGCCGTTAGACTTCCCAGGACGACAGATAACGAACGATTACTGACTTCAGTTGGCATCGATCCAGACGGGGCTGTGCTAGACAATGAATTCTTCGTGGTTGAGGATCCTCAGGAGAAGGTGAAAGCTATTGGAGCTGTATTCCAGCGAGTGTATACGGTCAACGAGGTTCGTAGGCCGAATCACGATCTGGAGAAAAGAGCCTTGCTAAACCACTTCTATCTGCGCAACGAGATAAGTCAATGGCGATCTGAGAATCCTGGTTTCACCAGGTTCAATGACGTTAACATGGCAAATAGTGCCGTCGCCTACGATGTAAATCACATCTTGATTTCGCAAGAGGATCTCCAGGGTATCCTTAACTCACTAAAGAAGAAAAAGTCAGTCGGAATCGATGGTATACCGAATATTGTGCTTAGCCATCTTCCCCCCGAAGCTGTGCAAATTTACACGACCTTGTTTAACAACGCTCTGAGTAGTGCACATTACCCGGCGCACTGGAAAACAGCTGTCGTGCAACCGATCCCCAAACGGGACAAAGACAAGTCAATCCCGACAAATCTCCGGTCGATCAGTCTTCTGCCTTGCATAAGCAAGGTTTTTGAAAGGATAGTCATTCGAGTTCTGAAGCAGTGGGCTGAGGATAAGGAAATCATACCGGACAATCAGTTCGGATTCAGGGCGGGACATGATACCATACATGCCGCATCGAAGCTTGTTTCCGACATTCAGTGGAACAAAAATAAGAATCAGTGTACTGGTGCTTGTCTGATTGACTTGGAGAAGGCGTTCGACACCGTTTGGTTGGAGGGCCTCTTCCTCAAACTGGTCAGACGCGGCATAAGTAAACCATTGCTGTACATGATCTATGACATGATAATAGGTAGGAAGTTCGTTGTGAAAAGTGGCGACGTAACGTCTACCACGGTCTTTGACATCAAAAATGGTCTGCAACAGGGAGCCGTTGGTTCGCCAATCTTGTTTTCTATATTCACCGCCGATCTCTTAGCTTCTATGCCGCACATAATAGCGTACGCCGACGATCTGGTAGCGTACAGAACAGGTCCGAAAGTCGAGGTAATTAATATCTTGTGCAACGTGACTTTGATAAAATTCTGCTATTTTGCGACGACTGGAAGTTGATTATCAACTACCTGAAGTGTGAAACTGTCTTTTTCAGGACCCCGTTGTACATGGCATCGCGGGATACGCGCACAAACTGGCGAAAGTTCGGCATAGTTGACCCGCAGGGACGGCCGTTAGCTGTGAAAAGTGTAGTTAGATATCTTGGCATTTGGCTGGATCAATATCTGAATTTTGACAAACATATAGATGTTGCTCTGACGAAAGCCAGAAAAGCCTTTGCTGCGGCAAGGAGGTTGTTTTACAGCAGCCAACTTGATACCAGGGTGAAGGTAATCTGCTACATGGCCCTCATCCGTACGGTTGTCCCCTGTGGTTCAACGTGAGTCCTTCCCAGATGGAAAAGATGAGGTTGTTCGAGAGACAGTGTCTCCGGAGCTGTCTCCGGTTGTATCGCACACCCGAATCCGAGTACAAGAAGTAGTATCCTAACGAGGTCCTGTACAACGAGGCAAACTTGAACAGGATAGATAATTTTATTATTAAGCTGATCAGAAGACACGTTGCACGAGCTATAACTTCTTCCAACAGTCTGATCTTTGGGGCTTACTACCCCAATACATTGTATCATGAAAGAGTGCGCCTCAACGGCTTTATTCCTCCTGAAGCATTCCTTTATCTCGACACCATTGGCCTAATACAGGATGAGGAAGGATGTCCTATTATCTTCCATGTCGTACGCCGAACAGTGGACAGGCGACTGCTATACGAACGGGATGTCGCTCGCAGCCACGAGGATCTCCTCCGGTTCAGTGGAGCAATCTCTGTTCGCGACAGGGGAGAGTGTGCCAAGGAACGGCACTTTTACTGGTGGTTGCACCAGAACAGGTTTCCGCTGCCGCTAGCTAACGATGAGATAGTGGACCTTGGTGGCCAGCTTACTTAGTTTTAAGGTTAGTTTAAGAGAAAAACAAAAAAATCCAAAAAAAGGGGTGCATCACGGCGTATTGTCTATATATGTTATGCATATACATGACCTATACACCCTGGTGCACGCGTCTGTCTGTTACAGACATAATTAAGTTAGTTTAATGTTCATGTTAGGTTAAGTTAGTTTAGTGTAGGTTAAGTTAGTTATAATATAATTTTTTTAGTTAGGTTTAACCAAGTTTTTCATAGTTTTCTTGGTACTTCAAAATTTAAAATAAACATTGTCTGAAAAGACTAAAAAAACACGAAGTGTAAGCCGAAAGGCACAAAAATATTTTTTAGATTAGATTAGCTTAGAGTACCCGAAGGCGGTCAGTAGGTTAGGATTAATTACAATAAGTTATTGTTAAGATAGTTAACCTAGTTTTAAGTATTTTTGTAAGAAGAAGTAAATATAAAAATTAAATATAAATAATAATAATTGTAAGAAGAAGTAAATATAAAAATTAAATATAAATAAAACAAAACTACAATTAAAAAAAAAAAAAAAAAAAAGGTGATGAGGGTGGAATTGTGCAAAATTGCAAAAGAATTCATAATAACTGCAGATGCTTCAAAATTAGGATGTGGAGCAGTTCTCAGTCAATTCCACAACGGAAACAATCTACCCACACACTTTTTCTCACGAAGTTTTACAAAAGCCGAACAGAACAAACCGATCATTAAATTATAACTCTTAGGAATCTTCAATGCTATTAAGCATAATTCCGTCCGTATTTTCAACATGAAGTCCATCTTTTCAACATGAAGACTAACTAGAATTCGCTTGGAGTTAGAAGAATACGATTTTACAATAGTGTATATTAGCGGAAAGTCAAACGTTTCTGCTGACGCATTGTCACGCATTACAATAAAGGTGCTGAAAAAAATTTAATTAAAGCAGCCACAAGTGTTAGCTGTGACAAAATCACATACTAAAAGCCAACAAGGAAAAACCATAATAAACAATACGACAGACGAAGGAAGACAGGAAGGTGTACGTATTTATGAAGAATTAAAGGTGGATTTCAGAAAAAAGTACCAAGAATTAGGACAAAATATTGCGCACGAGAAAGTGATACTAATGTACTTGCAAGTGATCTTGAAATTGAAATTATAAACAATTTCAAACAATTGCTTAGTTTTACGATTCCGAATATGGTTGTTAACGAAAAATATATTGAATTTATTCTTTCGAGACTAGACAAAGAAGCCAGCTACCGTTCGATTCATAAGCTACAATGGTCATTGAATGATACGTTCTTCAAACAATTTACAATTAATCAATTGAAATCAGCAAGCGCTAGAAAACTTAAGAATATACAAATTGTACTTATAAATAAACCCAAAAAATTTATAGACGAACAAATTAAGCAGAACAATTTCACGATGATCCGCTGTTAGGAGGATATTGTGGACAAAAGAAGCTGTACGCTAAATTACGCAATTCATTCTGTTGTAAATAGATCACGCGAGACGTCGCGACATATGTAAAGAAATGCAAATTTTGCCAGCTTTCAAAGACCCCTAAAAAGTCAATGGATATTGTTATTGTAGATACAATTGGTCCACTTCAAATGTCAGCAAAAAGTAATAAATATGCCGTTACTTTAATGTGCGATCTAACAAAATATCTAATCACCATACCAATCCCTGATAAATCAGCGCTAACAGTAGCAACATCTTTATTTGATAAATTCATTTTGATATATGGACCCGTGCGAGAACTTCGTGCTGACATGGGCATAGAATATAGAAATGAAATACTTAATAAAATTTGTAAGTTATTAAAAATAGAATTAAAATTTTCAATCACTAGGAACAGTAGAACATAACCACGGTATATTTAACGAATATCTACGATCATACGTCACTGATATGACGGAATGGGAAACTCATTTAAAATATTACACTTTCTGTTATAATATAAGTCCAAATTCTAGCTTTGAGGGAAAATATACTCCATTTGAACTTATTTTTGGCAAAACCACGTCATTGGACAACTTTCTAAAAACTGACATAGATCCTTTGTATAATATAGACAACTACGCAGATGAAATTAAATATAGATTAAAACGACCCAACAAGATTTCTCACAAAAGCTTCAGAAACAAAATAAAGGATCGTATGTATGATAAGAATATAAGACCGTTAGAAATACATATTGGTGACGATGTATCACTGAAAAATGAACCTTATCATAAGCATAAACCGATTTATAGTGGTCCTTTTAAGATAACGAACATAATTGGAGCAAATGTAGAATTAAGACTTCCAAATAAGAATGTATAGAATGTAGTTCATAAGAATAGAATAATTAAATGTAAGTTTAAGTTAAATAGTATAGCTTATACAGTTCTCAATGTTACTGAGAACAAAAAAAAGTAAAACGTGCTAATAAAAGATAATAACATAAATGTATATAATTAAGTATAGAGTAAACAAATTAAAAATTAAAAGAAAAGAGTAAAAGTAAATAAACGAATTTACGCTTATGTGGGGAGTGATCAACCCTGCACCAGTCGAAATGCCTCAAATTCGTTTAAGACTTTACTTTCAAAGGGGGAAAGGTGCAGTGCAATGTGCAATCATAGCAAATACCTATCTGCACACGCTCTACCCACATTAATATAATGTGCACACGCTCTACCCACATTAATATAATGTGCAAGCGCTGCAAGTATGTGTCTGTACGCGCTCTATCGAAATTTTAATAAGATATCATTAGCCAAGTAAGCATATTCATAACATTTGTGTGGAAAATATTTGTAGGAAATATATTTGAATAAAGCAGTCTTGATTACCATTAAAAGCAATACTATACCTATGTTTTCTAAAGCATATAGGTGAAACAGATAGACACAAAACCACGTTTTCCACAGCGAGTGGGCGTAATTAGTTCAATCGCATGCCATTCGGACTTAAAAGCACACCCGCATCCCTTCAAGGGATGATGAATGGGGATTCGTATGAATACATTAACATGATTTGCGTGGTATACATTGATGACATACTCATCTTTTCTACTTCGCTTCAGGAGGACATTGATTCGCTGAATAAAATATTTAGACGGCTGAATGAATACAATTTAGAAGTTCAAATCGATAAGTACAATTTCCGTAAGCGTGAAATAGAATACTTGGCCACAAAATATCAAAATTCCCAATCCCAAGAAAGTTGATGTCATAAAGTAAATTAAACTACCACAAACAATTAAAGAAATAAAGTCATTTTTAGGAATTACAGAGTTTTATCGAAAGTTTGTTAGGGACTACTCGAAAGTAACCCTACTAATGACTAGATACCTAAAATACCACAATAAATTTAAAAAATCAGACAGAACATTGACAAGCCTACAAAACCTAACCTAAAAAACTTATATGTACATGTCCTGTATTAACTTACCCTGACTTTTCTGAGGTTTTCACCCTAACAACTGATGCTAGCAGTGCAACTTTGGGAGCAGTTCTCTCACAAAATTGTCATCCTGTTGCTTTTTCCTCTAGGACTTTAAGCCGTCATGAGGCCAACTACAATACAATTGAGAAAGAACGTCTTTGTATAGTAAGGACCACAAAGTATTTTAGACCATACTTATTTCTTTTATTTTATTTATTTATTTATTATTATCTACAAGCTACTTACGTACTAACAGATTATCAAAAAGAAATATTAAGCATATAATTAACAAAACACTTAAAAAGTAAATAGGGTTAATAATTGTATTTTGCATTCTGGTATCAGATAATTCAAGATTTTGTGAGAACACATTGAAAACCCTAATTACTCTTGTAAGTGGTTCATTTCTTCCGTATTCAGTGTTCTGAAAATTTCCAAATAGTAAATGTCGAGTACGGAGTGGCCTAGTGGGCAAATAGAATTTTTGTTATGATTGGATAAAATGTCCCTAACAAGCATTACTCCATAAACAGTACATCTACTTTCTAAGGATTTTATACCAAGCAATTGGTATCTCTCTATATAATTTGGATGAAAATTCCATTGCATTCTGGAAAAAAATAAATTTCGGAAAAAAATAAATTTTGTAAATCTTTTTTGGACTTTTTCAATGCGCTCAGTGTATGTGACAAAACTAGGATTCCATACAACTACCGCATATTCAAGAAGGGGCTGACCAAAGAGACGTACAGAGATAATAAAGCGAATGGATCTGTGAAACCTTTTGTGTTACGCTTAATGAAGCCAACTGCAGAATTCGCTTTGGATATTATATAATTTATATGTGTTCAGTGAAAAAGAAGATTTCATCAGTACTCCTAGGTCTTTAACACTTTTCACTTTAGAAAGATTAGCTGATCCAATGGAGTAGTTATATTCAATGGGAAAGGCTTATTTAGTGAATGAGATTGAAAGACATTTCTGAAAATTAAGAGTTAGACTGTTATTATTGCACCATTCGGAGATAGATCTAAATCAGATTGAAGTAATAAGCATTCATTGACATCTTTAATAATCTCATATATTTTTATATCATCGGCGAATAGTAAGCATTTACTGTGTTTAATTGAACAAATAATGTCATCAATGAAGATTATAAAAAGTAAGGGGACTAAGTGATTTCCCTGCGGAACCCCTGAGTAACACTTTATTAGTTTGGATAAAGAATTTCCAATATTTACTCTCAGTGTGCGATTAATAAGAAAAGATGAGACCCAACGGAGAAACTCAGAGTTAAATCGAAAGTTTTCAAGCTTATTAATTAACACTGAATGGTTAACAGAGTCGAAAGCCTTGCTAAAATCAGTATAGATTGCATCAATTTGCTTTTTATTTCCCATCTCATTTATCGCGAAGAATGAGTAGATTGACAGATTTGTTGACGTAGAACGGCCAGATATAAAGCCATGTTGAGCATCCGAAATGTGTTCTTTAATTATAAAGTCTAGTTTTCTCTTCACCATACTCTCAAACAATTTTGGAATTGCTGAATGTTTGCAGATTCCTCTATAGTCTTCAACGTTGTTTTTAGAGCCCGATTTATGAATCGGAACTAGAAAAGCTTTTTTCAATTCATCAAAAATCCTTCTGAAGGAGAACTGTTGAAAATAAGTAATAGAGGATAGGAGGAGAGAGTCAGCAAGTTTAAATTCCAAACTGATCATCGACCATTAGTGTGGCTCAACTCACTAAAATAACAAAGTTGGAAAATCAAGCTACATAAATGAGTTTGAGTGGAATCGAGTACATTAAGGACAAGTGGAACAATGTAGCTGATTTGCTCAGTCGTTTACAAACAACTACGTAGAGAGTCAAGGTGAAGACATCACATAAAAGACCTAGCTACAATACATACTGAAAATGTTGATGACCGTATTTATATCACAGAAACACATTTAAATATTTATAAAAATCAGGTAGTGATCCACAAAGATAGCTCAAACGGGTACAAGTTAAAGACAAACACGCTGATTTGGAATAACATCAACTCATACTCCGGATGCAGAACGATTCCCAACGATTCCAAGTAATATTTCTCCCCATCCAATGTTTATCGTTTCACTCCGCAACCCAATGACCAACATCACGATCTGAAATCAACACCCAGATATTTCTCGAAATTACTTCCACCAGCAATAGCACACATCTTCATCGAAATCATAATTTCGCTGATGCAGCAAAATGACCAATGGCAGTAGGGCATAGAATTAAGTCATAGAAATTGTTTTAAGTCAGTTCAGTTTTCGCAACCAATAAAGGAAGAGGCTTCTCCTCAAAATAAAAAATATTTTTTTTAATAAAACTCAATAAATTGAGTTTTAGCTGGCGCCCGAGCAGGGACCGGTAGAAAGACGTGAAAAAAAAGTTTTCGTGGAAGTTTGCTTTTTTGCTTCTCAAGTAGCCGCCGCATTCCCGAACGTAAAAATACTGCCTGTCGCCTTAAGTAGTCGCTGTGCGTTTTTTAATTCGAATTTTCACCTGCCGGTCTAATTATCGTGTTGTGGTGAAATTTAAGGGTCCCGGAGTAGCCCACTGAAATATTGAATCAGAGTGAATTGTGACAAAAAAGTGGATCGGGTGGTGCGGCTAGTAGGAACTTGCCGCACCACCCGATCCAGAAGAAAAGTCTCGAGGAAGAAGGAAAAAAAAAAGAAGAAACGAACGCCAGCAACAGTCAAAGAGTAAAATATTTCTACAGTGCAACAATAAAAAACAGAAAATTAACTACACACAGTAAAAACAAAAAAAAAAAACTATCTAGTGAGAAATGTTGCTGCTACTATTGTAAGTCGAATTTAAGAATTATATTTTAAGAAAAAAGGGAAACAAATTATAAAAAAATTAAGCTATATGTAAAAGAAACAAACATAAAAGAACAAATTAATTTGATGTTATTTAGAGAATATTTACACATAGTGAACAGAAAAATTACATAGTTTTTAAGAAAGTTAAACAAAAATTAATAATAATAAAAATGCCGGAAACACGAAGCGGTCTGGTCACTGGTGCCAACCCTATCGATCACGGTGCCGTAAATATGCCACAACCCACTTTGTCCAATCCCAGATCGAATCCTAATGATCACACTATTTATTATCCCTCAACAAGTCGCGCTCCAGTCGCAAATACTATTCCTGAGTTAGAAAGTGTAATCACTTCAATTGTGCAACGCGTTTTTGAAAATCAGGGCCGTAATTTAGTGCACAACATGTTAAATCCGGGTAGTGAAACGTTTACTGGAACTGATCAAGTGATCAAATCCAGAAGGCTAAATTTGTCTGAACTGGATAAAATACCGGACGTAGTCCGAAGTTTGCGTGAATTTTCGTGAAACCCAGGAGAATTTTGCTCATGGAAGAAAAGTGTTGAAAGGATTCTAGAAATATACGAACCATTTAAAGGAACACCGAAGTATTACGGGATAATAAATGTTATTCGTAACAAAATCATCGGCAATGCTGACATTGCTCTCGAATCCTACAATGTCTCGCTGGACTGGAAAGCGATATCAAAATGTCTAGCGATGCATTATGCTGACAAGAGAGATCTCGGTACTTTTTAGTACCAAATGACTCTCCTTGTTCAGGGGAACAAGACAATACAAGATTTCTATCAAAGTGTGTACTCACACTTGTCATTGATCTTGAACAAGCTATCTTGTATGGAAGTCGGTATGGAAGCAATGTGATTGCTTACCCAAACCTATCGCGACAAGGCTCTCGATACATTTATACGTGGACTAAGAGGCGATCTCCCAAGGTTACTAGGAATAAGAGAACCTATGGACTTACCACATGCACTACACCTGTGTTTGAAGCTGGAAAATCAGAACTACAGAACCAGTCATCGCTTTATAAAACAAGTACCAAGGGAGAACGCAAGTAATCAAACAAGAAATCCTAGTGTCCAAGCTCAGCATACATCTCAGCGTCATTAGATCAACAAATACCAGCAGAAGAACTACCACATATCCACTGATGAGAATCAAGCTAACTACGAGCAGATGTATGTCTCACAAGCAGCATGCCTTGATCAAACCCAAATGGAATATCCAGATCATCATTATCAGTCAACAACTGAAAATGAATCAAATGAATTGGTCGATTGCACTGATATTAATTTTTTAGATTAACCTCCTCTTCGTTACCTTACTTCGAAGTAAGGACGAAGAGGGGTGACACCATGAAAATATTGATTGATACCGGCTCAAATCGAAACTACATTCAGTCAGGCTTACATGACAAACCTATACCCAACGAAAACTGCTTTTACGCTAACTCAGTCGGAGGAAGCATAGAAATAACTCATCACGTTAAAACCAATCTTTTTGGACTAAAAGATCCCGTCATTAAGTTCTTCCTACTCCCCACTCTTAAATCATTTCACGCTATCTTGGGTAATGACAGTCTTAAGGCTTTGCCTGCTGTCATTTATACTAAGGAAGGTTAGATGACAATATTGGGAAAAACAAAAATTAAAATCAAGCAGTTAGAGGTTCAATCAGTAAATAGTATTAATTTATCTCATATGTCAAATACCCAAAAAGTATCAATAAAATCATTAACAAATAATTTTCCTAGTTTGTTTTTGGATCCTGATGAGAAACTAACTCATACCACCAAAGTGTTCGGTGAAATAAGAACAAATACTGATTCCCCAGTTTATACGAAATGTTACCCATATCCACAGGCTCTCAAAGTAGAAGTGGAAAAGCAAGTCCACAAACTCCTCGAAGATGGAATCATTAGACCATCCCGCTCACCATACAACTCACCAGTATGGGTTGTGCCAAAGAAACCCGATTCTTTGGGAAATAAGCAGTACAGGCTAGTCATAGACTACCGCAAACTTAACTCAGTAACGATCGCGGATCGATACCCAATTCCAGAGATAAACGAAGTTTTATCCCAGTTAGATGAAAATGCTTTTTTTTCTGTATTAGATTTAAAAAGTGGATTCCACCAAATACCTTTAAAAAAGAAAGATATAGATAAGACGGCTTTTTCCATTAACAACGGGAAGTTTGAGTTTACACGACTCCCTTTGGACTAAAGAATGCACCGTCAATTTTTCAGCGCGCTCTGGACGACATCCTTCATTCGCATATTTGGAAAATATGGTACGTATATATCGATGACATTGTCATCTTTAGTAAAAGTGAGTCCGAACATGTAAATCATTTGAGAATGATCTTCCATACGTTAAATGAAGCCAACATGAAAGTCCAACTGGACAAATGTAACTTCTTCAAAGAAGAAGTAGAGTTCTTAGGCTTCGTAATATCCAAAAATGGAATTAAAACGAGTATTAAAAAAATAGAAGCTATTAAGAATTTTCCGCTCCCACGAACCTTGAAAGATCTTCGATCTTTCCTTGGACTCGCCGGTTATTACTGTCGATTTGTAAAAGATTATGCGAAACTCGCAAAACCCTTAAAGGTTCTACTTCGTGTTGAAGATGGTAAGGTTTCTAAAAATCAATCGGCAAGAAAATCAATAGATTTAAAACCCGAAGCACTTGAAGCCCTAGACAAAATTAAAACATCTTTGACTTCACAAGATGTTATGCTTTCTTACCCCGACTACAGCAAACATTTTGAGTTAACCACAGATGCCTCTGGTTATGCAATTGGTGCAGTACTTGCTCAGAAAAACAGGCCGATAACATTCATTTCCCGGACATTGAGCAAGACTGAAGAACATTACGCCACAAATGAAAAAGAAATGCTTGCGATTATTTGGGCTCTAAATTCATTAAGAAACTACCTTTACGGTTCTGCTCATATTGAAATTTTTACCGACCATCAACATCTTACGTTTGCTCTTAGTAACAAAAACAATAACAGTAAGATGAAAAGATGGAAGGCCATCTTAGAAGAATACAATTATCAACTCAAGTACAAACCAGGTAAATGCAATATAGTTGCAGATGCATTATCACGCCCACCACAAGAAACTCAGGTCAACTCGCTAACACCAACAGTTCATAGCGCACAAAGCTCATCGCATAAATTGATCTATACCGTTGAAACCCGCAAGTTGAGGATGTAATAAATGAAACCGAACAGGAAAATATAATAATAGATACCCATCGGCGAGCGCATAGAAATGAAAGAGAAAATAAGGTTCAAATCATGGAACGTTACTATTTTCCAGCAATGTCTAGGAAAATAAAACAAATCATAAGGAAATGTACCATTTGCAAGGAAAATAAATATGAAAGACATCCGAACAAACCAGAACTTCAGCCAACGGACATTCCTCAATATCCCGGTGAAATAGTTCACATCGACATTTTTTTAACCGAATTCAAACTTGTTCTGACCGCCTTTGATACATTTTCAAAATACACTCAGACCAGAGTCATAAAGTCAAGAGCAGTAGAACATATCAAGCAGCCACTCAGGGAAATTTTATATTCTTTCGGCATCCCAAAGGTAATTGTGGTAGATAATGAAAAATCTTTAAATTCAATATCTATTAATTTCATGGTTGAAAATGAGCTAGGAGTAAAAGTCTGTACGACACCACCTTATACTAGCTCAGTGAACGGACAAGTTGAACGTTTCCATTCTACACTTGCTGAAATTATGAGATGTCTGAGAGCGGAAAATAAACATACAGCTTTTGAGGAATTATTAGGTAAAAGCGTTCATGAATATAATTCTACCGTGCATTCTGTCACAGGGAAAAGACCTCTAGAAGTATTTTTTGGTAAAAGAGTATCAACAAATCTGTGCATTCTGTCACAGGGAAAAGACCTCTAGAAGTATTTTTTGGTAAAAGAGTATCAACAAATCCAGAAGATTTTGAAAAAGATAGGCAGGAAAACATTGAAAGAATCAAAAAGAAACAATTAATCGATTTAACGAATCATAATAAAAATAAGCACCCAATTAAAATGTATCACCCAGGAGAGGTAGTTTATGTTGCCATAAATAGGAGATTGGGCACAAAACTCTCAAGTAAATTTAAGAAAGAAATTGTTAAGGAAAACCGTAACACTACTATTCTAACCGAAAGCGGTAGAATTATACATAAAAAACATATACGTAACTAAAATATTATATATTGTTTACAGGCTCTTGATCAAATTTGCGAACCCCGAGGTACAAATACTCGACTATAGTAACTCCCAAATGACAGCGATCGAAACAGGAGTTGAAAAATTTCAAAGCGGATCATTTAAACTCATCCATGAAATCGATATTCAGCAGTATAAACATGTGGTAGACGACTTGGAGCGACATGTTAAAACCGACATTAGCAAAAACGAATCCCTACTCCCTTTCCTTTTACATGAAATCGAAGAAATCAAAAGTCACCTGGAGCGACTTACTACTATCGGTAGGAGAAACAAGCGTTCTTTGGATTTCATTGGCAGTGCTTGGAAGTGGTTGGCAGGCAGTCCACGCTGACCACGCTGACTTCGAAATTATCCAATAAAAAATGAATAACATTTTAGAAAATAATACAAATCAAGTCATAATAAATAAACTGTCAATCGAAAAAATAATGAAAATTAAAAATGTTACAAATGAAATCATAAAAAGTATTCAGGATAATACAAATGTTACTGCTAGAAGTGAACTGTTTATGAAATTAAAATTAAAATTAGATATTGTTAAGCAAGAATTATAAATATCGAATACGCAATAAATTGGGCTAAAGCCGGCGTAATAAATTCATTTCAGATAAAGAACTAAACCTATTAAGAAATGTATTAGTAAGACAAAATATTCCATTATTAAATCTGGAGGAGGTAGTCGATTTTGGAAATGCAAAAATAGCAACAAACGGAACAATAATTATATATATTTTAAATTTGCCGATAACAGAAAAAGAAAATTGTAAGAAATTAATGTTAAAATCAGTAAAAATGAATAATGATGTAAGCAAACTACCTTTTGAAAATATCCTCCAATGTAATGAACAAATATTAGGAATAAGAAAAGAATGTAAAATGATTAATTTTCTGTCACTATGTAATAAAAACAATGTAATAGATATAAGTAACAGTTTATGTATTCCTAACCTTTGAAAAGCCGTATTGCCATTTGTCCTAAAACCAACAGTCACCATATTCCGGCGATCGAACAACTTTTCCCAGACACACTACTCCTGAATCAATTCAATGGTATAATCGACATCGACAACAACGAGATGAAACTAAGTGGAACCTTCATGATTCGATTCCATAACTCTATAATAAGGATGGAAGGGCACACCTACACCTCGGAAGAAATCTCTGGCTCAAAACCTTTACCAGCCATTTTACAAATTGATAATGGGCCTATGGACATCCAGCAACACCTGTCCTTAGAAATGGTAAAAGAATTGAATGTCAACAACACGAGAATCATCAAAACCCTAAAGGAAAAAGAAAAATATTTCACAATAACAGGGTTTTTGTTAACATCACTCGCTATTATTCTTTTCACCATATTTGCGTTCAAGTGGTACGAAGTAACACACGCAGAAACGATACCAACCATTGCAGAAGAACTTCAAGATATTGCAAATGCTGATGTTCATCAAAACGAAGCACCACGTCTTGAACAACCATCAACTCCCCAAAATTCACCAACCAGAGTTTCACGTGTCAGTCAGATCCCATTCTTCTAATTATTCGCAGACGAGGACGCCTCGCATTTAAAGGGGGAAGAGTTAAAGACAAACACGCTGATTTGGAATAACATCAACTCATACGCCGGATGCAGAACGATTCCCAACGATTCCAAGTAATATTTCTCCCCATCAAATGTTTATCGTTTCACTCCGCAACCCAATGACCAACATCACGATCTGAAATCAACACCCAGATATTTCTCGGAATTACTTCCACCAGCAATAGCACACATCTTCATCGAAATCATAATTTCGCTGATGCAGCAAAATGACCAATGGCAGTAGGGCATAGAATTAAGTCATAGAAATTGTTTTAAGTCAGTTCAGTTTTCGCAACCAATAAAGGAAGAGGCTTCTCCTCAAAATAAAAAATATTTTTTTTAATAAAACTCAATAAATAGAGTTTTAACTTACACAAATAAAATCCTATACAAAAAGAAAAGAAGAGCAATAATTTCATTAGCAAATTATAACGAAGATTATGTACTAAACATTCTTAAAGATTTATTTCCAATAAAAGGGACGGTAGGAGTTTATTGTATATACATATGTATATTTATAGTAAAATATTTTTCCAATTCACCGAACATGAAAATACTTCGGTGTACAAAACTATTTACTGACATAACGTGCAAGGCAGACTTGTTAAATACAATTGAGAAAACATACTTGGATCATACTTGGAAACCTACTTGGGTCTAAAGGATTCATAATATTTTTCAAATCTCAAGCTCGAAGTTCACAAGTATATTAGTAATTGCATCTTATGCAACATGGGCAAATATGATCGGCACCCAGTGAAATCAAATCCGAAACTCCTAGTAGGGCAAATGAAATCCTGCATATAGACATATGGTTTCTGAACAAAAATGATACGTTCTTAACATACATAGACAAACTTACCAAACATGTATCAATTCACCCTATAAATGACAGAAATTCTATTACCATAGTTGATATCCTCAAACAAAGATTCGCCACCTTAGGAAAACCAAATAAGATCGTGGCCGATAACGAGTTCAACACAGCCTACATTTAAAACTTTCACCGAAAACATTTCATATCATTTCACAACACCTAATACACATTCTGTGATAGAAAGGTTTCATTTGACTTTAAATGAACATATGAGGTTATTTAAAGTAAACAAAAAAACCGACAGCAAAACTTTAGTTTTCAAAGCAGTTAAAATGTACAATACTGTTCATTCAATTACAAAATATAAGTCCAACGATCAGAAAAGAAAGAGAGATGAAATAATGTTAAGTATACGACTCAGATTTTCAAATGACCATGTTTCATTGGATCTGTAATTTGATAAAAAATACGACCTTGCCAACATTTACGATGAACAGTGGAATGTACTGAGTTGCATATAACATATAACAACTGGTCATCATTCGGAAGTCGGTATTAGCATGACTGTACGTATGTCAACGAGAACATGTATATTAATACAATGTTGGCATCCAACTCCCAACCACTTGCATATTAGCACAGCGTATAGCATAGAGAAGTCAAACTTGGTTAATGCATATCTCCGGGTTGCATTGGAGGTACCCCAAGCCAAAAACATTCAAATGCTGTTGCTATGCATGAGTTGAGAGACGAACAGCGAAACTCAAGTTGTTAATATGCAAACAAAACGTTTCTTTCTGTTGCTAACATAATGCAAAGCATGGTCAACTCTCGTTTCATTCTTTTCTTTTGTTCGATTTTGTTACTCCTTTCTCTCTCTCACCATTTTCATTCTATTTTCACTAAGAACATAATATATGAAAATTACTGTACAATACTATATTTAGAGTAACATCGCATGCCATTGATATATGTGAAGCTTGTAACGACTGAACGAAAAATTAGAAAAAACTATATCAAACAGAAAAAGCGTGTTTGTTTTATTTGATTTGGGGAAAAAACGACTCAGGGCGTATATCACTTACTATAAAAGAGATATCAGATTCGATGTACATATATATGTACCTGCCACGAAGTTTGCGAATCTACCTAACGGATTTGAGTGCAGTTTACTCCTATTTGGGAGATTAAATTCTGCTGCGTTTATTATAACAAAAACCTTTGAAATAAACAAAATATTAAATTTGATTTTTTCCCCATTTTTCGGTAGTATAAGTCTACTTTTCTGTATTCTCACCAAACAGAACTAAATTTAATTTACATACATATCTACGTAGAACTTTTATGACAAATCCATTAGTGTATCTCCGTACGTTATCTTAGAGAAAAGTTATAAAATTATTACAACACAAGACATATTATTTACATTGTACTGCGAATACGATGCGAAATCTTTCGCAGTAAGCATAGCGATCTTCATTGTCCTAAGCCCCACAGAACGACGGACAACGAACAAATACTCACTACAGCAGGTATTGATCCAGATAACTTACTCGACGATAACTTCTTTGTGGTCGAAGACCCGCAAGAAAAAATTGAGGTACTAGGCGCGGTCTTTGAGGAAGTGTATAAGGTGAATGAGAGTATTCGCCCAAACCACGACCTGGAGAACTGCGTACAATCTAGCAACTCGCAACTTCGAGAAGACATGCAAAAATAGCGATCTGAGAACACCGGCTTTGTCGTGTTCAATAAAGATAACATGGCAGATAATGTCATCGCCGACGAAGGGTTTCATCCCCCGTTCATAGCGAAGACAGAGCTCCTAGCGGTCTTCGAATCACTTAAGAAGAAAAAGTCAGTTGGAATCGACGGGATCTCGAATATTGTGCTAAGACACCTCCCCCTATATGTGGTTAATATGTACACTATCCTGCTTAATAATGCTCTGAATAATGCACATTATCCGGAGCACTGGAAAAACCGCTATTGTGCAACCCATATCCAAGCGAGGAAAAGATTCATCGAATCCGTGCAACCTCCGGTCAATTAGTGTCCTTCCGAACAAGGTATTCGAGAAGGTGATAAATAGAGTTCTGACGTACTGGACAGAGGACAAAAAAATTATTCCGGATAACCAATTCGGTTTCAAAGCAGGGCATGATACTATTTATGCCGCGTCGAAACTAGTGTCGGATATCAAATGGAATAAGAGCCAGAAACAATGTACGAGTGCCTGCCTGATTGACCTGGAGAAGGCCTTCGACACCGTATGGTTAGAAGGACTTTTTTTCAAGCTCAATGGGCTAGGCATTAGTAAACCACTGCTGTGCCTACTGTGTAACATGCTTACTGGTAGAAGGTTCGTCGTCAAGAATGCAAATGTGACCTTTGCAGGTATATTTGAAGTAAAAAGTGGTTTCTAACAGCGTGCCGTCAATTCGCCGATCCTGTTCAATATTTTCTTGAGCGATCTGATAAGTTCTCTTCCTCAAGTAATTGCGTACGCCAACGACTTGATCGTGTACAGATCAGGTAAAAAAATCGAGGACATCACTACTCTCGCGCACCCTGCGACTCATTCATGAGAAGTTGCGATGAATCTGCTACATGGTCCTCACCCGGCCAATGCTCACCTACGGCTTTCCCGTGTGGTGCAACGTGAGTGCAAGCTTGATGGAAAAGATTCGGATGTTTGAGAGGGCTTGCCTTCGCCTCTACAGAACACCCGAGTCCCTGTACAAAAAATTCTACTCCAATGAGGTCTTATACAACAGGGTGAACCTGATACGAGTAGAAAATTCCCTGTTGAAGTTGATTCGAGGCCATACTGCCAGAGCGATGAACTCAGTCAATAACTTGATCTCTGGGGCGTACTGCCCCAATGCACAATACCACGAACGGGTACGTCACAGTGGCTTCGTCCCCCCACTTTTCTCCACTTAGACATGTACGGGCTGTTACAAGACATAAAAGCTGTACCGCATCATCTGTTGATGGGCGACTCAACCACTACCGTTCCGTCGCACAACGAGCTGAGGAGGGTCTCCTTCGGTTCAGCACAGCGGTATCGAGTCGGGATGTGCATGATGTTGTAATGCAGCATCGATAATTCTGGTGGCTGAGTAGTGAGAGAACTCCCTCGTCGAACCCTTTAGACCCGGGGTAGAACGGGTAGTACAGATCTCCACACGGGGAGTAATCGGTCAATGTCTTGTAGCGGATTTGATCCATCAACATACATTTTATTAAAAATTAATATTGCTATTAAGAAAGGAATGCTGTTCGTTTAAGTCGAAAGACATAGTTTAGAATAAGTTTAGCTTAGAGTTCCCGCCGAGGGACCGTAAGTTAGAAGTAGTTAAAAATTGTTCGACTAACTAGTTTAAGAATTTTGTTTTGTCTAGACAATAAGTATGCAAATTAATTTATTCAAAGACTTCTAGGTTTTTTTAAAAAGGAAAAAAAATACTTTGTTTGTCTTGATAAGGGTTTAACAAAGAATGCGTGTGATCTGAATCGAGTACAAAATTGAACTGATCATCTCTTACTTCCAAATCTTAATCTAAAGGCAAGCGGCGCTTAAGTGCTCGCATTCGTTTACAATAAATCTGTGTTTATATAATTCAAGTGGTGCGTATGGAGGGTCGCTTTTAGCTAATTGATTTGAAATGTTTATAAATTTTTAATGATTCTAAGAATTATATTTCTATGGAATGCGCTTGTGTCCATTAGCGGGGTGACACTTGTGCTCCATTATGTGGTATTGATGGATGATGTTAACTCCCCCCTTTCTTAAGAGAAACGTCCCGTTTCTTCAAATTCACATCTTAGGGATTCAATTTTTGAATTTAAATTATTAAATATAACATCATCTGTTCTACTATTTGTTTTAAATTTATATGAATATTTCATTACAACTTTTATTAGAAAAATTATTATAAAAATGAATATTGCCAATGTAAACGTTATATTCCATCCACCATGTTCTTTAAGAGATGATAATAAATTTATATTTTTAAACATTAAATCTTTATTTTCTGATTCTATATAGTTTACAATTTCAAATTGGTCTACAAAATTTGTTTTTAAATAGTTTAAAATTATTGTAGTTGGATTGTCATATGTAACATTATCAATGATAGTTTTATTTTCAAACAATATAAGATAAGTTCCTTTCAATTCAAAGTTGTTCACAATGTGATGGCCTGATACAAGCATTGCGCCATCTCTTATTAATTCAATTTCTTTATTATTTTCTTTAATTTTGGTACAGTTTGCCTTTAGTTTATTTAAAATTCTTGCCAAACAAGTTTGCTTAGGGCTTAAACTACAAAATGTATTCCTTAATTCTGTTTTACAATTTTTAATATTAACAAATTTATCTTTACATTTTATTATTTGTTTATCAATGATTAATTTCCCATCCTTTTGAGCTATTGCTCTTGCTTCATATAGCTTACATATCTTTTGAATTGTTGGGTATTTAATATGGATTACAATTACATGTTGGTTTTGCAAAATTTTAAATGTTGATACGTCTATTTAGTCAGTCATTGATGTAGTTTCGTGCTCATGTTCTGTTATCATTTGTATGTCTTTAAGATTTAAAATCGCTGGGTTTAAAATACCAAGTTTTGATAAGGTAATGGTATTAATCATATTTTGAAGTTCAGTAATCATCAGTCTGTTCATATGCTTAGTCATTTTTTCTTTGGTAGTGTCCTCTAAAGCATTTAAGGTTTTTTTTATTTGTTTAATCGAATCAAAAATTTCTGAGTTTGTTATAAATTGTTTATTATTATTTTCTATTAGTTCATTAAGCTTGTTTGTAACGAGTACTAAGTCATCGTGATCCGGGGATCCTGAAATCCATTTCCATAAAGTCCCTATTTCATTTATACCTCTTTTATTTCTGTTTGTGAGCTGAGTCTTTTTATATGTACCTTGAAGATTTCTTATTAATGTTTCGATTAAATATGTCTCTGGGTCAACGTTTATATCACTAAAAATTATATTGTTGTTTCAACTTTTATATCCCGTATATTTATTCTCATTTCGTAATATTATTGATTCATAGAAGCTTAAGTTAGTTATGTGAAATATGTCACCATAGTTGTCATATATGGCTGCGTTACCATTTTCTATAAGTACGTAGTTTTCTCTCGTATAGTCAACAAATTCAGTTGACACTAAAACAATCATGAGATGTATAGAAATTATAATCTTCATTTTTTGGAATGAAGAAAGTAAGAGGTTCAATTTTTAATGTTATCCTTATGAATAATTCTGTCTTTAGAGTAAATCTTGACCTTATTCCCTAAATCTTCCTTAACTATTTGTTTCCTAAACCTTGGAAATAGTTTGTTTCGATTACCTATTATTTTTTCATAAATTGTATCATTAGGTCTATATGTTTTCTTTTGACGTTTTTATTTTCTCTATTGAGCATTTTGTTTTGTGCTAGTTGTAATTTCTGTGGTACATCTATATGATATTCTTTGTTAAAGAGTATATTACAAGGTTTTTTGTTTGTGACAGAGTGTATTGTTTGGTTATATTGTTTCGCTGCTCTGTAAATCGATTCTAAATCGCTTATGAAATGAAATTCCTGTTTGAGGCATCTAGATATTTCTATCAATGTTGAATGAGCTCTTTCAACTTGACCGTTCGTTGTGCTATGTCTTGGATCACAATAAAATATTTCAATGTTCAACCTGTTCATTAATGTCTTAAATTGAGCTGTAGTGAAGCCAGGCTCTAGATAGTACTGTAATAGTTCTAGGACTTTTTCATCCAATTTGGTTTTATCGTCGATTAATTTGATTATTAAGAATTTCGAATATGAGTCAATACATGTTAAGAATTTCAAATGTTCGGCATAAAATATATCTAAATGTAAAAGTTCTCCTTCTTTGTTAGGAATTGGAGCTTCTCCGATTGGTATTTTGATTGGATGCCTGTCGTATTTGTTCTTATTGCAAATTTCACAACTACTACTACACTCTAATGAATTCTTTGAATTGCTCTTTCATTTTTGGCCAATAGTAAAGTAAATTAATTTGTTTCAAATTCTCTTGATAATTTCTATGTGCTCTAGTATGGGTTTGCTGTATTATAATAAATTGATCTTCCGTATTTGTAATGTCTAATGGAAAGTTTTTTGTATAAAGAAATTTATTGTTGAAGGTTTCCTTTAATTTATCTTTTATAAAATATAAATCTTCAGGCGTGCAATGTATTGCGACAGTTCCTGGCTGAAGGAATTACTTAAGGATTATTATAAGATTATCTGGGGTATCGAATTCTATAATGTGTCGTGTTTTTCCAAAATTTTTAATTTGTTCATGAATTGTGAACTTATTTTGACTAAGTAAAAGCTGTTGCTTGAATTGATTTAAAGGTTTACTGGTTTCTGAAATAGTGATGTTATCACTACTTTCAGCAGAATGTTGAGTTGCTAAAGATGATGATGAATCTGAGATGTGATTCAGGTATTGTCTAGATAAAGCATCAGCAACTACATTAGTAGCTCCGGGTTTATAAACTATTTTTGGTGAAAATTCTTCTATGAAAGCATGCCAACGTTTCATTTTGGCATTAGGATTACGAGTTGAGACTGCAAAAGTCAAAGGTTGATGATCCGTATGGATCTCAAGATCTGATACACCGTATAGATAATTTCTTAAATTTTTCAACGACCAAACAATGGCGTAAAGTTCTTTTTCATTAGTAGCATAGTTACGTTCACATGAATTTAACGTTTTTGAAATGAATGTAATTGGTTTCCCTTCCTGAGTAAGTACACCGCCTATTGCGTCATTGGAAGCGTCGGTTGTTAGTATGAATTTTTTCTTAAAGTCTGGTTGTACCAGTGCTATTTGATTAATTAAAAGTTTTTTCAAATTGTTGCAGGCCAGTTTCGCTTCTTCGTCTAATATAATTTTAACTTTTTTTGATATATTTTTGGAGACTCTACCGTTCTCTCCAGCTAAATATTTTGTAAGGGGCTTAGTAATTGAAGCGTAGCCCTGAATAAATTTTCTATAATATCCCGTCATACCTAAAAAACTTCTTAATTGTCTTAATGTTTGAGGAAGGGGATAGTTAGATATGGTTTAAATTTTTTTCGGATCAGTTTTTATAATATTATGTGCTATAACATATCCAAGCAATTCTGTTTCTTCCTCATAAAATTTTGATTTCTCTAATGATATCTTCATATTTGCATTCTTTAATGTTTGAACAATTTTTTCAATATGTTTTGTATGCTCTTCTAAGCTGTTAGAGTAAATTACTATGTCATCTATATACACATGACATATTTTTCCAATATATTCTCTTAATATATCATCCATTGCTCGCTGAAAGATACTTGGAGCATTTTTGAGTCCGAATGGCATTCTTAAAAATTCGTATTTGCCATTGTTCACTGAGAAAGATGTTTTCTCTATATCTCTCGCCTTCATTTTTATTTGGTGAAAGCCAGATTCCAAATCGATTGTAGAAAGTTAAATTTGATACAATAACGTTTATATCTGGTATCGGATATTTATCCGATATGGTATTTTCATTTAATTTTTTAAAATCCATGACGAGTCTTAATTTTGGAGTCCCGTCCTTTTCTATTCCTTTTTTTGGTACCACCCATATTGGTGAGTTAAAAGGACTTCTACTTGGTCGAATAATTCCGTTATTCAACTTTTTTTGTATCTCTTTATTCACGAATTCATTAACTGACAATGGGTAAGGATATTGTTTACTCCATATAGGAGTTTCAACAATTGTTCGAATCTCTGCTTCGACGTCAGTTATAAACAACTCATTCAAATCAATGTTTGAATGGACAATTTTAATTTTATTGATTATATTTTCTCGTAAGAGATAAACGCTTGGTTCTCCTTCGAAATTAGTAATTTTATTCAACTTATCTTTCGCGAATTTTTCACTTGCAGCTTCTGAAGTGAAAATCTTTTCATTTCGTCCATTATATGATAATATTTTATTTTTAAAATCTAACACTATGTTTGCCTGCTTAAGCAACATATATCCTATTAATAAATCGCACTCGAGGTTTCCTATTTCGTAAAACCTTACTACTCTGTCAAATATATATCCCTCACTAAAATGCGTAATAACAGTACTTCCGTTAACTGTTTTAACTGACTTCTTAATTTCTAATTCGTGCCTGTTTGATAAGACGTTTGGTCTACAGTAACAACTTGTAGCACCAGTATCAATAAGAATTTTTATTCTTCGTTGATCGTCTTTATCGGTACGGAAAATGTATGGCAACTCGGAATGTTTTGATCTAAAAAAGATTCCTCATTCATATTGTTAATTCTCATATTTTTATTTGCTGGTTGTGCACTTTGTTGTGTGCTATCGTGTGGCCTTTTATCTACAAACTGAGGTCCATAATTTCGATAATTTGGGTTGAAATTATTACGTCTATTATTAAAATTGTTATAATTATTATTACCGTTCCAATTTCTATTATAATTATTTGGCCTTTGATTCGTATGATTTATTCTCTGGTTAGAACTACCGATTTCCATTGGTTCTGAAAGGGAATGATTTCTATTTGGATTCTGTTCCCAAACTAAATGTTTAGCGAATCTGAGATTATTGTTATTTGCGTTTCTAAAGCGATTTTGAGAGTCGTTATAAGTTTTTGCATAGTGATTGGCAAATTGTGCTCTCATATTGTTAGATTCTAATTCTTGTGCCTTCGCTAAGGCACTAGGTAGATCTTCTGGATTTAGAGTGAATAATATATTTGCCAACGGGGCGTTTAATCCTGTAATAAATACGCGTAGAGCATTTCTCCTATTTATTATATTTAATTCTTTCGTCAGAATTTAGTCTGATCCATTACTCATAATGGTTTTATTTATTAAAAGTGTCAATTTTGAATTTATAAGATTATAATATTCGATTATGGGCATGCTACCTTGTCGCAGAACACTTAATTCCTGCTCTATTAAATGTATCGGACGCTTGTCGGCGTATGTAAAATCTAACCGACTTATAATTGCATCAAAATTTAATACTGTGCCATGATTTGAGAGAGTATCGTTGGCATCATGTATGATTTTATTACGCAAAATTGTTAAGGCCGCGAAGTATCTCTTGCTACCTTTCGCATACAGGCTAAGGGAATTGTGGGCGGCTTCGCGCCAGCTAACGTAAGAATTAGTTTTCCCAGAAAATTCTGGTAGGGATTTGATAACGTCGAGGGATTCCTCGCAACGGATTTCGTTATTAACTATTTGTGTTTTATAGTCTGTGACGGTGTTGATGCATGTCAATGTCTCTAGTTGTGACCTAAGGCTATTTACTTCCGCTGAAAGACTAGCTGTATTTGCTGCAATTAATCTTGCAATCATTTCCTCATTATTGGTCGTCATTTTTCTAAATTTTGTAATCAGTTCGTCCAGTTTTATTAATGTAGTACGATGTAATTGTAATTATAAGTATGGTTATTGTGTGACTTAACTAACTACATATAAGGACTAATTCTATGTTCTTCTTACGGCTTTTCCTGATGTCAGTTCCGTCGGACTCGGGCTGATTGGTTGGTATATCTCGTCAATGCTGAGTTCTTTAAATGTTGTTAAATGTTCATTGAGGAATTTTGTTGTTGTTTTTTTTTTTTTTTTCACTTTTCTTAATGTTGCTTACTGTTTTTTTTTTTATTATTTATTTTTCTTAAAAACGGTTGTTAACTTGTGATGAAAATTTTCTTTCTCTACTGTTTTCACAATTTTTTATATTGCTTTGTTTCACTATTACTGATTTCACAAATTTTTATATTGCTTTGTTTAACTTTTTACTGATTTCACAATTTTTTATATTGCTTTGTTTCACTTATTACTGATTTCACAAATTTTTATATTGCTTTGTTTAACTTTTTACTGATTTCACAATTTTTTATATTGCTTTGTTTCACTTATTACTCATTTCACAAATTTTTATATTGCTTTGTTTAACTTTTTACTGATTTCACAATTTTTTATACTGCTTTGTTTCACTTATTACTGATTTCACAAATTTTTATATTGCTTTGTTTAACTTTCTACTGATTTCACAGATTTTTTTATTCTATCTATATTATTATTAACTTTTTTCTCCTCTTTGTGAGGATACTTATTTGTATTGAGTTTCGATCGTTCGTATTTCTGTGACACACACATTTTTTTTTCTTTGTTTTAACTCACGAAGTCCCTTTTTTTATCGAGGGTTATTTTGCGTGAGCCCCACGTTGGGCGCCAATTAATTTATTCAAAGACTTCTAGGTTTTTTTAAAAAGGAAAAAAAAAATACTTTATTTGTCTTGATAAGGGTTTAACAAAGAATGCGTGTGATCTGAATCGAGTACAAAATCGAACTGATCATCTCTTACTTCCAAATCTTAATCTAAAGGCAAGCGGCACTTAAGTGCTCGCATTCGTTTACAATAAATCTGTGTTTATATAATTCAAGTGGTGCGTATGGAGGGTCGCTTTTAGCTAATTGATTTGAAATGTTTATAAATTTTTAATGATTCTAAGAATTATATTTCTATGGAATGCGCTTGTGTCCATTAGCGGGGTGACACCTGTGCTCCATTATGTGGTATTGATGGATGATGTTAACTTGCATATTGAATTCAAAAAAATGTATTCAAAAAAATCGATGAGTGGAGACCAGTGCCACTATCGGTGCCCAGTTCGTGTTTATGCGTGTTCATTCTGTGGGTATGCATGTATACATATATCTACGAGTGTATTTATACTACTTGAGCTATTCTATACTTGAACAATTGAGTCATTTTTTCAACAAAATTTTTAAATTCTACGAACCTATCAAGACTACCAGGGCACTTAATTTTTTTTTTGAAGTAGGCGTACCAACGATTTTACTACGAAATGTATATCCATATGTAATAGGAAAGATAATAGTCTAAATATTACAGATCTTGAATTATATTTAATGGATGTAAATATGTACGTATATATTTAATATGTAGTAATAGTAATTAATTTATGTAAAGAAGAACGTTTGTATATATGTTTGCCTTTTATTCAAATCCGTTCTAAGCTAATTGTAATGCAACTTTGAGCACTAACAGTTCAATCACGTAAAAAACCGCTGCCTATAGAACAAAATTTCAATGCTAATACAGCGGTGATCCCAGTCGTGCACAGACCGTTGAAGTGTCCACAAGTGTTTCGGCTTATTAGAAATATTCAGAAAAACAAAAATAAAGTGAAGTAGTGCAGTTGATACTGGGATCCGCAACAAGAGCGCAGCCGGGAGCATAGAGTGTTCAACCGCGAGCCAGCAGGTGCTGGGTTCGAAACCCAGTTTGGGAATACGTCCTTTTTTTTTTATTCTCGTTTTCAACCAACTGGATAATTGCATCGATAGAGAAGTGAGTGCAAAGTATGGAGGAGAACGGGCAGGTCGCTCGCCTAGAAGCGGTCGGCGAGAACCATAAACCGGTGGCAGAAATGTCACGCCAACACCCAACGGTGCCTAATGAAGGCACAACGAAGAGGAGGAGGAAGAGGCAAACCTCCACCAGCTCTAAGCGACGCCAAATTAACGTGTCAAAACACAAAACGCAAGAGGAAGAGAGTCCAGCTACGTCTACGTCATCGAACGAGACATCTCACGAAGACGATGCAGATGACGATGCATACTCGTATGTGTCGGACGGGAGGGAGGGGCGATTCGCAGTGAGCAGTATCAGCTTCGAATCGATGCCCTCCGACACCGAAGAAGAAGTGGAAGACATAATCCGCTCGAAGCAGACGAAAGTCTCCAATCTGAGGGAGGAGACTGACAAACTCCTCCGAGAGATTAGAGAGCTTCGAAGAAGAACTCTCGAAAGGAGAAGAAAGGAGGAGGAGCAAGCAAACCTACAAATCCCTCAACAACAAAAACAGTTGCCTAAACCGAGTCAACCGCAACCGCAGCAGATGCAGCAACAAAAACAGCCAACTGCATCTAACCAAAATAAGCTGCAACAACAGCCAGCAAGCCGGCAACAAAAGAAAGCGGCTCAGCAACATCAGCAGAAGCAGCCACCGAAGAAAGCAGCCCTGCAACAACAGCAAGCAGCAACGAAACAGCAGAAGCAGCAGCAACATGCATCGAGTGAGCAGCAACAGCATCCAGCAGTACACCAGCGGCAACAACAACAAAATAAGAAGGAAAAAGTGCCACCGATCAACTTATACAAGCCGGACATCATACAAACTGCAGATGTATGTAGGTCGGCCATAGGTACTGGGCATTTTAAAATTAAAAAAAATAAGGGGGTAGAAAAATATTCTATCAGCTGCAAGACAGTTGATAATCACGCTACTCTGAAAAGATGTCTAAAGCGTTCGATGATTGAGTTCTTCTCCTTTACACCGAAAGGAGAAAAAATTCAATCCAAATTATTAAAGATCGCCGCACAGCTCGAAGCGGAGGAGGTCTTCCAACTGCTCAAAGAGCAAGTGTGCGATGGTCTTGAGTTCGTCGGGGTCAAGCCCTTCACCACAGCTAAGGCAAAACGAGAGGGACGGAAATTACCGTTCTTCATTGTACAGCTGTCACCCAACAGCAAAGTAGATAAGCTAAATGATTTGAGAACATTAGCTGACTACGATTGCGTCTGGGAAAACATAAGAAGGCGCGACGGCATTATCCAATGCGTTCGCTGCCAAAGGTTTGGGCACGCCGCGTCGAACTGCCAAATGCAGCCTCGATGCGTGAAGTGCAGTAAAAACCACAAGGCGGTGGAATGCCCGGGGGGGAAAGAGGGAGCAGCTGACAAAAGTCAGCTCAAGTGCGTTCTCTGCGGGAACGCGGGGCACACCGCTAATTATCGGGGTTGCCCTAAGTTCCAAGAGCGGAAAACAAAGATGGTTCTGCAGAAGCAGCCCCCAGTGAAAAATCCACTTGGGGCAGCCGTAACCGTCACCCCTCAAGTGACTTACGCCCAAATGGCGTCTGGTCAGAGGAGCACGGGAAAGGAGCTACCGAAGGTAGTGCCGCAGCCTTCAGTGCCAAGAGCAGACGATCCAACGCCCAATTGGAAATCCTCCATTGAAAGGCGTATGGATCGGTTAGAGGAGCAGGTAAGCCAAATTCTGGCGCTCCTGCAGAACCAAGCACGTCACCAGTCTTGATGGCTGCGCAGACGGAGAGCACATATAAGATCCTTGCAGTGAATGCAAATTCATTGATAAGGATCCCGCGAAAAAACGAGCTCTATAGATTGTTGGACGATCAAAGCCCAGAGCTATTTCTGATTAGCGAAACTAAGCTAACTCAGAGAGGCACATTGGAGCACAGTAATTATAATGTTATTAGAAGAGACCGGCCCAACTCCAATGGTGGAGGCGGTGTTGCAATCTTCATTAAAAATAACATTAAACACAAAGTAGTGTATAGTAGTGAAGTTCGACGGTTTCAGGAGTTGGAGGCCTGCATCGTGTGCATTTCTCTCCGCAGTGGAAAGAAGCTGTATGCGGTGTCGGTCTACTCCTCCGGCCCCCCTAGTTCCAGAACTACGATATCAGAGCTCGATTCACTCTTTCGATGTCTAAGACTGGACTCGGAGGAGAACTATTTTATTTTGGCCGGGGACTTAAATGCCCGACATGGATATTGGGGAAACATAGTTTCCAATAGAAGAGGGGACCAGCTTTACAGCTGGTATTGCTTGCACAGTGTCGAATATAGACTCGAGTTGAAGGCAACAGAGATCTCGTCCTTCCCCAGAAGCGGATCTTATCTGGATCTCCTGCTATTTGACGCAAGACTGCAGCTGACAGACACAAACTCACAAACGGTAAACTGTTTGAACACTTTCGTGTATCTCAGTGACCATTGCGGACTCAGTGCCGAAATCAAGATCCCCAACGATATTGCGGAATTAGGAGAGTTTGTTCAAACGTATCCCTACAATTACAGTAGGACACGCTGGACACGCTTCTCGAGACAAATGACGAGAGCAGTCTCCTCGAATGCGCTCCACATACCGTCGAATAGAAACTTGTCAAACGAGGAGATTGACATGTATCTTATACAATTGGACGAGACAATAAAACGAACAATGGACAGTACGATACCACGGTATTCACGCACAAACAACGAAAACTTATACCGCAATGCGACAATTGACGCACTACATCAACGGAAAAGTAGACTCCTGTCAAGATTAAAAACCTTGTACAGGCGGTTTACTGATAGACGAGATGAGGAAATTAGGACACTGAAATCGCTCATCAAAAACATTCAAACATTAATTGTTCAGAACTACAGACTTTCTGTTAACATGCATTGGAACAATAAGATTCGGGCTGTAAGATCCAACAACCCGAGCATGTTTCCGCAAATAAATAAAATCTTTCGCAGTAAGCATAGCGATCTTCCGTGTCTTAAGCTCCCCAGAACGACGGACAACGAACAAATACTGACTACAGCAGGTATTGATCCAGACAACGCAGTACTCGACGATAACTTCTTTGTGGTCGAAGACCCGCAAGAAAAAATTGAGGTACTAGGCGCGGTCTTTCAGGAAGTGTATAAGGTGAATGTGAGTGTTCGCCCAAACCACAACCTGGAGAACTGCGTACAATCTAGCAACTCGCAACTTCGAGAAGACATGCAACAATGGCGATCTGAGAACATCGGCTTTGTCGTGTTCAATGACGATAACATGGCAGATAATGTCATCGCCGACGAAGGGGTTCATCCCCCGTTCATAGCGAAGACAGAGCTCCAAGCGGTCTTCGAATCACTTAAGAAGAAAAAGTCAGTTGGAATCGACGGGATCTCGAACATTGTGCTAAGACATCTCCCCCCAGATGTGGTTAATATGTACACTATCCTGTTTAACAATGCTCTGAATAATGCACATTATCCGGAGCATTGGAAAACTGCGATTGTGCAACCCATATCCAAGCGAGGTAAAGATTCTTCGAATCCGTGCAACCTCCGGTCAATTAGTCTCCTTCCGAACATCAGCAAGGTATTCGAGAAGGTGATAAATAGAGCTCTGACCAACTGGACAGAGGACAAACATATTATTCCGGATAACCAATTCGGTTTCAAAGCGGGGCATGACACTATTCATGCCGCGTCGAAACTGGTGTCGGATATCCAATGGAACAAGAGCCAGAAACAATGTACGGGTGCCTGCCTGATTGACCTGGAGAAGGCATTCGACACCGTATGGTTAGAAGGACTTTTTTACAAGCTCAATGGGCAAGGCATTAGTAAACCACTGCTGTACCTACTGTGTAACATGCTTACTGGTAGAAGGTTCGTCGTCAAGAATGGCAGTGTGACCTCTGCAGGTATTTTTGAAGTAAAAAATGGTCTCCAACAGGGTGCCGTTAATTCGCCGATCCTGTTCAACATTTTCTTGAGCGATCTAATAAGTTCTCTTCCTCACGCAATTGCGTACGCCGACGACTTGATCGTGTACAGATCAGGTAAAAAGATCGAGGACATCACTACTCTCGCGCAGGGTGACTTCGACTCATTCATGAGAAGTTGCGATGACTGGAAGTTGAATATCAACTTTCAGAAGTCGGAAACCATACTGTTCAGGACCCCGTTGTATAAGGCTTCGGCGGATACAAAAAAGAATTGGCGAAAGTTCTCAATTGTTGGGCGTCACGGGCAACCACTGGCGCAAAGGACTGTAGTCAGATACCTGGGGATCTGGCTAGATCATTATCTATATTTTAACAAACATGTAGATGCTGCTCTAGCCCGAGCCCGAGGCGCTTTCGCTCTTACAAAGAGACTGTTTTACAACAGCCAACTCGATGCGAGGGTGAAGGTAATCTGCTACATGGCCCTCATCCGGCCAATGCTCACCTATGGCTGTCCCGTGTGGTTCAACGTGAGTGCAAGCTTGATGGAAAAGATTCGGGTGTTTGAGAGGGCTTGTCTTAGGGCTTGCCTTCGCCTTTACAGAACACCAGAGTCCCAGTACAGAAAATTCTACTCCAATGAGGTTTTATACAACAGGGCGAACCTGATACGAGTGGACAATTTCCTGGTGAAATTGATTCGAGGCCACACTG
Source organism: Eristalis pertinax (assembly GCA_907269125.1). Classification (NCBI taxonomy): domain Eukaryota; kingdom Metazoa; phylum Arthropoda; class Insecta; order Diptera; family Syrphidae; genus Eristalis; species Eristalis pertinax. The sequence goes on from OU026145.1 coordinate 92,260,157, forward strand.
CTAGAGCGATGAACTCGGCCAATAACCTGATCTCGGGGGCTTACTACCCCAATCCTCAATACCACGAAAGGGTACGTCATAACGGCTTCGTCCCCCCAGAAGCATTCCTCCATTTAGACAAACACGGTCTGATACAAACAGAAAATGCGGTACCGCTCCTCTTCCACATCGCCCGTTCAACTGTGGATGGGCGACTCAACCACTACCGTTCCGTCGCACAACGAGCTGAGGAGGGTCTCCTCCGGTTCAGTACAGCGGTATCAAGGCGAGATGTTCGGGGTGTTGCAATGCAACACCGAAAATTCTGGTGGCTGTGTAGCGAGGGGACTCCATCATCGAACCCTTTAGACCCTGGTTAGGCAAAGGGTAGTACAGATCCCCTTATGGGGCGCAGTCGGTCTCTGTCTTGCAGCGGATTATTTCTTAGTTCAGCTGCAACCTATGGCCGACCTACGTATTTTAGGGTAGTTGTAAGCTGTATATATGTAAATAAAAAAATTACGTATACACATTTGTACATGTGTGTACTTATGTTTATACCTTTGTAAATAGATTAAGTACATATATATATATATGTGCGTATATTATTATATATACATGTATATATGTATGTATGTTTAGATTAAGGTAGTTTAAGTTATTTTAAGGTAGTATGTAAGTTAGCATAGGTTTTAAATAAAATCTGTTCTGCTATTAAGTTTTTTGAAAGTTTTCTTAATTTTAAATTGTTCAGTTATCAGTTAAAGTCAAATAATATTAAGCACATGCATATGCATTGTTAGGTTAGGTTAAGTCGAAAGACATAGTATAAGATTAAGTTAAGCTTAGAGTGCCCGCCTAGGGCCAGTAAGTTAGAAATAGTAACACTGTTCGTACAACTAGTTTTAAGCATTTTTGTCTAGTATTTAAGTTATGTTATAAATTTCTATGAATAAAAATGAATTGAAAATGAAAAAAAACAGCGGTGATCCAGTATAACGAATGCCTGTATAACGAAGGATGATATTACGAATTTTTCGATTTAAGGCGAACGATGCAAGGCAAGCATGGGTGTAGTGTAGTATATATGCCTAACATTCATACATATATATACATATACTTTGTTTCTCCTTATTGCTACCTTATGTCTGTGTAAGTTGGCCACCATGGTCAGCTACCGCGTCAGTTTGAAAAGCGGGAGACTGGGGTGGAGTCAGTTAAGACGATTTGCGATTATTATTGCAATCGTACTTTTTGCTCTGCATATTGTGATTGTCAATTTAAATTTATATCATTTGACAGCTAAATAGGTGTGGTTTTCATGTATTTTTGATCAATATTTGTATTTGGAACAAATACAGTGAGCTATCACAATCGACATCCTGCACGCGCAATCATATTCACGCCCAGCGGATGTAATATGAAGACCATCGAATGCACCCAGACGCATCGCTAGCATTTTCGGCAGGGCATGCACAAACCTGAACGAACCAGCGTGGGAATGAAGCAACCTTGATCGACCAGAGCGAGCTCAGATTTTAAGTGAATAAATATTGTACAGTCAGTTGTGAACGGGAGATGCAACAGGCAATACTAAAATAAAATTATAACGTGCTAAAACTTTTTTTTATATCAAATCTAACCCAGTGGGCACAGAGGTTCTGTGCGGTTGAATTTTTGTTCCCGAATTATACGCGACAATCGTTAACTGGCGCCCGAGCAGGAAAACTCTTATTGTGCGTGTTTTAAGTATAGTGCTAAAAAAAAAGAAGGCAAATTAATAATCGCGAAAGAAAGAACAAGTTGAAAGATAACCCCTACAGATCACATGTGTTAAATGTGTAAGATTTGATAAAAGTGAAAGAAATTCATTTGATTCCAAAACAAAATCCACTGAAAAGATTCCTCTGAAAAATAAGTGTTGTGCTATTGAAATGATATACTCCCTGAAATTGAAGATAGATTGATTGAAATTGTTTCGTTTATATGAAAATGAAATGTGGTACTGAATAATTGACAACTTCAAAATAAAACCGAAAAAAAGTAAAATAACTGAAGTCAATCAAGCAGAAATCGAAAAGAAGACGGTAGCAATGAGAAGCTGGCCCATCTGCATATTTTGTAAGATTACTTACTTACTTAAGGTGACGCAACAGTCCAGCCATCTCAATCGTTGGATCTTCACTCGTCCGCATAATTCGTCATTATATCTCATATATTCGTCATTATATCTCGTCCTCCACTCACCATCTATGCAGACGGGACCGAAAATCACACGAAGAATTTTCCTCTCGAAGCAACCAAGAGCAGCTTCATCAATTGCTTTCTTAGCCCAAAGAAGCAGCGATCGGCAAGAGTTATTCTTCGTTTGATTTCAGCGCTGGTGTCATTGTCTGAATTGATAGCGGTGCCTAGGTAGACAAAGTTTTTGACTACCTCAAAGTCATATCTGTTTGCTGTGACATTCTGACCGAGACGTCGGTGTTGGGTGTCCTTTCTTGTTGACAGCATATACTTGGTCTTACACTCGTTTACCGCTAAGCCCATCTTCGCGGCCTCCGTTGCAATACCCACAAAAGCGCCGTTGACACCACGCTGCGTTCTTCCAATAATGTAAATATCGTCGGCATATGCGAGTAATTGGACGGACTTCTGAAAGATTGTTCCTCTGGTGTTGGCGTGCGAGTTTTGAACAATTCTTTCAAGAACGATGTTGAAAAAGTAGCATGACAGCGCCGCCTCCTTTTCTATTCAATTACTGTAAGATAGTTTAAGACAATATTCATTAGAAAGAAAAAGAAAGAATATGTAAACTATACATATAACATTTTTTAAAAAACCTGCAAAATAGATATATATAAGAGTAGAACAAATAAAATATATATACATAGTTGCTACAATACAATATAACCGCTTAAACGTTGCTAGTTCCTTCCGCGATATACACACCTTCATTATATAAATGGACGAGTTGAAGGATATGGTTAAACAATTAACGGGAGCGGTCAGTAGAGGGTCGCTTAGGTCGGATGGAACAAGCCAATACAGGGGAAGTCGTTCAAGCTTTAGAAAGTCGGTTAGGGGCAATTTCAAATCGTATACTTATCCTAGAACAAACAAATCAGCTCGAGACTTCTATTCCTCAAAATGCAGAAGTATTACGCGGGCATACTAGCGAACAGAACTTAAAAGATATTTCCAAACTCCTTGATTCTGTAAAGGAGTTACAAGCTTTCGGGAATCCAGTTCATTATGTTTCTTTTATTCATAGCTTGGAAACTATCTTAAAGGATTATGAAATAGGAAATTGGAATTATGAAAAAAAGGAAAAACAAACCAATTCATCGCACTATTCTTCAATATAATCGCCAGAAGGTAAGAGGAAAAGCGGACTCTGCCTTAATATCGTATAAAATATTTGACAATATAGTCCAGAGATGAAGAGAGTTCTATCTCTTCATTATGCTGATAAAAGAGACATCCGTACCCTCTAACATCAATTAAGTCAACGCGGTTTAAGTGGATCTTTCGAAACTTTTGGTGATTCAAAAACCTAGGACCTTACCCGAAGGTCTGTCTAGAGATCCAAAATCTTAACTTCCGGAACCACTCCGTTCATGTTAGGGCTCCAAACCTGGTGTCGTCGCCAATAAGTTACAATTTTCCAAAAAGAAACGCCCGTACGATCGTTTCCTTCGCGAAGTACTGAGTATCGTCGGAATTATGTGCCACCAAGGCCGTTAGGTCCAAAACCCGCAATCAAAATGGATGTGGATAATTCCGTACAAGCCCGAAATGTCAACTATATGAATCACCCAAACAATCCATTCAAACGGGAATCAAGATCGGACAATTACGCCAGCAGCAAAGAATGTTTCACATCGCTTCTGCCAGAAGTGATGATGCAGACGATAGTGCTGAAGCAAAAAGTGCCCAAGACAGGGAAATTTCACAAGAAAATTTTATAAAAGGCTCCTCAACGCGGGACAGGGCAACTTTAAGTTTCTTGGTGGGCACTCGGGCAAATAAGAATTTCATCAAACCAGGACTAGTTTCACATCTCGCCCCGTCCGAGCTCCTTTCTATACAAACAGTCCGGGTGGCAAAATAAAAGTTCAGTTTAAAATAAATGGGAAGTTCTTGCAGAGTTTAGGTTGTGACAGGGACATAACTTTTTTCAAACTCCCCGGTTTGCAGGCCTTCGATGGTATAATTGGTGACGACACTCTGAAAGACCTCAAGGCGGTGATAGATAGGGAAAAAAATGTACTCATCATTAGACCAAACAAGGTGATCGAGCTGAAAAACCAGCTTTTAGACTCTGTGAATCAAATCAACGCTAACGAAAATATTTCCGAATCGACAAAATCCAAATTGAATCTCCTTTACGGTCGTTTTAAACATCTCTTCGGCCCGGTCGATAATGAACAAATAAAAAGTAATGTAAGGGCCGAAATACAAACCAACACAGATGAACCCATATACGCCAAAAGTTATCCCTATCCTACATGTATGAGGGACTAGGTAGAACGACAGATAAAATAACTTCTAGCAGGAAACATCATTCGTCCCTCTAGGAGCCCATACAATTCATCTGTATGGGTGGTATCTAAAAAACCAAAGCCTAATGGCGAGAAACAATACAGATACAATACAGACTTCAAGAGGCTAAACGCCTAACTATATCTGACACATACCCAATACCAGACATCAATGGTACACTTTCTAGTCTGGAAAATGCTAAGTTCTTCACGACTCTGGATTTGACATTCGGTGGCCCGTGGCGTTGTGGGTATGTGCGTCGACTCCTACGCTCTTAGACCAATCTGTCTAGGTTCGATTCCTGGTACGACAATAAATACTTTTCACGGCCCCACCTCTTTCGAGTCACTGACAATGCTCAAAGAGTATAACTGTCTAGAAAAAGCTTCTCAAACTTGGCCGTTCGGAGTCGGCATAAAACTGTAGGTCCCTTCCACTCGTGATAGAACAATAGCACGCACAACACGAGTTGTTGCTGAGAAGCTAGGCCCTGGCCCTCTACGGGCTGTAGCGCCACCCATATTATATATTATATAATATTCCACCAAATTCCAATGAAAGAAAGGGATATTTCCAAAACAGCATTCTCGACGATGTAGGAATATCTCAGACTTCCATTCGGGTTAAAACGCACCTGCGATTTTTCAAAGAATGATCGACGATGTACTTAAAGATCTTATTGGTAAGATTTGCTACATGTACATCGACGATATGGGCTGACTTCCTACTATAGGAAATTTATTCACGACTATGGGAAGGTTGCAAAGTCCTTGACAAATATAACTAGGGGTGAGTTAGCTCAAGTGCAGGCATCTTAAGCGAGGAATGTTCCAATTACCCTTAATGAAGAAGCAATGAAGGAGTTTGAGAGTTTGAAGGAGTTGTTGACTTCAGCGGACGTTTTAGCATTAGCTTTGAAAAAGCTTTTAACCTGACCACAGACGCATCCAGCAGCATGCAGCAACCCGACCCGATGCACCTGCAGGGTCGACATTAGATCTGTGTCAGCATTTAAGTAGTATTTAAGATGTAGATTTTAAGAACTTATTATTCAGTTTGTAAGAAGGCAGAATAGCTGCCGGATTAAATTTTGAACTAAATAAATTTTTTTTAAAGCAGGGACCAATAGGTGAAAATGTGAAAGTTATAACGTGCATACGTGCATACAGTGTGAGAAAAACGGTAGTTCTCAAAGAACTTGCCGCACAACGCGATCCCGTGCCCGAGCACAAGGAATCAAGCAAAATGAAAGCAGTTGTCATCATATTATTGTAAGATTCGATTTAACAAACCCCAGCCAGGAAACGCGTACTACCCCTGAATTCGAATCACTCATTACCTCAATCGTTACTCGCGTATTTAAAGAACAGAGTCAATTCTTGGTGCAAAATGCATTGAACCCAAATTCCGATCAGATGCAGGCTACCGATGCAACAATCTACCCTGAATACAGAAACGACCTCTCTGACTTAGGTAGAGTGCCAGACATAGTAAGTAGGATTAGGAATTTCTCATGGACGCAGGAGAATTCAACTTACGGAGAAAAAGTGTTGATAGAGTTCTGGAGACTTACGAACCAATCATCAGTACTCCAAAATACTACGCAATTCTAAGCGTAATTAGAAATAAAATCATTGGTAATGCTGACGTGGCAATTGAATCTTTTAATACTCCCCTTAATTGAAAGAGTATTTCGAAGTGTCTCATCATGCATTACGCTGACAAGCGAGATTAGAGAACCCTCGAGTACCCTCGAGTAATGTCGTCTACAGTTCAAGGAAATAAGTCGATTCAAGATTATTACCAATGCGTTTATGCACATCTCTCCTCGATACTTGATCGATTATCTTACCTAGACATTGGTACCGAATCAATGGCTATTCTCAAACAAACGTATTGAGACAAAGCGCTGGATACGTTCATAACGGGACTCAGAGGTGATCTGCCGATGTTACTTGGGATCAGAGGACCCATTGACTTATACCTTAAGTTGGAGAACCAACATTTTAGATCGAATTACGCGAACAACCAACAGACTAATGTACGAAGAAACCAACCCATTCAATATCCAGCAAATAAACAAGTACATCTATCTCAACCATCGACAAGCAGCCAACATTTTAACCCGCAACATGCTAATGTAACGCAACATCATTAGACCAATGCCGTATCAGCAACAGAACTTTAATGCAAGAGCACCGCAGCCTCCACGTAACAACTCAAATTACGATATAAGCAGACAATTTTCGCAGAATTTGCGAATAAAGCAGGAGCCTAAAGGAAGGGCTACATTCCAGACCAAGCCCCCACATGGATTTAGACCATCACTTTAAGCATAAGCTCCAATGAGCAAAATATATCTCCACAACCGATACTCGTACCACACCGACATACAAGCGAATCCTCAAACCGACGACGTATGTACGGATAAAGCTGAATTAAAAGACTACATGGACACAATTGCAGAGCGATACGGAAAAGAACCTTCTCATCAAGAAGAAGTTTTTTCTGATATACATTTTTTAAATTAACAATTTCTTCGCTGCCTTATTTTGAGTGTCGGGCGAAGAACAACAAAATTTTCAAATTTTTGATTAACACGGGTTCCAATAAGAACTAGATACAATCCTCTTTAATTCCAAACCGTATTCGGAATGAACAATCGTTCTACGCTAATCCTGTAGGCGGTAAAATTGAAGTCACGCATCACACCTTCATAAACCTTTTTGGCCTTCAAGAAAAAATAAAATTCTTTTTGCTTCCTACCCTAAAATCATTCAATGGAATCCTCGAACATGATACTCTCAAAAGTTTTTCCGCAGTCATTCACACTTGTGAGGATTATATGGTTATAAAAGTCAAAATAAAAATTCTTATTACTAATTCACTAACCATTTAGATATCAATGATAAACGATCACTTGAGTCCGTTATTAAAAACTTGTCAAGCCTCTTCTTAAACCCAAACGAAAAGCTTCCTTTTACTACTAAAGTTAAGGGCGATATTAGAACCACAAACGATAAGCCCGTTAATAAGAAATTCTACCCATATCCTATGGCACTGAAGGACGAAGTAGAAAGCCAAGTATAAAAGCTAATTCACGACGGAATCATTCGACCATCTAGGTGCCCATAGAATTCCCCGGTATGGGTAGTACCCAAGAAAATGGACGCAACTGGCAGGAGGAGGCTTAGACACGTTATCGACTACAGAAAGCTTAACAGTTTTACAATGTCTGACCCATACCCGATACCGGAGATAAACGAGGTTCTCTCCCAGTTGGGCCAAAGTAATTGGTTCACCGTACTTGACTTGATAAGCGGTTTTCACCAAATTCCCCTTAGGGAATCTGACGTTGAAAAAACTGCGTTTTCTATCAACAACGCCAAGTACGAGTTCACACGTTACCATTCCTTAAAAATGCACCTTCAATATTCCAGAGGGCATTAGACTATATCCTTCGCGACCATATCGGTAAGATATGTTTCGTATACATTGATGATATTATCATCTTTAGTAAGAGTAAAGCAGATATCGAAAATGTTTGCGTAATACATCTTTCAACACTGATTTCCCTATAATCTATAAAATGCATAACATAACTATCTCTTTTTAGTCTAACTACATATCTCTTTAATTTGTATATACTCTCTGAAATCTCTTTGTATCTGTAAATTTCCATAGCTTTGAATCACATACATAGTTTTTTTTCTCTCTCTCTACTGTATTTAAGAAGCTTACATTGCGGATATAAGTGCAGTCTTCAGTTTTCGAATTTACAGCCATTTGGTTTATAATAAATAATTATACTTTAACATATTGTTTTCTTTCAATTTAATTTGGATTCGGGTGATCATTGTTAAAATCTGTGCCGAAACCCGGGATTCTTGAACGCAACGTAAAAGAAAGCGATCATATCGTGGTTTAAAGAAATTAATTTATTGAAATGGATTTTGCCAGTCGTGCTTCATATCGTGGATAGTTACCTGTCCTGTTAAAAGTGCAACCGATTATTTGAAATCGGACGACTCTAAGTTAACGGAAAACGTGTGTAGTCTGGACGATATAGAGGAGGAGTTAATTGTTATGTTGGATCGGCTCACAGCCGCTCACGAGAGCTTACGAAAAGCGAATGCTGAAGTGGTTTCCTTAATCAAGGCAGAGGAATCTGTAAAGGAAGCTGATACTGTGGCGGAGTATGAAGATAAGGCGATATCAACACTAGCGCGCATTAAATGTCGTTTGTCAAAGCTTCGTCTTCGCCAAGGACAGCCGACTAACGCTGAAAATATACTCGAGTCGACTTCTGCATCTACGGTGCCACCCCCTCCTCCGCTACATGACTCATCATTCAGTGCTGTAAAGTTGAACAAACTGCAACCAAAACGTTTTTCTGGTGATTTTAAAGAGTGGGTTCCCTTCTGGGAACAATATCGTGTTCTCGTTCATGAGAACTCATCACTGAGCATGATCGATAAAGGTCTCACTCCTTCAGGGGCTAATTATCACACCGCCATAACTTTATTAAAAGAAGAGTACGGGAATAGTGAAAAAATAATTGACTACACGATGCAACGATTGCTCTCTATCCAGCCTGTTTCCTCTAAAACAGATGCTATAAGCTTGAGACGACTATATACTTCGGTGTTGTCTTCTACACGATCACTTTCATCGTTAGGCATTCCATCGTCTCATTATTTTGTAATGCTGAAAGGAGTATCGCTGCGTTGTATTCCAAATGATTTGCGAGTGGAATTTCACCGGTATTATGAGGATTCAAGTGCAAACCCCTCAGGTGATCGCACTGATCAGGGAGAATCCCCTTCAAGCGGATCATAATGGTGATGAAATAAGATCTTCTTCAGCCGCGGAACACTCATCAAGTATTGTCGCTGACAGGCAAGTCAATTACTTGTTGAAATTTTTAAAAAGAGAAGTTGAGTCGCCAGAGAAAGCAAACGAAGCGAAGATCTCTCCATCTCGCTCTAGCATAACAATTGCAAATAGTAGACCTGTCAAAACGGCCTTAGGTTTGTTTACTTCTGAAAGAGGGAACAATTGCTTATTTTGCGATGCCACAAGCCACGAAACCAAAGATTGCTGCTGCTCAAAGGATCTGGTAAAAAAATTTGATCCGCAAAGGAAAGTGTTTTAGATGCTGTAAGAGTGGTCATAGTTCGAGGATGTGCCGGGTGAAAGGAATCGTGTGCAAAACATGTAATGGTCGACACGCTACTAGCATGTGCGATCCTTCGTATAGTCATCGCAGTAGCCAAAGTGCTGTGGAAAATGCTCCTGCAGTAAACCTTTACACAGCGGATAGATCGCAGAAAAGCAGTGTTTATCTGCAAACGGCATGTGCGTACGCTAGTAGTGAGACGTCTACCATTTCCAGGTTTGTAGTCAGTTTGTCTTTCATAAAGTCAACTCTGGCACGTAGTTTGGGCTTACCTGTTATAGGAACACACCGCTTGAGCGTTATACCCTTCGGAATTGACAAACTTAGGCCTAGCAAACTATGTAACAGAGTTCGCTTAATACTTCGAAGCCAATATGATGACCAGGCTGTAGTGATGAATGCTATTGAAGTACCCGCCATATGTTATGATGTGTTGTTAGCACCGACAAATGATCGAGTAATTTCATCATGTAAGTTGATTTTAGCAGATAATCGCGGCCATGTACAGCAATTGGAAGACGGGATCAGCGTTCTTATCGGGGCTGATACGTATTGGCAGTTTGTGACAGGAGAACACAAGCGTATTACGGATATGTTGACAGCGATCAATACCATCCTAGGTTGGACAATTCAAGGACCCTCAAATAATGAGTCAAAGACTACCGGTTCTCATGCAATATCGCTTAACGTATGCATCTGCGACGATGTTCAAAGGTTTTGGCAGCTTGATGTTTTTGGAATAGTTCCGGAAAACAAAAAGGATGAAAGAGATCTTTATGTTCATAGAAAGGGCGATAGGTTTGAGGCGTCTCTCCCCTGGAAACTTATGCGTTCCCCACTGCATGATAACAGAACCGGGGCATTTACAAGATTGCAATCACTGGTGCGTAAGTTAAGTTCTGCTGGAAAGATTGCTGATTATGACGAATGTATGAAGGAACTTTTGTCTACGGGCATCGCCGAGATCGCTCCGGATACAGTGGTTAACGAAAACCTCGTATACTATATGCCTCACCGACCGGTCTACAGAGAAGATAAAGAAACAACGAAACTTCGTACAGTGCTTGATGCTTCTGCTCATTCACCAAATAATTTGTCACTAAATGATGTTTTAGAAATAGGCGAGAATATTTTACCCGATCTTGTATCTGTTTTACTAAATTTTCGTAAAGGAAAGATTGGCTTGATAGCAGATATTGAGAAAGCTTTTCTGCAAATTCTGCTTCAGCCGTCTGACAGAGACAGCCATAGATTCTTTTGGTTTGCTGAAAAGATAATTAATGGGAAGATTTTGCCCGCAATAAAGGTTTATCGAATGACGCGACTTACATTTGGGGTAAAAAGTAGTCCATACATTTTGGGCGCTATGATTTAAGAACGTATTAAGGAGGCCATGTCTAAGTTCAAAGAATAGCATAAATCTTTACACGAAGGAGAGGTGCTGCTTTATCAAAAAATATGTGACCTATTGAAAATAAGCTTTTATATGGATGATTTTGTCGCCAGTGTTGATGGATGATGGTTTTTGGAAGCGCCTCAATGACACTACGTAAATGGAATACGAATGACGACTGCGTTCGAAACTATTTTGGGGAAGGACAGTTGAGCATTGCTTCGCCTAAGGTACTTGGTTTGAGATGGGTGATATCAACGGATGAGCTCCAAGTTGATCTTAATTCTGTTTTGAAATTATTGAGTTCCGAATTAATTCAAAGTACTAAGCGCAGTGCTTTAATGGTCATGGCCAAAATCTTCGACCCGTTCGGTGTGCGTACTCCGTGGACTGTTCGTCTGAAAATTTTGTTCCAAAACTTTTGGCGTAAAAAGTTGGGTTGGGACGAAGATTTATCATCAGAGCTGAAATGCATTTGGACAACCTGTCGCAATGAAATTAATGAGTTAACCAATATGGCCATTCCAAGGTTTTTGTTAAGGAACGAACGTATTACTCAAATTCACATATTTGCCGATGCAAGTCAATTTGCTTTTGGAGCAGTGGCGTACGCAAGGACTATGAGCCATACTGGAGAAGTGTTTGTGCGGTTTATCTGCGCCAAAAGCAGAGTTGCACCATTAAAAACCGATGGTCAAAGCGAACTGACTATACCGAAAATGGAATTAGCGGCTGCGTTGGTCGCTGCTCGCTTGCTAGCCTACCTACAGGATAATCTTCGTATCCACATTGGTGATGTCTATTTATGGACCGATTCCCAGATTACTTTGTTCTGGATACTGGGATCAAATAAACGATGGAAGCCGTACGTGGAGAATCGCTTCAAAGAAATCAGGACGTTATCAAGGTTGCGGTCGTGGAAGCATTGTCCTGGTGCGGAATATCCTGCGGACTTACTTACCAGAGGGGTCAGCGCAACTTTTCTCAACAATTCTTCCCTTTGGTTAAACGGGCCTTCTTGGCTAACTGAAGAAGAGATTAACTGGCCATCAACTCCGAACATGAATGTAGTCTCACTGTGTAACCTTTCATCAGACGCAGAGGATTCCAATTTTAAAACTGTGGACTTCCATGAACCCATTATTAATGCCGAAAAATTCAGTAAGTGGGGACATATTCTTCGGGTCACAGCTTGTTGCTTTCGAGCAGTTGATGCTTTTAGAAAACGTCCTATTGGAAATTATATATCATCTGACCAAATTAATCTAGCTGAGAAGTACTGGATTCTTCAAGTGCAAGGAGAGGACTTTCATAAGGACATTTGTCATCTCCAAAAGGGAAAGGGTATGCTTCCTAATTTAAATTTGTCATCTCTTTCTCCCTATTTAGATAATGTCGATCAGTTCCTGCGTGTTGGTCGCACACCCTATCATATTACCGAAAGCAGCCCACATCACAAAACTCATCATTACTGATGTGCACGAACAAATATTTCATGGCGGGACTTCAGCTGTTCTCTCAAAGTTTTGTTCTAGGTACTGGGTCATAAAGAGAAGACAGCTCGTTAAAAGCATTATCAAAAATTGCTTCATCTGTAAGATGCTTCGGGGACAAGCAGCTACCCAATCCACCCCTTTCCAAGGATAGGATTCTGTCATATACCGCCTTTGATATAACTGTAGTCGATTTCGCTGGTCCTTTAGACGTGGTGGATACTGCTGGTGAACGTAAGAAGATTTATTATCTTTTATTTACCTGTGCAGCAGTGCGAGCTGTGCACCTAGAATGCACTAATAATCTGAATGCGGAAAGCTGTATTCTGGCCATATGGCGATTCATTGTCAGACGGGGTATACCACGGATTATGTATTCTGATAATGCTACAACCTTTAAGAAGGCGTCATCTGAATTGAAGCAACTTAGCGATGTTCGAAGGAGTGAACGTTTTCTCGGGTTCTTAAGTGACTCACGCATAAGATGAAAATTCATCGTAGAGCGAGCACCATGGTGGGGTGGTTTCTGGGAGCGGCTAGTGTGAGTTGTTAAGTCGGCTCTTCGAGCGGCAGTAGGACGATCCACATTAAACTATGACCAGCTACATACGTTACTTACGGAGGTTGAATGTGTAGTGAACTCTAGACCTCTAACATATTCTGGGGATGATCCATTAGATCTTGCTCCACTTACTCCTGCGCACTTTCTGAATGGAGGCTACGTATCTACGGAGGAATCTACATCCGATAATCTAAATGGAAATGAACTGCGTAAAAGGTGGAAAGAGCGTCTACGGTCTCTATCTGTTTTTAAAAGACGGTGGTTTAAGGAGTATCTTCATCAACTGAGGTCTTTGCATCACACGAAAAACTTTTTGGGTTTCAATTTACAAGTCGGAGATGTAGTTTGGTGGAAAATACGTGCTTGTGAGATAAAACTTTCAACTGGTTCCATTTTGCGAAGGCCGATACAACTGCTCTATCCTTTGGAAGTTTCTAGCTCATCCTGAAAATTGTCGGCGGGAGGATATCGAAAATGTTTGCGTAATACATCTTTCAACACTGATTTCCCTATAATTTATAAAATGCATAACATAACTATCTCTTTTTAGTCTAACTACATATCTCTTAAATTTGTATTTACTCTCTGAAATCTCTTTGTATCTGTACATTTCCATAGCTTTGAATCACATACATGGTTTTTTTTCTCGCTCTCTACTGTATTTAAGAAGCTTACAGTTTTCGAAATTAAAGCCATTTCGTTTTTAATAAATAATTATACTATAACATATTGTTTTCTTTTAAATTAATTTGGATTCGGGTGATCATTATTAAAACAGATCATCTTAAGCACATTCGGTCAGTATTCAGAACACTGGAAAAAGATAAGTGTGATTTTTTTAAGCAAGAAGTGGAATTCCTAGCATTCATCGTTTCAGCCGATGGCATTCGAACGGACCCCGCAAAATTGGAAGCGATATTGAATTTTCCTCGTCCAAAAAATGTTAAGGAACTTCGATCTATCCTTGGACTGTCTGGATACTATCGCCGGTTAGTGAGAGATTATGCCAAAATCGCTAAGCCCCTCACGACCCTTTCAAGGGGGAGGAAGGACGATTGTCCAGAAATTTATTACAAAAAAAAGAACTACATCTTGACGACTCAGCAATAGATGCATTCAAAAAAATTAAAAACTCACTGGTATCTAATGGAGTTTTCTCACATATCCCGACTTCGAAAAAAAATTTTAATTAACGACTGATGCATCAAACTTCGCTATGGGAGCTGTGCTGGCACAGGAAAGAAAACCCATAATGTTTATCTCAAAGACACTCAGTCAAACTGAGGAACATTACGCCACGAACGAAAAAGAAATGTTGGCTATAATATAGGCACTAAACTCACTCCGAAATTACCTGTAGGGTTCCGCCAGAGTAATAATCTATACGGATCATCAGCCGTCAACCTATGCACTTAGTAATAGGAATAATAATGCAAAAATGAAACGATGGAAATCTATATTGGAAGAGTACAGATACGAAATGCAATACAAACCCGGAAAAGCCAATGTAGTTGCCGACGCACTCTCCGGAAAGCCCCCTGCTACCAACACAGAGAAAAGTTCTGCAAAAAACCTTATCCCGAGTGTTGTTGTTCCCATTAACGTGTATAAAAATTAAATATTTCTAAAAATAGGTGAAACTTCTGGTTATGGTTTCAAAATTATCTTTCCTCGATACCATCGTCATATAGTTACGGAACCACAATATAATAGCGAAAACCTACTAAAAATTCTCAAAAAGTTACTTAATCCCAGTGTTATCCATTGTATAAAAACTGAAGGGAGAATAATGGGTATAATACAGGAAATTTACATAACTCATCTCAATAAACATAAAACAAGATTTACTCAACTTTTGGTTGAAGACGTTCTACAAGAACACGAAAAAGAAGCAATAATCATCGAAACCCATGAACGCGCTCACAGAAATGCTATCAAAAATCGTTCGCAACTTGGAAAAGTACTATTTGCCATCCATATGAATAAGATAAAGAGAATTACTGAAATATGTTCCGTGTGTAAAAAAAAAATACGAAAGACATCCTAACCAGCCAAAATTAAATGAAGCACCACTTCCCACCTTTCCAGGGCAAATCATTCACATTGACAATTTTCAGACATAGAAAAAACTAGCTCTAACAGCACTCGACAAATTCACAAAATATGCACAGGTAAAATTTCTCAAGAGCAGAGCAGTGGCAGATTTTAGAAGACATTTACGCGATCTACTTTTTTTCTTTGGAGTCCCAAAAGCTGTCGTTTTGGACAATGAACCGGCTATAAATTCATCTTCCATACTTTTCATGATGAAAGACGAATTAAACATCGACGTCTACAAAAACAAACGAATTTAGAAAGACTAAAGAAGAAACAAAAAACTGACTTGGACTATCATAACAAGAAAAATCACGACATTAAACAGTTCATTCCAGGGCAGGTTATCATCATCATCATCTTCTGACCCGCATGATCCACTAAAGGGGTCGCGGGGTTAAACCACGCACGAGAGATCTCCAGGCAACTCGATCCTCCGCCATCGACTGTAATTCATCAGGAGCAATGCCCAAGCGTAACCCGGCGAGTTTTTGGACTTGGTCCAACCACCTCGTCCCGGGTCTGCCAAGGGGTCGCCTACCTGATGGAATTGCATTCAACGCCAGCCTCGGAAGTCGTGATGATGGGGACATTCGTGTCACGTGACCAAACCACCGAAGCATAGCCCTTTCGCGATCTTATTCTTTCGGTCATTACCCAAATTTCATGACCATAGGTGAGAGTTGGAACAAATACTGAGTAGAAAACCGCTAACTTGGTTTTGACACCAAGCTCGGCCTTTCTGATTACAGAACTACCAAGCTTTGCCAAAACTGACCCAGCTTGACCAATCCTACCGGAAAGCTCAACATTAATCCTTCCATCACTCGTGAAAAAGATCCCGAGATACTTAAACTTCTCCACCTGCTTCAATGGGACTCCACTAACATGCAGAGTGCATTGAACAGACGTTCTGGAAATGACCATAACCTCCGATTTGTCCACGTTAACCCTCATTCCAGCCTCAGCACATACGGCCACATACCTATCGAGTGCGCGTTGGAGTTCCGTCTGGGAGGATGTGAGGATAACCAAGTCATCTGTAAAAAGAAGATGACTTACCCTCAACTCTCCCAATGTGAAACATTCCTCACCTCGGCTGCACTGCAACATCCAGTCCATATATACAATGAAAAGGAGAGGTGACAAGACACACCCTTGGCGAAGTCCAACGCCCACGGTGAAAGGTGTTGATTTAGCACCGTTTAACCGAACACAGCTGCTACAGTTTGTGTATAGAGACTGAATGACGCTCAGAAGAGGACCATCAATCCCATACTCCTGCAGGACACTCCAGAGTTTACCTCGAGGGACTCGGTCATATGCCTTTTCCAAATCTACAAAAAAGATGGGTTTGGCATACTCCCAAGCCATCTCAACTATCATTCTTTGAGTGAAAAGCTGGTCGGTTGTACTTCTGCCGGGACGAAATCCGCACTGTTCATCCCCCATCCTGGGCTCGACCATAGCTCTAGAACGCGCTTCCAATACTATAGCATAGACTTTCCCAGGGATACTTAAAAGAGATATGCCCCTGTAGTTGGAGCAATCTCTTTTGTCCCCGTTCTTGAAAAGTGGGACAATCACCGCAGTTTGCCAATCGCCAGGTGTCTCACCGCGTTCCCAGGCCACTTTAATCACACGAGAGAGCCATAAAACTCCCTCTTTATCCATTGCCTTAAGCATTTCTGGCCGCATTTCATCCACATCGGCGGAATTTCCAATTTTTAGCGATTCAATCGCCAAAATGATTTCCTCCACCGTTGGACTATTATCCGCCACAATCAAGACTACGGGTCTGTCATCCTCAGTGCTCTGTTCGGGATTGAGCAGCTCCGAAAAGTGCTCGCTCCATCTGCCCAAGATGCCCGCCTCATTGGAAAGCAACACCCCATTGACTCCTTCGATGATGTCGAATTTCCTTCCTCTGAGTCGGCGAATGGTTTGCCAGAACACCTTTTTCGCAGATCTATGGTCGCTTTCCAGCTTCCAAGACTGCTCTTTAGCCGCTCGCACAGCTAATTTGCAAGTTCTTCGCGCCTCAGTGCACCAGTCACGAGAAGCAGAGTCCCCCAAGAGAATCCAGTCACAGTAGGTCTTCTTCTTCTCTCTGATGGCTTCTTGAACTCCGGGTGTTTTAAACCACGCAGTTCTTTTCTCACCACCAGCCGCCACTCCCAGCCGCTTCACTCCACAAACATCCCGTGCAGAGGCAATGACTCCTGTTGAAAACCGTCGCCATTCTACCTCTACATGCGATGGAACAGTTGAAAATTGAACAGTTGAAAATTTAGCTGCAACTCACTGTTCTGTAGTTTCTCCTACCGTATGCGTGTAACCACTCTTGGTTTCCGCCTTGGCAGAAAAGGTACTTTATCAGTGAGGTACAGCGTACACAACACCAGGTGATGATCAGTTGACAGTTCAGCCCCTCTCATCACACGAACGTCACAAACCACCCGTTCCACACACGATGGAACCACAAAGAGATCTATCAACGATTTCTGTTAAAGACTCTGACGGTACCACGTGTATTTATGGATGCCTTTGTGTGGAAAGAAGGTGTTCATTATGGACATGCCATTTGCACAGCAAAAGTCCAACAACTTCTCTCCGTTCGCGTTCTGATGTTCCTCCCAATCACACTCCCCCAGGTCGTTACGTCCACACCCACATGAGCATTGAAATCACCCATCAGGATATAGGAATCCATCTCCGCTATCCTACAAAGGGCAGCATCAACTTCATCCAGGAAAGCCGTGTACTCTGACTCTAAATTCGGTGCATACACCTGCACCAGAGCCAGAGTTGACCCTTCAAGCTTGAGCTTTAAGATCGCGACTCGCCCTCCTAATGTTATCCACTCCAATACCCTGCCTGCCAGCCTGGGACTTGTGAGTATCCCCAGTCCCGCCTGTGCAGACATTTGAGGTGCAACTCCCTACAGGAAGAGTTTCCACCCTTCCAAAAGGTCCACAGTTCTAGATCCCCTTTGATTCGTCGAAGACTTGCCCCCCACCCCCATAGCGGCTCACGAGGCCACTGATGCTCGTAATTCCTTCGGGCTGAGTCCGACCGGCTGCCGAGCGGGACAGGCCGGCCACCAGACGCTGGCATGCTGCCACCATTGAGGCCTGGCTAAAAATGGGGCCCAGGCACACCAGGGTAGGCTTTATCCGAGGCCAATCTTGTTCATGAGGGAGGGTTTGCGCTTCGTTAGCCAGGTTTAGGCTGTATGAAAATAAACTCGTACACCCCAAACCAGTTGCCCGCCCCCACCACGAGGAGGTCAGCTGCCGGGGGAGCGGACAGGTTATTTATGTTAAAATAAACAAAAGATTAGGTAGTAAATTATCGAATAGATTCAAAGAAGAAATAGTGAAAGAAAATATGCATACTATTGTCGTAACCGATAGCGGTAGGGTAGTTTATAAACCTCAAATACATAACTGCTTTTACATTTTTACAGGACATTACTTCACTACGGAAACACGGAGACTCAGATACTCGACTGTACGAACTCGCAACTTATAGAGTTGGAAACAGAGCTAACGAGTATACAGACAGGAACATTTAAACTTATACACACGATAGAATTGGGAAAATATCAAAAAATTGCCAAAGAGTTACAAACCTTTATAGAAACAAAAGTCAACTCAAACCACCTCCTATATCCATTTATAATGCATGACTTAAACCTAATTAAAGACCACCCAAACAGGCTGCTTCCAAGAAAAAGTAAAACGAAAAGATACCTTAACTTTCTGGGCCGACAATGCTGATTTCAAAGTTGTGCAAGGTAAAATGAATAACCTTTCACCGAATAACAATAATCAAGTAATTTTTAATAAGTTAACACTGGTTAGAATAGAGGAATTAAGGAATTTGACTAATCAAGTCATTAAACTAAACAATGCATTATTTTCATTTAAAGTTAATAAAAACAAAAAAGTATACAAAATAAAAGCAGAAATTGAAGTTATTAAAGAAGAAATAATGAATTTAGAAAACTCCATTAATTGGGCGAAATCCAATAATTTATTTTATCTCATAAAGAAATGGAAATTATATGCAAGTATTTAGAAACGGAAAACATACCTTATCTAAACCTAGACGAGGCAATTTTTTTTTGTATGTATATTTTTTTTTTATTAGCAACAATTTACATTTTTACAATTGAGAAGTACATAGATATGGTTTATCTTACCTTACTTATGAAAAATTTGAATACAAGCACAAAATCAATTTTACCAAAGAAAAAAACTGAAGGAAAAGCTAATAAAAAACCTTCATGCAAAATATCACAGTTTTGTAGATTGGTGTATCCTTTTGTGGACACATGAAGTATTAATAGAATTTAATAAATAAATGCAATAACTTTATACATTGATTAATAAATAAAACATATAATATCAAAAAACATTTGCAAGATTAGAAACGAGAGGGTTATCTGATATGTTACATGAAAATACAAATTTTTCACAAAGTCGGATTATTCGTTCTTTTACCGTTTCAATTTTGGCTATTTCGTGGGGTTCTGAAGTTGAAAAATACCATGGTAGTTTTAGGATCAATTTTAATACCTTATTTTGAAGAACTTGCAACTTTTTAATGTGACAGTTTGCGCAGTTGCCCCATACAGGAGCTGCGTAGAACAAAATGGCTTGGAAGATAGATTTATATATTATGAGCATGTTTTCTTTGCTTAGTTCTGACTTGCGACAAATGAATGGGTATAGTACTTTAATGGTTTTGTTGACTTTACTAACGACATTACTTGTATGTTGGCCAAAAGTCAGTCTTTTATCCATAATGACTCCTAGATATTTAACAAATGGGGCCCAGTCAATCTGATTTACGCAAACTCTTAAATTTCCTGCAGGCAAAAAACAAGATTTTCTTTTTCGAGAAAAAAAGATTTCTTGTGTTTTTTGAGGATTAATTTTAATTTTCCAATCTGAAAGATATTTAAGCCACCTATCCAACCCTGATTGCAAGTTAGACTCAATTATTGAGCCTACCGAATCAGACGAATAAATACATGTATCATCTGCAAAAATTGCAGAATGGCATCCAGGAAGTGTAGGGAAATCAGAGGTATAGATGTTGTAAAGAATGAGATCCAATACGGAACCCTGAGGAACACCGGCAGGGATCCATTGGACGTCAGATGGAGTTTGGTTCACAAATACTTTAAAACTTCTTGCAGTTAAGAAAGACTGTATAGTTTTTATGAGGTACATAGGAAAGCTAAATTGTAAGAGTTTGTGGACAAGGCCATTGTGCCATACAGTGTCAAACGCTTTTTCAACATCCAAGAGAACCATTCCAGTGCTTTTGCCTAATGAAAAAGATTCAAGTACATGTTTTTTGATTCTGTAAACTTGGTGTGAAGTATTGTGATGTGGGCGAAAGCCGAATTGTTGTTGTGGTAAAATATTGTATTCTTCCAGGTGTAGCATTAATTTATTTTTGATGACCTTTTTAAAACATTTACTAAGAGAACTTAGAAGGCTTATGGGGCGATAATTCAAGGGATCATTCAAGGGCTTCCCTGGCTTGGGTATTGGGATAATTTTGGCGCATTTCCAATCAGAAGGAAAGTAATCTATTTTGAGGCATCCATTAAAAATTGATTGTAATATCTTAAGAGCCAACGTAGGAATTTGTTTTAGATAAATGTTTCTAATTCCGTCAAATCCGACTGACTTACGAGTTTTTAGTGTAGCTACGATAGACTTAAGCTCATTCAGCCCAACCGCATCAGCGTCATAAGGCTGAGTTTGGTTGTTTATCAGGCGTAAAGAACCTTCAACAATATTATCAGTAACATTACGTACTGTACTCGAGATTTGGTGGGTTGATAAAAATGTATTGGCTAAAATGTTTGCTTTTTCTGAATTGGAAACAGCTTGTTCAGTAGAAGTTTTCAGGAAAGGAATAAACGTGCGCTCGTTCTTAATAACTTTTACGATGTTCCAAAAGGGTTTGCTGCATTTATCCAAGTCTCTCAATTTATGGTTCCACTCAATGTTTTTAAATAACTGTATCTCCTGTCTAATTTTTGTAGTTAGATACCTGGACGCATTCAGGTAAACCTCTATTCTAAGTTGCTGCCATTTCCTACGTAGGCTGTTTCGAAATTTAATGAGCTGTAGTATATGTCTAGGCAGATTGGTTGAGCCATTAAAACACAAAGCCTTTTTAGGAACTACTTCATCAGCGGTGTTTAAAATTGATGAGGTTAACGTTTCAAGTGCAAGGTCAATGGAATCCGGAGAATTTAAACTGCAATTTCCTTCACCAAACGCATGTCTTATATTACGTTTCAGTACGGAAGTATATCGTAACCAATCAGTGCTATTGAAGTCTTGACTGAGATCATTGATTGTTAGCGGTTGACTAATCAAAACTACTGTGTTGGTAACAAACAGGTCCAGAGCGGATGGATTTTCTCTCGCAGATGGTGGGTAGTAAGTAGGATTTGGTGGGGATAAGATTGAAATTGGGTACCGAGACCTAAGCTCGGATAATACATTCCCGTAACTATTAGCTCGAATGCAGTTCCAATCTCGATGCCGGCAGTTAAGATCGCCACCTATAAGGAACCGTCCGTTAGTATTTATTATTTTCCTCATATCGTTCTTTAAGGCTATCCGTTTAAAAGTTGAGTTTCTAGAACCTCCAGGAAAATACACTGCAAAAACTTGCAAGCTACTACTATTACTAAAAGGTATTTAGATACTAATGTTTTCAACAAGTTGTGTTCTGACAGTAGGTAATAATTTGTGTTGAATTGATCTTTTCACTACCACCGCGACACCACCGCCAGTTCTATCATGTCGATCATACCGGTAGCATTTATAGAACTTATTACATAAATTAATATTATCAGATAACCACGTTTCAGATAGTAAGCCTATATCAATATTGTGTTTGCATATAAATGCAAAAAATTCTAGACTTTTATTTCGAATGCCTCTTGCATTCCAAGTAATTATGTTAAGGCTCGCATTCATATTACTTAACATTATATAAAGATTTAATAGCTAATTGCGTTATGCCATTAAATTGTTCAGATTTGCTATTACATTTACCTAACAATGTTGTCATCTCAAGAGTAAGGGAATTTATTTCTTCGAAAGAGAAGAGATTATTATTGGTGACCTGTTTCCCATTGCTGTCGCTCGTATGAGTGTTAGCTGTGTTCTTCCATGGGTTGGTGCTAATCGATGGTTGTTGTTGGTGCTGTATTGGAGGAGGAGTATGCGAAAAAGAATGTACTTTACGATTTCGAGCGCCGAGCTGGAGGAAAGCTTCACTGTCAAGCATGAAAGGCTGATTGGTTCTCTTAATAGGGGCGGCTGCACGTTTGTTATTGTTGCTGTTGGCGAGTTTTTCTTTTATTTGGAGAAACGATTGTCGTGAAACACATGATAGGTCGTTAGATTTGTGATGGCCTTTACAGTTGGCGCACTTAAAAGCATTTTTTTCGCTGCAGTTCTCAGTTTTATGATTTTGAGAGCAGATTGCACAGTATGTTCAAACATTGCAATTTCTCTCTCCATGTCCAAACATTTGACAGTTGAAGCACTGTGTTAATTTGTTTTTTTGATTCCTAGCATAATCCCACTTAACTTGGGCCTTAAATAATGAGCGTAAGTTTTTCTTAAGTTCATGTAGTTTGATTGAACCTAACTCGAGAAAAATTATGTAGAATACATTGATATTGCTCAATGTGTTTCTTTATCATTTTTATATTTTGACATTTCAAGTTAAGCGTAATCAGTTATTTTTTAAGAGTAGCTATGGGTATCTCATCAAGGATATACAGTATGACCTTGAACGATTTGGAAGATGGGAGATCGTGTGTAAAATATTGCCACTGCACACTTTTGAGGAGATCGCACACTTTACTGTGGGTATTAATGTCTTCACAGATCACTTTAATCCCTATTGACACTTTTTTCGTGAAATAATTCGAAATTTGTTTCTCTTTGAAGAGCTTATGTACATTCTCAATAGATTGAAGGAGTATTATCACAGAAGGGATTTTAATACGTTTATCTTCACTTTTGCTAAGAATTTCATCAAATTCCACATCACTATCACTATTTGGCAAAGTTTGATGTTGTAGGAGTGGTAGAAATCTGTTATGTCTAGAGTCACTATCTCTTTTTGCCATTTTATATAATTTAATGTTTGAAGACAAAATGTCTTCAACACTAACCGCCCGGGTTCTTTTGGTAATTTTGAAAACTATACGGATCACTGAGGGGAGATAACGTCTGCTACGAAGAAAGCTCCGATCGCAAGCCTAGACGAGGCAATTGAATTAGCCTAAATAAAAGTACCTACAAATGGCTCCTCAATTATATACATTGTTAACCTACCAATACACCAAAACAAGACAATAAATAAAATTCAATTCGAAAATCTATTATATTGTATGGACATAATATTAGGTATAAGTAATAAACATAAGAAACATAATAAAATAATGATTTGTAACCAATCTAATGTAATTAATATAAGTAATGATACGTGCCTGACACATCTACTTAAGAGCTGACCAGCAAATTGCTCAAAGATCAACAGTCAAAACGTTCCACAGGTACAAGAGATTCTTCCCGATACGCTTGCTTCTGAATGGCTACAGTGGTCCTGTTCAAGTGGATGACAACACGCTTAATCTCAATGGAACTTTTCTTATACGCTACTACAACTCCACAGTGAAACTCTCCAATCAAACCGATACATCAAAAGAAGTATCCGAAACGAATCCATTGCCAGCAATTGTTCAAATATGAACAATCCGAGGACGATAAAAACTTTGGAGATTAAAAATGCTAAGGGACTAATAATGAATATCATCATGTTGCCATCAGCAATATTCTTACATCATCTTACATCACTATCAAACGATGCAAATCAGCTAAATCGATACGAAATAACCAACAAAAAGACGTCAGCGAGAGCATCGAAGAAGCAGAGACATCCCAGCATATTCAAGCAGAAGAATCGCTGCCAAAAATATCACACATAAGCCAAATTCAATTGTTCTAATTAATTTACTAACAAGGGCGTTAGCATTTAAGGGCGGAGGAGTTAACGAGAAATAAATTCATACTTCAAATCCGCAAACATTCCACATTGTCATCACATTTCGACACAGATCAACGAACATGATCGCAATCTAGCATGAGCATCGAGCAGCCGCATGCAGCAACCTGACCCGATGAACCTGCAGCAGCACATCGTCGACAGTAGATCTGTGTCAGCATTTAAGTAGTATTTATGATGTAGATTTTAAGAAATTATTATTCAGTTAGTAAGAAGGCAGAATCACTGCCGGATTAAATTTTGGACTAAATAAATTTTTTTTAAAGCAGGGATCAATAGGTGAAAGTGTAAAAGTTATAACGTGCAACCAGTAATCCGCCAGTTCGTATCAAGTAGCCGCCGCGCTCGTCCTCACACGCCTATTGAAAAACGGTAGTTCTCAAAGAAGTTGCCGCACAACCCGATGCCGTGCCCGAGCACAAGGAATCAAGCAAATTGAAAGCAGTTGTCATCATATTATTGTATATTGAACTTATTACATAAATTAATATTATCAGATAACCACGTTTCAGATAGTAAGCCTATATCAATATTGTGTTTGCATATAAATGCAAAAAATTCTAGACTTTTATTTCGAATGCCTCTTGCATTCCAAGTAATTATGTTAAGGCTCGCATTCATATTACTTAACATTATATAAAGATTTAATAGCTAATTGCGTTATGCCATTAAATTGTTCAGATTTGCTATTACATTTACCTAACAATGTTGTCATCTCAAGAGTAAGGGAATTTATTTCTTCGAAAGAGAAGAGATTATTATTGGTGACCTGTTTCCCATTGCTGTCGCTCGTATGAGTGTTAGCTGTGTTCTTCCATGGGTTGGTGCTAATCGATGGTTGTTGTTGGTGCTGTATTGGAGGAGGAGTATGCGAAAAAGAATGTACTTTACGATTTCGAGCGCCGAGCTGGAGGAAAGCTTCACTGTCAAGCATGAAAGGCTGATTGGTTCTCTTAATAGGGGCGGCTGCACGTTTGTTATTGTTGCTGTTGGCGAGTTTTTCTTTTATTTGGAGAAACGATTGTCGTGAAACACATGATAGGTCGTTAGATTTGTGATGGCCTTTACAGTTGGCGCACTTAAAAGCATTTTTTTCGCTGCAGTTCTCAGTTTTATGATTTTGAGAGCAGATTGCACAGTATGTTCAAACATTGCAATTTCTCTCTCCATGTCCAAACATTTGACAGTTGAAGCACTGTGTTAATTTGTTTTTTTGATTCCTAGCATAATCCCACTTAACTTGGGCCTTAAATAATGAGCGTAAGTTTTTCTTAAGTTCATGTAGTTTGATTGAACCTAACTCGAGAAAAATTATGTAGAATACATTGATATTGCTCAATGTGTTTCTTTATCATTTTTATATTTTGACATTTCAAGTTAAGCGTAATCAGTTATTTTTTAAGAGTAGCTATGGGTATCTCATCAAGGATATACAGTATGACCTTGAACGATTTGGAAGATGGGAGATCGTGTGTAAAATATTGCCACTGCACACTTTTGAGGAGATCGCACACTTTACTGTGGGTATTAATGTCTTCACAGATCACTTTAATCCCTATTGACACTTTTTTCGTGAAATAATTCGAAATTTGTTTCTCTTTGAAGAGCTTATGTACATTCTCAATAGATTGAAGGAGTATTATCACAGAAGGGATTTTAATACGTTTATCTTCACTTTTGCTAAGAATTTCATCAAATTCCACATCACTATCACTATTTGGCAAAGTTTGATGTTGTAGGAGTGGTAGAAATCTGTTATGTCTAGAGTCACTATCTCTTTTTGCCATTTTATATAATTTAATGTTTGAAGACAAAATGTCTTCAACACTAACCGCCCGGGTTCTTTTGGTAATTTTGAAAACTATACGGATCACTGAGGGGAGATAACGTCTGCTACGAAGAAAGCTCCGATCGCGAGTCTAGACGAGGCAATTGAATTAGCCTAAATAAAAGTACCTACAAATGGCTCCTCAATTATATACATTGTTAACCTACCAATACACCAAAACAAGACAATAAATAAAATTCAATTCGAAAATCTATTATATTGTATGGACATAATATTAGGTATAAGTAATAAACATAAGAAACATAATAAAATAATGATTTGTAACCAATCTAATGTAATTAATATAAGTAATGATACGTGCCTGACACATCTACTTAAGAGCTGACCAGCAAATTGCTCAAAGATCAACAGTCAAAACGTTCCACAGGTACAAGAGATTCTTCCCGATACGCTTGCTTCTGAATGGCTACAGTGGTCCTGTTCAAGTGGATGACAACACGCTTAATCTCAATGGAACTTTTCTTATACGCTACTACAACTCCACAGTGAAACTCTCCAATCAAACCGATACATCAAAAGAAGTATCCGAAACGAATCCATTGCCAGCAATTGTTCAAATATGAACAATCCGAGGACGATAAAAACTTTGGAGATTAAAAATGCTAAGGGACTAATAATGAATATCATCATGTTGCCATCAGCAATATTCTTACATCATCTTACATCACTATCAAACGATGCAAATCAGCTAAATCGATACGAAATAACCAACAAAAAGACGTCAGCGAGAGCATCGAAGAAGCAGAGACATCCCAGCATATTCAAGCAGAAGAATCGCTGCCAAAAATATCACACATAAGCCAAATTCAATTGTTCTAATTAATTTACTAACAAGGGCGTTAGCATTTAAGGGCGGAGGAGTTAACGAGAAATAAATTCGTACTTCAAATCCGCAAACATTCCACATTGTCATCACATTTCGACACAGATCAACGAACATGATCGCAATCTAGCATGAGCATCGAGCAGCCGCATACAGCAACCTGACCCGATGAACCTGCAGCAGCACATCGTCGACAGTAGATCTGTGTCAGCATTTAAGTAGTATTTATGATGTAGATTTTAAGAAATTATTATTCAGTTAGTAAGAAGGCAGAATCACTGCCGGATTAAATTTTGGACTAAATAAATTTTTTTTAAAGCAGGGATCAATAGGTGAAAGTGTAAAAGTTATAACGTGCAACCAGTAATCCGCCAGTTCGTATCAAGTAGCCGCCGCGCTCGTCCTCACACGCCTATTGAAAAACGGTAGTTCTCAAAGAAGTTGCCGCACAACCCGATGCCGTGCCCGAGCACAAGGAATCAAGCAAATTGAAAGCAGTTGTCATCATATTATTGTATATTGAACTTATTACATAAATTAATATTATCAGATAACCACGTTTCAGATAGTAAGCCTATATCAATATTGTGTTTGCATATAAATGCAAAAAATTCTAGACTTTTATTTCGAATGCCTCTTGCATTCCAAGTAATTATGTTAAGGCTCGCATTCATATTACTTAACATTATATAAAGATTTAATAGCTAATTGCGTTATGCCATTAAATTGTTCAGATTTGCTATTACATTTACCTAACAATGTTGTCATCTCAAGAGTAAGGGAATTTATTTCTTCGAAAGAGAAGAGATTATTATTGGTGACCTGTTTCCCATTGCTGTCGCTCGTATGAGTGTTAGCTGTGTTCTTCCATGGGTTGGTGCTAATCGATGGTTGTTGTTGGTGCTGTATTGGAGGAGGAGTATGCGAAAAAGAATGTACTTTACGATTTCGAGCGCCGAGCTGGAGGAAAGCTTCACTGTCAAGCATGAAAGGCTGATTGGTTCTCTTAATAGGGGCGGCTGCACGTTTGTTATTGTTGCTGTTGGCGAGTTTTTCTTTTATTTGGAGAAACGATTGTCGTGAAACACATGATAGGTCGTTAGATTTGTGATGGCCTTTACAGTTGGCGCACTTAAAAGCATTTTTTTCGCTGCAGTTCTCAGTTTTATGATTTTGAGAGCAGATTGCACAGTATGTTCAAACATTGCAATTTCTCTCTCCATGTCCAAACATTTGACAGTTGAAGCACTGTGTTAATTTGTTTTTTTGATTCCTAGCATAATCCCACTTAACTTGGGCCTTAAATAATGAGCGTAAGTTTTTCTTAAGTTCATGTAGTTTGATTGAACCTAACTCGAGAAAAATTATGTAGAATACATTGATATTGCTCAATGTGTTTCTTTATCATTTTTATATTTTGACATTTCAAGTTAAGCGTAATCAGTTATTTTTTAAGAGTAGCTATGGGTATCTCATCAAGGATATACAGTATGACCTTGAACGATTTGGAAGATGGGAGATCGTGTGTAAAATATTGCCACTGCACACTTTTGAGGAGATCGCACACTTTACTGTGGGTATTAATGTCTTCACAGATCACTTTAATCCCTATTGACACTTTTTTCGTGAAATAATTCGAAATTTGTTTCTTTTTGAAGAGCTTATGTACATTCTCAATAGATTGAAGGAGTATTATCACAGAAGGGATTTTAATACGTTTATCTTCACTTTTGCTAAGAATTTCATCAAATTCCACATCACTATCACTATTTGGCAAAGTTTGATGTTGTAGGAGTGGTAGAAATCTGTTATGTCTAGAGTCACTATCTCTTTTTGCCATTTTATATAATTTAATGTTTGAAGACAAAATGTCTTCAACACTAACCGCCCGGGTTCTTTTGGTAATTTTGAAAACTATACGGATCACTGAGGGGAGATAACGTCTGCTACGAAGAAAGCTCCGATCGCGAGTCTAGACGAGGCAATTGAATTAGCCTAAATAAAAGTACCTACAAATGGCTCCTCAATTATATACATTGTTAACCTACCAATACACCAAAACAAGACAATAAATAAAATTCAATTCGAAAATCTATTATATTGTATGGACATAATATTAGGTATAAGTAATAAACATAAGAAACATAATAAAATAATGATTTGTAACCAATCTAATGTAATTAATATAAGTAATGATACGTGCCTGACACATCTACTTAAGAGCTGACCAGCAAATTGCTCAAAGATCAACAGTCAAAACGTTCCACAGGTACAAGAGATTCTTCCCGATACGCTTGCTTCTGAATGGCTACAGTGGTCCTGTTCAAGTGGATGACAACACGCTTAATCTCAATGGAACTTTTCTTATACGCTACTACAACTCCACAGTGAAACTCTCCAATCAAACCGATACATCAAAAGAAGTATCCGAAACGAATCCATTGCCAGCAATTGTTCAAATATGAACAATCCGAGGACGATAAAAACTTTGGAGATTAAAAATGCTAAGGGACTAATAATGAATATCATCATGTTGCCATCAGCAATATTCTTACATCATCTTACATCACTATCAAACGATGCAAATCAGCTAAATCGATACGAAATAACCAACAAAAAGACGTCAGCGAGAGCATCGAAGAAGCAGAGACATCCCAGCATATTCAAGCAGAAGAATCGCTGCCAAAAATATCACACATAAGCCAAATTCAATTGTTCTAATTAATTTACTAACAAGGGCGTTAGCATTTAAGGGCGGAGGAGTTAACGAGAAATAAATTCATACTTCAAATCCGCAAACATTCCACATTGTCATCACATTTCGACACAGATCAACGAACATGATCGCAATCTAGCATGAGCATCGAGCAGCCGCATACAGCAACCTGACCCGATGAACCTGCAGCAGCACATCGTCGACAGTAGATCTGTGTCAGCATTTAAGTAGTATTTATGATGTAGATTTTAAGAAATTATTATTCAGTTAGTAAGAAGGCAGAATCACTGCCGGATTAAATTTTGGACTAAATAAATTTTTTTTAAAGCAGGGATCAATAGGTGAAAGTGTAAAAGTTATAACGTGCAACCAGTAATCCGCCAGTTCGTATCAAGTAGCCGCCGCGCTCGTCCTCACACGCCTATTGAAAAACGGTAGTTCTCAAAGAAGTTGCCGCACAACCCGATGCCGTGCCCGAGCACAAGGAATCAAGCAAATTGAAAGCAGTTGTCATCATATTATTGTAAGATTCGATTTTATCTTTGTGTTGAAAATAATACTTTTTATCTTTTTATATTGAAAAGAATACCTTTTAATCTTTTTGTATTGAAAAGATTTAACAATTAAGTAGAAGTTGTAGTTTCGTATCATTTTGTATTGAAACGAAAGCATATTACATATTACGAATTTGTTCAAAACATAAGTAACAATTTGTAACCTATAAAAATACAAAGACTTCTCTAGCAAGCGAAGCCAATATATAACCAGTGATCAGCGAGTTCTGAGATCTAATGATCAACAAGAAAGGGATCAGCAAGGGCAGGGAACTGCTCCACAGAATCCAATGTCACTAGAAACAATCCCAGAAAATTAAGTTGATACCCGACTTTCTGCTCCAAGAGCATCTCAGACCCATTTCCTCTAATCCAACTCGTGAAAGTAACCGTCATCGATCTACTTCATCAAATCCAAACCCAAGCCAGGAAACGCGTACTACCCCTGAATTCGAATCCCTCATTACAATCGTTACTCGTGTATTTAAAGAACAAAGTCAATTCTTGGTGTAAAATGCTTTGAACCCGAATTCCGATCAGACGCCGGCTACCGATGCAACAATCTACCCTGAATACAGAAACGACCTCTTTGACTTAGATAGAGTGCCAGACATAGTACATAGCATTAGGACTTTCTCATGGGACGCAGGAGAATTTATCTTACGGAGAAAAAGTGTTCATAGAGTTCTGGAGACTTACGAACCAATCATCGGTAAAAATACTACGCAATTCTAAGCGTAATTAGAAATAAAATCATTGGTAATGCCGACGTGGCAATTGAATCTTTTAATACTCCCCTTAATTGGAAGAATATTTCGAAGTGTCTCATCATGCATTACGCTGACAAGCGAGATTTGAAACCCTCGAGTACCCTCGAGTAATGTCGTCCACAGTTCAAGGAAATAAGTCGATTCAAGATTATTACCAATGCGTTTATGCACATCTCTCCTCGATACTTGATCGATTATCTTGCCTAGACATTGGTACCGAATCAATGGCTATTCTCAAACAAACGTATTGAGACAAAGCGCTGGATATGTTCATAAGGGGACTCAGAGGTGATCTGCCGAAGTTACTTGGGATCAGAGGACCCATTGACTTACCCCAGGCTATCCACTTATACCTTAAGTTGGAGAACCAACATTTTAGATCGAATTACGCGAACAACCAACAGACTAATGTACGAAGAAACTAACCCATTCAATATCCAGCAAATAAACAAGTACATCTATCTCAACCATCGACAAGCAGGCAACATTTTAACCCGCAACATGCTAATGTAAAGCAACATCATTAGACCAATGCCGTATCAACAACAGAACTTTAATGCAAGAGCACCGCAGCCTCCACGTAACAACTCAAATTACGATATAAATAGGCACTTTTCGCAAAATTTGCGAATAAAGCAGGAGCCTAAGGGATACATTCCAGACTAAGCCCCCACATGGATTTAGACCATCACTTCAAGCAACAAACTCCAATGAGCAAAATAGATCTCCACAACCGATACTCGTACCACACCGACATACAAGCGAATCCTCAAACTGATGACGTATGTACGGATAATGCTGAATTAAAAGACTACATGGACACACTTGCAGAGCGATACGGAAAAGAACCTTCTCATCAAGAAGAAGTTTTTTCTGATATACATTTTTTAGATTAACAAGTTCTTCCCTGCCTTTTTTGAGTGTCGGGCGAAGAACAACAAAATTTTCAAATTTTTGATTAACACGGGTTCTAATAAGAACTAGGTACAATCCTCTTTAATTCCAAAGCCTATTCGGAGTGAACAATCGCTCTACGCTAATTCTGCAGGCGGTAAAATTGAAGTCACGCATCACACCTTCATAAATCTTTTTGCCCTTCAAGAAAAAATAAAATTCTTTTTGCTTCCTACCCTAAAATCATTCAATGGAATCCTCGAACATGATACTCTCAAAAGCTTTTCCGCAGTTATTCACACTTGTGAGGATTATATGGTTATATGGTTATAAAAGACAAAATAAAAATTCTTATTAAGCATAAACTAATTCAGAATATCAATAATATCAATACCAGGACTAACCATTTAGATATCAATGATAAACGATCACTTGAGTCCGTTATTAAAAACTTTTCAAGCCTCTTCTTAAACCCAAACGAAAAGCTTCCTTTTACTACTAAAGTTAAGGGCGAGATTAGAACCACAAACGATAAGCCCGTTTATACGAAATCTACCCATATCCTATGGCACTGAAGGACGAAGTAGAAAACCAAGTACAAAAACTAATTCACGACGGAATCATTCGACCATCTAGGTCCCCATAGAATTCCCCTGTATGGGTAGTACCCAAGAAAATGGACGCAACTGGAAAGAGGAAGCTGAGACTCGTTATCGACAACAGAAAGCTTAACAGTGTTACAATGTCTGACCGATACCCGATACCGGAGATAAACGAGGTTCTCTTCCAGTTGGGCCAAAGTAATTGGTTCACCGTACTTGACTTGAAAAGCGGTTTTCACTATATTCCCCTTAGGGAATCTGACGTTGAAAAAACTGCGTTTTCTATCAACAACGCCAAGTACGAGTTCACACGTTACCATTCCTTAAAAATGCCCCTTCAATATTCCAGAGGGCATTAGACGATATCCTTCGCGACCATATCGGTAAGATATGTTTCGTATACATTGATGATATTATCATCTTTAGTGAGAGTAAAGCAGATCATCTTAAGCACATTCCGTCAGTATTCAGAACACTGGAAAAAGGTAAGTGTGATTTTTTTAAGCACGAAGTGGAACTCCTTGCATTCATCATTGGAGTTCCGTCTGGGAGGATGTGAGGATAACCAAGTCATCTGCAAAAAGAAGATGACTTACCCTCAACTCTCCCAATGTGAAACATTCCTCACCGCGGCTACGCTGCAACATCCAGTCCATACATACAATGAAGAGGAGAGGTGACAAGACACACCCTTGGCGAAGTCCAACGCCCACGTTGACCGAACACAGCTGCTGCAGTTTGTGTATAGAGACTGAATGGTCCTCAGAAGAGGACCATCAATCCCATACTCCTGCAGGACACTCCAGAGTTTACCTCGAGGGACTTGGTCATATGCCTTTTCCAAATCTACAAAACAACTGTAGATGGGTTTGGCATACTCCCAAGCCATCTCAACTATCATTCTTAGAGTGAAAAGCTGGTCGGTTGTACTTCTGCCGGGACGAAATCCGCACTGTTCATCCCCCTTCCTGGGCTCGACCATAGCTCTAGAACGCGCTTCCAATACTATAGCATAGACTTTCCCAGGGATACTTAAAAGAGATATGCCCCTGTAGTTGGAGCAATCTCTTTTGTCCCCGTTCTTGAAAAGTGGGACAATCACCGCAGTTTGCCAATCGCCAGGTGTCTCACCGCGTTCCCAGGCCACTTTAATCACACGAGAGAGCCATAAAACTCCCTCTTTATCCATTGCCTTAAGCATTTCCGGCCGCATTTCATCCACATCGGCGGAATTTCCAATTTTTAGCGATTCAATCGCCAAAATGATTTCCTCCACCGTTGGACTATTATCCGCCACAATCAAGACTACGGGTCTGTCATCCTCAGTGCTCTGTTCGGGATTGAGCAGCTCCGAAAAGTGCTCGCTCCATCTGCCCAAGATGCCCGCCTCATTGGAAAGCAACACCCCATTGACTCCTTCGATGATGTCGAATTTCCTTCCTCTGAGTCGGCGAATGGTTTGCCAGAACACCTTTTTCGCAGATCTATGGTCGCTTTCCAGCTTCCAAGACTGCTCTTTAGCTGCTCGCACAGCTAATTTGCAAGTTCTACGCGCCTCAGTGTACCGGCAACGAGAAGCAGAGTCCCCCAAGAGAATCCAGTCACAGTAGGTCTTCTTCTTCTCTCTGATGGCTTCTTGAACTCCGGGTGTTTTAAACCACGCAGTTCTTTTCTCACCACCAGCCGCCACTCCCAGCCGCTTTACTCCACAAACATCCTGTGCAGAGGCAATGACTCCTGTTGAAAACAGTCGCCATTCTTCCTCTACATGCGATGGAACAGTTGGAAGTCGCTCAAACCTCTCAGATATGTGCCGTGCAAAATTTAGCTGCAACTCACTGTTCTGTAGTTTCTCCTACCGTATGCGTGTAACCACTCTTGGTTTCCGCCTTGGCAGAAAAGGTACTTTATCAGTGAGGTACAGCGTACACAACACCAGGTGATGATCAGTTGACAGTTCAGCCCCTCTCATCACACGAACGTCACAAACCACCCGTTCCACACACGATGGAACCACAAAGAGATCTATCAACGATTTCTGTTAAAGACTCTGACGGTACCACGTGTATTTATGGATGCCTTTGTGTGGAAAGAAGGTGTTCATTATGGACATGCCATTTGCACAGCAAAAGTCCAACAACTTCTCTCCGTTCGCGTTCTGATGAGGATCACCGGTCCTCCCAATCACACTCCCCCAGGTCGTTACGTCCACACCCACATGAGCATTGAAATCACCCATCAGGATATAGGAATCCATCTCCGCTATCCTACAAAGGGCAGCATCAACTTCATCCAGGAAAGCCGTGTACTCTGACTCTAAATTCGGTGCATACACCTGCACCAGAGCCAGAGTTGACCCTTCAAGCTTGAGCTTTAAGATCGCGACTCGCCCTCCTAATGTTATCCACTCCAATACCCTGCCTGCCAGCCTGGGACTTGTGAGTATCCCCAGTCCCGCCTGTGCAGACATTTGAGGTGCAACTCCCTACAGGAAGAGTTTCCACCCTTCCAAAAGGTCCACAGTTCTAGATCCCCTTTGATTCGTCGAAGAGATACCCACGATATCCAAACGGTACCTGGCGTGACTTGCCCCCCACCCCCATAGCGGCTCACGAGGCCACTGATGGGTTGCTCGTAATTCCTTCGGGCTGAGTCCGACCGGCTGCCGAGCGGGACAGGCCGGCCACCAGACGCTGGCATGCTGCCACCATTGAGGCCTGGCTAAAAATGGGGCCCAGGCACACCAGGGTAGGCTTTATTCGAGGCCAATCTTGTTCATGAGGGAGGGGTTGCGCTTCGTTAGCCAGGTTTAGGCTGTATGAAAATAAACTCGTACACCCCAAACCAGTTGCCCGCCCCCCACCACGAGGAGGTCAGCTGCCGCGGGTACGGAGAGGTTATTTATGTTAAAATAAACAAAAGATTAGGTAGTAAATTATCGAATAGATTCAAAGAAGAAATAGTGAAAGAAAATATGCATACTATTGTCGTAACCGATAGCGGTAGGGTAGTTTATAAATCTCAAATACATAACTGCTTTTACATTTTTACAGGACATTACTACACTACGGAAACACGGCGACTCAGATACTCGACTGTACGAACTCGCAACTTATAGAGTTGGAAACAGAGCTAGCGAATATACAGACAGGAACATTTAAACTTATACACACGATAGAATTGGGAAAATATCAAAAAATTGCCAAAGAGTTACAAACCTTTATAGAAACAAAAGTCAACTCAAACCACCTCCTATATCCATTTATAATGCATGACTTAAACCTAATTAAAGACCACCTAAACAGGCTGCTTCCAAGAAAAAGTAAAACGAAAAGATACCTTAACTTTCTGGGCCGACAATGCTGATTTCAAAGTTGTGCAAGGTAAAATAAATAACCTTTCACCGAATAACAATAATCAAGTAATTTTTAATAAGTTAACACTGGTTAGAATAGAGGATTAGGAATTTGACTAATCAAGTCATTAAACTAAACAATGAAAATAACGTAAAGCTTAATAAAAACAAAATAGTATCAAAAATAAAAGCAGAAATTGAAGTTATTAAAGCAGAAATAATGAATTTAGAATATTCCATTAATTGGGCGAAATCCAATCATTTATTTTATCTTATAAAGAAATGCAAATTGTAAACAAGTATTTAGAAACGGGAAACATACCTTATCGAAACCTAGACGAGGCAATTGAATTAGCCTAAATAAAACTACCTACAAATGGCTCCTCTATTATATAAAGGGTGGTTAAATTGTAACGGCCGATGTTGAATGTGAACCACACTTAAACGATATACAATCGAGCAACGCGTTAAAGTTATTCAGGCTTATAATGAAAATGGGCGTTCAAATCAAAATGCATATCGTGCACTTCGTGATTTTTTCGGTCAATTTAATCGTCCGAATGTGCGTACAATCGCAAAAATAGTGCAAGAAATTGAGCAAACCAATCCAATAGTGATTTGTCGAAAAACCAATGCACCCACAAAGAGTGACTGTTTGGTGCGGTTTATGGGCTGGCGGCATCATCGGGCCGTAGTTACTGTGAATGGTGTTCGCTATCGTGAAATGATAACGAACTTTGTATGGCCCGAATTGGAATATATGAATGTGGACGATATGTGGTTTCAACAGGACGGTGCCACTTGCCACACAGCTAACGAAACAATGGCTCTTTTGCGCGACAAATTCAATGGCCGTGTTATCTCACGCGGTGGCGATGTCAATTGGCCGCCAAGATCATGTGATTTGACACCGTTAGATTTTTTTCTTTGGGGTTATTTGAAAGAAAAGGTGTACGTCGATAAGCCAGCAACAATTCAAGAGCTAAAGGATGAGATAATTAGGCACATTAACGGCATAGAACCGCAATTATGCTTCAGCGTCATCGAAAATTTGGACCATCGGATGAAGATGTGCCGCCGAGGTTGCGGCGGCTATTTGGCCGATATTTTGTTCCATACATAATTGAACCATACCAATATTATCATAATAAAAATAAATGACAATAATTTAATAAATAATTTGTGTTTTATTCAAAATCAACATCGGCCTTTAATAACCAAATTACCATTTACATTGTTAATCTACCGATACACCAAATCAAGACAATAAATAAAACGAAAATGTATTATATTGCAAGTAATAAATATAAGAAACATAATAAAATAATGATTTGTAACCAATCTAATGTAATTAATATAAGTAATGATACGTGCCTGACACATCTACTTAAGAGCTGACCAGCAAATTGCTCAAAGATCAACAGTCAACACGTTCCACAGGTACAAGAGATTCTTCCCGATACCTTGCTTCTGAATGGCTACAGTGGTCCTGTTCAAGTGAATGACAACACGCTTAATCTCAATGAAACTTTTCTTATACGCTACTACAACTCCACAGTGAAACTCTCCAATCAAACCGATACATCAAAAGAAGTATCCGAAACGAATCCATTGCCAGCAATTGTTCAAATAGATGATCCATCATACTCTACGCACGAATACTTACCGCTGGAGATGATCAAGGAGTTAAACGTGAACAATCCGAAGACGATAAAAACTTTGGAGAATAAAAATGCTAAGGGACTAATAATGAATATCATCATATTGCCATCAGCAATATTCTTATTTCTGTACATCACTATCAAACGATGCAAATCAGCTAAATCGATACAAAATAACCAACAAAAAGACGTCAGCGAGAGCATCGAAGAAGCAGAGACATCCCAGCATATTCAAGCAGAAGAATCGCTACCAAAAATATCACACATAAGCCAAATTCCATTGTTCTAATTAATTTACTAACGAGGGCGTAAGCATTAAAGGGCGGAGGAGTTAACGAGAAATAAATTCATACTTCAAATCCTCAAACATTCCACATTGTCATCACATTTCGACACAGACCAACGAACATGATCGCATTCTAGCATGAGCATCGAGCAGCCGCATGCAGCAACCTGACCCGATGAACCTGCAGCAGCACATCGTCGACAGTAGATCTGTGTCAGCATTTAAGTAGTATTTATGATGTAGATTTTAAGAAATTATTATTCAGTTTGTAAGAAGGCAGAATCACTGCCGGATTAAATTTTGGACTAAATAAATTTTTTTTAAAGCAGGGATCAATAGGTGAAAGTGTGAAAGTTATAACGTGCAACCAGTAATCCGCCAGTTCGTATCAAGTAGCCGCCGCGCTCGTCCTCACACGCCTATTGGTCCCGTTGAATCGTGTACCGTGTTGTGGTGAAAAGAAATTAAAGGGCCCCGAAGTAGCCCACAGTGTGCAAAGACTTGACACCGTGAGAAAAACGGTAGTTCTCAAAGAAGTTGCCGCACAACCCGATCCCGTGCCCGAGCACAAGGAATCAAGCAAATTGAAAGCAGTTGTCATCATATTATTGTAAGATTCGATTTTATCTTTGTGTTGAAAATAATACTTTTTATCTTTTTATATTGAAAAGAATACCTTTTAATCTTTTTGTATTGAAAAGATTTAACAATTAAGTAGAAGTTGTAGTTTTGTATCTTTTTGTATTGAAACGAAAGCATATTACATATTACGAATTTATATATAACCAGTGATCAACGAGTTCTGAGATCTAATGCTCAACAAGAAAGGGATCAGCAAGGGCAGGGAACTGCTCCACAGAATCCAATGTCACTAGAAACAATCCCAGAAAATTAAGTTGATACCCGACTTTCTGCTCCAAGAGCATCTCAGACCCATTTCCTCTAATGCAAATCCAACTCGTGAAAGTAACCCTCACCGATCTACTTCATCAAATCCAAACCCAAGTCAGGAAACGCGTACTACCCCTGAATTTGAATCACTCATTACCTCAATCGTTACTCGTGTATTTAAAGAACAGAGTCAATTCTTGGTGCAAAATGCATTGAACTCGAATTCCGATCAGACGCCGGCTACCGATGCAACAATCTACCCTGAATACAGAAACGACCTCTTTGACTTAGATAGAGTGCCAGACATAGTACATAGCATTAGGACTTTCTCATGGGACGCAGGAGAATTTAACTTACAGAGAAAAAGTGTTGATAGAGTTCTGGAGACTTACGAACCAATCATCGGTACTCCAAAATACTACGCAATTCTAAGCGTAATTAGAAATAAAATCATTGGTAATGCCGACGTGGCAATTGAATCTTTTAATACTCCCCTTAATTGGAAGAATATTTCGAAGTGTCTCATCATGCATTACGCTGACAAGCGAGATTTGAAACCCTCGAGTACCCTCGAGTAATGTCGTCCTCAGTTCAAGGAAATAAGTCGATTCAAGATTATTACCAATGCGTTTATGCACATCTCTCCTCGATACTTGATCGATTATCTTGCCTAGACATTGGTACCGAATCAATGGCTATTCTCAAACAAACGTATTGAGACAAAGCGCTGGATACGTTCATAAGGGGACTCAGAGGTGATCTGCCGATGTTACTTGGGATCAGAGGACCCATTGACTTACCCCAGGCTCTCCACTTATACCTTAAGTTGGAGAGATTCGAGGCCAATCTTGTTCATGAGGGAGGGGTTGCGCTTCGTTAGCCAGGTTTAGGCTGTATGAAAATAAACTCGTACACCCCAAACCAGTTGCCCGCCCCCCACCACGAGGAGGTCAGCTGCCGCGGGTACGGAGAGGTTATTTATGTTAAAATAAACAAAAGATTAGGTAGTAAATTATCGAATAGATTCAAAGAAGAAATAGTGAAAGAAAATATGCATACTATTGTCGTAACCGATAGCGGTAGGGTAGTTTATAAATCTCAAATACATAACTGCTTTTACATTTTTACAGGACATTACTACACTACGGAAACACGGCGACTCAGATACTCGACTGTACGAACTCGCAACTTATAGAGTTGGAAACAGAGCTAGCGAATATACAGACAGGAACATTTAAACTTATACACACGATAGAATTGGGAAAATATCAAAAAATTGCCAAAGAGTTACAAACCTTTATAGAAACAAAAGTCAACTCAAACCACCTCCTATATCCATTTATAATGCATGACTTAAACCTAATTAAAGACCACCTAAACAGGCTGCTTCCAAGAAAAAGTAAAACGAAAAGATACCTTAACTTTCTGGGCCGACAATGCTGATTTCAAAGTTGTGCAAGGTAAAATAAATAACCTTTCACCGAATAACAATAATCAAGTAATTTTTAATAAGTTAACACTGGTTAGAATAGAGGATTAGGAATTTGACTAATCAAGTCATTAAACTAAACAATGAAAATAACGTAAAGCTTAATAAAAACAAAATAGTATCAAAAATAAAAGCAGAAATTGAAGTTATTAAAGCAGAAATAATGAATTTAGAATATTCCATTAATTGGGCGAAATCCAATCATTTATTTTATCTTATAAAGAAATGCAAATTGTAAACAAGTATTTAGAAACGGGAAACATACCTTATCGAAACCTAGACGAGGCAATTGAATTAGCCTAAATAAAACTACCTACAAATGGCTCCTCTATTATATAAAGGGTGGTTAAATTGTAACGGCCGATGTTGAATGTGAACCACACTTAAACGATATACAATCGAGCAACGCGTTAAAGTTATTCAGGCTTATAATGAAAATGGGCGTTCAAATCAAAATGCATATCGTGCACTTCGTGATTTTTTCGGTCAATTTAATCGTCCGAATGTGCGTACAATCGCAAAAATAGTGCAAGAAATTGAGCAAACCAATCCAATAGTGATTTGTCGAAAAACCAATGCACCCACAAAGAGTGACTGTTTGGTGCGGTTTATGGGCTGGCGGCATCATCGGGCCGTAGTTACTGTGAATGGTGTTCGCTATCGTGAAATGATAACGAACTTTGTATGGCCCGAATTGGAATATATGAATGTGGACGATATGTGGTTTCAACAGGACGGTGCCACTTGCCACACAGCTAACGAAACAATGGCTCTTTTGCGCGACAAATTCAATGGCCGTGTTATCTCACGCGGTGGCGATGTCAATTGCCCGCCAAGATCATGTGATTTGACACCGTTCGATTTTTTTCTTTGGGGTTATTTGAAAGAAAAGGTGTACGTCGATAAGCCAGCAACAATTCAAGAGCTAAAGGATGAGATAATTCGGCACATTAACGGCATAGAACCGCAATTATGCTTCAGCGTCATCGAAAATTTGGACCATCGGATGAAGATGTGCCGCCGAGGTTGCGGCGGCTATTTGGCCGATATTTTGTTCCATACATAATTGAACCATACCAATATTATCATAATAAAAATAAATGACAATAATTTAATAAATAATTTGTGTTTTATTCAAAATCAACATCGGCCTTTAATAACCAAATTACCATTTACATTGTTAATCTACCGATACACCAAATCAAGACAATAAATAAAACGAAAATGTATTATATTGCAAGTAATAAATATAAGAAACATAATAAAATAATGATTTGTAACCAATCTAATGTAATTAATATAAGTAATGATACGTGCCTGACACATCTACTTAAGAGCTGACCAGCAAATTGCTCAAAGATCAACAGTCAACACGTTCCACAGGTACAAGAGATTCTTCCCGATACCTTGCTTCTGAATGGCTACAGTGGTCCTGTTCAAGTGAATGACAACACGCTTAATCTCAATGAAACTTTTCTTATACGCTACTACAACTCCACAGTGAAACTCTCCAATCAAACCGATACATCAAAAGAAGTATCCGAAACGAATCCATTGCCAGCAATTGTTCAAATAGACGATCCATCATACTCTACGCACGAACACTTACCGCTGGAGATGATCAAGGAGTTAAACGTGAACAATCCGAAGACGATAAAAACTTTGGAGAATAAAAATGCTAAGGGACTAATAA
This sequence comes from Eristalis pertinax, assembly GCA_907269125.1. NCBI lineage: Eukaryota > Metazoa > Arthropoda > Insecta > Diptera > Syrphidae > Eristalis > Eristalis pertinax. The sequence continues at coordinate 92,302,105 of OU026145.1, forward strand.
TGAATATCATCATATTGCCATCAGCAATATTCTTATTTCTGTACATCACTATCAAACGATGCAAATCAGCTAAATCGATACAAAATAACCAACAAAAAGACGTCAGCGAGAGCATCGAAGAAGCAGAGACATCCCAGCATATTCAAGCAGAAGAATCGCTACCAAAAATATCACACATAAGCCAAATTCCATTGTTCTAATTAATTTACTAACGAGGGCGTAAGCATTAAAGGGCGGAGGAGTTAACGAGAAATAAATTCATACTTCAAATCCTCAAACATTCCACATTGTCATCACATTTCGACACAGACCAACGAACATGATCGCATTCTAGCATGAGCATCGAGCAGCCGCATGCAGCAACCTGACCCGATGAACCTGCAGCAGCACATCGTCGACAGTAGATCTGTGTCAGCATTTAAGTAGTATTTATGATGTAGATTTTAAGAAATTATTATTCAGTTTGTAAGAAGGCAGAATCACTGCCGGATTAAATTTTGGACTAAATAAATTTTTTTTAAAGCAGGGATCAATAGGTGAAAGTGTGAAAGTTATAACGTGCAACCAGTAATCCGCCAGTTCGTATCAAGTAGCCGCCGCGCTCGTCCTCACACGCCTATTGGTCCCGTTGAATCGTGTACCGTGTTGTGGTGAAAAGAAATTAAAGGGCCCCGAAGTAGCCCACAGTGTGCAAAGACTTGACACCGTGAGAAAAACGGTAGTTCTCAAAGAAGTTGCCGCACAACCCGATCCCGTGCCCGAGCACAAGGAATCAAGCAAATTGAAAGCAGTTGTCATCATATTATTGTAAGATTCGATTTTATCTTTGTGTTGAAAATAATACTTTTTATCTTTTTATATTGAAAAGAATACCTTTTAATCTTTTTGTATTGAAAAGATTTAACAATTAAGTAGAAGTTGTAGTTTTGTATCTTTTTGTATTGAAACGAAAGCATATTACATATTACGAATTTGTTCAAAACATAAGTAACAATTTGTAAGCTATAAAAATATTATAAATTATAAAATACGAAGACTTCTCTAGTAATCGAAGCCTATATATAACCAGTGATCAACGAGTTCTGAGATCTAATGCTCAACAAGAAAGGGATCAGCAAGGGCAGGGAACTGCTCCACAGAATCCAATGTCACTAGAAACAATCCCAGAAAATTAAGTTGATACCCGACTTTCTGCTCCAAGAGCATCTCAGACCCATTTCCTCTAATGCAAATCCAACTCGTGAAAGTAACCCTCACCGATCTACTTCATCAAATCCAAACCCAAGTCAGGAAACGCGTACTACCCCTGAATTTGAATCACTCATTACCTCAATCGTTACTCGTGTATTTAAAGAACAGAGTCAATTCTTGGTGCAAAATGCATTGAACTCGAATTCCGATCAGACGCCGGCTACCGATGCAACAATCTACCCTGAATACAGAAACGACCTCTTTGACTTAGATAGAGTGCCAGACATAGTACATAGCATTAGGACTTTCTCATGGGACGCAGGAGAATTTAAATTACAGAGAAAAAGTGTTGATAGAGTTCTGGAGACTTACGAACCAATCATCGGTACTCCAAAATACTACGCAATTCTAAGCGTAATTAGAAATAAAATCATTGGTAATGCCGACGTGGCAATTGAATCTTTTAATACTCCCCTTAATTGGAAGAATATTTCGAAGTGTCTCATCATGCATTACGCTGACAAGCGAGATTTGAAACCCTCGAGTACCCTCGAGTAATGTCGTCCACAGTTCAAGGAAATAAGTCGATTCAAGATTATTACCAATGCGTTTATGCACATCTCTCCTCGATACTTGATCGATTATCTTGCCTAGACATTGGTACCGAATCAATGGCTATTCTCAAACAAACGTATTGAGACAAAGCGCTGGATACGTTCATAAGGGGACTCAGAGGTGATCTGCCGATGTTACTTGGGATTAGAGGACCCATTGACTTACCCCAGGCTCTCCACTTATACCTTAAGTTGGAGAACCAACATTTTAGATCGAATTACGCGAACAACCAACAGACTAATGTACGAAGAAACCAACCCATTCAATATCCAGCAAATAAACAAGTACATCTATCTCAATCATCCACAAGCAGGCAACATTTTAACCCGCAACATGCTAATGTAAAGCAACATCATTAGACCAATGCCGTATCAACAACAGAACTTTAATGCAAGAGCACCGCAGATTCCACGTAACAACTCAAATTACGATATAAGCAGACACTTTTCGCAGAATTTGTGAATAAAGCAGGAGCCTAAAGGAAGGGCTACATTTCAGACTAAGCCCCCACATGGATTTAGACCATCACTTCCAGCAATAAGCTCCAATGAGCAAAATAGATCTCCAAAACCGATACTCGTACCACACCGACATACAAGCGAATCCTCAAACCGACGACGTATTTTTTTTTATAATTTGCGCGCTCTCAATGGTTTGCTAATACCCTTAAGTGTCCGGGGTCAAGACACAGCACGGCCGAAGGTATAGAGGGACAAAGGGAGAGGAGGTACCTGTGCACATTGGTCTTAAATATCTGCGGGTTGTAGTCTGTAGGCAATATAGGGCTGTGAAGAGCATTCCAGATTCGCGTAGTACGGCTGAAGAATTTAACTGTGCGTCCGAAAATAGGCTTAAGGGTACTGATGAGCATTCTTGGAGAGACTAGTATTGCGGGTGAATTCATGGAGAGGAGGAATGCATTTGACTAGCTCACTTGAGCATCGTTTGTTGAAACAGCGATAAAATACTGACAAAGAAGAAACGGTACGTCGATGTTCGAGCGAGTCTAATGACTTTGCGACATTGTTGTCTCCTATAAGTTTTATCGCTCGCTTTTGGATTCTATCTAGTAGGTGCAGGGTGGTCTTTGGGGCACCAGACCAAATATGAGCGTTGTACTCAAGCTTGTGGCGGATATACGCCTTATAAATGAAAGCCAAATCAGAGGGGGTGAAATATTTCTTGCATCGATTAAGGAAACCTAAACATTTCGCAGCATTTTTGGCGACCTCAAATATGTGATCGTTCCAACTAAGTGTTGTGTTGATACACATACCAAGGATGGAAAGCTTTCCGGTTTCATCGACACAAGCGCCATTCATGGATAATGGTATGTACGGATAATGCTGAATTAAAAGACTACATAGGCACAATTGCAGAGCGATACGGAGAATAACCTTCTCATCAGGAAGAAGTTTTTTCTGATACACATTTTTTAGATTAACAAGTTCTTCACTGCCTTATTTTGAGTGTCGGGCGAAGAACAACAAAATTTTCAAATGTTTTGATTGACGCGGGTTCCAATAAGAACTAGATACAATCCTCTTTAATTCCAAACCCTATTTGGAATGAACAATCGTTCTACGCTAATTCTGTAGGCGGTAAAATTGAAGTCACGCATCACACCTTCATAAACCTTTTTGGCCTTCCTACCCTAAAATCAATTAATGGAATCCTCGAACATGAAACTCTCAAAAGTTTTTCCGCAGTCATGCACACTTGTGAGGATTATATGGTTATAAAAGTCAAAATAAAAATTCTTATTAAGCATAAACTAATTCAGAATATCAATAATATCAATATCAGGACTAACCATTTAGATATCAATGATAAACGATCACTTGAGTCCGTTATTAAAAACTTTTCAAGCCTCTTCTTAAACCCAAACGAAAAGCTTACTTTTACTACTAAAGTTAAGGGCGAGATTAGAACCACAAACGATAAGCCCGTTTATACGAAATCTACCCATATCCTATGGCACTGAAGGACGAAGTAGAAAACCAAGTACAAAAGCTAATTCACGACAGAATCATTCGACCATCTAGGTCGCCATAGAATTCCCCTGTATGGGTAGTACCCAAGAAAATGGACGCAACTGGCAAGAGGAAGCTTAGACTCGTTATCGACACCAGAAAGCTTAACAGTGTTACAATGTCTGACCGATACCCGATACCAGAGATAAACGAGGTTCTCTTCCAGTTGGGCCAAAGTAATTGGTTCACCGTACTTGACTTGAAAAGCGGTTTTCACTAAATTCCCCTTAGGGAATCTGACGTTGACAAAACTGCGTTTTCTATCAACAACGCCAATTACGAGTTCCCACGTTACCATCCGGCCTTAAAAATGCCCCTTCAATATTCCAGAGGGCATTAGACGATAGCCTTAGCGACCATATGTTTCGTGTACATTGATGATATTATCATCTTTAGTGAGAGCAAAGCAGATCATCTGAAGCACATTCGGTCAGTATTCAGAACACTGGAAAAAGATAAGTGTGATTTTTTTAAGCAAGAAGTGGAATTCCTAGCATTCATCATTTCAGCCGATGGTATTCGAACGAACCCAGCAAAATTGGAATCGATATTGAATTTTCCTCGTCCAAAAAATGTTAAGGAACTTCGATCTATCCTTGGACTGTCTGGATACTATCGCCGGTTCGTGAGAGATTATGCCAAAATCGCAAAACACCTCACGACCCTTTCAAGGGGGAGGAAGGACGATTGTCCAGAAATTTATTACAAAAAAAAGAACTACATCTTGACGACTCAGCAATAGATGCATTCAAAAAAATTAAAAATTCACTGGTATGTAATGAAGTTTTCTCACATATCCCGACTTCGAAAAAATATTTTAACTAACGACTGATGCATCAAACTTCGCTATCGGAGCTGTGCTGGCACAGGAAAGAAAACCCATAATATTTATCTCAAGGACACTTAGTCAAACTGAGGAACATTACGCCACGAACGAAAAAGAAATGTTGGCTATAATATAGGCACTAAACTCACTCCGAAATTACCTGTAGGGTTCCAGAGTAATAATCTATACGGATCATCAGCCGTCAACCTATGCACTTAGTAATAGGAATAATAACGCAAAAATGAAACGCTGGAAGGCTATATTGGAAGAGTACAATTACGAAATGCAATACAAACCCGGAAAAGTCAATGTAATTGCCTTCTGGTTACGATTTCAAAATTATCTTTCCTCGATACCATCGTCATATAGTTACGGAACCGCAATACAATAGCGAAAACCTACTAAAAATTCTCAAAAAGTTACTTAATCCCAGTGTTATCCAGGAAATATACATACAGGAAATATAATACAGGAAATTTACATAACTCAACTCAATAAATATACAATAAGATTCACTCAACTTTTGGTCGAAGACGTTCTACAAGAACACGAGAAAGAAGCAATAATCATCGAAACCCATGAGCGCGCTCACAGAAATGCTATCAAAAATCGTTCGCAAATCTTGGAAAGGTTTTATTTGCCATCCATATGAATAAGATAAAGAGAATTACTAAAATATGTTCCGTGTGTAAAAAAAATACGAAAGACATCCTTACCAGCTAAAATTAAATGAAGCACCAATTCCCACCTTTCCATTGTAAATCATTCACATTGACATTTTTTCACACAGAGTAAAAACTAGCTCTAATAGCACTCGACAAATTCACGAAATGTGCACAGGTAAAATTTCTCAAGAGCAGAGCAGTGGAAGATATTAGAAGACATTTACGCGATCTACTTTTCTTTTTTTGAGTCCCAAAAGCTGTCGTTTTGGACAATGAACCGGCTATAAATTCATCTTCCATACTTTTCATGATGAAAGAAAGAATTAAACATCGACGTCTACAATTTCATTCATTTGTTAGTAGCAAGACAAATAGTGTTTACATTTGTAAGGATATTTATAATTAGAGGTTTAGGACAACTGTCCTTTACAACTATGATTTAATAAAGAGTGGAGTGAGTGAGATACAACAAAAATATTTAGATATTAATTCAAGGGAAAGCTACAAGAAAAAACCCTTATTCAACTCTTAAAATCTAATATTGCAATGTCCCCTAGTCAAATATTTTTATTTAACTATTTTACATATTTCTTGTTAAGTGTTTTATTTGACAAGGACATGCATTTGATAAGTTTATTATTTGAAATATAACAATTATCATAGAATCTTTGTGTAAAATTTTCTATAAGAGAGTGTAAAAAGTTGATATTGCTTTGGCTGTGAAGTCTGCGGGTTGAATAATAACGTGGTAAAGTAAGCATAATTTTAATGATTTTATTTTGGCATATTTGAAGTTTAAGTTTGTGAGTTCTAGCGCAGTCGTACCAAACAGGAGCCCCGTACAGTAGAATTGATTGAAAAACAGACTTATACAAAATAAGTTTATTGTCAGTACTAAGTTTCGATTTTCTATTTATAATGGGGTAGAGAATTTTGATGTATTTGTTAATTTTATCTACAGTGACAGAAATATGTTTCTTAAAAGTTAGTTTCTTATCAATCATAACTCCGAGATATCTGCAGTGTTCAGACCAGTCAATATCGATAGAACCCATTTAAAGTTTTACTTTGTTTGGAATAAAACATTCTTTTCGTCTACGTGTAAACCAAACTGCTTTCGTGTTCGAAGCATTTACTTTAATTTTCCATTTGTAAAGGAATTTTTCTAATTTGGAAAGTGTCATTTGCAGTACATTATAGACGTCCGTATAGTATGTACCAGATGCAAATATTGCTGTATCATCAGCAATATTCACATCATTGCCAAGATCTGGAATGTCAGACACTAATATGTTGAAAAGTGTTGGGGCGAGTACAGTACCTTGAGGTAATCCATATGTAATATTTTGTACTGCGGATTTAACATTTTGTACTTTTACTATACATTTTCTTTTATCTAAAAAACTCTGGATGATTTTAACAGTTTCCATAGAAAGTTTAATTTAATAAGTTTGTATATTGGAGCATCATGCCAAACCGTATCAAAGGCTTTTTCAATATCTAATAATACTAATCCAGTGGACTCTTTGGATTGAAATTTATGTTTGACATGTTTCTTAATCCTAATGATTTGATGGTACGTATTGTGGGAACGCCGAAACCCAAATTGATAGTCAGGGAGTATATTATTAACAGTTAAGTGATTGTCAATCTTTTCTTTTATTATTTTTTCTAATAGCTTACTTAAACTGCTTAGTAAGCTTATTGGCCTATAACTGATGACGTCGTCTTTTGGTTTAACAGGCTTGCCAATCGAAATTACCAAAGCTGTTTTCCAACAATCAGGGAAGTAGCTGAGTTTAAGGCATGCATTAAGAATTGCAGTTAAGTACCGTAAGCCTGTGAGATAAAGGGCCTTTGAAAGCTTATTGTTAATACCATCTAAGCCAGGACTTTTTTTAGCTTTAAGGTATTTGATCAATGATCTTACTTTATTAGTATTAAGTATGCTTAAATCCGATAATTCAACATTTGCTTGTGAGAGACTGTCAATGGTGTGAGACACTTCAGTGGAAGTGGCAGGATCACTAAAATGGGCAGTAATCAGGTAATTTTTTGAGAAAGTCTCTGCAAGTAGATTGGCTTTATCGCTTGGAGCAATATAAAGCTGGCTTTGAACCCTTAGAGGTGGAATACTCAAACCTCTTTTTTTTATATTTTTTGAAACTTTCCAGAATGGTTTACTATATTTATCAAAGCTATAAAGTAGGTTATTACGCTTATTTTTGAACTCATTAATTTCTTTTGCAATGGCTTTGTTTAACATTTTCGTGCTATAAAGAAAGCAGTCATAGCGATAACGTATCCATTTTCTTCTTTCTGAGTTTCTCAGTCGTATTAGTAGTAAAATATTACTAGGAAGTGGAATTGCATTACTATCATTCCTAGGGTACTTAGGTATTGCGAAATCGGCAGCGCAGTTTAATAATGAAGTAAAATGCATACACATTGAATCAATTAGGGTAGTCGTAGTTACAGGCGAAGAAATAACATTATTCTGATTGCAGTTGGTATTGATAAATGAAGCAAAATGGTTCCAATTGGCTACGGAATATTTATAATATAACGTAGGTCGATTGACTTCAACTAAGAGATTCATATTGATACTGACAGGAATATGATCTGACCCAAATTGTCATAAGTGAACGGCATAGAGCAGTGCGTTGAAATATTAGTCATAAAGAAGTCTAGAGTGGAAGGACTTTTAGATTTAGATGTTGGGACGTAGGTAAATTGAGGAGGGTATAGTAAAGAAAAATTTGGGTGCATTTCGTTAATATTAAACAATTCGTTACCGCAGCAATTAGCCCGGAGACAATTCCACAATTGATGGAGACAATTTAAATCTCCGCCAAAGATAACTTTACCTCGATATCTAAATATTTTTTGCAAGTCGTTCTTAAAGTGAGACATCTTATCAATATTTCTATTTCCACCCGGGAAATAAACAGAAAAGATGCTCACTTTAGAGTTGCTGCCTATATTAATTTCTGTGCCAATTGATTCAATACACCGCAGTTGTAAGCCTGGGTGTACCGAATGTACAATATTTTTCCGTATGACGACAGCAACGCCACCTCCTGTTGTGTTACCCCTGTCGAGACGATAACAATTAAAGTTTGGGTGAGAAAAGGATTTGTTTACATTTAAGTGAGTTTCCGTAACCAAAGCAATATCAACTTTTTTATCAATAATATAATTAAAGAATTCTTATATTTTATTTGATATGCTTCTTGCGTTCCAAGTAATAATGTTCAGGGAATTATATACCTGAACTATATTGAATAAATGTATTTGATAGCAAGAGATGTGATTACATTGAATTGATCACTTTTTGTTATACAGGTTTGAAGCTTAGCTCATACTTCATTTAAAAGAGAATTTATTTCTTCGAAAGAGAATAATTTGTTTCTCTCATTGTTTATAGATGTATTTGAGGTATTCTGATGAGAGGTTTTTCCGCCATGGACCTGCGTGGCAGTTGATGGTAGAGAGTGATCAGCTGGTCGAATTTTGTTTGTTGGCTGAGCTGTTGGTACAGCGGTTGCACGTGTGGGAAGAGGAGGGAAATGTGAAAGGGAGTGTGAATCGAAAGGTTTTTGTGGGGGTAATATAGGTGGTGTGCGTTTGCTGTTGTTTGGACGGTGATGAGAGGAGAGTTTTTGACGAATCTCCAGATATTGTTTACGACTAATGCAACTTGGATCGGTTGATCTGTGTGGTTCGCTGCAATTGGCGCAACGCATCGCGTCAGGTTCTTTGCATTCAGCTGTTTTGTGGCTGCCGGAGCAGTTAGCACAAGAACTTTTAGCATGACAATGCATGGAGCCGTGTCCATACAGCTGACAATTATGACATTGTGTAATTTTTCCTGGTTTTTGTCTCTTGAAGTCCCAGCGGACTATGGTTCTGAACAAACTGGAATGATTTTTCTTCAGTTCGTTTAGTTTTATTGTTCCGCGTTGAATATACACAATGTAAATATAGCTGTTGTAGTGGACGTTTGGGTTAACTTTGTTTGTGATCACTTTCACGTCGATGCACTTTATTCCAGATGAAATAAGTTCTTCCTTTACTAGTTGTTCGCTTGTAGGATCAAGTCCCGATAAAATTACTTTCAAAGGTCGCGTTTCCTTCCGAGAAAATGTGAAGAATTCAATATTTAGTCTGTTTAGTTCCGATTTTATTTTCTCTGAGCTTTCCAAAGATGGAGAAATAATTTTTTGGCCGAGCGATATGTTTTTGATAAGATAATTATCGATTTTTAAATCACTCAATACCCGACGAACACGTTCACCTGTTGATTTTATTACAACTATAGGAGGGACACTATCTTTTATGACGTTTAAACGTTCATTATTAATACTATCCGCATGTTCGCCGGAGTTGTCCAGCACACCATAATAATTTGTATTATTCACCATTGTTGAATGTTTAATATTTGCACTTAAAAAAGACTGTTTGCTGGGAGGGCGATTATCGCCTTCACCAGAGTCACTACGAATTCGCTTGTTGGAAATTTTACTCTCTGAGCACACAAGATGGGAAAAAACACTTGCACTCACTTCAACTGCTAACACAAGAGTGACGTCTACAAAGTACCCCCAAAACAAACGAATTTAGAAAGACTAAAGAAGAAACAAAAAACTGACTTGGACTATCATAACAAGAAAAATCACGACATTAAACAGTACATTCCAGGGCAGGTTATCATCATCATCATCATCTTCTGACCCGCATGATCCACTAAAGGGGTCGCGGGGTTAAACCACGCACGAGAGATCTCCAGGCAACTCGATCCTCCGCCATCGACTGTAATTCATCAGGAGCAATGCCCAAGCGTAACCCGGCGAGTTTTTGGACTTGGTCCAACCACCTCGCCCTGGGTCTGCCAAGCGGTCGCCTACCTGATGGAATCGCATTCAACGGACGCCTCGGAAGTCGTGATGATGGGGACATGACCAAACCACCGAAGCATTGCCCTTTCCGTTCGAAGAAGCAGCTGCTCAATGTTGAGTTCCTCGAGCACTGCCGTGTTTCTCACCCTATCCCGGCGAGTAATTCCCACAACAGCACGAAGAAATCTCATCTCAGCAGCTAGCACTCGCGATCTTATTCTTTCGGTCAGTACCCAAATTTCATGACCATAGGTGAGAGTTGGAACAAATACTGAGTAGAAAACCGCTAACTTGGTTTTGACACCAAGCTCGGCCTTTCTGATTACAGAACTACCAAGCTTTGCCAAAACTGACCCAGCTTGACCAATCCTACCGGAAAGCTCAACATTAATCCTTCCATCACTCGTGAAAAAGATCTCGAGATACTTAAACTTCTCCACCTGCTTCAATGGGACTCCACTAACATGCAGAGTGCATTGAACAGACGGTCTGGAAATGACCATAACCTCCGATTTGTCCACGTTAACCCTCATTCCAGCCTCAGCACATACGGCCACATACCTATCGAGTGCGCGTTGGAGTTCCGTCTGGGAGGATGTGAGGATAACCAAGTCATCTGCAAAAAGAAGATGACTTACCCTCAACTCTCCCAATGTGAAACATTCCTCACCTCGGCTGCACTGCAACATCCAGTCCATATATACAATGAAAAGGAGAGGTGACAAGACACACCATTGGCGAAGTCCAACGCCCACGGTGAAAGGTGTTGATTTAGCACCGTTTACCCGAACACAGCTGCTACAGTTTGTGTATAGAGACTGAATGACCCTCAGAAGAGGACCATCAATCCCATACACCTGCAGGACACTCCAGAGTTTACCTCGAGGGACTCGATCAAATGCCTTTTACAAATCTACAAAACAACTGTAGATGGGTTTGGCATACTCCCAAGCCTTCTCAAGTACCATTCTTAGAGTGAAAAGCTGGTCGGTTGTACTTCTGCCGGGACGAAATCCGCACTGTTCATCTCCCATGCTGGGCTCGACCATAGCTCTAGAACGCGCTTCCAACACTTTAGCATAGACTTTCCCGGGAATACTTAAAAGAAATATGTCCCTGTAGTTGGAGCAATCTCTTTTGTCCCCCTTCTTAAAAAGTTCCCAGGCCACTTTAGTGACACGAGAGAGTCATAAACCTCCCTCTTTACCCATTGCCTTAAGCATTTCTGGCTGGATTTCATCCACATCGGCGGATTTTCCAATTTTTAGCGATTCAATCGCCAAAATGATTTCCTCCACCGTTGGACTATTCTCCGCCCCAATCAAGACTACAGGTCTGTCATCCTCAATGCTCTGTTCGGGATTGAGCAGCTCCGAAAAGTGCTCGCTCCATCTGCCCAAGATGTGCGCCTCATTGGAAAGCAACACCCCATCTTTGGATTTGACTCCTTCGATGATGTCGAATTTCCTTCCTCTGAGTCGGCAAATGGTTTGCCAGAACACCTTTTTCGAAGATCTATGGTCGCTTTCCAGCTTCTCGCCCAACTCCTTCCAAGACTGCTCTTTAGCTGATTTGCTTCGTCGAAGAGATACCTACTATATCCAAACGATACCTGGCATGACTTGCCCCCCACCCCCATAGCGGCTCACGAGGCCACTGATGGGTTGCTCGTAATTCATTCGGGCTGAGTCCGACCGGCTGCCGAGCGGGACAGGCCGGCCAAAAATGTGGCCCAGGCGCACCAGGGTAGGCATTATCCGAGGCCAATCTTGTTCTGCGTGTCATGAGAGGGGGTTTGCGCTTCGTAAGAAAGGTTTGGGCTGCATGAAAATAAACTCGTACACCCCAAACCTGTTGCCCGCCCCCCAATACGAGGAGGTCAGCTGCCGCGGGGGCGGAGAGGTTATTTATGTTAAAATAAACAAAAGATTAGGAGTAAATTAACAAGAAGAAATAGTGAAAGAAAATATGCATACTATTGTCCTAACCGAAAGCGGTAGGGTAGTTTATAAATCTCATATACATAACTGATTTTACATTTTTACAGGACATTACTACACTACGAAAACACGGAGACTCAGATACTCGACTGTACGAACTCGCAACTTATAGAGTTGGAAACAGAGCTAGCGAAAATACAGACAGGAACACTTAAACTTATACACGCGATAGAATTGGGACAACATCAAAAAATTGCCAAAGAGTTACAAACCTTTACAGAAACAAAAGTCATAACAAACCACCTCCTATATCCATTTATAATGCATGACTTAAACCTAATTAAAGACCACCTAAACAGGCTGCTTCCAAGAAAAAGTAAAACGAAAAGATACCTTAACTTTCTGGGCCGACAATGCTGATTTCAAAGTTGTGCAAGGTAAAATAAATAACCTTTTACAGAATAACAATAATCAAGTATTTTTTAATAAGTTAACACTGGTTAGAATAGAGGAATTAATTAATTTGACTAATCAAGTCATTAAACTAAACAATGAAAATAACGTAAAGCTTAATAAAAACAAAATAGTATCAAAAATAAAAGCAGAAATTGAAGTTATTAAAGCAGAAATAATGAATTTAGAATATTCCATTAATTGGGCGAAATCCAATCATTTATTTTATCTTATAAAGAAATGCAAATTGTAAACAAGTATTTAGAAACGGGAAACATACCTTATCGAAACCTAGACGAGGCAATTGAATTAGCCTAAATAAAACTACCTACAAATGGCTCCTCTATTATATAAAGGGTGGTTAAATTGTAACGGCCGATGTTGAATGTGAACCACACTTAAACGATATACAATCGAGCAACGCGTTAAAGTTATTCAGGCTTATAATGAAAATGGGCGTTCAAATCAAAATGCATATCGTGCACTTCGTGATTTTTTCGGTCAATTTAATCGTCCGAATGTGCGTACAATCGCAAAAATAGTGCAAGAAATTGAGCAAACCAATCCAATAGTGATTTGTCGAAAAACCAATGCACCCACAAAGAGTGACTGTTTGGTGCGGTTTATGGGCTGGCGGCATCATCGGGCCGTAGTTACTGTGAATGGTGTTCGCTATCGTGACATGATAACGAACTTTGTATGGCCCGAATTGGAATATATGAATGTGGACGATATGTGGTTTCAACAGGACGGTGCCACTTGCCACACAGCTAACGAAACAATGGCTCTTTTGCGCGACAAATTCAATGGCCGTGTTATCTCACGCGGTGGCGATGTCAATTGGCCGCCAAGATCATGTGATTTGACACCGTTCGATTTTTTTCTTTGGGGTTATTTGAAAGAAAAGGTGTACGTCGATAAGCCAGCAACAATTCAAGAGCTAAAGGATGAGATAATTCGGCACATTAACGGCATAGAACCGCAATTATGCTTCAGCGTCATCGAAAATTTGGACCATCGGATGAAGATGTGCCGCCGAGGTTGCGGCGGCTATTTGGCCGATATTTTGTTCCATACATAATTGAACCATACCAATATTATCATAATAAAAATAAATGACAATAATTTAATAAATAATTTGTGTTTTATTCAAAATCAACATCGGCCTTTAATAACCAAATTACCATTTACATTGTTAATCTACCGATACACCAAATCAAGACAATAAATAAAACGAAAATGTATTATATTGCAAGTAATAAATATAAGAAACATAATAAAATAATGATTTGTAACCAATCTAATGTAATTAATATAAGTAATGATACGTGCCTGACACATCTACTTAAGAGCTGACCAGCAAATTGCTCAAAGATCAACAGTCAACACGTTCCACAGGTACAAGAGATTCTTCCCGATACCTTGCTTCTGAATGGCTACAGTGGTCCTGTTCAAGTGAATGACAACACGCTTAATCTCAATGAAACTTTTCTTATACGCTATTACAACTCCACAGTGAAACTCTCCAATCAAACCGATACATCAAATGAAGTATCCGAAACGAATCCATTGCCAGCAATTGTTCAAATAGACGATCCATCATACTCTTACCGCTTACCGCTGGAGATGATCAAGGAGTTAAACGTGAACAATCCGAAGACGATAAAAACTTTGGAGAATAAAAATGCTAAGGGACTAATAATGAATATCATCATATTGCCATCAGCAATATTCTTATTTCTGTACATCACTATCAAACGATGCAAATCAGCTAAATCGATACAAAATAACCAACAAAAAGACGTCAGCGAGAGCATCGAAGAAGCAGAGACATCCCAGCATATTCAAGCAGAAGAATCGCTACCAAAAATATCACACATAAGCCTAATTCCATTGTTCTAATTAATTTACTAACGAGGGCGTAAGCATTAAAGGGCGGAGGAGTTAACGAGAAATAAATTCATACTTCAAATCCGCAAACATTCCACATTGTCATCACATTTCGACACAGACCAACGAACATGATCGCATTCTAGCATGAGCATCGAGCAGCCGCATGCAGCAACCTGACCCGATGAACCTGCAGCAGCACATCGTCGACAGTAGATCTGTGTCAGCATTTAAGTAGTATTTATGATGTAGATTTTAAGAAATTATTATTCAGTTTGTAAGAAGGCAGAATCACTGCCGGATTAAATTTTGGACTAAATAAATTTTTTTTAAAGCAGGGATCAATAGGTGAAAGTGTGAAAGTTATAACGTGCAACCAGTAATCCGCCAGTTCGTATCAAGTAGCCGCCGCGCTCGTCCTCACACGCCTATTGGTCCCGTTGAATCGTGTATCGTGTTGTGGTGAGGGCCCGAAGTAGCCCACAGTGTGCAAAGACTTGACACCGTGAGAAAAACGGTAGTTCTCAAAGAAGTTGCCGCACAACCCGATCCCGTGCCCGAGCACAAGGAATCAAGCAAATTTAAAGCAGTTGTCATCATATTATTGTAAGATTCGATTTTATCTTTGTGTTGAAAATAATACTTTTTATCTTTTTATATTGAAAAGAATACCATTTTATCTTTTTGTACTGAAAAGATTTAACAATTAAGTAGAAGTTGTAGTTTTGTATCTTTTTGTATTGAAACGAAAGCATATTACATATTACGAATTTGTTCAAAACATAAGTTACAATTTGTAACCTATAAAAACATTATCCAATCTTCTTCTTCTAATATATAAAATTTCCATGTCACATTCTTAGTTACCGTACTCCTCCGAAACGGCTTTACCGATTTTTACCAAATTTTATATGCGTATTCAGTATGTCTAAGAATCTAGTATCTATTTTTCATACCCCTAAGTGATAAGGGTTGTTCACCCTTAATATTTTTTTTTATTTTTGGACGAAATTTTTTGTATTTATTTTTTTATGATGTGGCATTAAAAAATACATACAACCCTAAATTTTAGCCATTTTAGTAATTTAATCATTATCATCACGCTCGATAACTGATCAATTATAGTGTTTTTAACTGTACTTCGATTAAAATTTCCCTTAGCTTATGGCAAATCTAACATTTTTTTTATGAAAATAAACATTTATTTTTATTATTAAAGTTTAATCCTGATATATGCTTAGTGTTACCAATCTTATGGTCGTTTGCTCATTCGCAACATAATTCCAAAACATACGTAAGTATAATATATCCTTTATGTGATACTTAAGCTTAATTGCTTTGCACAAACAAAATTTATGTACAACATAGTTAGCGATCACTTTACAAACGGAGCTAACTTTACGTTGGTTATTTTATGTGCCAAGTGGCATAGTGACACAGTTGACGTCATGAAAACCAGATGGTATTTTTGTGTGAGAGAATACAAGAACCGATGGTGTGCAACTTGGAAAGAAAAAGATATTGCCTCACAATGAATTCAACAGAATGTCAACAGCCATTCTGGGACATATGCATAATAAACACCAAAATCGATTATTGCTTGAAAAACAAATTTGATAATGACAGTTTAATTCAACATTCATCCATTCATCCATAAATCTGTGTGATAGCCATCACGAATTACGACAAATGAGTCAAAAACTACTCCCTATGTCTATAAGTGATACTTAAGGGTTTATGTCATTAATAAGGAGTTATGTATCGAATGAGCAAACGGCCTTAGATTCTTAAAATTTGCCGCGCCTTTACTGGTGAGTGAAATGCCGATGTCACTTCTAAGTAAACAGCACGGAGTAGGGATCACACTGAAGCCGGTCTCATTTTTCACTCACACAATAAGACTTCTCTCACACCCTATACAGTTTTCGGCCATCATTATTGTTTATGTATCAAGTGTAGTAGTAACAATACAAATCATATTGCTATCTCAGTGTAACTCTCGTATTAACTATTAATTATTACTATTTTATTCATAATAATAAAATTATTAATTTTAAGTGTATTTGGCATGATTAGTTCGGTTAATCAAGTTTGATAATGATGCAAAGGGGCTGATTTGAGCCGTAATACAAGTAGGTCCAGAAGTATGAGAGATCAGAGATTCCAAAGAACCGAAGAACAAATCTAGCAACAAAATGCTGATGCACGTGTGAGCATGGAGCAATTGCGTCAAGAAGAATCAGAAGATACACGAGCTGAGCGCAATGAAGTTATACGTTTAGAACAACGACAATCACGCCGTTTCACGGTTAATAGACGCAGAACAAATGACCAACAACGCCAACAGATACATCGTGCATTTACATCTGATTCATTTTTTGCGTTTAGTATTCCAGTATGAGTCCGATATTGTATATTATGCTCATTCAAAAGTGGTAAATGGTGCTATGGATGAGGAATGTCCGCATTGTCATGCTCTCAAATTCAAAAATGAGCCACCTGGGATGTGTTGCGCTTCAGGAAAAGTGCAACTACCTGAAATTGAAACACCACCTGAACCATTGAACGGTTTACTTATCGGCACGGATCCAGATTCTAACGTATTCCTGAAGTCAATTCGAACATTCAATTCATGCTTTCAAATGTCATCGTCTGGAGCAACAGAAATAGTTCGAAATACTAATGCTAATGGTCAACAATACAATTCTACATTCAAAATCAGAGGCCAAGTTTATCATAGAATGGGCTCATTGCTACCAATGCCCAACGAACCACATGAATTTGTACAAATCTACTTCATGGGCGGCTAGGATTCCTGAAGCGCACTTGCCAATCGCGTGAATGCACGTTGTGACTATAATAACCTTGATTCATTTTTTGCCAGCCGCATCGTCAGCGACTTGGACGCTCTATTGAACGAGCACAATGAATTGTTGAAAATATTCAAATCACACATGCACAAATTACAAAGAGATAATCACGCTATTGTCATTAATCCTGATAAAACATCAGCTGGAAAACATATTCGTAGATTCAATGCACCTGTTGTTGAAGACGTTGCTGGAATCATGGTTGGCGATCGTAAGGTACACGAGAAATTGTGATTCGTAGAAGAAATAATAATCTTCAGTTCATTGCTGATACACATCATTCATATGACGCTCTCCAATATCAATAATATCATGGAAGAGGCAAGACGGATATACCATAAGCATAAAACAACGAGATACAGTATCAGGTAATAATATTGGTGGTAATAAAACCCCGTAGAGGGCCAGGGCCTAGCTTCTCAGCAACCACTCGTGTTGTGCGTGCTATTGTTCTATCACGAGTGGAAAGGACCTACAGTTTTATGCCGACTCCGAACGGCCAATTTTTGAGAAGCTTTTTCTAGACAGTTATACGCTTTCAGCATTGTCAGTGACTCGAAAGAGGTGGGGCCGTGAAAAGTATTTGTCGTACCAGGAATCGAACCTAGACAGGTAGGTCCAAGTGCGTAGGAGTCGACGCACATACCCACAACGCCACGGGCCACCATGAGGCCTCGTATCAGGTACTTCATTTATTATGAACCTGATCTTTAACCATTTAACAAAACAATTAAATTATTGAACGTAATTAATTTAAATTAATATTCATAAATATATTATTACAGGAGCTGAAACAAACAAGAACGTTAGCTCGAAAGATTATTATGCGTACCGATTAATGATTCGGCGCGGCCTGGACAACGTCATTCTACGATGTCGTGAGCTATGTCAACAATTTATGGTCGACATGTACGCGAAGATAGAGGTCGAACGACTACGATACTTACGATATAATCAACTCAAGCTGCGTGCGGAAGAGTACATTCACTTACGGACGCTATTAACAACAACGCCAACGTCGCCGAAATTGGTAACTTTGTCATTTTACCATCATCGTACGTAGGCAGTCCACGTCATATGCAAGAATATATACAGGATGCTATGGCTTACGTGCGAATTATATATTTTTTTATATATTTGAAAATAAAACCAGAGATGAATTTTTTTTAAATGTACTTTATTGAATGAGGGTAACTAACGAACTACAAATGTAAATCTATCTACTGTTTCGGTGCCTTAAACTGCAGACCAAGCAGTTTGATACGATGAATCTATCGAAGAGGATGCTTGTGTTTACACAAGTGTCTCTTCCATTCATTTTGTTTATCTCTACGACACCGATGGTGTCATAGCTGTATTACTATGGGATGGGATTGATGGGATGTGTTTAGTTTATTTTAACGATGCCGAAGCTGGCATTGTTATTGTTATAGATTGTGGATGAGATTTCTCTATAACTCCCCCCGACTTAGATTGGAGATTTATATGGTCTAGTTGTATCTCTTCGGCACATATTTGGTTTGTGATTTTTATATTCTTACATCTTTGTTTAAGTATAAAATACACAATTATTATACAAATACAAATAACTAATACAGCGGAAATACCAATGGTATTCCGATTATTCTTATATTCAATCAATTTTATCTTGTTTTGATGTTCAATATTTCGTGTCATTAATTCTTTAATTTTAATATTGGAATCGATTATTGATATATTTAAACATGGTTGAATTAGAAGTTTATGATTAAAAGTTTTTATTATGTTGTTGTTAGCCTTATTGAGATCAAGATTACTGTACAGTTATTGAAATTTACAAAAAAGTTTTTATAAGAATGATACATTTTTTCATTACAATTATGGTCGATATTAGATTTAAAGTTAATAGCTAACAATACGCCTTGATTTATTTCTTCTACATAATTTTCATCTGCATATTCTGAAGTTTCACAGGGGGTACATTCAATTGATTTTTTTAAATTCTTTACGTATTTACTTATAGGATAAATTTTATTTTCGTATTTAATAACTTTTTGGTCTTTGATATTGGTTATAATAGTATTATTAGAGAAAGGTATGATTCTTAAATAGTACGTCGAAGGATCTTCGTCTAAGAATATAGGAATGCTTATAATTATTACAAAAGTATTGGAATTATCTTTTCCAAAAATATTTATTTTGATTTCTTGAAGTTCATTTAATCCCATAAATCCCATTGTATCTTTCTTAATTTATGTAGTATTGGGTCCTTTAACATATTTTCTCTGTCTTTTTATCCGTGTTGGATGTATTTTCAGATTTCGTTTACCGTGCCTTTATTTATAATATTATTTTGACTGTCTAATTTAACTTCAACTTTTCGAAATTTTGGTTTTTCTTTATGTCGTCTTTGAGCATAATTTTTAATATAGCTTTTTCATGAGGATAGGATTTGATTGTTTCCCTATTTCTATTATGATAACTTGTCCACTGATGCTTTTTAGATTCTAATAACTTATATATTTCGTTTGTATCAACATTTCCGTGTTGAATTTCTATAGGTTTTCTTTCTATTGTAGAATGTATTGTATTATTATAATACTCTGCAGCTTTAAGAATCTTTTCTGAATATTTAAATTTGGTTCTGTAATGGTTAATATTTGAATATGTTCTAGAAGTGTAGAATGATACCTACTCATATCAGAATTTCCTGTATGACTGTTGGGAGAATTAAAATGTATTTTTAAATGCATATTTTCTACAAATTCTTTAACTTTTGCTGTGTTAAATTCGTTGTCTGCAACTATAAGTTGAGGTTTATCAAACATATGAATATATTCTTGAAGTAAAGTGACCAAGGTACCAGAACTTTTCTCTGTAGTTTCTTTAACATATAGATATTTTGAAAATTTGTCAATTACTGTAAAGTAGTATTTCTTTTCTATATGGAAAATATCTAAGTGAATAACTTCATTCTTATTATGTGGTGTTATAGTGTGTTGAAATTTAGGTTTAGGGGGTTTTCTGTCATATTTGGCTAGATTACAAACTTCACAGTTATATATATTCTGTTATAATTTCTTTTAATTTTACAAAGTAATATTTTTGTTTTAATTCGGCATAATTTTCGTGAATGCCTCTGTGATTAGTTTGTTCATGAATTTCTTTTATTTTTTCGTAACACGAGTCTTTACTGGGTAGATTTTCTGCTAAATATATACATCTTATGAATTTGTAATTTTTAACTGCAAAATGTTCAAGAAGTTTCTCTTCAAAAAGATCGAACGATTTCTTTTCTATTTCTGAATAGATACCTAAGATTCCTTTAATGGGTAGATATACTTTTAAGATATTTATCATTTCGTTATTATTTATTTCAGTTTCTATAATAAAAATTTTCTTTTTGTTATGTACTTGTTTATGATCTTGTTCTTTTTCTTTCAATAGAATAATTTGTGTTTTATATTTATTCACAATTCCTCTATTTTTATCATTTCAATGCCTGAGTTAATTTCATTTGCGTTGATCTCAGTTTCATTTGTATTAATTCTGGATAGGAAGTCTGCAACTTTTTTTTTTTGCCCTTAATGTATTCTATATCATAGTTATATTCACTCAATTTGGTTTTCCACCTTATCAAGGTTTAAGGTTATTTAACCAAACTAGTGGTCTATGATCTGTTCTAATTGTGAATTTAACTCCATAAAGGTAAGGCCGGAAATATTTTGTTGCCCAAACTATTGACAATAATTCTTTTTCAATTGTTGCACAGTTTTTTTCATGTTCATTGAGAGTTCTTGATGCAAACGAGATGGGATGATTATCTTGTGATAACACAGCTCCAATAGCTTTATCTGAAGCATCAGTAGTGAGAGTAAAACTTTTCTTGAAGTCAGGATATCGTAATACCGGATGACTCCTTATCAAGTGTTTTAAATTCTCAAAGGCATTTATATAATCTGGATTATTTTCATTAATCCTTTTACCTTTCTTCAGACACTCAGTCAATGGTAGGGCTATCTTGGAATAATTCTCTATGAATTTTCTGTAGTAGCCTGTTATTCCTAAGAAGGATTCTATTTGCACCGTTTTAGGTACATGCAATTTTTGTATAATTTCTATTTTACTTGGGTTTGGTTTAATTCCTTTATCGGTCAATATATGTCCTAGATATTCAGTGTTTTTTGAAAAGAATTTACACTTGTCAATTTGTATCTTAAGGTTATGTTTTCTTAAATCTTGAAAAATTAGTTTTATATTTATATTACTTCCATTTCTTGTAATGAGGTAGCGAAAATAAGTATGTCGTCAAGATATACCACGTAAATCTTATTGATATGCTTTCTAAGGATTTCATTCATCATCCTTTGAAAGGTAGCTGGGGCATTTTTCAGTCCAAACGGCATTCGTATAAACTCGTAATGACCTTGAGGGGTGCTAAATGCGGTTTTGTGTTGATCTTCCTCGTTTACCATTATTTGGTGAAAACCTTTAGCCAGGTCTAGAGATGTAAAATATTGGGCTTTCCCGAGTTTATCAAAAAGAGAGTCAATGTTAGGTAGAGGAAATTTGTCTTCTAGGGATTTTTCGTTTAATTTGCGATAGTCAATTACTATTCGCCATTTATTTGTTTTAGACTTATCCATTTTTTTGGGTACGACCCAAATAGGTGCGTTATATGGAGAATTTGATTTCCTTATAATTCCATGTTTAAGCATATCTTGTATTTGGTGTTCTACTTCATCTTCATGTATTTTTGGAAATCGATATATTTTCGAAAATATGGGTATGTTATCTATGGTTGTGATATTATGTTTTATGTTTGAAGTACAACTCAAATTTGAACCTTCCTTATAAAATAAATCAGTATTATTTTTTAAGACTTTTTTTAAAGAATGTATTTCTTCTTTGTTCAAATCGTCATAAAGATGATCTAAGCAATTCGCTTCTTTTAATTCTTCTGAATAATTAATTTCTTGAGGGCAGGAATAATTGAATAAGAGGGTTTCATTACAAATCTTCAGAAAGCCTTCTCCTAGATTGAGAATAACGTTTAAAGGATAGAGTATATTTTGACCTATTATGCCTCTGAAACTTTTTTCGGAAAAATTTACTATTTTCCACAACATTTTGTAATTATCTGGTGCATTAAATTCTTTTGGAAAAGGGGTTTTAATTTGTTCGGTTACTTTTATTGTTTCTGTTAAACTATTTATCTCTAAAGGCTGATCTAATTTAAATCTTTGGAACGTTTTTAAACAACTGCTGTCAATACTGGAGGTTGAAGCTCCAGAGTCAATTAGAATAGGTATTGTTTCATTTTCTATAGTGAGGTCTATTATTGGAAGAGGACCTCTGAGGCCTGCACCTCAAAATTTATGTCACTAGTCTGATTGTCATTTGAGTTTCTATTTAAGTTTCTTTCTTGGTTATTTTCGTTGTTATTTGAAACATTGGTAGAATTTCTCGAATTTCTACTGGTATTATTATTCTGATTATAGTTCCTATTGTTCCTATTATTCTGATTATTATTACTGTAATTTCTGTTACTGTTGTGATTATTATAATTTCTATTGTTATTGTAACTAGTATTATTATTATTTGTATTGTTGTTATGATTTCTGTTTTCACTTCTGTTACTGTTGACATTTCTACGTTCAACATTATTGTAACCATTATTATTATTATTTGAGTAGTTGTTATTATTGTTATTGTTGTTATGGTTTCTATATTCACTTCTATTACTGTTTCTAGTACTTAAAAATTCTGTGTACTGTGGGTTTGAATGTCTGTATGTTGTAAGTAATTCATATGCTTCTTGTATGTTATTTATATTGCGACTTAAAATAAAACTTTCCTGATGAACATTAACCTGAGAGCAAAAAATTCTAAAAAACATTTTTGTACATTTTCATGCAAAAATTCAAAATTATATTTTATATTTATTCTATCTATTAAGTCACATAATTTAGAATAATAGATTTCTAAATTTGTGTTCTTAACACTTACAGCTTGTTGATAGATTGTAATATAGGATTCCTTTGGTCCAAAATGCCTAAATAGGGTTGATTTTAAAGTTGTCCAATTAGTAGTTGGTGTCAGCATTCTCACTGCTTGCTGGGCCTTTCCTTGGATGAGTCCTCGTACAATGTTCTGCACAGCGAAAGCACATGATCCTGGACTGAGATACTGGAGGTTGATATCCACATCATATATGAAAGAAGCCACATCCCGTTTATCTTCGCCGTTGAATGGTTTTAGTCTTTGTAGTATTTTAATGACTTCCATTTCAGGAAGTATAAATGTGACAGTAGTCTTCTGGCTGTCTTCATGTTTATTCCGATCTTGTTGATCTTGTTGTTGGCTGGGCTCATCGTTGAGCAATAGGTTGAGCTGTTGTTCCTCATTCTCACTCATCTTGATTAAGTTTCTTTTAATTACTTTCAAACTTATTGATTCGAATTTTCATTTTCACTTTTCACTTCTTTAAGTAATTTCCAAATTACAAGAAATAACGAACGGATACTGGGTATCCTACCGACTGCGCCAATTACATATTTTTTTATATATTTGAAAATAAAACCAGAGATGAATTTTTTCTAAATGTACTTTATTGAATGAGGGTAACTAACGAACTGATTCACAAATGTAAATCTATCTACTGTGTCGGTGCCTTAAACTGCAGACCAAGCAGTTTGATACGACGAATCTATCGAAGAGGATGCTTGTGTTTACACAAGTGTCTCTTCGATTCATTTTGTTTATCTCTACGACACCGATGGTGTCATAGCTGTATTACTATGGGATGGGATTGATGGGATGTGTTTAGTTTATTTTAACGATGCCGAAGCTGGCATTGTTATTGTTATAGATTGTGGATGAGATTTCTCTATAACTTGCGCGAATATGGACGACCGTGTTTTTCTTATCACGTTCACATGGAATCCAAAATGGCCAGAGATTACATCTTTTCTATTGCCTGGCCAAAATGCAATACATCGTCATGACATTACAGCACGTGTATTCAGACAAAAGTTGAAGTCTCTAATAAGTTTCATTACTAAATTACATGTATTCGGTCCCACACGTTGCTGGCTGTATTCAGTTGAGTGGCAAAAGCGAGGATTACCTCATGCGCACATTTTGGTTTGGTTAATCGACAAAATCCGTCCTGAAGAAATCGATAGTATCATTTCTGCGGAAATTCCAGATCCGTCTACTGACCAAGTGCTGTTTGATATTGTTACAGCAAACATGATCCATGGTCCATGCGGTACTCTTCATCGTTCATCGCCTTGCATGGTAGATGGAAAATGTACTAAAAATTTCCTAAAGATTTCAATAATGATACGATAACAAATACCGACGGATATCCAATATATCGCCGAAGAAATGCCGATAATGGCGGACAATCATTTATTAAAAATATCAGCAACACAGACATTGACATTGAGAATCGTTGGGTGGTGCCGTATTCACCTCTGCTAAGCAAGACATACAATGCTTATATTTGTTGAGTTTTGCAGTTCTGTGATGAGCATCAAATATATTTGCAAGTATGTCCATAAAGGCAGTGATATGGCTGTGCTTAGAGTAGAAAATATTAGTGATCCTCCAAGGAATAAAAACGATGAAAATACGCTCTACCAAATTGGTCGGTACATCAGCTCCAATGAAGCTGCTTGGCGTATCTTCGGTTTTCCAATTCATGAACGGGATCCAGCAGTTGTTCAGTTAGCCGTCCATCTTGAAAACGGTCAGCGTGTATTTTTCACGAACGAGACAGTGATTGATCATGGTACAAATACACCTAAAACTACACTCACTGCATTTTTTGAGTTGTGTAATAGTACGGATGATTTTGGTTCCATTGCAAGAACATTACTCTATTCACAAGTACCACCCTATTTCACATGGGCTCAAACAAAAATATGGATGCCCCGCAAGCAAGGCTCACCAGGTGATGCATGTCTCAATTTATTTAAATCGAACGCTTTGGGCGATTATCCAAGGCACACTGAGTGCTTTTATCTTCGGCTGTTGTTGATTAATGTTACTGGCCCATTATCATTTCAAGATATACGTAAGGTGAATGGGCAACAGTATCCAGCATATAAAGACGCATGCCTTGCACTCGGCTTGCTGGAAGACGACATCCAGTGGGAGTGTATGCTTGCTGAAGATGCATTGAACTGTACAGCAATACATTACCAACTTATCACTCACTCATTTCGGTATGAATTCGCCAAATCGATATACATCTGATTTAATTAACATGAATCGTGAACTGCAGTACAACACTGTAGAAATGGCAGCGATTGTTACTCTCAATGTCCCACCATTAATGACCGCATTTTGCTCGCAGTTTCAGCAGGACAAGGTGGGTTCTTCTTTTTGGATGCACCGGGTATAACTGGCAAAACATTCCTTATTTCACTAATTCTTGCTGAAATACGATCAAATAATGGCATGGCATTGGCCGTTGCATCATCGGGCATTGCAGCAACTTTATTGGATGGAGGCAGAACAGCTCATTCAGTATTTAAGCTGCCACTAAATATTCAAAATAACCCTGACGCAGTGTGTAACATTAAAAACAATCATCCATGGCCACAGTGCTGAAACAGTTTTAAATTGAAACAGTTAAAATGTACTATGGCACACAAACATTCAATTGAGGCGTTGAACAGAACATTGAAAGATATTAAAAACAACGGCAAACTATTTGGCGGCACTCTGTTGGTGCTTTCAGGTGATTTCAGACAAACACTTCCCGTCATTCCACGTTCAACATACGCTGATGACATCAACGCTTGCTTAAAATCATCTTCATTGTGGCGTAATGTTGAAAAAGTACAGCTGAAAGTAAATATGCGCGTTCAAATGCTTCAAGATCCATCCGCTGAAACATTCTCAAAACAACTCTTAGATATCCGTGATGGAAAAGTTGCTACAGATGAAACTGGATACGTAAAATTACCGACCGATTTCTGCACAATCGCTGATTCACAATATACACACACAGTACATAAATCATGAGTGGCTTGCTGAAAGAGCTATTTTAGCAGCAAAAAATGCAGACGTTGACAATTTAAATTTGAAGATACAACAGTTGTTGCCAGGGAACTTGGTATCATACAAATCTATTGATACAGTTTGGGATGCCAGCGAAGCTGTCAATTTTCTCACAGAATTTTTCAACTCACTGGATTTGCCAGGCATAATTTACAATTGAAGGTTGGATCTCCAATTATCTTGCTTCGTAATTTAAACCCGCCACGGCTGTGCAACGGTACGCGATTAGTCATTCGAAAATTGATGAAAAACGTTATCGAAGCCAGCATTTTAAATGGCAAGTTCAAAGGTGAAAATATATTAATACCACGGATTCCTATCATACCAATTCAATTCAAACGAATTCAGTTTCCGATTAGATTGGCATTTGCAATGACAATCAACGAATCCAAGGCCAAACGATGTCTATTTGTGGGTTAGATTTGAGTACACCATGTTTTTCACACGGGCAATTGTATGTAGCATGCTCTCGAGTGGGTAAGCTTGTAAGTTTGTTTGTGCTCGCTAAAGATGGGCTAACAAAAAATATTGTTCACGCTATAGCAGAATTTATCTAGAAACTAGAAATAATTTATAAGGCAAAACAACGTTTGCGGGTCAGCTAGTAAATTATAAAATACAAAGACTTCTCTAGTAATCGAAGCCAATATATAACCAGTGATCAACGAGTTCTGAGATCTAATGCGCAACAAGAAAGGGATCAGCAAGGGCAGGGAACTGCTCCACAGAATCCAATGTCACCAGAAACAATCCCAGAAAATTAAGTTAATACCCAACTTTCTGCTCCAAGAGCATCTCAGGAAAATAATACTCCTTTTCCTAGACCCATTTCCTCTAATGCAAATTAAACTCGTGAAAGTAACCCTCACTGATCTACTTCATCAAATCCAAACCCAAGTCAGGAAACGCGTACTACCCCTGAATTCGAATAACTCATTACCTCAATCGTTACTCGCGTATAACACAGTCAATTCTTGGTGCAAAATGCATTGTTCAGACGCAGGCTACCGATGCAACAATCTACCCTGAATACAGAAACGACCTCTCTGACTTGGATAGAGTGACATAGTACGTAGCATTAGGACTTTCTCATGGGACGCAGGAGAATTTAACTCACGGAGAAAAAGTGTTGATAGAGTTCTGGAGACTTACGAACCAATCATCGGTACTCCAAAATACTACGCAATTCTAAGCGTAATTAGAAATAAAATCATTGGTAATGCCGACGTGGCAATTGAATCTTTTAATACTCCCCTTAATTGGAAGAGTATTTCGAAGTGTCTCATCATGCATTACGCTGACAAGCGAGATTTGAAACCCTTGAGTACCCTCAAGCAATGTCGTCTACAGTTCAAGGAAATAAGTCGATTAAAGATTATTACCAATGCGTTTATGCACATCTCTCCTCGATACTTGATCGATTATCTTGCCTAGACATTGGTACCGAATCAATGGCTATTCTCAAACAAACGTATTGAGACAAAGCGCTGGATACGTTCATAACGGGACTCAAAGGTGATCTGCCGATGTTACTTGGGATCAGACGACCCATTGACTACCCCAGGCTCTCCACTTATACCTTAAGTTGGAGAACCAACATTTTAGATCGAATTACGCGAACAACCAACAGACTAATGTACGAAGAAACCAACCCATTCAATATCCAGCAAAAAAAAAAGTACATCTATCTCAACCATCGACAAGCAGGCAACATTTTAACCCGCAACATGCTAATGTAACGCAACATCATTAGACCAATGCCGTATCAGCAACAGAACTTTAATGCAAGAGCACCGCAGCCTCCACGTAACAACTGAAATTACGATATAAGCAGACAATTTTCGCAGAATTTACGAATAAAGCAGGAGCCTAAAGGAAGGGCTACATTCCAGAATAAGCCCCCACATGGATTTAGACCATCACTTCCAGCAATAAGCTCCAATGAGCAAAATAGATCTCCACAACCGATACTCGTACCACACCGACATACACGCGAATCCTCAAACCGACGACGTATGTACGGATAATGCTGAATTAAAAGACGACATGGACACAATTGCGGAGCCATACGGAAAAGAACCCTCTCATCAAGAAGAAGCTTTTTCTGATATACATTTTTTAGATTAACAAGTTCTTCGCTGCCTTAGAACAACGAACAACAAATTTTCAAAATTTTGATTTACACGGTTTCCTCTTTAATTCCAAACCCTATTCGGAATGAACAATCGTTCTACGCTAATTCAAATGCAATACAAACCCGGAAAAGTCAATGTAGTTGCCGACGCACTCTCCAGAAAGCCCCCTGCTACCAACATAAATACCATGACATCAACAGTGCATAGTCAGGAAAGTTCTGCAAAAAACGTTATCCCGAGTGTTGGTGTTCTCATTAACGTGTATAAAAATCAAATATTTCTGAAAATAGCTGAAACTTCTGGCTACGATTTCAAAATTATCTTTGCTCGTTACCATCGTCATATAGTTACGGAACCGCAATACAATAGCGAAAAACTACTAAAAATTCTCAAAAAGTTGCTTAATCCCAGTGTTATCAATTGTATAAAAACTGAAGAGAGAATAATGGGTATAATACAGGCAATTTACATAACTCATCTCAATAAACATAAAATAAGATTCACTTAACTTTTGGTCGAAGACGTTCTACAAGAACACGAGAAAGAAGCAATAATCATCGAAACCCATGAACGCGCTCACAGAAATGCTATCTTGGAAAAGTACTATTTGCCATCCATATAAATAAGATAAAGAGAATTACTAAAATATATTCCGTGTGTAAAAAAAAAATACGAGAGACATCCTAACCAGCCAAAATTAAATGAAACACCAATTCCCACCTTTCCAGGGCAAATCATTCACATTGACATTTTTCACACAGAGAAAAAACTAGCTCTAACAACACTCGACAAATTCACAAAATATGCACAGGTAAAATTTCTCAAGAGCAGAGCAGTGGAAGATGTTAGAAGACATTAACGCGATCTGCTTTTCTTTTTTGGAGTCCCAAAAGCTGTCGTTTTGGACAATGAACCGGCTATAAATTCATCTTCCATTCTTTTCATAATGAAAGACGAATTAAACATCGACGTCTACAAAGTCCATCAAAACGAACGAATTTAGAAAGACTAAAGAAGAAACAAAAAACTGACTTGGACTAAAATAACAAAAAAAAAACACGACATTAAACAGTACATTCCAGGACAGGTTATTTATGTTAAAATAAACGAAAGATTAGGTAGTAAATTATCGAATAGATTCAAAGAAGAAATAGTGAAAGAAAGTATGCATACTATTGCCCTAACCGATAGCGGTAGGGTAGTTTATAAATCTCAAATACATAACTGATTTTACATTTTTACAGGACATTACTACACTACGAAAACACGGAGACTCAGATACTCGACTGTACGAGCTCGCAACTTATAGAGTTGGAAACAGAGCTAGCGAAAATACAGACAGGAACATTTAAACTTATACACACGATAGAATGTGGACAATATCAAAAAATTATCAAAGAGTTACAAACCTTTATAGAAACAAAAGTCAACTCAAACCTATATCCATTTATAATGCTTGACTCAAACCTAATTAAAGACCACCTAAACAGACTTCTTCCAAGAAAAAGTAAAACGAAAAGATCCCTTAACTTTCTGGGCCGACAATGCTGATTTCAAAGTGCAAGGTAAAATAAATAACCTTTTACAGAATAACAATAATCAAGTAATTTTTAATAAGTTAACACTGGTTAGAATAGAGGAATTAAGGAATTTGACGAATCAGTCATGCAACTAAACAATGAAAATAACGTAAAGCTAATTAAAAAAAACAAAAAAGGTATGAAAAATAGAAGCAGAAATTGAAGTTATTAAAGAAGAAATAATGAATTTAAAATACTCCATTAATTGGCGAAATCCAGTCATTTATTTTATCTTATAAAGAAATGGAAATTGTAAACAAGTATTTAGAAACGGAAAACATACCTTATCGAAACCTAGACGAGGCAATTGAATTAGCCTAAATAAAAGTACATACAAATGGCTCCTCAATTATATAAAGGGTGGTTACATTTTAAGGGCCGATGTTGAATGTGAACCACACTTAAACGATACACAATCAAGCAACGCGTTAAAGTTATTCAGGCTTATTATGAAAATGGGCGTTCAAATCAAAATGCATATCGTGCACTTCGTGATTTTTTCGGTCAATTTAATCGTCCAAATGTGCGTACAATCGGAAAAAACGTGCAAAAAATTGAGCAAACCGGGTCTGTAGGAGATGTGAAAACACCAGTCCATGCTCGTACAGCTCGTACTGCAGAAAAAATTGCTGCTGTTCGCGATAGTGTGGCTGAAGAGCCGTCCACCTCAACTCGTCGTCGTGCCCAACCATTGCAACTCTCACGCTCGTCGTTGATGATCATTATACATAAAGACTTGCATGTACACGCTTACAAGGTGCAATTGAATCAAGAACTAAACCCTCTTGACCATTTCAAGCGTCGCCAATGGTCAGGATGGTGACAAGAAATGGCAACACTTCCGTGATGAGGCACATTTTCACCTCAGTGGCTACGTCAATAAGCAGAATTGCCGCATTTGGGCGAATAATAATCCAATAGTGATTTGTCGAAAAACCAATGCACCCACAAAGAGTGACTGTTTGGTGCGGTTTATGGGCTGGCGGCATCATCGGGCCGTAGTTACTGTGAATGGTGTTCGCTATCGTGAAATGATAACGAACTTTTTATGGCCCGAATTGGAAGATATGAATGTGGACGATATGTGGTTTCAACAGGACGGTGCCACTTGCCACACAGCTAACGAAACAATGGCTCTTTTGCGCGACAAATTCAATGGCCGTGTTATCTCACGCGGTGGCGATGTCAATTGGCCGCCAAGATCATGTGATTTGACACCGTTCGATTTTTTTCTTTGGGATTATTTGAAAGAAAAGGTGTACGTGGATAAGCCAACAACAATTCAAGAGCTAAAAGATGAGATAATTCGGCACATTAACGGCATAGAACCGCAATTATGCTTCAGCGTCATCGAAAATTTGGACCATCGGATGAAGATGTGCCGCCGAGGTTGCGGCGGCTATTTGGCCGATATTCATACATAATTGAACCGTTACCAGTATTATCATAATAAAAAGAAATGACAATAATTTCCTAAATAATTTGTGTTTTATTCAAAATCAACATCGGCCCTTAAAATATAACCACCCTTTATATTGTTAATCTACCAATACACCAAAACAAGACAATAAATAAAACGAAAATATATTATATTGTAAGGAAATTTTTTTGATTTTGTTTATTTATGTAGCATAACAAATAGTGTTTACATTTGCAAGATTATTTATAATTAGAGGTTTAGTACAACTGTCCTTTACAACTATGATTTTAATAAAGAGTGGAGTGAGTGAGATACAACAAAAATATTTAAATATTAATTCAAGGCAAAGCTACAAGAAAAAACCCTTATTTAACTATTAAAATCTAATATTGCAATGTCCCCTAGTCAAATATGTTTATTTAACTATTTTACATATTTCTTGTTAATCGTTTGATTTTACTATGATATGCATTTGATAAGTTCATTATTTGAAATATAATAATTTTCATAGAATCTTTGTGTTAAATTTTCTATAAGAGAGTGTAAAAAGTTGATATTGCTTTGGCTGTGAAGTCTGCGGGTTGAATAATAACGTGGTAAATTAAGCATAACTTTAATGATTTTATTTTGGCATATTTGAAGTTTAAGTTTGTGAGTTCTAGCGCAGTCGTACCAAACAGGAGCCCCGTACAGTAGAATTGATTGAAAAACAGACTTATACAAAATAAGTTTATTGTCAGTACTAAGTTTCGATTTTCTATTTATAATGGGGTAGAGAATTTTGATGTATTTGTTAATTTTATCTACAGTGACAGAAATATGTTTCTTAAAAGTTAGTTTCTTATCAATCATAACTCCGAGATATCTGCAGTGTTCAGACCAGTCAATATCGATAGAACCCATTTAAAGTTTTACTTTGTTTGGAATAAAACATTCTTTTCGTCTACGTGTAAACCAAACTGCTTTCGTGTTCGAAGCATTTACTTTAATTTTCCATTTGTAAAGGAATTTTTCTAATTTGGAAAGTGTCATTTGCAGTACATTATAGACGTCCGTATAGTGTGTATCAGATGCAAATATTGCTGTATCATCAGCAAACATAGCAATATTCACATCATTGCCAAGATCTGGAATGTCAGACACAAATATGTTGAAAAGTGTTGGGGCGAGTACATTACCTTGAGGTAATCCATATGTAATATTTTGTACTGCGGATTTAACATTTTGTACTTTTACTATACATTTTATTTTATCTAAAAAACTCTGGATGATTTTAACAGTTTCCATAGGAAAGTTTAATTTAATAAGTTTGTATATTAGAGCATCATGCCAAACCGTATCAAAGGCTTTTTCAATATCTAATAATACTAATCCAGTGGACTCTTTGGATTGAAATTTATGTTTGACATGTTTCTTAATCCTAATGATTTGATGGTACGTATTGTGGGAACGCCGAAACCCAAATTGATAGTCGGGGAGTATATTATTAACAGTTAAGTGATTGTCAATCTTTTCTTTTATTATTTTTTCTAATAGCTTACTTAAACTGCTTAGTAAGCTTATTGGCCTATAACTGATGACGTCGTCTTTTGGTTTAACAGGCTTGCCAATCGAAATTACCAAAGCTGTTTTCCAACAATCAGGGAAGTAGCTGAGTTTAAGGCATGCATTAAGAATTGCAGTTAAGTACCGTAAGCCTGTGAGATAAAGGGCCTTTGAAAGCTTATTGTTAATACCATCTAAGCCAGGACTTTTTTTAGCTTTAAGGTTTTTGATCAATGATCTTACTTTATTAGTATTAAGTATATTTAAATCCGATAATTCAACATTTGCTTGTGAGAGACTGTCAATGGTGTGAGACACTTCAGTGGAAGTGGCAGGATCACTAAAATGGGCAGTAATCAGGTGATTTTTTGAGAAAGTCTCTGCAAGTAGATTGGCTTTATCGCTTGGAGAAAACCAGCTTTAGTTTTGCACCTTTTGAGGTGGAATACTCTAACCTCTTTTTTTAATAATTTTTGAAACTTTCCAGAATGGTTTACTATATTTATCAAAGCTATGAAGTAGGTTATTCCAACGCTTATTTTTGAGCTCATTAATTTCTTTTGCAATGGCTTTGTTTAACATTTTCGTGCTATAAAGAAAGCAGTCATAGCGATAACGTATCCATTTTCTTCTTTCTGAGTTTCTGAGCCGTATTAGTAGTAAAATATTACTAGGAAGTGGAATTGTATTACTATCATTCCTAGGGTACTTAGGTATTGCGAAATCCGCAGCGCAGTTTAATAATGAAGTAAAATACATACACATTGAATCAATTTGGATAGTCGTAGTTACAGGCGAAGAAATAACATTATTCTGATTGCAGTTGGTATTGATAAATGAAGCAAAATGGTTCCAATTGGCTGCGGAATATTTATAATATAACGAAGGTCGATTGACTTCAAATACGAGATTCAAGTTGATACTGACAGGAAGATGATCCGACCCCAAATTGTCATATGTGAACGGCATGGAGCAGTACCTTGAAATATTAGTCATAAAAAAGTCTAGAGTGGAAGGACTTTTAGATTTAGATGTTGGGACGTAAGTAAATTCAGGAGGGTATAGTAAAGAAAAGTTTGGGTGCATTTCGTTAATATTATACAGTTCGTTACCCCAGCAATTAGCGCGGA
Organism: Eristalis pertinax; assembly: GCA_907269125.1. Lineage (NCBI taxonomy): Eukaryota > Metazoa > Arthropoda > Insecta > Diptera > Syrphidae > Eristalis > Eristalis pertinax. The sequence continues at coordinate 92,336,350 of OU026145.1, forward strand.
GACAATTCCACAATTGGTGGCGACAATTTAAATCTCCGCCAAAGATAACTTTACCTCGATATCTAAATATTTTTTGCAAGTCGTTCTTAAAGTGAGACATCTTATCAATTTTTCTATTTCCACCAGGGAAATAAACAGAAAAGATGCTCACTTTTACTCCTGTCGAGACGATAACAATTAAACTTTGGGTGAGAAAAGGGCTTGTTTTCATTTAAATGAGTTTCCGTAACCAAAGCAATATCAACTTTTTTATCAATAATATAATTAAAGAATTCTAATATTTTTTTTGATATGCTTCTTGCTTTCCAAGTAATAATGTTCAGGGAATTATATACCATAATTATTTGAATAAATGTATTTGATAGCAAGAGATGTGATTACATTGAATTGATCACTTTTTGTTATACAGGTTTGAAGCTTAGCTAATACTTCATTTAAAAGAGAATTTATTTCTTCGAAAGAGAATAATTTGTTGCTCTCATTGTTTACAGATGTATAGGATATATTGTGATGAGAGGTTTTTACGCCATGGACCTGCGTGGCAGTTGATGGTAGAGAGCGATCAGCTGGTCGAATTTTGTTTGTAGGCTTGGGTGGTACAGCGGTTGCACGTGTGTGAAGAGGAGGGAAATGTGAAAGGGAGTGTGAATCGAAAGGTTTTTGTGGGAGTAATATAGGTGGTGTGCGTTTGCTGTTGTTTGGACGTTGATGAGAGGAGAGTTTTTGACGAATCTCCAGATATTGTTTACGACTAATGCAACTTGGATCGGTTGATCGGTGTGATTTCCTGCAATTGGCGCAACGCATTGCGTCAGATTCTTTGCATTCAGCTGTTTTGTGGCTGCCGGAGCAGTTAGCACAAGAACTTTTAGCATGACAATGCATGGAGCCGTGTCCATACAGCTGACAATTATGACATTGTGTAATTTTGCCTGGTTTTTGTCTCTTAAAGTCCCAGCGGACTACGGTTCTGAACAAACTGGAATGATTTTTCTTCAGTTCGTTTAGTTTTATTGTTCCGCGTTGAATATACACAATGTAAATATAGCTGTTGTAGTGGAAGTTTGGGTTAACTTTGTTTGTGATAATTTTCACGTCGATGCACTTCATTCCGGATGAAATAAGTTCTTCCTTTACAAGTTTTTCGCTTGTAAGATCAAGTCCCGATAAAATTAATTTCAAAGGTCGCGTTTCCTTCCGTGAAAATGTGAAGAATTCAATATTTAGTCTATTTAGTTCCGATTTTATTTTCTCTGAGCTTTCCAAAGATGGAGAAATAATTTTTTGGCCGAGCGATATGTTTTTGATAAGATAATTATCGATTTTTAGGTCACTCAATATGCGGCGAACACGTTCACCTGTTGATTTTATCACAACTATAGGAGGGACACTATCTTTCATGACGTTTAAACGTTCATTATTAATGCTATCCGTATTTTCACCGGAGTCGTCCAGCACACCGTAATAATTCGTATTATTCACCATTGTTGAATATTTTAAATTTGCACTTAAATAGGACTGTTTGCTGGGAGGGCGATTATCGCCTTCACCAGAGTCACTACGAATTCGCTTGTTGGAAATTTTACTGTTCAAGAATACACGATGGGAAAAACACTTGCACTCACTTAAACTGCTAACACAAGAGTGATTGTAAGGACATAATATTAGGTATAAGTAATAAATATAAGAAACATAATAAAATAATGATTTGTAACCAATCTAATGTAATTAATATAAGTAATGATACGTGCCTGATATATCTACTTAAGAGCTGACCAGCAAATTGCTCAAAGATCAACAGTCAACACGTACCACAGGTAGAAAAGATTGTTCCCGACACCTTGCTTCTAAATGGCTACAGTGGTCCTGTTTAAGTGGATGACAACACGCTTAATCTCAATGGAACTATTCTTATGCGCTACTACAACTCCACAGTGAAACTCTCCAATCAAACCGATACATCAAAAGAAGTATCCGAAACGAATCCATTGCCAGCAATTGTTCAAATAGACGATCCGTCATACTCTACGCACGAACACCTATCGCTGAAGATGATCAAGGAGTTAAACGTGAACAATAGGAAGACGATAAAAACTTTGGAGCATAAAAATGCTAAGGGACTAATAATGAATATCATCATATTGCCATCAGCAATATTCTTATTTCTGTCTTCTGTGTTCACTATCAAACGATGCAAGTCAGCTAAATCGATACAAAGTAACCAACAAAAAAACGTCGGCGTCAGAGAGCATCGAAGAAGAGACATCCCAGCATATTCAAGCAGAAGAGTCGCTACCAAAAATATCACACATAAGCCAAATTCCATTGTTCTAATTAATTTACTAACGAGGGCGTAAGCATTAAAGGGCGGAGGAGTTAACGAGAAATAAATTCATACTTCAAATCCGCAAACATTCCACATTGTCATCACATTTCGACACAGACCAACGAACATGATCGCATTCTAGCATGAGCATCGAGCAGCCGCATGCAGCAACCCGACCCGATGAACCTGCAGCAGCACATCGTCGACAGTAGATCTGTGTCAGCATTTAAGTAGTATTTATGATGTAGATTTTAAGAAATTATTATTCAGTTTGTAAGAAGGCAGAATCGCTGCCGGTTTAAATTTTGGACTAAATAATTTTTTTTCAAAACTTTTAATCTTAATTAAATTTAAAATATATACTGACGTTCGCCCTTAGCAATGGGAATCATAACGATAAGCTCAAATGCTGGAAGGCGACAATAGAGGAGCACAACCATGAAAAAATCTACACTCCGGGTTAGTCAAATCATGTCGATGCCGCTCTATCTCGCCTAAAAACCCAGGTAAATCACTTGTCAGGTTCTAACGATACAGCTAGTGAAGGAACCAAACACTGATTCTGCCACCGATACAGCGAGTGTGGGAAAATGTTCAATGGAATGTGATTCACGAACGGCCTCTGCCGAAGAAGGTTTTTACGAAATTTCCGACAGTAGAACAGAATCCGGCACAATGCATAGTGCAGAGCAAGACAGTTCAGACCTATTACCGCATGTAGAGGCACAAATAAATGTTTTCCGAAATCATTTAATCTTCAAGGTCGGAATCGACCTTACTGCATCTGAGCAACCACATCCTGGTTATCACCGGCATTATATTTCTTCAAGAGAATTTAATAATGAAAATCTAGTGCAGGAATTAAAAGCCAGACTAAATCCGAGGGTCATTAGCAGAATTAAGATACTGATGGATAACTTTAAGTTAGATTTGGTAGTTGGGCTGCCAGCGAAATCGCCAGCACACTTAGACCATGTTGGTACATTGTGATACCCATAGTCAGACTAATACCACTGATCGACAACTTCAGTGATAGTGCCGTTATTTGATCCCAACGGCAAATGGAGACCGGACCAGATTTGAAAACCCGATAAAAGCATTTTAACTTTTGCTTTCACTGGGATTCGAACCGGGGACCCCTCTAACCAGGGGCAGGCACTCAACCAACATCGCCATCCAGCTGTGTAAGTGGATAACTTTACTAATTACAGGATACGGATAACACAACGAATAGTGGAAGATATTGCCAATGAGGAACGGAAGTTCCTAATAATAGAAAACAAACATAAAATGGCCCACAGGAATCCAATCGAGAACAGAGAACAAATTCTCGAAAAATTGTATTTCCCTCACATGATGGCACAAATTAAAAAAATTGCAGCTTCATGCGAGGTGTGAGAACATTTAGTTTCCACAGAACCGAACGTATTTGGGGCACTCGTGTTTACTGCCCTCCACCTTAAATATGAACGTCCGCGTTCATAATATTTTCAATAGATTGTTTTAGCTCATTTCGATCAAGTATCTGCATCTCTGTTGATAATTGGTTGTATGTTCAGATTTCTTGGTTGTAATTTAATGCATAGTATTATTATTATGACAATAATAAGTGCAGCAGATATCCCGTACCATAGTACTTTTAAGTTCTTCGATTTCTTCGATATTTTTTATATATAGTTTATGAAGAAACGGCAACGATAACTTTTCGTTAAATTTAGTTTCTCTCAAAGAAGTTGAAACAAATATTTATCTTCTGAATCTATAATGCAGTAATTGTAAAGCCAAGACTTTTTACATTCACTTAAGGCTAAATTATTTCCATTACAATCTGCGCTTACATTGCTGTTCATATCTATGGCTATATTATTATGAATTACAGGTGCAACTAAAAAAAGATTTATATTTTCTTAACATAAATGCCTTATGTAATATATTAATTTATTATGTAATATAATAATTAAATATACAAAAGAGTTCTCATAATAATATATTTTTACATCTGCTATATTCAACAAATCATTTAGTGGAGTAAACATTTTTTCATTAAGTAATATAAAATCGATTTCGTTCATGTTAAGCATAAGTGGATTCACAATATTTCTCTGTGCTAAAACGATTGCGTTGACAACGTTATAAAGATTTTGAGTAACAATTCGGTTTCTATTTGACATTAAAATTGTTAATAATTCATAATTAATGTTTGCATGGTTACTTAATGTATTTATTCTATCTGTTAGTTCGTTTATTGTTTTTTTATTGTTTGTTTTTATTAGTTCGCTCTCTCTAATTTGCAATATTTCGAAATCCTGATGATCTGGTGTACCCGCTATAAATTTTAAGGCGGATCCAAGGAAATCGATTGCTCTTTTTGTTTTATTTGGAGGCTATAGGATTCTCGACAATCATGTAACCTCTTGTATATCGTTTTCAGGTATTTTCTTGCCTTGTTCGTCTCTGAGCACATTAATAAGATTATAATTGTCATTAAGGATTTGCTCCAATAAGGAGAAATTTGTTACATGTTTTAAATATAAATACTCTTGGTAGACAGCTGCTTCGCCGTTTGGTATTGGAATAAGCAGGGCATTTGAATAATCCGTAATTCTGCCGATTGCGGATGAAAATAAAGATATCCTGAAAATGAGGAAAAAATTTACCTCAGGTTATTTTTATGAACCCTCTGCCATCAATTATGACAGCAGTTCCTAAGTCTGCTTGTATGGTTTTCAAGCTGTAAAGATTTGATAATTTGTTGCCTAGTCTTTTATTTCTTTTCAAATAGACTTTGACTCCACGATTATACTGCTTTTGGGTAGTACCTTTGTTGTCATATCTTTTTTCTGTTTTGATACTAGTTTTTGTACTATTTCCGTTTTTAATTTGCTGTTACAGCAATGGAACACTTCAGAAGGTTTATATCCAGTGACACTGTGAATGGTATTATTATATTTATAGACAGCTAACAGAAATAATTCAACTATATCAGTAGTGGTCGCTTTGATACATCTTGCTATTTCTGCAAGAGTAGAGTGCAGGTGTTCCACTTGACCGTTACTCTCGCTATGAAGAGCAGGGACAGTGTACCATGATATGTTGAAACAATTCTTGACAAAAGTTTGTATTGAGTTGGATATGAAAGCACCTTCATTATTCCATTCCTGGAGCTAATATGTTTTATAATCACAAATTTAGAGAATTTGTCTCGACATGTTATAAAGTATTTTTTTCCCGTATTATAAATATCGATGTGAAGAATTTTACCGGGATATTTTGGAATTGGTGTGGGACATATCGGATGCTTATCGGCTTTCGTTGGTATTTATTTTCCTGACAAATCTTGCAATTTGTTATAAGATTTTTTAATATGAGAAAAAAATTGTCTGATATAATCTGTTTATAGTTTTCTGCTTGTCCTCTGTGTGCTCTGTTATGCTCAGTTGTTGTAATATCCATTTGGTCATCACTATTCGTTATATCTTGTACTAACTTCTTAGTGTACTTAATTTTGACTCCTGAGAACGCATTAATCAAATAGTTTTGTATTTTACCTAGAACCTCAAGTGTGCAAAATATACCATTGTTTACATCAGAATTTTCGTTTTTCTGCTATCTTTAGAGCCTTGCTCTATGAAGATTTGGTTCTTGAAAGTATTTATCGGTTGTGGGACCGATGGTATTACTCTTGATAATGATTCTCCGCTATGGATTGTAGAACCACAGGTACTAACCACATTTATGTGCTGCCTTGATAACGCATCAGCGAACTTGTTATTTTTTCCGTGTTTATAGTAAAAAGATGGTGAGTATGCTTCTATAAATGCTCTCCATCTTTTGAGTTTAGTATTTGGATTCTTTTCAGACATGGCGAATGTTAGCGGTTGATGGTCAGTGAAAATCTTAATTTTGGGAGCCCCGTATAAATAGTTTCTTAGATTTTGCAAAGCCCATACTATCGCGAGCATTTCACAGTCAATTTTGTTCCGAATTGCTCAGTTCGTCCGTTTTGTGAAAGCACGGCACCTATAGCGTCGGACGAAGAATCTGTTGTCAAGTCAAAAGGCTTTTTGAAATCTGTGTACAAAAGGAGAACATCATCCGATGCCAAGATGGTTTTAATTTTTTCAAATGCTTCCAATGCTTCTGCATCCAAGACGATTTTAATATGCTTTGACTTGTGAGAGCTTATATGTACATTATCACCGCTTAAGTATTTCGTTAGTGGCTTGGTAATGAGAGCATAGTCTTTCACAAATTTGCGGTAATACCCAGAAAGTTTTGGCATTTACCCAGAACTTTTTGGGGACATGTTCTAATACCATCGCATGAAACGTTAAAGCCTAAGAATTCGTCTTATTTTTTGAAGAATTTTGTTTTTTCTGTGGCTATCCTCATATTAGCTTCGTAAAGTTTAGAAAATTTTCTGCCCAAATCTTTAAAATGATCTTCTGCGGTCTTAGAAAAAATGATCACATCATCTACATAGACATGACAGCTTCTGCCTATTTCGGGTCTAAGTACATCATCAATTGTCCGTTGGAATATACTCGGAGCGTTTCGAAGACCGAATGGCAACCTACAGAATTCGTACTTTCCGTGATTTATTGAGAAAGCTGTATTCTCTCTATCTTTTTCATCCAACAATATTTGGTGAAAACCAGCTTTTAGGTATATTATTGAATAAAAGTTCGCTTGACCCAGATTTGAGAGTATAACTTTGGAATCGGATATCGGTCGGCTACTGTTTTTTCATTTAGTTTTCTGTAACCGAATACCAATCTTAATTTCTTTGTATTATACGCGTTCAGGCTTTTTTTATTAACGACCAGTATAGGTGTATTATAGGGAGAACGGAACGGTTGGATAATACCATCCTTTAGCAGTCGTTCAATTTCATTATTGACGAACTCAATATGTGCCATGGTCGGGGTCTAGAATAAATTGGTTCTGAACTTGTTGTTCTGATCGATGCTTTAACAGAAGTGTTAAATGGTAATTTTTGTTCGGTCTTAGCAAACACTTTTAAATGCTTTTTGATCAGTTCTTTGAACTGATTTTTTAAACCGGATGGGACAGATTTGCAATCGATATCGATAGCATTAACGTTTTCACAATTTAACAACTCGAAAGGTTCTTCTCCACCTATGTGGATTAATACACCCTTTTCGGCATCGGTTTTAGCTCGTATCTGCTTTAGAAATTCATAGCCGATTATAGCATCAAATGTACTTAGTTGCGGAAGTAAATAAAAATCGGTTAACCGAATAAATTCATTTTACACTTTTCTGTGATTTTATTCCCGTTGTGAGGTGAACTAATGTATGCGACGACAACCTTGTGGTTGTGCGAAGGGCTAACAACCCCCCCACACAAAAAAAAAACAAAATTACGAGAGAGCAAACTGCCTCGGATCAACGGACGGAATCACAACAACTACGACACGACGCGAAAAAGGACAACGATTTGCCAGTGTGCTCCTGGAACGTAAGAACACTCTACACTCCAGGGGGCTGCTCATAAACTAAAAAAGATCCTCACGCAGTACAACTCGGATATTACTGCGATCCAGGAAATACGCTGGATAGGATAAGGTATAATGAAGAAGAAAGAGTGCGACATATATTACAGCTGTCACAAAAGGTTGCATATATTTGGATGCGGATTCGTTGTGGGAGAACGGTTAAGGTCGAATGTCATCGACTTTAAACCGATAAGCGATCGCCTGGCTGTGATCCGTATCCAAGGCAGATTCTACAACATCAGCCTTATATGTGCACACGCCCCTACCGATGAGGTTGAAGACTCCGTCAAAGCGGACTACTACGACCTCTTGGACGGTGCCTACGGAGCCTGTCCGGAGTACGATGTCAAAATCGCGCTCGGAGACTTCAATGCCAAAATCGGTAAGGAAAACATCTTTGGCGGAGTGATCGGAAAGCACAGACTCCACGACACGACAACAGATAACGGCTTCCGACTCACTGACTTTGCGACAGGACGTAATATGGTCATAAGTAGCACAAGATTTCCTCTCAAAAGAATCCACACAGCAACCTGGTGATCTCCGGACGGTCGAACCGCCAAACAAATTGACCATGTGCTCATTAACGCAAGACATGTGTCAAATATCCTGGATGTGCGAACATTCAGAGGGGCAAACGTCGACTCTGACCATTTCCTCGTGGCAGCACGATTCAGAGCCCGACTGTCCAATGTCAGAAAGCTGTACCAGCCAACAAAGAGGAGTTTTGAAATTGGACGCCTGAGCACAACGGAGATTGCCAGAGCCTACGAAGAGCAATTAAGCGAGAGACTCTCCGTCAAACACCAACGCCAACGAGATGTGGTTGCATTGCCGCTCGCCCATCAAAGAGGTAGCGGAAAACACCTTAGGCTACCTACCACCCCCGACAAGAAACCCGGTATGATGGCGAGTGTGAGCAGAAGAAACGTGCAACCGACGAGGCATACCAAAAAGCGCTGCAACGGAAAACTAGAGCAGGGCAAGAGGAGTACCGGGCTAGAAGACGGGAGAAAAAGAAGCTTCTACGCCTGAAGAAAAGGTCTCTCGCAACCTCCCAGCTCAAGGACATCGAAGAGTCTAGGGATAGACAAAAAATACGGGCCTTTTATAAAAAAGCCAAAAGCCTGGCTTCAGGCTCTTCGAAATCGTGAGGGTAGCCTTGTTACTGACACCCAGGGAATAGTGGATGTGTTTAAGCAGCACTTCCAACAACTGCTTAATGGGCCTGACCAGGAGAGAGTGATAGGGAATCAGGAAATCCCAACTCCAGTCGATGAAGTAGTCCTCCCACCTAGCTTTGAAGAAGTCGGAACAGCCATTAAAAGGCTGAAGAACAACAAAGCCAAGGCCGGTGGCGATGTTCTGGTGGGGAGCATGCACCAGATCATCTGTAAAATTTGGGAAGTTGAAAGCATGCCCGACGACTGGAATATCAGCTCCATATGCCCCATCCACAAAAAAGACGATCTTGCCTCTTGCAACAACTATAGAGGTATATCCCTGCTCAACGTCGCCTACAAGATCCTGTCCAGCGTACTGTGTGAACGTCTAAAGCCGTTTTGCACCGCACTAATCGGCACGTACCAGTGCGGCTTCCGGCCCGGCTTCACACTAAGACAAATACTGGAGAAAACCAGTGAGTTTCAAATCGATACGCAACACCTTTTCATCGATTTCAAAGCCGCATACGACAGCATTCATCGCAATGAGCTATTCGATGCGATGGCCGAATTCGGGATCTCGGGAAAACTGATCCGGTTGTGTCGCACCACGCTAACACATACGCGATGCACCGTGCAGTTCGGCTCAAGGATTTCCGAGCCGTTTGAAACTTGCACTGGATTTCGGCAAGGAGATACGCTGTCGTGTGACTTCTTCAATCTGGTACTGGAGAAGATAGTGCGGCGGGCAACTGTGAACACGGAAGGCACTATGTTCTACAATTCGGTCCAACTGTTGGGGTACGCAGATCACATCGACATCGTCGCGCGTTCTCAACGTGCCGTAGTGGAGGCTTTTACGGCGATTGAAGAACAGGCGAAACGAACTGGTCTCAAGGTCAATGAGGACAAATCAAAATATATGCTGTCGACCAAAAAACTTTCCGTCACACACCACCTTGGACAAAATTTCACGATCGACAGCTACAGTTTCGAGGTAGTGAATGGGTTTGTCTACCTCGGGGCAAACGTGAACTCCACAAACGACATCACAGTGGAGATCCGTCGCAGAATCGCCCTTGGCAAACGGTGCTACTTCGGTTTGTCAAAACAACTGGGCTCAAAACTCCTGATTCCAAGGACCAAAATCATGCTCTACAAAACTCTTATTTTGCCAGTCCTGCTCTATGGAGCCGAAAGCTGGACGCTAAGCAAAACTGCAGAGTTGATTCTTGGTACCTTTGAAAGAAAAGTTTTAGACGGATATATGGTCCCATCTGCGAGGAAGGCAATTGGAGGAGAAGTTATAACCGCGAACTCTACGAGCTGTACCAGGATGTGGATGTAGTCCGGAAGGCAAAAATCCGTGGACTGCACTGGCTCGGCCACATCGAGCGCATGGACAACAATGCTCCAGCAAAGATAGTCTTTGAATTCGAGAAGGAGAGGAAGACCGAATCTCCGGTGTAAAGGCCAAGTAATCGCGGATGCAAGACAACTTGGTCTTGATGACTGGAAGCAGCGTGCCCAGGACCGTCAACGATGGAAGGCAGCAATTGCTCAGGCTCGGACCCTTCATGGGTCGCCGGCCTGATAAGTAACTAAGTAAGTATTGTGCCAGAATTTAGAAGACGTTGGATCTATATCCATTGCATTGTCTTCTTGCCTTATAACCATGTTATTTTGTGGTTCTGTTGTTCTCCTGAAATGTGGATTACTCCGGGAGTTAAAAGCTCTTGCAAATTCATATCTGTGTTGGTTAGCTTCCAACTCTTGTGCTTTGGCGAGAGCTGAGGGAAGATCTAAACAACCAGACGAAAAAATTATATTACGAAAAGGTCTATTTAGTCCCGAAATGAATACTCGTAAAGCATCAGTACGGTATTTGTTTAACAATGAACTTATCAGTTCGCTGTTGCCGGAATAGTCCATTGTTATATTGTTCATTATGAGAGTGAGATTTTTTTCCGATTTCATCATAAAAATCGGAAATATTCATTTTGCCTTGCACTAAAATACTCAACTGATTTTCTAGAATCACTCTTGTGTTAGCAGTTGAAGTGAGCGCAAGTGTTTTTTCCCATCGTGTATTCTTGAACAGTAAAATTTCCAACAAGCGAATTCATAGTGACTCTGGTGAAGGCGATAATCGCCCTCCCAGCAAACAGTCCTATTTAAGTGCAAATTTAAAATATTCAACAATGGTGAATAATACGAATTATTACGGTGTGCTGGACGACTCCGGTGAAAATGCGGATAGCATTAATAATGAACGTTTAAACGTCATAAAAGATAGTGTCCTTCCTGTAGTTGTGATAAAATCAACAGGTGAACGTGTTCGTCGCATATTGAGTGACCTAAAAATCGATAATTATCTTTCTCCATCTTTGGAAAGCTCAGAGAAAATAAAATCGGAGCTAAATAGACTAAATATTGAATTCTTCACATTTTCACGGAAGGAAACGCGACCTTTGAAATTAATTTTATCGGGACTCTCTTACAAGCGAAAAACTTGTAAAGGAAGAACTTATTTCATCCGGAATAAAGTACATCGACGTGAAAATTATCACAAACAAAGTTAACCCAAACGTCCACTACAACAGCTATATTTACATTGTGTATATTCAACGCGGAACAATAAAACTAAACGAACTGAAGAAAAATCATTCCAGTTTGTTCAGAACCGTAGTCCGCTGGGACTTTAAGAGACAAAAACCAGGCAAAATTACACAATGTCATAATTGTCAGCTGTATGGACACGGCTCCATGCATTGTCATGCTAAAAGTTCTTGTGCTAACTGCTCCGGCAGCCACAAAACAGCTGAATGCAAAGAACCTGACGCGATGCGTTGCGCCAATTGCAGCGAACCACACAGATCAACCGATCCAAGTTGCATTAGTCGTAAACAATATCTGGAGATTCGTCAAAAACTCTCCTCTCATCACCGTCCAAACAACAGCAAACGCACACCACCTATATTACTCCCACAAAAACCTTTCGATTCACACTCCCTTTCACATTTCCCTCCTCTTCCCACACGTGCAACCGCTGTACCACCCCAGCCTACAAACAAAATTCGACCAGCTGGTTACGGAAACTCATTTAAATGAAAACAAGCCCTTTTCTCACCCAAACTTTAATTGTTATCGTTTCGACAGGAGTAACACAACAGGAGGTGGCGTTGCTGTCGTCACACGGAAAAATATTGTACATTCGGTACACCCAGGCTTACAACTGCGTTGTATTGAATCAATTGGCATAGAAATTAATATAGGCAGCAACTCTAAAGTGAGCATCTTTTCTGTTTATTTCCCGGGTGGAAATAGAAAAATTGATAAGATGTCTCACTTTAAGAACGACTTGCAAAAAATATTTAGATATCGAGGTAAAGTTATATTTGACGGAGATTTAAATTGTCGCCACCAATTGTGGAATTGTCTCCGGGCTAATTGCTGGGGTAACGAACTGTATAATATTAACGAAATGCACCCAAACTTTTCTTTACTATACCCTCCTGAATTTACTTACGTCCCAACATCTAAATCTAAAAGTCCTTCCACTCTAGACTTTTTTATGACTAATATTTCAACGTACTGCTCCATGCCGTTCACCTATGACAATTTGGGGTCGGATCATCTTCGTGTCAGTATCAACTTGACTTTGGTATTTGAAGTCAATCGACCTTCGTTATATTATAAATATTCCGCAGCCAATTGGAACCATTTTGCTTCATTTATCAATACCAACTGCAATCAGAATAATGTTATTTCTTCGCCTGTAACTACGACTACCCAAATTGATTCAATGTGTACGCATTTTACTTCATTATTAAACTGCGCTGCCGATTTCGCAATACCTAAATAACCTAGGAATGATAGTAATGCAATTCCACTTCCTAGTAATATTTTACTACTAATACGGCTCAGAAACTCAGAAAGAAGAAAATGGATACGTTATCGCTATGACTGCTTTCTTTATAGCACGAAAATGTTAAACAAAGCCATTGCAAAAGAAATTAATGAGTTTAAAAATAAGCGTTGGAATAACCTACTTCATAGCTTTGATAAATATAGTAAACCATTCTGGAAAGTTTCAAAAAATATAAAAAAAAAAGGTTTGAGTATTCCACCTCTAAGGGTTCAAAACCAGCTTTATATTGCTCCAAGCGATAAAGCCAATCTAGTTGCAGGGACTTTCTCAAAAAATCACCTGATTACTGCCCATTTTAGTGATCCTGCCACTTCCACTGAAGTGTCTCACACCATTGACAGTCTCTCACACGCAAATGTTGAATTATCGGATTTAAGTATACTTAATACTAATAAAGTAAGATCATTGATCAAAAACCTTAAAGCTAAAAAAAGTCCTGGCTTAGATGGTATTAACAATAAGCTTTTAAAGGCCTTTCCTCTCACAGGCTTACGGTACTTAACTGCAATTCTTAATGCATGCCTTAAACTCAGCTACTTCCCTGATTGTTGGAAAACAGCTTTGGTAATTCCGATTGGCAAGCCTGGTAAACCAAAAGACGACGTCAACAGTTATAGGCCAATAAGCTTACTAAGCAGTTTAAGTAAGCTATTAGAAAAAATAATAAAAGAAAAGATTGACAATCACTTAACTGTTAATAATATACTCCCCGACTATCAATTTGGGTTTCGGCGTTCCCACAATACGTACCATCAAATCATTAGGATTAAGAAACATGTCAAACATAAATTTCAATCCAAAGAGTCCACTGGATTAGTATTATTAGATATTGAAAAAGCCTTTGATACGGTTTGGCATGATGCTCTAATATACAAACTTATTAAATTAAACTTTCCTATGGAAACTGTTAAAATCATCCAGAGTTTTTTAGATAAAATAAAATGTATAGTAAAAGTACAAAATGTTAAATCCGCAGTACAAAATATTACATATGGACTACCTCAAGGTAATGTACTCGCCCCAACACGTTTCAACATATTTGTGTCTGACATTCCAGATCTTGGCAATGATGTGAATATTGCTATGTTTGCTGATGATACAGCAATATTTGCATCTGGTACATACTATACTATTATGTGCTACAAATGGCACTTTCCAAATTAGAAAAATTCCTTTACAAATGGAAAATTAAAGTAAATGCTTCGAACACGAAAGCAGTTTGGTTTACACGTAGACGAAAAGAATGTTTTATTCCAAACAAAGTAAAACTTCAAATGGGTTCTATCGATATTGACTGTTCTCACCACTGCAGATATCTCGGAATTGTGATTGATAAGAAACTAACTTTTCAGGAACATATTTCTGTCACTGTAGATAAAATTAACAAATACATCAAAATTCTCTACCCCAATATAAATAGAAAATCGAAACTTAGTACTGACAATAAACTTATTTTGTATAAGTCTGTCTTTCAATCTATTCTACTGTACGGGGCTCCTGTTTGGTACGACTGCGCTAGAACTGGCGGTTAAAGCGGGTACTTCTGACTGAATGTTTTGATTATTTATTTTATTTTCATTCATGATCTCTGTCATTCTCCGCATGATACTTGAACAAGCAGTCTCTACTGCAGTTTGAACTGCTATTGCAATGTTCTCTGCCATAATTTCCTATTTTTTAATACCGATACTAACAGATAATTATCTCTATTACTAACACAATTCACTCTTATTTAAGTAACAAAAAAAAAAACACTTAGTTCACAAACGCTTAACAATATTAAATCCTTACAATAATATCCACATTATTTGAAATTCTGCTCTCATCTCCAAGGGTTCCAGGGTTCGTTGTTCGATTCGTCGTATTTCGTTGATGATTATGTTGAATAAGCCGGAACTAAAAAAAACTCTATTTACCTTTAACAAGGAATTTCGAAGTTCAACTTTTACTATTTTATATCGCTGTTCCTAGTACTAGGAATTTTGGAAAGAGAGGGTAGTTGGGCGCCAGTTAATTATTTAAACACGACCTCTTCTTTTGGAGGCTAAACAACAAGTGAAGCTCCGTTTATTGAAAATATATTTCTACCTTACATCTAGCATACAATAACCTTAAATGTAACTTAACCATATGTGCTGCCCAGACGCTGCATCATCATTACTTCTACGTTCGGTTCGCACACCGGTGTTGACTGCATTCTGCTGACGCTATGTCGATGCGCTATTATTATTTGGGGCACTCGTGTTAACTTACACTCGGTTATAAAGCGAAAACCGACTGACATTTTCTGCAATCGCTCACAAAGAGTAAACTCTCAGGGTATGCTAAAACTCCGCTCAAAAATTAACAAAGATCTTAGGGGAATCATCAGGAAAAATATAGATGCCAAAAACGCTAGGTTCCGCTCCCAGGAAGTATAATGTTGGTGATATTGTGTATGTCGCGGTAAAACGAATTAAGGGTTGTTGTTGTTGCCAAGGACGGTTTAGTAACGGTAACGACAGTAAGCTGCAAGAGAATCCATAAAGCTTACATAAGGCAAATAATGAAAAATTAATCAGTCGTGCACAGACTGTTGAACTGTCCACAAGTGTTTCGGCTTATTAAAAATATTCAGAAAAACGAAAAGAAAGTGAATTAGTGCAGTTGATACTGTGACCCGCAGCAAGGGCGCAGCCGGATGCATAGAGCGTTCAACCTCAGTCGTTCTCAGACCTCCACCCAGTGCAGACGTGTTTCAACTTAGTGCGGAAATATTAAATTATCAAATGCGGAAAATATCGCCGAAAGAAAATAAGAATCGGTAGCTTCACGGTAGAGTGATCGCCGGTAACTTCGTGGTGCCGGGTTCGAATCTCGAAGAAAAATTGAAATCTTTTTTTTTAATTAAAATTAAATTAAATAAAAATTAAAGACACTAAAGTGTGATGTGATTCAGTGCAATGGAGCCAGCTGAGCGACTCGAGCTCCGAAAATCGGGTGATGTTGTACCGGTGGCTGGGACATCAGACCACCAGCCAACACATGAAGAGGCGAGGAAGAGAAGGAGGAAGCTTCAGCTACAGCCAAACCTGGTGAATCACCGTTCCAGCCTTGATGCAGAATGCTACAAACGATGGTCGACGACGTAGAATACGAGTCGACAGAAGGCGAGGGCAGATTCTCCTACAGCGGTAGAGAGAATAAAGAGCCAGAGGGAGAGGGAGGAGCTGGATGCCCACATGCAAGCCCTCCAAATCAAATTAAGGGCCAGGAGAGCGGCCAAAGAGGCTGCCCAACAAAAACATCAGCCACAAGAGCAGCAACAACAGTCCCATCAGTTACCAAAGGTACAACGGTCAACAGCTGCCAAGAAACAACAGCAGCAGCAACAACAACAACAGAAACAGCAGCAGCAGAAGAAGAAGCCGCAGCAGCAGAAGCAGCAACAACAACAACAGCGAAAGCAACAACAGCAGCAGCCAGCCAAAAAAGAGAGATGCCCTCCAATCAACGTCTTCGGACTGGAGACGACGGACGTCGACACCTTATGTAAGTTGGTCACCAAAGAGTCTTATTATATTAAGTATAAGGGTCCATTGAGAGTATCGGTCCATTGCTTATCAATGGCAGACTACCATGTAGTTAAAGATAGGCTAGCGGTGTCGGAGGCCGAGTTTTTTTCATACACCCCAAACGGGGAAAAGTGCAGACCATTCTCCTTAAGGACGTGGATCCTGACACTGATCCGGAGGAGATCCTAGCTAAGCTGCGCCAAGCGCAGAGCGGCGATGTCTAGGTCGTTGGGGTTCAGCCCTTCATCACTGCGGTTTCGCAAAGAGAGAACAGGAAACTTCCGTTCTTCCTAGTCCAGGTCACCCCAGACAGCGAATTAGATAGTCTAAAGCGAATACACCGTCTAGGCTCTATTGACGTCAATTGGGACACATTAAACAAGACAAAGCACACACTCCAGTGCGCTCGTTGTTAGAGGTTTGGGCATGCCGCGGCGAATTGCAACATGCAGTCTCGCTGCGTCAAATGCGCAGGAACCCACAATCTAGGGGAATGTCCCTTAGGGACTGAGAAAGTTGAGGATAGGAGCAAGCTGAAGTGTGTACTCTGTAAGACCAGCGGGCACCCTGCCAACTATCGGGGATGCCCTAAAGTCCAAGAGATCAGAAAAATAATAGAGGCCAAAAAGAAAGGAAAAATGGTAGAAGCGAGGCCAGTGCCCCGTGCTCCAGCTACCACTGTTACTCCGGCAGTCTCCTATGCCCAAATGGCATCGGGTAGGCGACCGGTTCAACAGACAGTGCCGAAGGTGGTCCCGGTCCCATTGGCCAGGCAACCTGAAGTTGATCTGGATCGAAGACGGTCTTGCTCTCCATCCAGGGGCAGATCGCTCAGCTTCAAAAACAGTTCCTTGAGCAAGCAGCGCGAGTAGACCTCATCTACTCGACGCTGTTCGGAACGCAAAATCGGTTTAATGGCTGCGCAGGCAGCCCGTAACCTTAAAATCCTAGCAGTGAATGTGAATTCACTGATCAGGCCTGAAGGACAACTAAACTTCGGTAACTTGTTGCAAATCCATAATCCTGACGTGTTGATGGTTAGCGAAACTAGGCTAAACCAGACGCACTTGTCATAAGGTCGTGTATAGCGGTGAAGTGCGAAGATTCCAGACGATAGAAGCGTGTATCGCACGCATTCCCCTTCGGGGTGGTAAGCGTTTAGAAAGGGTGATTTTTTATCTATTATCATTTTGGCAACACTGGTTTAAACAGCTGACGCCTGTTTCGTGTTTTGTTTCACTGTCAAACATCTTCAGTTTGGTCTATAATTTAACCATGAATCGTCTTACAACGCTTGCAAATTATTGAATTTTATTATCAAAATGCGTGCTCTGTTAAGAAAGTTCATCGTGCGCTTCTTCCATTTTATGACGAAGCTCATTTTTGGCTCAATGGGTACGTAAATAAGCAGAATTGTCGATTTTGGAGTGAATACCAGCCAGAACCATTGCAAGAGCTACCAATGCATCCAGAAAAAGTTACAGTGAGCGCTACCGTGAGCGCTACCGTGAGATGATATCCAACTTTTTTTTGCCCAAATACAATGGACTTATTGAGGGGCGAGTTCGGTGAACATATTATTTCACGTTCGGGACCGGTCAATTGACCGCCTAGATCGTGCGATTTAACGCCTTTAGACTATTTTTTGTGGGGCTATGTTAAAACTCATGTCTATATAGACAAGCCCGCTTCAATTGACGCATTGGAAGACAACATTGAAGCATTTATTCGTGAGATACAGGCCGAAATGTAGGAAAGAGTATGCCAAAATTGGACTAAGCGGAAGTGCATAAAATAATCTTCAAACATTAAATTATATGGACCGTCGATTCAAATAAGGATTTCATGCATTTTTCTGAATTTTGTTTTTTGCGTTTTTTTTGAAAAACTTTCCTATAGCTTTTAAAAAATCACCCTTTATGTGATCGCGGTCTATGCGTCTGACAAGACACGTATCAATCCCCGACTGAGCTCGTAAGAGAAATACTATGTCATAGCCGGGGATTTGAACTCGAGGCATATGGACTGGGGCTACGTGGTGCATAACGCCAGAGGGACCTCATTGTATAACTGGTTGGTAGAGCACAATATTGAGTTCAAGCTAGATTTGCTTGCAACCGATAGGCCATCCTTTCCCAGAAGCGGGTCCTATCTGGGTCTGATGCTGACAAACGACTGACTATACTGGACGTGGAAAAACGCACACGGAACTGTTTAACTGCGGTTGAGTACGAGAGTGACCACTGTGGGCTCTTCGCGGCTATTCACCTCCCGAACGAGGTGGAAGAACTGGAGGAATATGTCCGGAGGCACCCTTATAATTACAATAAGGCCCGCTGGCCACGTTTCTCCAGGGTTTTATCCACAGAACTACGTTCGAGTGGGATCAATCCTCCGACAAACAGAAACCTGACGAACGAATAGGTTGACAGGTACCTCATACAAATAGACGACGTAATAAAACGAACCATAGAGAAAACCATTCCGAAGGTAGTACAAATCGATGATAGCGATGTTTATCGAAATGCTACCATCGATGCACTTCACGTGCACAAAAGTAGACTGCTGTCAAGACTCAAACTATTCCACAGACGGTTTACAGATCCACAAAACGCGGAAGTCAGGGCACTGTAGTCTGAGATCAAGAATCTCCAACAGTTAATTCGAATAAATTATAGCTTGGCTATAAGCTTGCACGGGGGCAATAAAATCCGTTCTGTAAGATCCAACAACCCGGGTATGTTCCCGCAAGTAAATGACATTCAGGTCGTTAGACTTCCCAGAACGACACATAACGAACAATTACTGACTTCAGTTGGCATCGATCCAGGTGAGGCAGTGCTAGACAATGACTTCTTCGTGGTTGAAGAACCCCAGGAGAAGGTTAAAGCTATTGGTGCTGTGTTCCAGCGAGTGTATACGGTCAACGAGGTTAGTAGGCCGAATCACGATCTGGAGAACAGAGCCTTGCTAAACCAGTTCTATCTCCGCAACGAGATAAGTCAATAGCGATCCGAGAATCCAGGTTTCACCAGGTTTACTGACGATAATACATAGTGGCGTCGCCAATGATGACAATCTCATCTTGATTGCCCAAGAAGATCTTCAGGGTATCTTTAACTCGCTGAAAAAGAAAAAGTCAGTGGGAATCGATGGAATACAGAATATTGTGCTTCGCCATCTTCCCCCCGAAGCGCTGAGTAATGCACATTACCCGGCGCACTGCAAAACAGCTGTAGTGCAACCAATCCCTAAACGTGACAAAGACAAATCCATCCCGACAAATCTCCGGTCGATCAGTCTTCTTCCCTGCATAAGCAAGGTTTTAAAAAAAAAATAGTCATAGGAGTTCTGAAACAATGGGCTGATGAAAATAAAATCATACCGGACAACCAGTTCGGATTTAGGGCGGGGCATGATACCATATATGCCGCGTCAAAGCTGGTATCTGGCATTCAATGGAATAAAAGCAAAAATCAGTGCACGGGTGCCTGTCTGATTGACTTGGAGAAGGCGTTCGACACCGTTTGGTTGGAGGGTCTCTTCCTCAAGCTGGTCAGGCTCGGCATAAGTATTTGCGACGACTGGAAGTTGATTATCAACTTCCTGAAGTGTGAAACTACCCTTTTCAGGACCCCGTTGTACACGACACCGCGGGATACGCGCCAAAACTGTAATATAATAAGAAGAGAAAAAAAAGGTGCACCACGGCGTATAAAATATATATGTTAGTACATAAAATATACGCCCTGGTGCACGTGTCCGTACTGTTACGGACATAGTTAAGATAGTCTTAAGTTTAAGGTAAGTTAGTATAAGGTAGTTTAAGTAGTTAAGTAAGTATGTCAAGTTTAGTCAAGTTTTTTAAAAATTTTCTTGGCAAATGAAAAATTTAACAAAAGATTGTCGTAAAGACATAACATAACATAAGATAACAGACAAAAACATAGATTAAGCCGAAAGACACATTTATGCCGTAGATTAGATTACCTTAGACTTCCCGCATAGGGTCAGTAGGTTCGTATTAAGAAAATTTGTAAATTCTTAAGTTAGTTAAGCTAGTTTGAAGTACTTTTGTCTAGCAAGTCAGTCCACATAAATTAAAGGAAATAAAATTACTTTAATTAATTAAAATTAATTAATTAAAATAAAAAAAGAGCGTTCAACCGCGAGCCAGCAGGTGCTGGGTTCGACACCCAGTTTGAGAGTACGTCCTTTTTTTTCTCGTTGTTCAACCAACTGCATAATTGCATCAACAGAGAAGTGAGTGTAATACTTTACAGAGGAGAAGAACGGCCAGGCCGCTCGCCTAGAAGCGGTCGGCGAAAAACGTATACCGGTGGCAGAAATGTCACGCCAACGGTGCCAACGCCACCAGTTCTAAGCGACGCCAAGAGGAAGGGGGTGCAGCTACGTCTACGTCATCGAACGAGACATCTCAATAGGACGATGCATAGTCGTATGTGTCAGACGGGAGGGAGGGGCGATTCGCAGTAAGCAGCAACAGCTTCGAATCCATGCCCTCCGACACCGAAGAAGAAGTGGAAGACATTATCCGCTCGAAGCAGACGAAAGTCTCCAATCTGAAGGAGGAGACTGACAAACTCCTCCGAGAGATTAGAGAGCTTCGCAGAAGAACTCTCGAAAGGAGAAGAAAGAAGGAGGAGCAATCAGAAGTACAACTCGCTCAACAACAAGAACCAAGTCAACCGCAAAAGCAGATGCAGCAACAAATACAGCCGTCTGCATCAAAACAAAATAAGCTGCAACAACAGCAAGCCAGCACCAAAAAAAAGCGGCTCAGCAACATCAGCAGAAGCAGCCATCAAAGAAAGCAACCCTACAACAACAGCAAGCAGCAACGAAACAGCAGAAGCAGCAGAAACATACATCGAGTGAGCAGCAACAGCATCCAGCAGTACACCAGCAGCAACAACAACAAACTAAGAAGGAAAAAGTGCCACCGATCAACCTGTACAAGCCGGACATAATACAAACTGCAGGTATGTCGGATATAGATCCCGCGAAAATACGAGCTCTATAGATTGTTGGACGATCAAAGCCCAGAGCTATTTCTGATTAGCGAAACCAAGCTAACCCAGAGAGGCACATTGGATCACATTAATTATAATGTTGTTAGAAGAGACCGGCCCAACTAAAGTGGTGGAGGCGGTGTTGCGATCTTAATTAAAAATGACATAAAACACAAAGTAGTGTATAGTAGTGAAGTTCGACGGTTTCAAGAGTTGGGGGCCTGCATCGTCGTGTGCATTTCTCTCCGCAGTGGAAAGAAGCTGTATGCGGTGTCGGTCTACTCCTCCAGCTCCCCTAGTTACAGAACGACTATATCAGAGCTCGATTCACTCTTACGATGTCTAAGACTGGACTCGGAGGAGAACTATTTCATTTTGGCCGGGGACTTAAATGCCCGTCACGGATATTGGGGAAACATAGTTTCCAATAGTAGAGGGGACCAGCTTTACAGCTGGTATTGCTTGCACAGTGTAGAGTACATACTCGATTTGAAAGCAACAGAGATCTCGTCCTTCCCCAGCAGTGGCTCTTATCTGGATCTCCTGCTGTTTGACGCAAGACTGCAGCTGACAGACACAAACTCACAAACGGTAAACTGTTTGAACACTTTCGTGTATCTCCGTGACCATTGCGGACTCAGTGCCGAAATCAAGATCCCCAACGATATTGCGGAATTAGGAGAGTTTGTTCACACGTATTCCTACAATTACAGTAGGATACGCTGGACACGCTTCTCCAGACAAATGACGAGCGAAGTCTCCTCGAATGCACTCCACATACCGTCCAATAGAAACATGTCAAACGAGGAGATTGACGTGTGTCTTATACAATTGGACGAGACAATAAAACGAACGATGGACAGTGCTATACCACGGTATACACGAACAAATAACGAAAACTTGTACCGTAATGCTACTATTGACGCACTACATGAACGGAAAAGTAGACTGCTGTCAAGATTAAAAACTTTGTACAGGCGGTTTACTGACAGATGAGACGAGGAAATTAGGACACTGAAATCGCTCTCCAAAAACATACAAACATTAATTGTCCAGAATTACAGAATTTCATTGGAACAATAAGATTCGGGCTGTAAGATCCAATAACCCGAGCATGTTTCCGCAAATAAATAAAATCTTTCGCAGTAAGCATAGCGATCTTCCGTGTCTTAAGCCCCACAGAACGACGGACAACGAACAAATACTGACTACAGCAGGTATTGATCCAGATAACGCGGTACTCGACGATAACTTTTTTGTGGTCGAAGACCCGCAAGAAAAAATGGCGGTACTAGGCGCGGTCTTTCAGGAAGTGTATAAGGTATTTGAGAGTGTTCGCCCAAACCACGACCTGGAGAATAGCGTACAATCTAACAACTCGCAACTTCGAGAAGACATGCAACAATGGCGATCTGAGAACATCGGCTTTGTCGTGTTCAATGACGATAACATGGCAGATAATGTCATCGCCGACGAAGGGGTTCATCCCCCGTTCATATCGAAGACAGAGCTCAAAGCGGTCTTCGAATCACTAAAGAAGAAAAAGTCAGTTGGAATCGACGGGATCTCGAACGTTGTGCTTAGACATCTCCTCCTATATGTGGTTAATATGTACACTATCCTGTTTAATAATGCTCTGAATAATGCACATTATCCGGAGCATTGGAAAACTGCGTTTGTGCAACCCATATCCAAGCGAGGTAAAGATTCTTCGAATCCGTGCCACCTCCGGTCAATTAGTCTCCTTCCGAACATCAGCAAGGTATTTAAGAAGGTGAAAAATAGAGCTGTGACCAACTGGACAAAGGACAAACATATAATTCCGGATAACCAATTCGGTTTCAAAGCGGTTCATGATACTATTCATGCCGCGTCGAAACTGGTGTCGGATATCCAATGGAACAAGAGCCAGAAACAATGTACGGGTGCCTGCCTGATTGACCTGGAGAAGGCCTTCGACACCGTATGGTTAGAAGGACTTTTTTACTAGCTCAATGGGCAAGGCATTAGTAAACCACTGCTGTACCTACTGTGTAACATGCTTACTGGTAGAAGGTTCGTCTTCAAGAATGGCAATGTGACCTCTGCAGGTATATATGAAGTAAATAATGGTCTCCAACAGGGTGCCGTTAATTCGCCGATCCTGTTTAACATTTTCTTTAGCGATCTGATAAGTTCTCTCCCTCACGTAATTGCGTACGCCGACGACTTGATCGTGTACAGATCAGGCAAAAAGATTGAGGACATCACTACTCTCGCGCAGGGTGACTTCGACTCATTCATGAGAAGTTGCGATGACTGGAAGTTGAATATCAACTTTCAGAAGTCGGAAACCATACTGTACAAAAAAGAATTGGTGAAAGTTCTCAATTGTTGGGCGTCACGGGCAACCACTGGCGCAAAGGACTGTAGTCAGATACCTGGGGATCTGGCTAGATCATTATCTATATTTTAACAAACATGTAGATGCTGCTCTAGCCCGAGCCTGAGGCGCTTTCGCTCTTACAAAGAGAACAGCCAACTCGATGCGAGGGTGAAGGTAATCTGCTACATGGCTCTCATCCGGCCAATGCTCACCTATGGCTGTCCCGTGTGGTTCAACGTGAGTGCAAGCTTGATGGAAAATATTCGGGTGTTTGAGAGGGCTTGTCTTAGGGCTTGCCTTCGCCTTTACAGAACTCCAGAGTCCCAGTACAAAAAATTCTACTCAAGTGAGGTATTATACAACGGGGCGAACCTGATATGAGTGGATAATTTCCTGGTGAAGATGATTCGAGGTCATACTGCCAGAGCGATGAACTCGATCAATACCTTGATTTCGGGGGCTCACTATCCCAATCCTAAGTACAATGAAAGGGTTCGTCATAACGGCTTCGTCCCCCCAGAAGCATTTCTCCATTTCGATAAGCACGGTCTGATACAAGACAAAAATGCGGTACCGCTCCTGTTTCACATCGCCCGTTCAACTGTGGACGGGCGACTCAACCACTACCGTTCCGTCGCACAACGAGCTGAGGAGGGTCCCCTCCGGTTCAGTACAGCGGTATCGAGTCGGGATGTGGGGGATGTTGAAAGTTCTGGTGGCTGGGGAGCCAGCGCTGAACCCTTTAGACCCGGGGTAGATAGGGTAGTGCGTATCCCCTTATGGGGCGCAGTCGGTCTCTGTCTTGCAGCGGATTAGCTCAGCTGTAACCTATGGGCGACCTACGTATCATAGGTAGTTTTTAAGTTAGTTTTGTCCGGTGTAAATATGTAAAAAAAAAAGTATACACATTTGTACAATTGTCTGTACTTATGTGTATACCCAGTATATAGTTTAAGTATATGGTTACGGATGCAGTCCACGATATCGAATGCCGTCCACGATATGAACAAACATGCTGGTCGAATTTCATGTTTGTTTTCCCAGACACCGAAACTGCTGCCTATGCACTATTGGGCGCAGCGCGTGCAGCATTGGGCTGTGAGTGCAGCATAGGGTTAAGCTAGAATTAAGTCATTTGTGTTCGGTCGGTCGTAGAATAAACATCTTTTTTTTACTGCACTAAAAGAACTTTGTTTTTCTTCTTTCTTTTTCTGTTGCAAATTAGTTCGTTGCTTTTACTACTCCTCTTCTTTCGGTACGGTAATACCGACGGTAATACTGGTGATAAAACCCCGTCAAAAAAACCAGCCTGACGAACTCCGTTATCGAAAGTATAAATTGATTTTTTTTTTATTTTTAAACGCTCCAAGGCGTAACATAAAATTGTTGGTGGCAGCGGTGGGATACCGAGATATCCCCTAGTGACAAAAGAGGACACAAACAAAAGTGAAAAGAACAAAAAAAAAAGGAAAAGAAAAGTGAAGCACAATAACGTACGACGGGACGTGCACTTAGTCAAAAGAAAAAGGAAATTACTAAGAAGAAACTGTGCAAATTGTGAAGTTTGAAATACATAGCTGTGGACCAAGTTCCCCATCGATCGAGAAGGATGATCATCGCAGTTTTATTCTTATTGTAAGTTAATTTAAGTTAACATATTTCTTTTTTGTAATACGGTGATAAAATAAGAGAATCTCCTACTAGATTATTTCAACCCCCACAGTAAATGTATAAGCGGCAAATAATGCCGTCGCCAATGATGGAAATCACATCTTGATTTCTCAAGAAGATCTTCAGGGTATCTTTAACTCGCTGAAGAAGAAAAAGTTGGTGGGAATCGATGGTATACCAAATATTGTGCTTCGCTATCTTCCCCCCGAAGCCGTGCAGATTTACACAAGACTGTTCAATAATGCGCTGAGTAATGCTTATTACCCGGCACACTGGAAAACAGCTGTAGTGCAACCAATCAATAAACGGGACAAAGACAAATCCATCCCGACAAATCTTCGGTCGATCAGTTTTCTTCCTTGCATAAGCAAGGATAGTCATTCGAGTTCTGAAACAATGGGTTGAGGAAAAAAAAATCATACCGGATAACCAGTTCGGATTCAGGGCGGGGCATGAAACTATAAATGCCGCGTCCAAACTGGTATCCGACATTCAGTGGAACAAAGACAAAAAACAATGCATGTCTGATTGACTTGGAGAAAGCGTTCGACACCGTTTGGTTAGAGGGTCTCTTCCTCAAGCTGGTCAGGTTCGGCATAAGTAAACCATTGCTATACACTATCTATGACATGATAATAGGCAGAAAGTTCGTCGTGAAAAGTGGCGACGTAACTTCTACCATGGTCTTTGACATCAAAAATGGTCTGCAACAGGGAGCTGTTGGTTCGCCGATCTTGTTCTCAATATTCACTGCAGATCTTATAGGTGCCATGCCGCACTTAATTGCGTATGCCGACGATCTAGTAGCGTACAGATCAGGTCCGAAGGTCGAAGTAATAAATAACTTGCTGCAATGTGACTTCGAACAACTTCAGCGATTATGCGACGACAGAAAGTTGATTATCAACTTCCTGAAGTGTGAAACTATCCTTTTCAGGCCCCGCTGTGCATAGCATCATGGGATACGCGCACAAACTGGAGTAAGTTCGGCATAGTTGATCCACAGGGAAGGTCGTTAGATATGAAAAGTGTAGTAAGGTATCTTGGCATTTGGTTGGATCAATATCTGTATTTTGATAAACATATATATACTGCTCCGACAAAAGCTAAGAAGGCCTTTGCTGTGGCAATGGGGTTGTTTTACAGCAGCCAACTTGATTCCAGGGTGAAGGTAATCTGCTACATGGCCCTAGTACGGCCTGTTATTGGCCTACGGTTGTCCACTGTGGTTCAATGTGAGTCCTTCCCAGATAGACTGGATGAGGTTGTTCGAGAGACAGTGTATTCGCACTTGTCTCCGTTTGTATCGTACACCCGAGTCTGAGTATAAGAAGTTCTATCCTAACGAGGTCCTGTACAACGAGGCAAACTTGAACAGATTAGATAATTTTATTATTAAGCTGATCAGAAGGCATATTGCACGAGCTATGATTTCTTCCAACAGTCTGATCTTTGGGGCTTACTACCCCAATGTTATGTACCATGAGAGAGTGCGCCTCACCGGCTTTATTCCTCCTGAAGCGTTCCTCTATCTCGACACAATTGGCCTAATACAGGATCCACAAGGATGTCCTGTCATCTTCCATGTCGTACGCCGAACAGTGGACAGGACGACTCCAATACGAACGGGATGTCGCTCGCAATCACGAGGACCTCCTCCGATTTAGTAGAGCTATCTCTGCTCGAGACAGGAGAGAGTCTGCCAAAGAACGGCAATTTTACTGGTGGTTACACCAAGATAGATAAATAATGCCAAGTTTTTTACCAGTTTTCTTGGCCAAACAAATCAGAAAGTCCATTCAGATAAAATAAAAAAAAAGACTAAGCCGAAAGGCACAATTAAATTTAATTCAGAATAGCTTAGAGGACCCGTATAGGGTCAGTAGGTTAGATGTAAGAGCGATTGTTAAGTTAGTTAAGCTAGTTTTAGTTATTTTTGTCTAGCATGTAAAAAAATTAATTTTAAAATAAAACAAAATCGAATAAAAAAAAAAAAATGTAAATGTATAAGATACAATTTCCGTCAGGAGAAATTCAATTTAAAAGTTTGAAGTGGATAGAAAATAACGAAGGCAATTATAAGATTTTTCTGTCTAGTTGGATATCAAGAAGGGCTTATATGTCAGTTAGTGGAAGTGATAGTGAAAGCGAAGAAAACAGTGAACAAATCAGTCTAGAAAATATTCCCGGAATCAGGAACAGTTTAGCAATGGCTGAAGTGCCAATATCAGTTTTGACATCTTTCATTCCAGTTTTCAATAGCAATAGTGAAGAAGTGTTTAGCTTTATAGACGCATGTAATGATGTAATAGAGTTAGCAAGTACAGCTCAGAAGGGAAGCCTATTCAAGTTTATTAAGACTAGAATTAGAGGCAATGCAACTACGATCCTTATGAATAAAGACATAAATGATCGGGAAACATTGAAAGCAGAACTAAGTAATGTATTTAGGGAACCTCATAGTAGTTTGCAATTGCATAGAGAGCTTATAAGCATACATCAAGGTAAAAATGAATCAGTTTCGCTTTATACCCAGAGAGTAGAGACCCTAGAAAGGCGTTTAATGCAGGCTATATTACATGGTGTGAAAAAAGAACACGGGCAAGGGCAAATAGAGTATATTGAAAATGAGGCACTCACTGTCTTCATTAATGGATTGTTAGAAAGGCTATCATCTTACGTTACCCGTTACCCAGAACCCAAAGGACTAAGCTGAGGCATGTCGCTGTGCCAAGGAAGAACAGCGATTAAATCTTTTTAAAACCAATACAAACAAGGGTTACAATAATAAAAACTTAGCAAAAATAAATATTGCAGGGACAAAGTTTTTCAATTGCGGGAAAATAGGGCATATCGCCAGAAATCCCAAACGACAGGAAGATTACACGCAAAGACCTCAAGAGCAAAATCCTAATTTCAGGCCAAGTACAAAACTCGGTAGAAAGGATTTTAAACCAGAGCAGGCTATAAGACGTGTCAACGAAAGTAAGGTGCTTAGTGATTTATGTAATTCGGAAAGTCCTCACGTAAATGTGATAGTAAATAAGGATTTAGGAAGTTAATTGTCGATACAGGAACCGAAGTGTCCATGATTTCTGCGAAATGCATTTTCCGTTGGAATTGGACTCAGAAAACACAATTAAATTCAAAGGGTTAGGTGGAAAACCACATGAGACTTTAGGAAAAGTTATCAAAGAAGTAGAGTTATTTCCGAACAATAAGGAAAGACAAACACGGTAGAATTCCAGGTTATAGAAAATGATCTCTTAGGTGATTATGATGAAATTCTAGGAAGTCGATTTCTAAAAGAAGGAGGTTATTCTATTGATTATAAAGAAGGAGTGATGAAAAATAAAGCTGAGGAAATTACTTTAAAATATTTAACTCAAGAACAGTTGTTAAAAGGTAGAACTGAAGTAATCCGATTGCTTTCTGTAGAAAATTGGAGCAGCCTAGACGAAGATATTTTCATTCCTAAGCAAGAATTAGCAAAAGGAATAATCGTTTCAGAATGTTTAACTAAAAACAGAGATGGTTGTTGTGTGGCCACCGTGGTCAACACTAAATAGAATACTTTTGATTTGAGTCAGTTTAGAATTGTAGGAGAAACCTTAAGAGAATTTGAGGTAAAAGATAAAAGAGAAGTTATGGTCTGTGGAAGTGTTAGGACTGACCATATGAATATGGAGGAAAAAAAAAGCATACTAGCCATTATAAAAAAATACAGCGATGTTTTTTAGCGTTGAAAATGAAAAACTAACCTGTACTAATGCAATGAAACATGAGATTAGAACAGTCGAAGGGGCTCAACCGATGTTCACAAAAACATACCGGTACCCCAAAATACATGATGAAGAAGTCAGAAACCAGGTAGAGGAATTGAAAAAGGATGGTATCAATAAAAACAGTAATTCACCATGGAGCTCTCCTCTTTGGATCGTTCCAAAGAAGGCAGATGCAAGTGGCAAGAAAAAGTGGAGGATGGTCATAGACTATCAAAAACTCAACGAGTTGACGATAGCTGACAACTATCCTCTACCAAACATTAATGAGATACTCGATCAATTAGGGAAGGCAAGGTACCTTACAACCCTTGACCTTACCTCGGGTTTCCATCAGATTCCCGTGCATGAAAAAGACACAGAGAAAACGGCATTCAGTACTCCATACGGGCACTTCGAATTTACAAGGATGCCTTTTGGATTAAAGAACGCTCCCGCGTGCTTCCAAAGGCTTATGAACAATGT
The DNA here is from genome assembly GCA_907269125.1 of Eristalis pertinax. NCBI lineage: Eukaryota > Metazoa > Arthropoda > Insecta > Diptera > Syrphidae > Eristalis > Eristalis pertinax. Next base: position 92,366,158 of record OU026145.1, read on the forward strand.
GTTGTCTGGATTACAAGGTATTAAGTGCTTTGTGTACCTTGACGATATCGTTGTCTATGGACAAAATTTACATGAACACAATCAGAAACTACTCGAAGTTCTAGATCAAATAAGAGCTGCAAATCTAAAATTGCAGCCTGACAAATGTGAATTCCTGCGTAAGGAAGTTCAATATTTAGGACACGTCATTACCGAAAAAGGTGTCGGTCAAGTGACAAAGCTTGGTAAAAATAATGGATTATACTTTAATTTTAAAGGGCAAGTAAAAGAAATAAGTAGTACAGTACCTTTAGTTAACAGAGTAAATGTAGGAGAATTAGAAGAACACTTAGGAATACTTAGAAACACTGTAAGTACCATAGATGAAGCTTGTTTGAGCCAACGATGCCAAGGAGCAATGAGAAATAATTTGTTAAAATTGCAGCACAAAATAGACATAATTTACAATATAGTTGGTAGAAAAACAAGGTTTCGTAGAGGTTTAGTGAACATAATGGACTCAGGACTCAAAACTCTTTTCGGAACAATGGACTATCAGGATGCAAAGTATTATGAAGAAGCCGTCAGCACAATAAAGTCCAATGAAGTTAGAATCAAGAACGGAATGGAATGGAGATTATGACTAGATTAAGCGCACAGGTAATAGATGTTTCAAGTATATAGTACAGCAAATAAAATTAATGAGATAGTAAACGTAATAAACCAAATTAAAAATGAAGGAAAAACAATCAAAGAAAATAGTTTAATACACTCATATTTTAATGAAATAACGAATAAAGTAAATCACAAAATTTTACTATTGGAAATCGAAATTGAACAGGTTCTAGATAGTTTATTGTTTATTCAGAATGGTGTACTTCACCCCAGGATAATTGAACCTTTGCAATTACTGGAGGAATTAAAAAACTTAAATATTGATGATTCTCTTATTTTTGAACCCGTAATAGAAAATTATTCTAAGATTATAAAATAAATCGAAATCAAAGCTTACATAAAAGATAAAGACATTATTGTACTTCTTTCAATCCCTATTATAAGAGAAGAAAGTAAAGATAATATCTGTACCAAAATTAGTAAAAAATGGAATTGTCCTAATTGATGTAACGAATAAGTTTTTAATAACAAGCACGGTTAAAGAGCACTATACCTTAAGGACAAGTTTAGAAGATTGTAAGGAAATAGATGAAACGTTTATATGTAAAACCCAATTATTTAAGAGTACACTCGATTTTAAAAATTGTGAAATTAATATTTTCTTGGGAAATAAAGCAACATATTGTATTTTGAAAACTGTAAACCAAGAAATCGAAATGTTTCATAAAATTAAGGAAAATGTGTTTATATTTGTGGTAACTGAAGAGACCAAATATCATTGTAATTGTAGTAAAAACAAAGATGATGGAATTTTAATGAATGTTGGAATTTTAACTTTAGGACAAAATTGTATTTTTGAAACTTTAGAAACTAGCATTAGAACACAAAGTCAAGGAAAATCTATTATTGTAAAAGATAAAATTGTTACAGATAACCTAGAAGATTGTTGTAATATCAAAGTAGAAGATGCTAGGTTAGACAATAAGATTCTAAATAAAATAAAAATAAGAGACGCTGGAGAATTAAATGAACTAGCTGTAATCATCCAGAATCAGAAAATTTTTTAGGAACACGCTTTAGACCCAATCCCTGAAAAAGCAAGACGAATCCTAACTGGAGTTGCTGGGACAATTTTACTGACGTTAATATGTTTCTTCGCCTGGAAGTGTGGTGTGTGTATCCTCGACGTCATCTGAAACCACCATGATGCAACGACACGAGTCTAGTTTAAGGGTTAAATACCCATAAACTCTCTTAGGGAGGGATGTGTTACGGATGCAGTCCACGATATCGGATGCCGTCCACGATATGAACAAACATGCTCGTCGAATTTCATGTTTGTTTTCCCAGACACCGAAACTGCTGCCAATGCACTACTGGGCGCAGCGCGTGCGGCATAGGGTTAAGCTAGAATTAAGTCATTTGTGTTCGGTCGGTCGTAGAATAAACATCTTTTTTTTACTGCACTAAAAGAACTTTGTTTTTCTTCTTTCTTTTCCTGTTGCAAATTAGTTCGTTGCTTTTGCTACTCCTCTTCTTTCGGTACGGTAATACCGACAGTAATACTGGTGGCAAAACCCCGTCCAAAAAAAACAGCCTAACGAACTCCGTGATCGAAAGTATAAATTTCATTTTTTGTATTTTTAAACGCTCCAAGGCGTAACACAATATATATATATATATGTGTGCGTATAGCACTGTATATACATGTATATATGTATGTATGTTTAGTTTAAGGCAGTTTAAGTTATTTTAAGGTAGTATGTAAGTTAGCATATAGGTTTTAAATAAAATCAGTTCAGTTATTAAGTTTTTTTTAAAGTTTTCTTAATTTAAATTGTTCAGTTAAATTCATATAATGTTGAACATATGCATATGCATTGTTAGGTTAAGTCGAAAGACATAGTTTAAGATTAAGTTTAGCTTAGAGTCCTCGCCTAGGGCCAGTAAGTTAGAAGTAGTAACACTGTTTGTTCAACTAGTTTTCAGCATTTTTGTCTAGTATTTAAGTTAGGGTATGAATTTATGTTAATAAAAATGAATTGAAAATGAAAAATGAAAAAAAATTAAAAATTAATGATGTAAAATAAAAATTACTAAATTACTAAATGAAAAAGAAACAAAAAATGATTCATGACCCAAGATAACAAATTAGCTTAAACAATTAAAAAACTAAAAATTACTTACACTATATTACACTACACCGAAAGTTTAATGGAGAGAACTCAGCGGACATCTAGGGAATAATTAAGAATCATCTTGGGCCTACATTGTATAAAAAACGAAAAGCTAATAATAAAAAAAATTATAAGAAAAGAATTCAAAGTTGAAAAGGTACTTTTGTAAATATGTATTTAAATTATTAATCAATAAATTTGTAAAATTGTATTACAGTTTAGTTCTTCATGACCATGTGCAATCATTGCATATTTTTTTGTATAACTCGTCCATTGTCACGATTAAAGAAGGAAATGCCCGGTTGACCAACGGTTACTTCAAACTTATTCACGTGATCGACTTGAAGCAGTATGATGTGCTCTTCGAACAGACAGAACAACTGATAATCAAGCATACTCCAGATAAAGAACTTCGACAGATACTAGACTACCACCAGGACCAGATCAAGGGTCTTATAATTGAACTGACTGCAAACAGGAGTAGGAAGACTAGATCTATAAATTGGATAGTAACGGCTTGGAAGTGGCTTGCTGGCTCTTCTCATGCGACAGACTTTTACAAGTACAAACTGACACGGACACAATTGGCAACAACAATCAACAATACAAAATTAACAGAGAATCACGCAAAACGCGTGAGCTAGTAGACAAATTCAATAAGATCATGGACAATTACAGGAATGATGTACAGAAACAGGATACGGTGAGGTTAGGACACGACATATTGAACAAGGTTCTGATAATTAAGGAAAGTATTAGCGACATAGTTACGGCCTGTAAAATGGCAAAAAGTGTAATAATCAATACCAAAGTACTCGACTCCGATGAAGTAAATACGATATTGAAAGAATTGGATATTCTTCCATACCAAAATATCGTGGAAGCCATAGAGTCTAGACGCCCGTCCGTATTCGCAAATGGGACGTTATTGTTATACGTCATATCAATACCGAAGGCAGCGACAATGGTATCAGCACGAGCGACTGTGAGAAACGAAAGACAAATTGAATTCAGTTACACCAGACTACTAATCAATCATGACGAGACTTAGTGGTGACTGTTTGAATGTAGGCAATACCTCTATATGTGAAGAAGGAGTAGTCAGGAAACTACGGGAAGATTCGTGTCGACCCAAAATTCTTAAGGGCGGTACGGCTAAATGCAGCTTTCAAAGCACGAACAAGGAAGTTGTTGAGCTAATAGGAGAAGACACAATCTTATTCACCAATTTTAACGGTACTCTCTGAAATAAAAATTATTTCATTCTCTTAGAAGGTGCCTAGATAATGACACGGTCCACATGAACTGGCATACATATTCCAGTAGAAGAACGAGTAACTTGCAGCCTCTTCCTCCTGTACTAACCAACCTAACGAGCGAAAGGGTCATCCCTGACTTGGACTTCATACATCATATCAGCGTCAAAAATATTGAGTATATTAAGTCTTTGAAAGAACCTTTTAATCTCTCGATACTTACAGAAATTGCTATCACCATCTTCATCGTCATTCTAATCTGTCTACTATGGAGAAAAATCTATGTGAAGGCTAAAATTCCACAACTTCGTTTCCCGTCTCTGAAAAAACGCACTGCTGCCGTGGGTCAAAATCGCATACCGAACGTTCAACCTCGTAATAAAATCTCTACCTGCTCTACATGCTCAGCAATTGATCTGCGGGACGCATATATTTAAAAGGTGGGCAGTTATCACGATCGACATCATACACGCGCAATCATATTTACGCGCTCGCCCAGCTCGTCCAGCGGATGTAATATGAAGACCATCGAATGCACCCAGATGCATCGCTTGCATTTTCTGCAGGGCATGCACGAACCTGAACGAACCAGCGTGGGAATGAAGCAACCTTGATCGACCAGAGTGAGCTTAGATTTTAAGTGAATAAATATTGTACTAAAATAAAATTATAACGTACTAAAAACTTTTTTTGTTTCAAAACCAACCCATTGGGCACAGAGGTTCTATGCGGTTCTGTGCATACAAAACCAAATAAGTACACATTGTAAACAATGGTATGCAACAACACTTAGTTATTATAATTTGATTCACATTTTTCATCTAATACGAATCAAAGGAAAACCCAATACAAAAAAATGTGCATCCATAGCCAAGGCGTGCCACAATATTACAAAGCTACTCAAAAAAACCGCAAATCCTTGCAAAAAAAATGGAAACATGGATATAAAATATAGCAAATAAATCCACCACCACCGTGGAATAATTGATAGTCGAATGTGACTATTAAAAATACGACAGTCAACTATCGCCTTAGCCGATTCCACCCTTAGTTTTGGTGTAGCCACAAGCCAAATTCGCGTTCTTTGGCAGACTCTCTTCTGTCTGGAGCAGAGATCACTCTACTGAACCGGAAGAGATCCTCGTGAATGCCACAAATGTTTGATGTTTCTGAACTCAGTCGTAATTGCACGACGGAAAGTATGTGTGATAGTCAACGTAAAAACGTATACTTTTCCTTATATCGACAGTACCACGTTGATGAATAGAACTAGGATAGCTTCCACTTTATGCCTGTTATAGTTATTGAAGACCTACTTTAGTACGTCACCGTCTTAGACGTATAGAATTAGCATTTCAATACACGCACCCGGAGTGTAGAGTGTTCTTACATTCAAGGAACCCACTCGCAAATTGCTTTTATTTTTCGCCCATTGTCGTGGCTCAGCTTGCTCTGTCATAACTTTTTTTAAGTGGGCATGTTGTTAGGCCACCGCTCAACCGCCAAACTGGACAGGTTAGATTTGCACCCTTTTATCTAGGTTGTTCGCTGCGTACATTGGTTCACCTCGCAGCGGGTTTTGTGAAAGCCAGCCAGGGAGCGGCGATTTAACATCCTCATTTCATGCATTAGTCATCAAATCTAGCCATACGCTTGGGAGACAATTTTTAACAGTAATATCAAATTACTTTTCATTCCCGACAGACATAAACATCTATCGGATGTAATTTTGCACGATAAGCATTTTATCGTCATCTCGAATGTGACTTTGAGTATCGATGAGATACACTACCATGTTCACTCTTAGTTTGGCGGTCATCAATGACGGTAATGGTTTTAATAAAGTTTTTTAAAATATAAACCGGAGGGTCAACCCTTTAATTGGCGCCCGAGCAGGGACACTTCTATTTTTTATTGTTGTTTCTAAAATTAAAAATTTAGTGATCAAGGTTTAATATCAGTGACACCAAAATATTTGTATAGTTCAACAAAAAAATATTTGCATTCAAAGAAGAGAAAAAGAAAAAGTATCTTCTAGCGAAGTGATCCATGGTCAAGTGAAAAATACAGACCATAAGTTTAAAACAATCTGTATTAAGTGAACGTTTTTTTATGTAAAAAAATCAAACGTTTTCATAACATTTTCATTCCGTGAGAGGCAAACGGGAATAAATAAACCCAACAGATTACGAGAAGTATGTTCATAGAACAGGAAATCGGGCTCAAAGAAAACATTCAAAAAGTGATAAAAAAGGAAGAATACAAAAATTCTAGTGACAAAAAAGAAGAATAAGAACTAGATAGTGATAAATTCGAATACAAAAAGGAGTCCAAAAAGTGAGGAAATAAAGGAATCCGACAGTTAAAAAAAAAAAATAATTTTGAAATAAAAAAATCCAAGTGATAAAATTGAAATAAAAGAATATCCAAAATGATACAAATTAGAATAAAAAGACATGAACATCGAGCAGAGTTGAGGAACCAAACATCTTTAAAGCTGCAGAAGAGAAAGGGAAGCAACAGTCGGTCCATATAAAGTAGGAAACAAATATTAAGTGGTTATACCCAGTACATATAAGTACAATTCATATTATTATATTTATTAGTAACAATAAAATTTGTGAACGATATAATATATTATTAAATTAAAATGGCAATGACAAGTGCATGCGTTAATTTCAAGTACAGTAGCATGGAGTACAGTAGCTCTACAAAACAGAGTAGTCGTCTACTGACAGACATAATTAGTAGGCTGACAACTATAGACAACATAATCCCACATACAGACGTACAAATTGACCCGAATAACACTATTAGGGAAAGCTTAGAACTAGCCAAAAGCTTACAGCAATTTAAAGGAGACAACTATGTAAGTTGGATAACTTCGGTAGTACATTGTATGAAAGCGTACAATCATTGTACACAGCACGAGTTATTTCACAGCTGTAAATATAATAAGGAATATAATTATAGGGAAAGCAAATGATGTTTTAACATCACATGACACACCTCTTAACGTAGATGCAAGGAAGGTTAGATTTGACGTTTGATGATAAAAGACCTATGTTACAAACGGAATTGAATAACATAAGACAAGGCAGACAAACACTGTAGGAATTTTATGACAAAATTAGTAAACTTTTAACGCTAATTATGAACAAAACTATTATGGGTTACGGACCTAGAACGGCAGAGACAAATGTTCTTATAGAAGTAGCTAGAGAAAATGCATTAAGGATTTTCATAAACGGATTACACCAATCCATGAGCAATTTAGTTTTTTGCTCCACACCCAGGCGATCTACCGAACGCGTTAGAGAGAGCTCAAGAGATCGAAGTTAATCAATCTCAGAGAATGGATTATCAGACCACAAATAGGGCATTACATCAACCACATCTACAACGACCGATGTTCAATCCACCAAGATTGAATAATAACTTTATAAGTCCCCAGAATAATGTTGTACGACAAAATTACAAGTTTACCCCACCACAACAAAGAATGGATTTAAGAAGTGGTAATTATCAACAAAGACCACAAAACAGTAGCTATAGTAACGGTAATAATGAAAACAGAGTTTGTAGTAGTAACCAACATAAGGACCAACATTTTAATAATGCAGTTAATAATAACAATAATCCTTTTAAAAGGTACAGGTCAAATAGCGACCAACAGCCAATAAACAAAAGCCCAAGGCTAAATAACTTGAAGGAGATAATTTTTTTAGAATAAGGAACGACTTGCCCACCATTAAGCGAACAGATCCCAAGACAGGTCGTATTTTTAATATTATTATTAGTATTTAATTGATACTGGAGCAAATCATAGTTTTGTCAAACCAGGATTATTTCCAAACAAAAACTTAGAAACTGCTAGTAGAGTTAGGAGCGTACACGGTATGAGTTTAATTACAAAATTTCAAGAAATAAATATATTAGGAATAAAAGATTAATTTTATGACTTAAACGAACTTAGAGAATATGATTTAATAATAGGAATGAGAACCCTTAGGAAGATTAAAGGAAAAATTAATATACTCGACAGTACATTGGAATATGAAAAAGGCATAGTACCTTTAATATTCAATGACAAGCTAGTTAATAGTTTGGAAATCTGTATGAGTACAGATGAAACATATATCAAGAAGTTAAAATCTGTTTTAAAACGATTTCAAGGTATTTTTATAGATAAACCAAATTATCTACCATATAAAACGAATATAGTTGCAAGTATAGATACAACTACCGATGAAGCAATATGGTCGAAATCATACCCATATCCTCAAGCTGTAAGCAACTTCATCTACATAGCACCGAGTAGATGAGCATCTAACTCACCAGTGTGGGTAGTTGATAAAAAAGGTCTAAACAAAGATGGATCAAACAAACATAGATTAGTCATAGACTACAAGAAGCTGAACGCTTTTACGAAAACAGATAAGTATCCAATGGCTGATACTTCTTTTATTCTATTCAACTTAGGAAAATCTAAATTCTTTACGGCATTAGATCTGCAAAGTGGTTTCCATCAAATTATGATGAAAAGAGAAGATAGAAACAAAAACTGCTTTTAGCGTAAATAATGGAAAATACGAGTTTCTTCGCATGCCATTTGGGTTGAAGAATGCACCCTCTTTATTTCAAAGACATTCTGAGACCTAACATCGGAAAGTTCTGCCATGTTTATATTGACGATGTCATTATATTTTCTGAATCAGAAGAAAAACATTTAGAACACATTGAAGTCATAATAAAAGCACTTAGTGAAGCCAAAATGAAAGTAAGCAGCGAAAAATGCAAATAGTTAATGTTAGAAGTTGAATTTTTAGGATATTTAATCTCCTACAATACCATTTAAACTGAATCAAAGAAAGTTCAAACAATCAAAGAATACCCGGAACCGAAGACATTAAGGCAGTTAAGCTAATTTTTAGGACTAAGCGGTTATTATCGTAAATTCATAAGAAATTACGCTATGATCAGCAAGCATTTAACTAAGTATTTAAGAGAGCAGAATAGTAATGCAAAAAGCAAACTAATATCGATAGAACTAGATAAAGAAGGAAGAAGGTCATTCCAATTACTTAAAGATAAGTTAGAAGAAGTTTTGGAGAAGGGTTTGAATTAACAACTGACGCAAGTAACTCAGCCATAGGTGCAGTATTAAGTCAGAATAATAAACCAATAACATTCATCAGTAGAACGTTGAGTAAAACTGAAGAGAGATATGCAACAAATGAGAAAGAGTTGTTAGCTATTGTCTGGAGTCTAAAAAATTTGAAAAAAATAATATTTATGGAACAAGCGGCGTCCGCATATATACGGACCACAAACCTTTGACATTTGCGATATCGGATAAGAACTCAGATGCAAAAATGAAGAGATGGAAGGCATTCATAGAGGAATACGCTCCCGTAATAACTTATAAACCTTGAAAAGGAAACGTAGTCGCAGACGCTCTTAGTAGACAAAATTAAATATGGTGAATTCGGATCAAGCAACAGTACATAGTAGTCAGAGTAGTCCAGTTGAAAAAATTAAAAGATTAGGTGGAAACGTTAACAGATTTAAAAATCAATTGATAGTTCAGGTAGGAAATCAAAATAATATAGTTAGTAAATAAATACATACTGTTATTTATAAAGATGACGGTATTTTTAATAAATTAAAAGAAGTAATTAAGAATGGCCTTAATGCAATACATTCAACGGCAGAATTATTGTTTAAAATGAAAGACACACAGCTTGCTCTGTCATAACTTTTTTTAAGTGGGCATGTTGTTAGGCCACCGCTCAACCGCCAAACTGGACAGGTTAGATTTGCACCCTTTTATCTAGGTTGTTCGCTGCGTACATTGGTTCACCTCGCAGCGGGTTTTGTGAAAGCCAGCCAGGGAGCGGCGAGTTAACATCCTCATTTCATGCATTAGTCATCAAACCTAGCCATACGCTTGGGAGACAATTTTTAACAGTAATATCAAATTACTTTTCATTCCCGACAGACATAAACATCTATCGGATGTAATTTTGCACGATAAGCATTTTATCGTCATCTCGAATGTGACTTTGAGTATCGATGAGATACACTACCATGTTCACTCTTAGTTTGGCGGTCATCAATGACGGTAATGGTTTTAATAAAGTTTTTTAAAATATAAACCGGAGGGTCAACCCTTTAATTGGCGCCCGAGCAGGGACACTTCTATTTTTTATTGTTGTTTCTAAAATTAAAAATTTAGTGATCAAGGTTTAATATCAGTGACACCAAAATATTTGTATACTTCAACAAAAAAATATTTGCATTCAAAGAAGAGAAAAAGAAAAAGTATCTTCTCGCGAAGTGATCCATGGTCAAGTGAAAAATACAGACCATAAGTTTAAAACAATCTGTATTAAGTGAACGTTTTTTTTATGTAAAAAAATCAAACGTTTTCATAACATTTTCATTTAAAACCGTGAGAGGCAAACGGGAATAAATAAACCCAACAGATTACGAGAAGTATGTTCATAGAACAGGAAATCAGGCTCAAAGAAAGCATTCAAAAAGTGATAAAAAAGGAAGAATACAAAAATTCTAGTGACAAAAAAGAAGAATAAGAACTAGATAGTGATAAATTCGAATACAAAAAGGAGTCCAAAAAGTGCGGAAATAAAGGAATCCTACAGTTAAAAAAAAAAATAATTTTGAAATAAAAAAATCCAAGTGATAAAATTGAAATAAAAGAATATCCAAAATGATACAAATTAGAATAAAAAGACATGAACATCGAGCAGAGTTGAGGAACCAAACATCTTTAAAGCTGCAGAAGAGAAAGGGAAGCAACAGTCGGTCCATATAAAGTAGGAAACAAATATTAAGTGGTTATACCCAGTACATATAAGTACAATTCATATTATTATATTTATTAGTAACAATAAAATTTGTGAACGATATAATATATTATTAAATTAAAATGGCAATGACAAGTGCATGCGTTAATTTCAAGTACAGTAGCATGGAGTACAGTAGCTCTACAAAACAGAGTAGTCGTCTACTGACAGACATAATTAGTAGGCTGACAACTATAGACAACATAATCCCACATACAGACGTACAAATTGACCCGAATAACACTATTAGGGAAAGCTTAGAACTAGCCAAAAGCTTACAGCAATTTAAAGGAGACAACTATGTAAGTTGGATAACTTCGGTAGTACATTGTATGAAAGCGTACAATCATTGTACACTGCACGAGTTATTTCACAGCTGTAAATATAATAAGAAATATAATTATAGGGAAAGCAAATGATGTTTTAACATCACATGGCACACCTCTTAACGTAGATGCAAGGAAGGTTAGATTTGACGTTTAATGATAAAAGACCTATGTTACAAACGGAATTGAATAACATAAGACAAGGCAGACAAACACTGTAGGAATTTTATGACAAAATCAGTAAACTTTTAACGCTAATTATGAACAAAACTATTATGGGTTACGGACCTAGAACGGCAGAGACAAATGTTCTTATAGAAGTAGCTAGAGAAAATGCATTAAGGATTTTCATAAACGGATTACACCAATCCATGAGCAATTTAGTTTTTTGCTCCACACTCAGGCGATCTACCGAACGCGTTAGAGAGAGCTCAAGAGATCGAAGTTAATCAATCTCAGAGAATGGATTATCAGACCACAAATAGGGCATTACATCAACCACATCTACAACGACCGATGTTCAATCCACCAAGATTGAATAATAACTTTATAAGTCCCCAGAATAATGTTGTACGACAAAATTACAAGTTTACCCCACCACAACAAAGAATGGATTTAAGAAGTGGTAATTATCAACAAAGACCACAAAACAGTAGCTATAGTAACGGTAATAATGAAAACAGAGTTTGTAGTAGTAACCAACATAAGGACCAACATTTTAATAATGCAGTTAATAATAACAATAATCCTTTTAAAAGGTACAGGTCAAATAGCGACCAACAGCCAATAAACAAAAGCCCAAGGCTAAATAACTTGAAGGAGATAATTTTTTAGAATAAGGAACGACTTGCCCACCATTAAGCGAACAGATCCCAAGACAGGTCGTATTTTTAATATTATTATTAGTATTTAATTGATACTGGAGCAAATCATAGTTTTGTCAAACCAGGATTATTTCCAAACAAAAACTTAGACACTGCTAGTAGAGTTAGGAGCGTACACGGTATGAGTTTAATTACAAAATTTCAAGAAATAAATATATTAGGAATAAAAGATTAATTTTATGACTTAAACGAACTTAGAGAATATGATTTAATAATAGGAATGAGAACCCTTAGGAAGATTAAAGGAAAAATTAATATACTCGACAGTACATTGGAATATGAAAAAGGCATAGTACCTTTAATATTCAATGACAAACTAGTTAATAGTTTGGAAATCTGTATGAGTACAGATGAAACATATATCAAGAAGTTAAAATCTGTTTTAAAACGATTTCAAGGTATTTTTACAGATAAACCAAATTATCTACCATATAAAACGAATATAGTTGCAAGTATAGATACAACTACCGATGAAGCAATATGGTCGAAATCATACCCATATCCTCAAGCTGTAAGCAACTTCATCTACATAGCACCGAGTAGATGAGCATCTAACTCACCAGTGTGGGTAGTTGATAAAAAAGGTCTAAACAAAGATGGATCAAACAAACATAGATTAGTCATAGACTACAAGAAGCTGAACGCTTTTACGAAAACAGATAAGTATCCAATGGCTGATACTTCTTTTATTCTATTCAACTTAGGAAAATCTAAATTCTTTACGGCATTAGATCTGCAAAGTGGTTTCCATCAAATTATGATGAAAAGAGAAGATAGAAACAAAAACTGCTTTTAGCGTAAATAATGGAAAATACGAGTTTCTTCGCATGCCATTTGGGTTGAAGAATGCACCCTCTTTATTTCAAAGACATTCTGAGACCTAACATCGGAAAGTTCTGCCATGTTTATATTGACGATGTCATTATATTTTCTGAATCAGAAGAAAAACATTTAGAACACATTGAAGTCATAATAAAAGCACTTAGTGAAGCCAAAATGAAAGTAAGCAGCGAAAAAAGCATATAGTTAATGTTAGAAGTTGAATTTTTAGGATATTTAATCTCCTACAATACCATTTAAACTGAATCAAAGAAAGTTCAAACAATCAAAGAATACCCGGAACCGAAGACATTAAGGCAGTTAAGCTAATTTTTAGGACTAAGCGGTTATTATCGTAAATTCATAAGAAATTACGCTATGATCAGCAAGCATTTAACTAAGTATTTAAGAGAGCAGAATAGTAATGCAAAAAGCAAACTAATATCGATAGAACTAGATAAAGAAGGAAGAAGGTCATTCCAATTACTTAAAGATAAGTTAGAAGAAGTTTTGGAGAAAGGTTTGAATTAACAACTGACGCAAGTAACTCAGCCATAGGTGCAGTATTAAGTCAGAATAATAAACCAATAACATTCATCAGTAGAACGTTGAGTAAAACTGAAGAGAGATATGCAACAAATGAGAAAGAGTTGTTAGCTATTGTCTGGAGTCTAAAAAATTTGAAAAAGATAATATTTATGGAACAAGCGGCGTCCGCATATATACGGACCACAAACCTTTGACATTTGCGATATCGGATAAGAACTCAGATGCAAAAATGAAGAGATGGAAGGCATTCATAGAGGAATACGCTCCCGTAATAACTTATAAACCTTGAAAAGGAAACGTAGTCGCAGACGCTCTTCGTAGACAAAATTAAATATGGTGAATTCGGATCAAGCAACAGTACATAGTAGTCAGAGTAGTCCAGTTGAAAAAATTAAAAGATTAGGTGGAAACGTTAACAGATTTAAAAATCAATTGATAGTTCAGGTAGGAAATCAAAATAATATAGTTAGTAAATAAATACATACTGTTATTTATAAAGATGACGGTATTTTTAATAAATTAAAAGAAGTAATTAAGAATGGCCTTAATGCAATACATTCAACGGCAGAATTATTGTTTAAAATGAAAGACACACAGCTTGCTCTGTCATAACTTTTTTTAATTGGGCATGTTGTTAGGCCACCGCTCAACCGCCAAACTGGACAGGTTAGATTTGCACCCTTTTATCTAGGTTGTTCGCTGCGTACATTGGTTCACCTCGCAGCGGGTTTTGTGAAAGCCAGCCAGGGAGCGGCGAGTTAACATCCTCATTTCATGCATTAGTCATCAAACCTAGCCATACGCTTGGGAGACAATTTTTAACAGTAATATCAAATTACTTTTCATTCCCGACAGACATAAACATCTATCGGATGTAATTTTGCACGATAAGCATTTTATCGTCATCTCGAATGTGACTTTGAGTATCGATGAGATACACTACCATGTTCACTCTTAGTTTGGCGGTCATCAATGACGGTAATGGTTTTAATAAAGTTTTTTAAAATATAAACCGGAGGGTCAACCCTTTAATTGGCGCCCGAGCAGGGACACTTCTATTTTTTATTGTTGTTTCTAAAATTAAAAATTTAGTGATCAAGGTTTAATATCAGTGACACCAAAATATTTGTATAGTTCAACAAAAAAATATTTGCATTCAAAGAAGAGAAAAAGAAAAAGTATCTTCTCGCGAAGTGATCCATGGTCAAGTGAAAAATACAGACCATAAGTTTAAAACAATCTGTATTAAGTGAACGTTTTTTTTATGTAAAAAAATCAAACGTTTTCATAACATTTTCATTTAAAACCGTGAGAGGCAAACGGGAATAAATAAACCCAACAGATTACGAGAAGTATGTTCATAGAACAGGAAATCGGGCTCAAAGAAAGCATTCAAAAAGTGATAAAAAAGGAAGAATACAAAAATTCTAGTGACAAAAAAGAAGAATAAGAACTAGATAGTGATAAATTCGAATACAAAAAGGAGTCCAAAAAGTGCGGAAATAAAGGAATCCTACAGTTAAAAAAAAAAAATAATTTTGAAATAAAAAAATCCAAGTGATAAAATTGAAATAAAAGAATATCCAAAATGATACAAATTAGAATAAAAAGACATGAACATCGAGCAGAGTTGAGGAACCAAACATCTTTAAAGCTGCAGAAGAGAAAGGGAAGCAACAGTCGGTCCATATAAAGTAGGAAACAAATATTAAGTGGTTATACCCAGTACATATAAGTACAATTCATATTATTATATTTATTAGTAACAATAAAATTTGTGAACGATATAATATATTATTAAATTAAAATGGCAATGACAAGTGCATGCGTTAATTTCAAGTACAGTAGCATGGAGTACAGTAGCTCTACAAAACAGAGTAGTCGTCTACTGACAGACATAATTAGTAGGCTGACAACTATAGACAACATAATCCCACATACAGACATACAAATTGACCCGAATAACACTATTAGGGAAAGCTTAGAACTAGCAAAAAGCTTACAGCAATTTAAAGGAGACAACTATGTAAGTTGGATAACTTCGGTAGTACATAGTATGAAAGCGTACAATCATTGTACACAGCACGAGTTATTTCACAGCTGTAAATATAATAAGGAATATAATTATAGGGAAAGCAAATGATGTTTTAACATCACATGGCACACCTCTTAACGTAGATGCAAGGAAGGTTAGATTTGACGTTTAATGATAAAAGACCTATGTTACAAACGGAATTGAATAACATAAGACAAGGCAGACAAACACTGTAGGAATTTTATGACAAAATCAGTAAACTTTTAACGCTAATTATGAACAAAACTATTATGGGTTACGGACCTAGAACGGCAGAGACAAATGTTCTTATAGAAGTAGCTAGAGAAAATGCATTAAGGATTTTCATAAACGGATTACACCAATCCATGAGCAATTTAGTTTTTTGCTCCACACCCAGGCGATCTACCGAACGCGTTAGAGAGAGCTCAAGAGATCGAAGTTAATCAATCTCAGAGAATGGATTATCAGACCACAAATAGGGCATTACATCAACCACATCTACAACGACCGATGTTCAATCCACCAAGATTGAATAATAACTTTATAAGTCCCCAGAATAATGTTGTACGACAAAATTACAAGTTTACCCCACCACAACAAAGAATGGATTTAAGAAGTGGTAATTATCAACAAAGACCACAAAACAGTAGCTATAGTAACGGTAATAATGAAAACAGAGTTTGTAGTAGTAACCAACATAAGGACCAACATTTTAATAATGCAGTTAATAATAACAATAATCCTTTTAAAAGGTACAGGTCAAATAGCGACCAACAGCCAATAAACAAAAGCCCAAGGCTAAATAACTTGAAGGAGATAATTTTTTAGAATAAGGAACGACTTGCCCACCATTAAGCGAACAGATCCCAAGACAGGTCGTATTTTTAATATTATTATTAGTATTTAATTGATACTGGAGCAAATCATAGTTTTGTCAAACCAGGATTATTTCCAAACAAAAACTTAGACACTGCTAGTAGAGTTAGGAGCGTACACGGTATGAGTTTAATTACAAAATTTCAAGAAATAAATATATTAGGAATAAAAGATTAATTTTATGACTTAAACGAACTTAGAGAATATGATTTAATAATAGGAATGAGAACCCTTAGGAAGATTAAAGGAAAAATTAATATACTCGACAGTACATTGGAATATGAAAAAGGCATAGTACCTTTAATATTCAATGACAAACTAGTTAATAGTTTGGAAATCTGTATGAGTACAGATGAAACATATATCGAGAAGTTAAAATCTGTTTTAAAACGATTTCAAGGTATTTTTACAGATAAACCAAATTATCTACCATATAAAACGAATATAGTTGCAAGTATAGATACAACTACCGATGAAGCAATATGGTCGAAATCATACCCATATCCTCAAGCTGTAAGCAACTTCATCTACATAGCACCGAGTAGATGAGCATCTAACTCACCAGTGTGGGTAGTTGATAAAAAAGGTCTAGACAAAGATGGATCAAACAAACATAGATTAGTCATAGACTACAAGAAGCTGAACGCTTTTACGAAAACAGATAAGTATCCAATGGCTGATACTTCTTTTATTCTATTCAACTTAGGAAAATCTAAATTCTTTACGGCATTAGATCTGCAAAGTGGTTTCCATCAAATTATGATGAAAAGGGAAGATAGAAACAAAAACAGCTTTTAGCGTAAATAATGGAAAATACGAGTTTCTTCGCATGCCATTCGGGTTGAAGAATGCACCCTCTTTATTTCAAAGACGTATGGATGACATTCTGAGACCTTACATCGGAAAGTTCTACCATGTTTATATTGACGATGTCATTATATTTTCTGAATCAGAAGAAAAACATTTAGAACACATTGAAGTCATAATAAAAGCACTTAGTGAAGCCAAAATGAAAGTAAGCAGCGAAAAAAGCAAATAGTTAATGTTAGAAGTTGAATTTTTAGGATATTTAATCTCCTACAATACCATTTAAACTGAATCAAAGAAAGTTCAAACAATTAAAGAATACCCGGAACCGAAGACATTAAGGCAGTTAAGCTAATTTTTAGGACTAAGCGGTTATTATCGTAAATTCATAAGAAATTACGCTATGATCAGCAAGCATTTAACTAAGTATTTAAGAGAGCAGAATAGTAATGCAAAAAGCAAACTAATATCGATAGAACTAGATAAAGAAGGAAGAAGGTCATTCCAATTACTTAAAGATAAGTTAGAAGAAGTTTTGGAGAAGGGTTTGAATTAACAACTGACGCAAGTAACTCAGCCATAGGTGCAGTATTAAGTCAGAATAATAAACCAATAACATTCATCAGTAGAACGTTGAGTAAAACTGAAGAGAGATATGCAACAAATGAGAAAGAGTTGTTAGCTATTGTCTGGAGTCTAAAAAATTTGAAAAAAATAATCTTTATGGAACAAGCGGCATCCGCATATATACGGACCACAAACCTTTGACATTTGCGATATCGGATAAGAACTCAGATGCAAAAATGAAGAGATGGAAGGCATTCATAGAGGAATACGCTCCCGTAATAACTTATAAACCTTGAAAAGGAAACGTAGTCGCAGACGCTCTTAGTAGACAAAATTAAATATGGTGAATTCGGATCAAGCAACAGTACATAGTAGTCAGAGTAGTCCAGTTGAAAAAATTAAAAGATTAGGTGGAAACGTTAACAGATTTAAAAATCAATTGATAGTTCAGGTAGGAAATCAAAATAATATAGTTAGTAAATAAATACATACTGTTATTTATAAAGATGACGGTATTTTTAATAAATTAAAAGAAGTAATTAAGAATGGCCTTAATGCAATACATTCAACGGAAGAATTATAGTTTAAAATGAAAGACACATTATTACATGAATACCCAGCAACTTAATTTGCTTACATTGCCAATTTAGTAGAAGACATCACAGACAAAGATACCCAAATTTCAATTATAAACAAGAACACGATAGAGCTCTTCCCGTGATTCTAGGGAAAATTTTAAACAAATTTCAAACAAATGGTATTGGCCAGAGCGTTATAAACAATCAATAGATTATTTAAAAAAAATCGACAGTATGCAAAGAGAATAAGTACGATAGACATCCAATTAGGTATAAGATTGGAGAGGCTCCAATTCCGGAGAAAGGGGGGAACGCTGACATTTTTTATGTAGATAATGATCAATTCTTAACTATGATAGAATCGTTTTCAAAATTTCTTATAGTAAGACATATAGAAAGTAAAATTGATGCAAAGATTAAACTGATCGAAACTATACCAACATTCGGAAAAGTCGAAGTATTGGTGACAGATAATGAAAAAACATTTTGTACTCCATCAGCACAATTAGAATTAGAAAGATTAGGTATTAAACACGAAAGAGTTGCCCCAAATCATATCAAAACGAATGGAATGATAGAAAGAGTTCATAGTACAATTACAGAACTCATACGCATTACAAAATGAGAAATGCAAGCAGAAACCAAAGAAATAATGCCAATCGTAGTAAAGAAATACAATTTTTCAAAATTCACACAGTGTCAAACCTACAACCAATAGATGTTTTTCATAATTTTGAAAAATATATTTCCTTGACCGATGTATTAAAAGATAGACAGGACAAGACTCTTTCATATGTCAATACAAACAGGACAGAAGTTAAATTTAAACCAGGACAAAAACAGTTCATGAGAAATCAACCCGTAGCCAGGGAAAAGTGAAACCCGTGTATAAGGAAAGAATTGTGAAAGAAGATAAGGGAAGAGTTATAATTGATACCAAAAACAGGATTATACATAAAGATAACATTAAAATATAGAATATTTATTAAAAAGGGAAAATACATTTAATTTCAGATGACTAAAAGTATCATACTAGTATTTTTGGCATTACTAGCCACAACATTTGCTCAAATGCAAATAACAAATTATAGCACAGACGAATACTGCTGCACTATATGACTAAACAGGAGACATTTATCATGTTATAAATTGAACATATTATAAAGATATATTAGAAGAAATAAAAGGGAAAGGTATAATATTAACAAAAGAATCCTTAACTAATATTGAGACAGCAAATGAATTGCTTAACCAATTAATAATCAGAGATAGATTGAAACGTGGAATAAATGAACTCGGAACATTATGGAAATGGATATCAGGAAGTCCTGACCATGACGATAAAATAAGAATTGAAACAAAATTACAAGAACTTATAGAATCTAACAACAAACAGTACCAAACAAATTCACAAATATTTAACGCAATACAAAAACTATCTGGTGAAGACAACAGGACGCTCTCATTTTAAGATTAATAATTGAAGATTTAAGGGAAATTATTAATACGATTAATTTAAGTAAAAATTACATCTTAAATAGAGTAATTTCAAATATGGAAGATCTCGACAAAATTCTACGAACAGAAGCAATGCCAATCTCAATAACAGATGTTTTTTGCAACAAAAAGAAATAATAATGATTTATATAGAATATCCTTTAGTAAAAGAAATAAATAATACGTTTATTGTAGAAAGTATTAATGTAGGCGATGAAAAACTACAATTACCAAATCAAGTTGTATAATATAAAATGGCAAATTGTAAGACAGAATTAAATAATATATATTGTAGAGTAAATAATAAAACAAACTGTTTAGCGGATTTATTAAATAATAATGAAGCAACCTGCTACAAAATAAAAGAGAACAGTGGAGAAACCACAATAAATAAGAAAGTATATAAAGGTACATATCTAATTCATTAAAACATTCATAAAAACAATGTAACTATAAATTTCAAACAATATGAAAATAAAAGAAGAAAAATTGTAAAACATATCAAACAAAATGTACCAATAGAAATTAATACCATAAAATATTTATTCAATTCAATTATTTAGAATCAAATAACGAAAAATTAAAGTTCACAAATATAGATCTTGTTAAACCTTATATTAAAGATACACCGAACACCCAATGTTATGGGGTATTACAATAATCATTTCATTAATCATAAGCATTATTATAGTAATGAAACTATTAAAAACTTATAAGTTAAATAAGCAAAGTAAAAATAAAAACGCTTTCGAGATGATGATGAAAAAATGCTTACAAGAAACTACTATTAAGATTCATGAGCGATAGGGACGATCACTACAGAAGAAAGGGGGGAGTTAACGTCCTCATTTCATGCATTAGTCATCAAACCAAGCCATAAGCTTGGGAGACAATTTTTAACAGTAATATCAAATTACTTTTCATTCCCGACAGACATAAACATCTATCGGATGTAATTTTGCACGATAAGCATTTTAGATACACTTTTGCACAATAAGCATTTTATCGTCATCTCGAATGTGACTTTGAGTATCGATGAGATAAACTACCATGTTCACTCCCAATTTGGCGGTCATCAACGACGGTAATGATTTTAATAAAGTTTTTTAAAATATAAACCGGAGAGTCAAACCTTTAATTCGGCGCGAGGAGGCTATATGTCAATTTGACCTATGCATGAACAGGTATCGTTGCTGGTATTCTGCCAATGTAAGAACGATTAACAACTTTTGCCCTGTAACACGGGTCCTGAGCACCCTATCATCGAACATTGGCAACTTAGTGGCAACTGACATGCTTTATGATTTAGTACCTTCCAGGGATTCACACAGCTCCATTGGTGAAAATTCAACTTGATCCCGCCTTTCGAAATTATCTTGTATTTATTCGACCGACGCTTTATCATCCATCTTTCTGAAATTCATCGTTGTACTGTAGATTGAATGAACTCTTGATCTTCTGATGCTACTAACAGCACTGCTGGTGCCACTGAACTGTTGATTGTTTATCCTGATTCCTTGGCATTTCCCTTGTTGGCGACTCTTGCTGCTCCATCTACGCTAACTGCTCGGCTATTCGCTTGGTTAGGTCATTCTTATGGTTTTCGTACCCTCCCTTTATTTTTTCATAGTACCCCTTAGTAAAATTATCGTGATCAGTATTGGTCCTGTACTTAACTCGATTTTCACTGCCGTAGTTGTCAAATTTCTACCATAAATATTCCAACAACTGCCATCGTGGCTCTAGGTACCTAGTTGTTTTTCTGCTTCGCTCGTCCTTTCCATAGTTCCTAGAATGGATGCAAATCACTTCTCCGCCATTTTTTGTTTGATGATCGGCAAGCTCTTATTATATATTTACCTTTTAATAAATACGCATTTTTAGTCGATAATGTTTAGCTTGAATAAAATATCAACTTGATTACACAAATTTGTTGAAAGTTCATCGGCGCATATGTATACGAGAAACAAAATCCTCTTTCTTCTTGGACTGAACCGCCGTCAAAACCGCAGAGTGGATTTTTGAGGATGGTCCATAGACCTTTTGTTTTGCAAAGAGTGTAGTATCTATGTTGCATTTTTGGTACAAGTGCAGAGTTTATATCATTAGAGTTCCCGTCGAGGGCTAGTAGCTTAGAAATAGTAATATTGTTGGTCCATCTGCTTTTAAATATTTAAAAATATATAAAATTAATTTAACAAAAATAAAACACATTCTCGAGCACATGACGCTCCTTTTTTGAGTATTATTTCTACTAAAGTGTTATGTCAAAAGTCACTCCGAGGAGCTAAGCTGATGTGTGAATTCAGTGCTTAACCTCATTTATAAACTGATATACATATTACAGTTCAATATTGTTATACAAATAAAGTACAAATAAACTTTAATATATTGATGTTCATTCATACAACAGATATCGTGATCAATTTCTTTTTTTTTGTACAAACATTTTAAACTAATGTAATGCATATATTTCAAGTTTCCAACAAAACTATTTAACACTATGAATTTACAAGAATTTCGGATGCATATGAATAAAATTAACAAAATTAAATTAAAAAACAATAAAAGAACTATACAATTGATAGCTCGCCAAATGAAAAGTGATGCCAAGCCGCATTATAATTTTTTCGATTGCTTTACTCAGCATGGCATAGTATAATATGACTATCAATACAATTTTAAATACAAGTATAGAACGTTACAGACTTTAAAAGTTTCAAACCATCGATATGACATAATCAAATAAATAAACAGAGAACGACGTCGAATCTTATTGAAATTTCAATCAGTTATATGGGTCAACGAAGAACACCAATGGATTAATTAAATGGTACCGCATGAGTGCTTTCTCTGATAAGCATTACTCGTCAAATACTCACTAGCTGTACAATCTGTTGAATACGATTTACTTCATATTCATCTTACTCACTTTGTCTATCACATCATAATCTGTGAAAGATATTTCTTCAAACCGAATCGATCGGAGCACAGGAAGATCAGGTTCAGTCAGTCACCATCAGTCGAATGTAATCGGTTTGGCTTCGGTCTTACACTCTACTTAGAATATATTATTCCACTAAAATTGACTTAAGATGAGATAACAAGTGAAACTCGAAAAAAATTATGAATAATTTTCATAAAATCGTTCAGCTCTCGGTGGCTATCGTTTGTGGATTACTTACGCCAGCAGATAATGCAGATCTTACATGTAAGTAAAAAGCACTTCCAAGCAACCTTCATCTCTATTCATCATATATCAATTATGCTGATTATGGAGTGATTAGCATCAGAGATACACTTCCAATTAGGGTCATTTAAACAAAAGCGATAATCATGACATGTCTTGTATGGATGTATGAAGCTTTTTAGGTATGGAGCACATAACCGAATTAAAAGTAGCACAACTTTTCTTTAATTTTTACCAGGAATGCATTTTGAGGCCACCAGTTGTAGTGGTTTGAAGTAAAAGGGGTGTCATTGAAGATTTATCATATTCTCTGCTTCGATAATCGTCTGAACGATTTCAACTTATAACCGTTTTTAAATCGTACCAAAAAAATCGTTCAGCTATTGGCAGAAGATCACATCTGTTAAAGAATGTTAGAATTATTGTTTTTATTGACAAGGAGTTGAACAAATATTTTGTACAGTGCTTTTATTGTATATTGTTATTACTGATAGAGTATTTCCTGTCGTGATGTGATAAGCCCGAAATTTATTAAACTGATGTCACCCCTTTAGAATTGAATCTATTTGACCACTTCGGTTTCATTATTTGTAACTATCAAACTGATGCAAACCCAACTCATGTTAGCTTAATACACTATTAAACTAATACACCATAACTTCAAGTTTATTCACCATAACTTCAATTTATAGGTACACTCAATTAATTTAGAGAAGAGCAAGTAAGCACGTGCCAGCATGACCGATACCGAACTCCAACTGGGCATTGAATCGGACAATACAATGCGGCTTATACGAAAACAATGCTCATGTTTATGTGCAATGTTAACACTTTATGTTAACCAACCAAAGCGAATTATTTCTTCTTTTCACACCGAGTCGCATAGATTGCAGTTTATTAGTATATATATATATTGAATAAATTCGCTCGCTTTGGATGGAACATGTTTTGCCCCGGTTTATCAACACGAGTATTGCATTGATTGATATAAATTTGGGTTCTAGGGACGGTTCAAAAATTCCGGCGATGCGACGCTGACAAACGCTTTACTGTCACTTTGTCCTCCTTTTTAACTACCTTATCAAATATAATTATCAAATTCTTTCAGTAGTGTCAGTATTATATTCTAACATATGGGTTTGCGGTGCGCTTCGACTTAAGGTATATTTTTTTTAAGTCTTTACCGACTTTTTTTTTTATTACTAAACATGAAAAAGACTGAATTAAACTTGACACATTAAAATTACTTTAGGTCGTATATACATACCCACAACGCCACGGCCACCACAAACATGACAACGTAACCTAACTTCACCAAACATATAACTTTAAAACTATCAAATATATCCATAACAGCACGAGCATTTGTCCCATGGCGTACATATTTTGAATGCCTAGTTTATACGTGGTACACCTTCTTTTTATTTTAATTTTTTTTAATTTTGGTTGTTTAATATTTTTTTCATTATAACTACCTTAAATCTATATACGTTGGCCACCATAGTCAACTACCGCGTCATTTTGAAAAGCCAGTCCTTGGCAGAGTCTTTCCTATCTCGAGCAGAGATCCAGCTACTGAACCGAAGGCGATCCTCGTAATTACGAAGTATTGGAGTCGCTTATCCACTGTTCGGCATACAAAAAGGAAGATAACAGAAGATCCTTGTAGATTCTGTATTAGGCCAAGGATCACAGATAATGATCCAACCAAATGCCAATTTACATGCATTACTACACTTTTTACAGCTACCAGCCGTCTCTGCGAGTCTCTTCGAAGTCGTGTTGCAACAGTGTACTTATTACTTCGACCTTCGGACCTGATCTGTACACTACTTAATCGCTGGCGTACGCTATTAAGTACGCCATGCAACATATGAGATCTTATTAGGCCCAAAAACTATAAAGGTTTTCGCATAGACTATCAGGTGCATTATGCTCTCACTTTTGGCTCAGTGACCCAGTTACTCCTTTGACCTTGTTGTAGCTCTGAGTGGAATTGATTAGTCATATGGGATTTCTCCTGACACCTAGCTAGGTGGCCTTGAAAGATAGACGGCAGAGTTTTGAAATCCAGTTTCCAGCTGCAGTGGTTCGGTAGCCGGATTGACATCTCTGGAAAGCTGGGGTATATGTCTGATCCTGTGCCCCCTTAGACCTGTAAAGCCATCTACGGCGACTTGGGCGCTATAAATTAGTATTGATCGTACTATTGCGTTGTTTTATCTTCGGTATTCCCCATTTTGAACCGACGATTTTCTTATATGTGTATAATTCGATCAATGCCTTCCTGTGTGTTGCATTTCCAGCTTAGTTTGCTGTCGACTATAACACCTAGGTATTTGGCATTATCAGTGAAGGCCACATTATCTCTTTTAGTTTCAGTGGGGTTGTGCAAGAGATTTTATATCTTCTCGTAAACAGTACGAGTTCCGTTTTGGATGAGTTCACATCCAGCCCGCCATCATCCGTCAATGATTTTTAGAGATGATTCTCACCGTTGTGCATTATCATCCGCATCTAACACAATAGGGATGCTGGCCTTCCAATTGGTCCAATTGCATAGGAGTCGACGCACATACCCACAACTCCACGGACCACGGGCTAGGAACTTATAAATATTATATATAAAATAAATATCGAATTTGAATGTTAATAGGGTCAGTTTATTAAGAAAAAAATCAAAAGAAATTCATTAACACAAATGCAAAACAACACCAAACACATCAATAAAGTCAAACATTTTGGGTCAAAGTAATAATGGGGCAGTTAAGATAAATATGAAGAAAATGATATAGTTTAGTGTTATAATTTAATTTAATAGTTTGTTGCAGGCCTTTTTGCTACATTACTGCTTTAAGGGGATAGATTTTACTAACTTCTGGCAGTAATCTGGCGAAATTTTTTCCTAATCCTCCTTTAGAGCTGAAATCAGACCATATTTGTTTCGGATTTGGCAATTTCTTAATTTTTTTTTTTTGCGAGAGTATGTGAAGCGTAAAAGTAAGCGAAACTAAGTTACACAACTAACAACTAAGTATGACATTTATCCAGCGGTTTTACTTTCTTGAATTAGACACGTTTGGCAAGAGATTCTCCACCGAGAGTTCTTCCTAATACCGCAGCTAAGTGCGGTTTGAATTCACCGTGCTAGGCCAAGGGGTTTATTTTTTGGAAGGACAGCTGAGTTTATGTGCTCTTCCAGGCGACGCTTACGCTTTTGAGCAAAATTCTTTATTGCTTCTTGGGTTGATGGAATTTTAAGATCTCTGTGTCGTTTCGTATATACCAGGGTGTGTTTACGATGGTTCTTAATACTTTATTTTGAAATATTTGTAGTATATTTGTATTACTTTCTTTGGTACAGCATTATAGTTGTATACCATACGTTCAAACGGGTCTTAGCACTTGCTTGTATATAAGCCAGTATATGCCATTATATCTTAATTGAAGCTCTTCACGTTTCTTTCTGACGTGTTCCTTCCATTTAAGTTTTACATCGGGAACTATCCCGAGGTATTTCGCTTCATTACAGAAGGGTATTTGAACATTATTTATAAAAACGGGCAAGTTATTCACATTCTTATACGTAAAATTAATCTGAACGGATTTAGCTTCGTTAACCTCAACTCGCTGAGTGTTCGTCCATTCGTGTACCCCGGTCTAAGGCACTTTGCAATTTTATAGTTGACTCTTCGACAGTTTTGGCAGTTACCAATATGGCGGTGTCGTCAGCAAATTTGCCTCGCACGGTGCCTACGCCCTGCGGAATATCGCTGCTGTATAGTATGTGAAATAGGGGACCAATAACACTTCCTAGTGGTACTCCAGCTTCCAAATAACTCCACGCATGCTCAATAGGATTCAGATCTGGCGATTGTGGTGGCGTTTTCACCACAATATAGCCGTTATACAGGAGGTAAGTTCGCACATTGTGTGCCTTGTGCAAGACTGACTGTTGGCTTCAATTTTTTTTCCCGAAGCTCTTCATTTATTTTTTGCCATACATATGAACGCCCACCTAACCGAAAAATATTATATTTACTTTCCTCCGTAAAAATTACCTTGTCCCAAAACGTAAAATCTTTGTTTTTATATGTGTTGGCGAAACTTACGCGTTTTTTACTTACGGTTTCTTCCTAGCAACTTAGACATTGAAGTTGCGTTTCCGCAACATATTTCTGTTCATCCACTTCTGAAAAAATATGTCGCTTGCTCGGCTTGTCTTTGTTAGATAATTTATTTGCATTTTTATAACGCTTAATTATTTTAAACACTATAGATCGAGGTTGGTTAACTATTTCAGCACTATTTCGCACAGATTTACCGGATTTGGAATGTGTTCGTATTAATTCCCTAATATCTTCAGAAGTTTGAGGACCGCATGTTGCCATGAAATGTGCTTAACTGAACAGACAATTACTTTAAATGAAGTAACAATAATCCTCATAAATGTCATATAAAAAACCCAAGGAATTACCTACATATAACTATATCAAAATTCGTTATGGTTACCACGTGTCCCATTATTACTTTGACCCAACATTTTTAACTTTTTTAATGTGTTTGTTGTTTTTTTTGCATTTGTGTCAATGATGTTTTATATGTTACTTTAATACTGTATTGTGTTTCTATACGTCGTTATGAATACTTTATAATAATAACAGTAGTCAGATAATCCTGAAACCAAACCCAAACACAAAACCCAAACTAAAAATAATTACGGTAAACATAAATACATGCTTACAACAGTATCAAAAATGAATAGTCATTCATTTTTCAAAATATTAGTATTAATTCTAAAAAACAACAACAACAATAAGTTAAGAGGTTACATTCTTTTATAGGTTAAGTCAATTCTTCGATTTTCTTGAATTCTTCAATTACTTTATCAAAGAATCCAAAAGTTGGGCTTCGTTTCAAAAATACCAATAACTCCTTTTCAATAGTAATAGAAGACAATGCAGAAAGTCGATCTTCCAAAATCGTACTTCTATTTGAGGTCTATTTCCTTTTCAAAGCTGAAGCGCTTCTTTCTGTTGTTACGGTGTTAGACGGAATGGTCTTTGTAAACTTACAATTTGTAAAATTTCCTTTGATTAATTTTTTTTTATAAGATTTGCTGTTTCAGGTAATCATTTTAGCAATCGGAATTGTGAAGAGTTTTTAGTTCATTTTCTAATTTTAAATAATTATTTTTGAAGAATTCTTCATAACAGTTTTTTAAAGAAAAAAAGTTCATGAGGAAAATGTTTGTTAAAAATTATAAATTGTGCACTATCTAATATATGCACAAATTTTATGTTTTTTAAGTCTTCGTACCATGTATTTGTTTGAATTAACACTTTTGCAAAAATATTTATATACATTTCTTTGAAGGATTTGTTGAAATGTAAATATTGTTGGCAACACAACATATGTATTTGTGTTTGCATTATCCTCTTTGTTTTTTCTTGTTTGTTTGTTTCCCTCTCACACTACTATGTTCATTATCTTTACAATATCATTATTTTATGTATATCTTTACTCTTAATAAAACCTTAACCAGGAACGGGTGTGTTATTATTATTCCATGCGCAAGACTGAAAGAGTTATAAATATTATTTTTTCCAATAGCATTCCTTGTGTTCACAGAACGTTTATCTGGCAGACTCCCATACAAATCGACAATTTTCTGAAAGTGTACTTACATTTTTTTCTTTTGAACTTATTATAAAGTCTGCATAATTTGTTATTTCTTTTATACATTTCTCAATGGGACCTGCAGAGATTTTTGTTGAAGAAAATTATATAAAACATAAGTTTGTGTGAATATATTAGTAGTTTTAAAGTCCCTTAAAAACTGTAAGTAATCAATTAAAAATCCCAAATACAGAAATTAGGCTTAGTCTTTCCTTTTTCAACTATATTCAATAATTGCGAATTGAAGGACCATTTAACATAGCAACAGATTCTGCATATAAAAACTGGTTTGTTTCTTTAACACTTTGAACTGATTTAGGAAGAACAAGTTTCAGCACATGGGCGTTGCAATGAATGAATATAACATGGTTATAAACTGTGTTCATCTGCGCTTGTACCCCATTGATAAAACTGTGCGTCATAGGCCCACCGTCATAAGTCCGAACAACTAATTTTGTTCCAATACCGAGTTCGTCCATTATCTCCAAAACCACTTTTGTGCTGCCATTAGCACTTTGGTCATTGCTAATATGGAAGAACTTGAAGAAACGTTCTTCAGATTCTCCGTTTTTCTTACCATACCGAAATTTAGACGAAACCTATGCTTTTCGAGAAATCTCGGTAGTTTCGTCAAATTGTACAGCAAAAAACTCAGCTTCTTGAATATCTCTTTTTATATCGCTTCAATTACACCGTTTTAGATTGTTGCGGATGTTCCTTTATAAATGCAGAAGTTTCCAAGAATTGTTTAAAAGCATAATCGCATTTTGATATGTTTTCACATAAATCTTTGAAGATCCGTTTATGAAATGATTCGTTAAATTCGTTGGGACTCCTATATGGCAGTTCATGAACAGCTAAACAAATTAAAACATCAAAACTTCAAAAGCCTTTCGATTTTTTGTAACAGCTTTATTAAATTGTGAATTGCTGATCGAATAGAAATTCAGTTCTTGCTTGTCCAAAAGTTTTCAGCGCTAGTATTTGTTTTATATGAAACGGATAGTTCATGTTTAGGAATCTTCACATGCAAATGATATATATCTAGGTATCTAACGGTATTCCAAGCATTGTCCTTCTCATAGACAAACCCACAATAAAGCTTATTTTGGTTAACAGATCCTATAAGCCACTTATGTTGCTTATATAGACTACAATTAAAATCACGCACAAATGTACATATTCTTCTCATTTTTTCTTAGATGGTAGCTCAAGGAACTAAATGCTTTCTCTAATAAATAATTTACGCTATCTTCCACTTAACTCATTGCACAACGAACTTAATTTGAAGACTTTTTACAAGAAGACGTATATACCTACCCTACTTGGATTCGAACCTAGACGCTGAGGTTCAAGTGCGTAG
Organism: Eristalis pertinax; assembly: GCA_907269125.1. NCBI lineage: Eukaryota > Metazoa > Arthropoda > Insecta > Diptera > Syrphidae > Eristalis > Eristalis pertinax. The sequence continues at coordinate 92,396,245 of OU026145.1, forward strand.
GGGACGATGCACATACCCACAACGCCACGGCCGCCACAATTAACTGTCCGCACAAAAATGACAAATGTACACGAATATTCGTACACCTATAAGGCGTTTTTTACAATTCTTAAGAAATGCTGTACCTATAAGTTAACACGCTCTCAATTTTCCAAAGTTTGCGAACAGCCAGACGCTAGCTTAGCGTTTTAAGCCGAGCATGCCAGACACAGCGATTGAATCCGACACCACCGTGGGAGCGTCGCCGGCCACCCACCGTGGGACCGAACGACGTCAAGGCCATCGCTCAAAGACATTCAGCGATTAGAATAAATATAGTAGTTTAGTTTTCAGGTAACTGCGGGCTGAGTAAATTCAGCATTTTAATTTAAAAGAATAAGACTTAGAATAAGACTTTATAGACATTTTTACAATTCCTTAGAAATACTGTAGCTTTAGTCTGCTTGCATGTTCTTTCATGATCGGTTTAAGTTCTGTACATTATTTATATCTTACAATATGACTTAATTCAGAATTACTATGGGTATTTAATACAATTTGCCATAATTTAAATCCTTGCGTGGCATACCCTATACAATTTTTTGCTAGGGTGTCAATCGAGGGGGTAGAAAATATTGTTCGCACGAGCACGAGTGCTTGTTACACTCTGTTTTGATTTGATTTTTTTCCCAAACTGTTTCAGCTGTGACAATCATTCCTATTAGCTAACCTAACCTACACTTTGATTTTTATTATTTGAAAATTATGATTGGTGGCAAATGTTGCGTGAAATGAATGTTATGCATTTTGTACAGGGTGTGCAGGTGTGCATTGACGAGTCGCCACTGAATAATAATTTCTACAACCACAACCGCTCGTGTTGTGCGTGCTACTGTTGTCTCACGAGTGGAAGGGACCTAATGTTTTTTGCTGACTACGAACGGCCAAGTTTGCGAAGCTTTTTATAGACAGACAGTTATTACTCTTTGACCATTGTCAGTGACTTGTCAGTGAAAGAGTTGCGGCCTTGAACATTATTTTTTTTATCGTATAGGAAATTAACAAGTGAAAACAAAACAAAAGCCCAATATAATATTAATGTTATTCAGTTAAAATAATTATAATATTTTGTAAGTTAAAAAATGCAAAGAATAGTTGATAACAAAAAAATATATATCAGAAAACTTGCGCACTTTTCTCCCAAACATAAGATTGAGTCTGAAACAATTTCTAGACTTGAGATACATAAGTCACCGCATCTGGACTCTTGGGAATTACGCTTTTAAACGATTCTCAAGTGTGCTGCAGTGCGTGAGAAAATCTGGAAGAGAACATAGTGTAACTGAGCTATAGACCTGGGTCACTCGTTCAAATCCAACGAACAAATCATTCAGATATTGATTTCAAAAGAGATTCGGTGATTTCAATCGTTCGTTCATTTGAATCATCGGTTTTTTCAAGATAGAGACCGATATGTTTTCGTTCAATACTACAACCATCAACCACAAATGGTGCCAACCAATCAATCGTTGTTTGAACGACAGATCCACATTCATTGTATTGCAATACGATCAGGAAACACTAATACATATACTGGAAGGTGGTTGGTGAACAAAACGAATAGAACACAAAAGTATTGAACTGTTTCGCTCGTTCATATCGTTCCGAACGAAATTACCGAGTCAAACAAATCTTCAATATTATTGACTATATGATTGATTGGTGAACGGTGAACGAACGAATCAATCATGATTGGCACAGCTCAGTAAGCTATCATAGATCGCTCGTCGCCGAAAAAGGTAGCTTGCATTTATCACAGCATATATGCTACTAATTTTTATTAGAAAAAATTAAACCTGAAATGAAAGTAAGAAACGCACGTAGCTTATATTTATCCATTATCACGTTCTCATTTATAGCTGGATTCACCGATTATGATGAAGGCTACCATATAAGTCCATGCCATGTTTGGCGTGCCGGAGATCCTGACGTGAATAACTTCGACTTGATTCGTAACTATAAACTTGAACAATATCGAGAGAAGCTTGTGCATCACATAATTGGATCAAATGACTACCAAACGGCTTACCATATTGAAAAATCAACAAACCTCACAATCGAATCAACCCAAGCTTTCCCACTTGGTGTACCACATGAGTTCTCTTTCGAGTGCACCTTTAGAACTGAAAGACCACCTACTCGACCATGGTACCTCTTCTATTTGTCCGACTATGAATACACTTCGCAACTTAGTATGACTATAAATCCGCTCTACGGCACTATTGATTTTGCGTTGCCATTATTTGATGGAACATTATTTACTGCATCGTTCTTAGATTCGAAGGTAAGTCGGAGTGTTATATCTGGGCATTTGCTTCTATTTTGGGTTGCAGATCTTCAATGGACGATGGCATAAAGTGATGCTAGGTCTAACGCAGGATAGTGTACGTTTATGGGTCGATTGTAAGCCTGCTCGTGATAAATATGGACGTGAACGTATTCCTTTGGATCAAAGAGCTCAAATTGATGTGGCTGACGGATTCTTTACATTAGCACAAGATGTTGGATCTGGCGGTACTATACCAGTAAGTACCTCAATATTTGAAAATGGCTTCGTTAATGCCTGAGTTATCTCACGTAAATCGTATTTAGATTGACCTCCAGTGGATGGTTCTTTCGTGTGATTCTGATAAACCCAATCGTACAACGTGTGAGGAGTTACCTCACTACGATCTGAAGTTTAAAGATCCTGATGTGGTGGAACCAGAATCTGAGGAAGAAAGGCCAATACTTATGGCTTCGGCTGGTAGAACGAGAACATGCCCTGAAACGTGTCCTAGAGGTCCCCCGGGACGTGACGTAAGCTCTGTGTTATTTGATTGTCTGTGTTATTTAGTTGCCTTTATCTGTAGGGTTCCCCTGGTCCACCTGGACCGCCAGGGTCTGAAGTGCCAACATCACTACTTCGTGGTGACAAAGGTCAAAAAGGAGAGGAGGGGTTGGTTGGTATTGAAGGTATCCCTGGAAAGAAAGGTGCACCTGGTGAAGTTGCAACTTCTGGTTTTCTAAAAGAAATTTTGCAACAGTTTTACGATGAGAGTCAAGGACCTAAAGGAGAGAAGGGTGAGCCTGGAAAACTAGATAAATTCTTCTTAGATGATCAAATCGTAGAACTAAAGGTATTACCAATGCTACCACAAAAAATATCTCACCATACGAAACTTTATATAACTATTTACAGGGAACAAAAGGAGAACCTGGGCCAAGTGGAATCGATGGAATCCCCGGCTTGTCGGGCTATAGGGGACAGAAAGGTGAACCTGGTAATAATTTTGAAAATATTCACCCTAATATATCCAACTACAACGGTCAAAAGGGAGATAGAGGTTATCCTGGTCTTCCTGGTGTCCCTGGATCGCCTGAACTTGTGAATAAAAAACTCATAGTTTCTGTAAGTCAAATAATCCTAAATGTTATTTGCTTACTTTTAAGATTTTTACATTTAGGGGGAAAAGGGTGAACCAGGCGAATATGGACCCCCAGGAAACGCAGGGTTACCAGGTATACCAGGGCGACCAGGTCCGCAAGGGCCAGCAGGAATATGCATATGTGAACAGAACGCAAATCCTGGTAGTCAATGTATAAATAATTGCACGGAAACATTCCTTTCTAAAACTCTGAAATATTTACAGATCCGAGTGGAAAAAATGGAGAAAAGGGCAGCGACGGCAAACCAGGTCTGCCGGGATATCAGGGTACACCAGGATTTCCAGGTCCACCTGGGCCACCTGGATCACCTGGATCCCCTGGCCTTACTGGAACAAGAGAAAGCTTCCGCTACGAGGAAAGGGAGATCAGAGATATTTGTATGGGCGTGATAAGAGGTATGCTGCTGAATCTGTAAGTAATTGGTGGTTTCTTACCAAATATTTACAGAGTATATAACCGAGATTCAATCGACCTTTATTGGTACTCCCGGGGCAATTGGTAAACGCATTTCCGGTAAAACTGGTCGTCCTGGTCCAAAAGGTCCTTCAGGTACTTTATTACATACGAGTATTTAGAAAGCGAATTTTAATTCCCGTTTCATAGGTGACCCTGGGCCGCAAGGTCCAAGAGGTGAAATAGGCTTCGATGGAGTACCTGGCTTACCAGGACTTAAGGGCGACATGGGTATTCCAGGGATTGATGGTATTAAGGGAAACCGAGGCGATGACGGAACCGGTCGCGATGGGCCACCAGGTCCACAAGGTCCGCCCGGAGATGACGGACAGCCAGGAATGGATGGAAGCACTGGGCGGACAGGTGATCGAGGGGATCCTGGAATGCCAGGTGAGACTATATGGTAACTTTTTTTCTAAAGCGATAACAAACTGTTGTCTTTCCTCTAGGTATACCAGGAATGACTGGACCACCTGGTCAACCAGGCATCTGCCCATCATGTCCTTATCTATCGTATCCACAATTTTATCAGCAACAACAATCTAAAGGTCCCTCAAATTTCAAAGGCTAAATAACAATCTTAAATTTGTGAACGAATTAAGCATTATTAGGTTGCGTTTTCAAAACAAATGTTTCGAGATAATAAAAAAATGCGATGAGATGATAGATATGAGAGATGTAAAGCAAGCATACCATATGAATATAATATAAATAAAAAACTGTTTTTATTGTACTATTTGACTTTTATTTATCCAAGAGTTATGCTTGTCTGTGAAGCCAAGCCATTTAACAAATATTTGATTGGTTTTACTCTTGAGTACTTTTTCCACTAGAAAAACATTTGGGTGATGGGTTTTCTGTAGTTCCAGTTCATAAAAGAACCCCTGAATTGGTTGACCTTGAAAGTCGTTCAGTGAATAGGTGATCGGATTGGTGACATTAACTTTATTAAAGGTAAATACTTCTGTTATCCAGTTGGGTGTGTACCCCCAAAAGCATGCTTATATTTGCTGATGCGTACTTGATCCCCAGTTTTAAATTTGCCCTTGATAAATACTTTCGTGTGATTGTAGACCGTGGTCAACAGATCATTGGAATCTTTTCTATTTACATCAGCTGGTCTCACTTTTATTGTTCTATGCTTGGAGTGGTTGTATGTGTGCAGAATAGTTTTCAAAATGTATAACCATTTGTAGTTGAAACTAAAACTGAATTTTTTTCTTTAATGGTTCGATTAAAGCGTTCCACAATTGATGCTTGCAGGGTGCTGAATGTCGAGTAGTGATTGATTTTTAATTTATTCATGAGAGTTGTAAAATGTTTGTTGAAAAATTCTTTTCCATCATCGGTTTGTAAATTCGTTGGTATTCTTTTTGAGTTGGTAAAGATGGATTCCATGGCTTCTGTAACAGATGACCCAGTTTTATTTTTGCTAGAAATAGCCCATGCATACTTTGAAAATGTATCAATTACAGTCAATAAATATTGGAAGCCTTTATTTTGATTGCTGTGAAGTATCATTTCTACCAAATCGGCCTGCCACAAGTCATCATGGGTAGAGATGTTTTAGTTCTTTAAAACTAAGACATCCAATATCTTCTACATTGACTACGTCAACATTTTCATTCTGTCGTATTTCCTTTAACCATTGGGATTTTTCAGTGCCTTTCACGTATACCGATGTGTGTTGAATAACATCACGTAGATATTGTTTGACCTTTGAGGTAATAAAATAAAATGAAATGATAATGATGACCTTGTTATAGGATAGCCAATTCCTTTACAATGAATTGATTTTTCGGACCTTTAAATCCTTGAATATCCAGAATAAAATGCATGTTGCTGTTGTTTCTACAGATGATTGACTACTGACTTACACTTCTCGGGAGACAATTTGTGTCAGAGGATTATAATTTCTAATACTATCATGTAGCATTAAACAGTATGCTGATGTAGTTGCAGGTAATGGTTTGTTCGTTTTAATTTCAATGCGAATACCGACGGGGCCATTTTTAATTATTTCACTCTGATGTCGGAAATCAATGATAAAGATTGGGGCTTGGGATTTGAAAGTGTCTCTGGATAGGAGTGGTTCAGCAATTGATCGGTTGTAGTAGGTATTTTGAAAGTCGCAATACATACTATAAAGTTGACTGAAATTGTTCTTTTCGAATGAGAGATGTAAATCTTCCAATGGGTATGTCTCAGAATTTAAGTATGCTTTCACATTGATGACGTCACAGTGATCGAAAAATGTTGGATCTTCCTTGAGCAAATTACGTTTGTTGGTTTGTAGAGCGACAATAATGTAGCGTGGTTTCTCCAAATGAGAGGTTGTCTTAACATTCCAAATGTGGTGGGTGGTGATTGGTAATGCGGGGTACTCGTATAGATCCCAGTTTCGGAAGGCAATTTTCATAGATTGGCTATTGCTTATAGGTTTATACAGTATTAGTTTGTAGGTATCTGACAGAGTAATATGTGGAACTTTCCATTGAACTTTAAGTAAATTTATTCTCGCTTTCTCATCTTCCCCGCTACTAATGAGTTTGCATCGGTGCGTGCTCGCGTTAAAATTAAATCATGACGACCGTTTGGAATAATTTTCTTGTAATCTTCAGCAAATCCGAGCAGTTTATTGAGTGCAATACAAAAATTAAAATAGAATCCATCCACGTAGATTGTTGAATTTGGTGACCAAGATGCATTAAGCAGCAAATAGCTTTCATTTTTATTTAAAGATAAATAATTTTTGATGGTGGATGTTATTCCAACATTACGATTGACATCAATTTCAAAGCCATTTAATTCATAACGAATTTCATCAAAGAGGAAGGCTATCGCGTTGTTTACAAGTGCTGTTTTTGCGATTGCACTACCATCAGATTTTGATACAGTACCTTCAATATAAATATAACTTTCCGAAGGTAAGATGTTAAGATTTTGATGTTGCACACAAATTTGAATAATGTCATTCTTTTCGAAATTATTCAAAAACGGTGAGTATGTGTGATCACCAATTTCGTGATGCTGTCTTCAAAGGAGGTTCTTCGAATATGTTGAGCATGATTTACTTTAATTTGTAGCCCAGTGTTAATAGGAATTGCTTATTTGTTGTTTGGGAAAGTCTTACGGCTGTTGTTCTTCTATTCAGCGTCAATGATGTATTGATAGGTTTGACGTTGTTTGAAGCTATTTTATAGTTAAGTTGACGATTGTATATAATCATTGTGCTTTAAGATGTATTCGAACTGTAATATTTTCCCCCCGAAAATTTATTTGGTTACCGTCCTGATCCAGAAGACTTATTGTCACAGTACTTATCCTCCGTGTGTTCACAGGCAGATAGATAACATAATGTAATAACATATTATTTTATAGCCTGGACTGACCTTAACCGAAAACTGATGTAGTATGTGTGCCGGTTTATTATTTATGTATGTTTCATCAATTAAATTGCATTCAACCCGTACCGTATTCACTCTATTAATATCGACGTACAGATCTGATTCATGTATTTTGTTAGCGGCAAACCTATTCTTGCTGAACCCCAACAACGAACCAATAGAGTTTGGTTGTGAAAAATCAATATCTACGTTGCTATTAATTTCGCACTTTAAAGTATTGTTATTTGCTCTTATTTTGACAATCAGTTTATCAGATCGATCCTTGTTGTGTAATTTGAGAACTTGCTGAATAAATTCATTAATATCTTCAATCTCATATGACCATACGGGGAAACTTATGATGACGTCATCGGAGATATAAAATAAATTGTTAAACACATCCACATTTGGTATAGAGTTGTATGTCTGCAAATCGACTAAACCGCATACGTAATCCGAGTTTAGAATAATTGGCGGAAAGTAGTCGGTTGTTAGAGAGGATTGGTCTCTACTTAACGTGAGTGTTAGCGACATTGTGGCTTTGAATGAAATGAAACAAGTTTTTATTGCACATTCAATTTATTTAGTAGCAGAAAACTTAAACATAGATGACCACATATGAATGTATTGAATTTTTGACAGTTGTTGTAATCGTATTGAATATTTTTACCAAGATAACGCACATCTTCTAAAGGAGGTCTCAGGTCACCGAAGACCCGGGACCACTGTCATTGTCCAGATTTATTACCCCACACTCTTTACGATGTGATCTGTTGGGTAGTGTATCTTTCATGTACACCCCATGAAAGTTGGGTATATGTATATCGTTTTCCAAATTCCATTACATCAACATTGGTGAGGGGTGGATTGGGAAGTTGATCAATTAGTTTTTTGAGTTTTTTGAGACAAGTCCAAAGCCTTTTTTGTATGGTTGTAGAAAAAGACCGTTGCCTCGTTTAATCTTTATTGCTTCCATCGCATGATTATGTCGTTTGTTCTCTTCCAGTTGTTTCTTTGCTGCATTTGATTCATTTATTGCCTTAACCACACCTGCTGCTCCTCCGCCTAGAGCTCCCACGGCTGACAAAATTGATAATATCGGTAACAGTGGTAAGAATCCTCCAACTTTTGGCAATGGTATAACTCGAGGCAATGAAATATACTTGCGTTTTTTTCTGATGACTTTTTTGGCTGCTTTTTTTTTTTTCTTGATTTTTGTTTTATTTTTAATTCATTTACTTACGTGCTAGACAAAAATACTTAAAACTAGCTTAACTATCTTAACAATTGTACTTACATCTAACCTACTGACCCTATACGGGATCTTCTAATTTAAGCATGCCTTTCGGCTTAGTCTATGTTTTTTTTTTTTTTCAGTTATGAAGTCTGTTTTTGTTTTTTGTTAAGCCAAGAAAACTGGTAAAAAAAACTTGGCTTAGTTTGTCTATCTTAACCTACCTTAAACTAGATTAACCTAACCTTAAAACTTAAAAAACTATCTTAACTATGTCTGTAACTTTACGGACACGTGCACTAGGGCGTATATGTTATGTATATGCTGAACATATATAATTTATACGCCGTAGTGAACCTTTTTTTTTTTTTTTTTTTTTTTTTTCTTAAATACTACCCTATAATCTATGTAAGTTGGCCACCATGGTCAACCATCGCGTCATCATCTTGAAAAGCCAGCGGCGGCAGAGACTGGTTTTGGTGTAACCACCAGTAAAATTGCCGTTCTTTGGCAGACTCTCTCCTGTCTCGAGCGGAGATCGCTCTGCTGAACCGGAGGAGATCCTCGTGACTGCGAGCGACATCCCGTTCGTATTGGAGTCGCCTGTCCACTGTTCGGCGTACAACGTGGAAGATGACAGGACATCATTGTGAATCCTGTATTAGGCCAATTGTGTCGAGATAGAGGAACGCTTCAGGAGGAATAAAGCCGGTGAGGCGTACCCTCTCATGGTACATAACATTGGGCTAGTAAGCCCCAAAGATCAGACTGTTGGAAGAAGTCATAGCTCGTGCAATATGCCTTCTGATCAGCTTAATAATAAAATTATCTATCCTGTTCAAGTTTGCCTCGTTGTACAGGACCTCGTTAGGATAGAACTTCTTGTACTCAGACTCGGGTGTACGATACAACCTGAGATAAGTGCGAAGACACTGTCTCTCGAACAACCTCATCTTTTCCATCTGGGAAGGACTCACATTGAACCACAGTGGACAACCGTAGGCCATTACTGGCCGGATGAGGGCCATGTAGCAGATTACCTTTACTCTGGTGTCAAGTTGGCTGCTGTAAAACAACCCCCTTGCCACAGCAAAGGCCTTTTTAGCTTTCGCCAGAGCAATATCTATATGTTTGTCAAAATACAGATATTGGTCCAACCAAATGCCGAGATACCTTACTACACTTTTCACATCTAACGGCCGTCCCTGCGGGTCAACTATGCCGAACTTACGCCAGTTTGTGCGCGTATCCCATGCTGCCATGTACAGCGGGGTCCTGAAAAGGATAGTTTCGCACTTCAGGAAGTTGATAATTAACTTCCAGTCGTCGCAAAATCGCTGAATTTGTTCGAAGTCAAGAATTCCTCAACCCATTGTTTCAGAACTCGAATGACTATCTTTTCAAAAACCTTGCTTATGCAAGGAAGAAGACTGATCGACCGAAGATTTGTCGGGATAGATTTGTCTTTATCCCGTTTAGGGATTGGTTGCACCACAGCTGTTTTCCAGTGTGCCGGGTAATAAGCATTACTCAGCGCATTATTGAACAGTGTTGTGTAAATCTGTACGGCTTCGGGGGGAAGATAGCGAAGCACAATATTTGGTATACCATCGATTCCCACCGACTTTTTCTTCTTCAGTGAGTTAAAGATACCCTGAAGATCTTCTTGAGAAATCAAGATGTGATTTCCATCATTGGCAACGGCATTATTTGCCATGTTATCGTCACTGAACCTGGTAAAACCAGGATTCTCAGATCGCCATTGACTTATCTCGTTTCGGAGTTCGAAGTGGTTTAGCAAGGCTCTATCCTCCAGGTCGTGATTCGGCCTACGAACTTCGTTGACCGTATACACTCGCTGAACCACAGCACCAATTGCTTTCACCTTCTCCTGGGGATCTTCAACCACGAAGAAGTCGTTGTCTAGTACTGCCCCATCTGGATCGATGCCAACTGAAGTCAGTAATTGTTGGTTAACTGTCGTTCTAGGAAGTCTAACGGCCTGAATGTCGTTTTGATCTTTCCTCCGAAATATTTTATTTACTTGTGGGAACATACCCGGGTTGTTAGATCGTACAGCCCGGATTTTATTGCCCCAGTGCAAGCTTATAGCCAAGCTATAGTTCATACGTATTAACTGTTGGAGGTTCTTGATCTCCGACTTCAATTGCCTGACTTCCGCGTTTTGTGGATCTGTAAACCGCCTGTGCAAGAGTTTGAGTCTTGACAGCAGCCTACTTTTGTGCACGTGAAGTGCATCGATGGTAGCATTTCGATAAACATCGCTGTCATCGATTTGTACTACCTTCGGAATAGTCTTGTCCATGGTACGTTTAATTACGTCGTCCATTTGTATGAGGTACCTGTCAACCTCTTCGTTCGTTAGGTTTCTGTTTGACGGAGGATTGATCCCACTCGAACGTAGTTCTGTGGATAACGTCCTGGAGAAGCGAGGCCAGCGGGTCTTATTGTAATTATAAGGATTCCTCTGGACATACTCCTCCAGTTCTTCCACCTCGTGCGGGAGCTGAATAGCCGCGAAGAGTCCGCAGTGATCACTCTCGTACTCAACCGCAGTTAAACAGTTCCGCGTGCGTCTCTCCACGTCTAGTATCGTCAGTCGTCTGTCGATCAGCAACAGATCCAGATAGGACCCGGATCTGGGGTACGATGGCCTATCAGTTGCAAGCAAATCTAGCTTGAACTCAATATTGTGCTCTGCCAACCAGTTATACAGTGGGGTCCCCCTGTCGTTGTGCACTCTAATGCCCCATTCTCTATGCTTGGAGTTCAAATCCCCAGCAATTATATAATAGTTTTCCTCCGAGCTCAGTCGAAGGCTAGTGAAAAGAGTATCGAGTTCTGAAATAAAGTTGCGATTGAGTGCAGGATTGTCAGCTGCGTAGATCGCGATCACATATAACCGCTTTCCACCCTGGAGAGGAATGCGTGCAATACACGTTTCTAGCACTTGAAATCTTCGCACTTCACTGCTATACATGAACTTATGACAAAGGCCTTTTTTGATTAAGAGAGCGACCCCGCCCCCTCGCAAGGATTGGGGCCGGTCTCTTCGAACTACGTGGTAATTCTTGTACCAGAGTGTGCGCGTCTGGTTCAGCTTAGTTTCGCTGGCCATCAGCACGTCTGGATTGTGAGTTTGCATAAGGTTGCCGAGCGTTAATTTGCGTTCTGTCGTAATCAGCGAATTCACATTCACTGCTAGGATCTTAAGGTTACTAGCTGCGTGCGCAGCCATTAGACCGATGATGCGTTTGGCACGGCAAACACCGTCGAGTAGATTAATTCTACTCGCGCTGCTTGCTCTTGGAACTGTTTCTCGAGCTGAGCGATCTGCCCCTGGATAGAGAGCAGAATCGCCATCATATCCAGATTCGCCTCAGGTTGCTTGGCCACTGGGACCGGGGTCACCTTCGGCACTGTCTGTTGAGCCGGTCGCCTTCCTGATGCCATTTGGGCGTATGAGACGGCCGGCGTAACAGTGGTAGCTGGAACACGAGGCACTGGCCTCGCTTCTACCATTTTGAGTTGTTTCTTTGCCTCTATACTCTTTCTAATCTTCTGGACTTTAGGACATCCCCGATAATTAGCAGGGTGCCCATTGGTCTTACAGAGTACGCATGTGAGCATAGCTCTGTCCTCGACTTTTTCCTTCCCTAAACGGCATTCCCCTGGATTGTGGGTTTCTGCGCATTTGACGCAGCGAGACTCCAAGTTGCAGTTCGCCGCGGCATGCCCAAACCTCTGACAGCGAGCACATTGGAGTATGTGCTTCGTCCTTATTAATGTGTCCCATTTCACAGACAAGGAGCCTAAACGAGTCATTCGCTTTAGGCTCTCTATTCTACTGTCTGGGGTGACCTGAACAAGGAAGAACGGAAGTTTCCTGTTCTCCCTTCTCGTTACCGCAGTGATGAAGGGCTTAACCCCAACGAACGTGACATCGTCGCTCTGCGCCTTGCGCAGCATAGCGAGGATATCCTCGGGATCAGTAGCGGGATCCACATTCTTGAGGAGCATTGTCTGTACTTTTTCCCCTTTTGGGGTATTCGAGAAAAACTCGGCCCCCGCCGCCGCTAGCTTTTCTTTTATGACGTGGTAATCTTCCACTGCGGAGCAGTGGACCGAAAGCCTTATGGGCCCTTTATACTTTAAGTAAAATGAATTTTTTGTGGCCAACTTACATAATTTGTCCACCTCCTTCGTCTCCAGTCCGAAGACGTTGATGGGCGGGCATCTCTCCTTCTTGGCTGCTGCTGCTGGTTGCTGCTGCGTCTGCTTCTGAGGATGTCGTTGTTGTTGTTGTTGCTGCTGCTTCTGCTTCCTTGGTTGTTGTTGCTGTCGCGTGGCAGGTGTGGAACGTTGCCCCTTTGGCAGCTGTTGGAAGCGTTCTTGTTGCTGCTGCTGCTGTTGCTGGTTTTGTTGTTGCTGCTTTTGTTGTTGCTGCTGTTGTTGTTGCTGCTGTTGTTGTTGCTGCTGTTGTTGTTGCTGCTGTTGTTGTTGCTGCTGTTGTTGTTGCTGCTGTTGTTGCAGCTTGTTATGCTGCATTTGTTGCTGCTGCTGCTGTTGTGCAGCTTCTTTAGCCGCTTTCCTAGCCATCAGTTTATTTTGAAGGGCCTTTATGTGAGCGTCAAGCTCATCCCTTTCCCTCTGGCTCTTCGATAGCTCTTCCCTTTCATTTTCTTCTTCGTCATCCGAATCGGATGACGTTAAAGCTATGAAGGGATTCTCACTACCGCCGTAGGAGAATCTCCCCTCGCCCTCCGCAGACTCGTACTCGACATCAACAAGGGCTTTTCCACGCTTTTTTATTGCGTGTAGTTGTTGCAGTTGCGTTTCGCAAGCCGCTGCAGTTTCTGCTGATTTTCTGCTTGTTGTTGTTGCTGCTGCTGCTACAGCTGTAGCATCGCCTGAGGCTACAGTGGAGCGGCGTTTTACTACAGTTGCCTGTTGTTGTAGCCTCCTCCGTCTCTTCTGCCGCGTCTCAGTCTGTGTTGGTTGGTGGCCTGATGTTCTAGCCACCGGTTCAACGTTTTCGTCCGCTTCTGAGAGCGCGGACCCCTCAATTTCCTCCATCTCGTCGATTTCCCTCACTAACACTTTGTGTCTATAAAACCTTACGGATGGAGAAAAAAAAAAAAAGTTTCGTGTGTTTCCCTCAGGATTCGAACCGGGCACAGCGAGTCCGATTACACAACCTCCAGGCTACTGGTTCTTATAGCTTCTTGGTGATACTTTGCGCACTTTAGGATTTATATTTTTTTTCTCACTTTTTCGCTAAAGCCGCAACACGTCTATACACACCGGAGAACTGTGAACGACTGACTTGGCTGCTTGTAAGGGTGTCATTGCAATGGTGTTTGAATCTTCAGTATTTGGAGACCTGATGGACTTTTTAACTTCCTTTACGACCGCCTTAAATAAATTGCGCTTGCAACCCATGCCAAGTTTCCTTTTAATATTCGTCACCAGTAGACTGTTAAACTTCTCCGAAATGGATGAATCTGTAGCCTTTACTCTTTCCCAGACTTTTTCCGCTAGAATTTTATCGGCAATGTGACGATCAGTCAAGTTTTTGTTATTAGAATATCCAATATCGTGTTCGCGACATATAGAACTTTATGGCTATGCAACTTGCTTGAAAATGATTTCCTCAGCTATAAGATGAGTACTTTAATACTTAATATTTCAGTAGTCAACATGAAGTTCATCAAGCAAAGTGTAATATAAGTCCAAAACTACGATAATAGCGTAGTTGAGGAAAAGAGAAAACATGGTGAATTCTTTCCAAATAGTATTCGCGGAATAATTGTGGGTCCATCAAATTGTGGCAAGACAAATGTTCTGTTGAGCATGCTTTTAGATTCGCATGGATTGAAATTTGAGAGAATTTACATTTTTTCGAAATCCTTACGTCAACCAAAATATAGATACTTGAAAGAACTAATTGATTCCATCAAAGGTATGGAGTACAATGAATTTTCAAATAATTGCGACATTATGCCCCCGTCGGAGGCAAAACGCAATTCCATATTTATCTTTGATGATGTGGCCTGTGATAAGCAAAATAACATGCGCCATAATGATGTGGATAGCTTTTACTTGTGTCAATCATATACACACATTCCAAAGCATTTGATTCGGGATAACGCAAATTACATAATCGCATTTAAACAAGATGAGCTCAATCTTAAGCACATATACAATGATCATGTAATTTCTGACATGTCATTCAGTCAATTTAGGCAAATGTGTATAGAGTGTTGGAAGCGTACCTATGGGTTCTTGATTATTAACAAGGACGCACAACTAGAGAAAGGACGTTATAATAATTGCTTTAAAGAAACTGTAATTCCATGAAACTGATCAGTTATGCAAAAACTGTCCACCACAACAGTCTTGTTTCTACAAACGACCTGTTTCCAGAACCAACCTGTTTCCAAAACCGACCTGTTTGCAAGACCGACCTGTTTCCACAACCGACCTGTTTCCAAAACCGTCAGTAAAACAGATCTGTTTTTTTTTTAAAAACCGCTCTGACTTGCTTGTTTGCGCTATGAATGAGAAATTGCTGAAAAATCTGATAAAGACGAAAAGGGATTTGCGGAAAAAGTATATGCTTCTCAAATCCGCGAAAATTACTACCAACGAAGAATTGGAAAACACTTTTAAGCCAATAGTTGAACCGTTAAAGGAAATCGTCCAGAATTCAAAGGAGGAAAAACAGAATAACATAATAAAGAAAAAGAAGGAGCCCTCAAGTCCCGAGTCGTTTAAATCAGATGAACCGTTTACCCCAAAGCCGCTCAAGAACGACCCAGATGAACAGTTTTCATTTAGAACCCCCACAAATTTCAATGAAACTACCCCAATCAATCAATTCGAATCAGATCACTACAAAATCTATGGTCCGTATATAGATGACGAATCAAATTCGATGAAATTGGGTAGATCAACTTTTACCGATGATCAACAAAATTTCCACATTGATGGCGAACCTTTTACTCGTACAAATGGTCTTTACGAATTAATTTTCAATAGAAAACCTAGAGCAGATTCATTCACCCAACACGACTTGGAGGAGTATCTCAATATATTACAGAAAACAGGTGCGCATTTGAAAAATCACGAGAGTACTGCGCAAGTTAAAGGTAATAGAGGCTACAAATATAATGACATAATCAAACCGCTTCTAAGACCAAAGAAAACTGGAAGCGGTTACAACAACAACATGATGTATTCTGAAAAGCCTATTGATTATGTCTACTGGGATGATCCGAATGAACTAGTTAATCGTTTAAGACTCTTGATCGCGTCCGAAGCAGTCGGCAACAATAATCTCCAGATTGAAATAAATTCAATTGCGGAGGAACTTCGCGAATCAAGTATCATACACTGATGAGTCAGTACGCGTTGAATCGTCAGCTATCATGGATACATCACTTATATTTGGTGAAATACTACACTTCCTCAAGAAACATCAGCATGCAATTCTAGAGGAGCACTATACAGAATTATTAAATTGTATTTCGTTCCTGAGAAAATTTGAGAATGTGAATTTCGCCACATCTAATTTTTTCTGCCACTCCATAAATTGCCCTTGGTCATCAAATCTTTGCAAAGAGGGTCCAGGTACATGTGTTTGCTTTATGATTGAAAATAAACTGATTAGAATAAAGAAATTAATGTTACTGTACAAACGATTAGAACAATAAACATATGCTTGTGGTTTAAAATTCCACTGTTTGTTATTTTACTAAAGAGAAGTATCGCATTCGCAATGGTACCCAAAAAGTAGAGATTGGCTGGTGGTGTAAACTCCCGCTGTTTGTTATTTTACTAAAGGGAAATACACGCAACTTGAAATTCGAAAACTGCAAAGTGTTGGCATTCCAATATGTTCGGCAGCAAAAGATAAGAACAAGCATTTTTTTGTTGCACGATAAATTTGTATAAAATGACGATCAAATTTTACATTGACATCAGTCAGCTACAGTATGGATCCAGTAAAGGCAGCGGCAATTGAGCTTAACGCTCTGCGTGCAACCAAGCCGATAAAAGGCATTAAGAGCCTCCCGGAAAACAGGGAGTTCCCCATAATGGGGATCCGGAAAACGAAGTACGAGCCAAGAAGTACAGGCCAAGAATCATGCTAGATATTGGCGAATACAATGTAAGTCTCTTCTTTTTTTCATTATTTATTTTAACTATTATATATATATATATATAACTTTTTTTTCAGCTCTGCCTGCCGCAGCGTTACCAGACAATGAGCGACAGAACAATAGAAACCATAGCGAACCACCTATATATTGTGAGTTCCGTGAGGCTATGGGATCAGATGGTGGACATCCGACCCGTATTGGACGATAATGGCGAACTAACGCGAAACATGTAAAAAAAATAATAATAATAAAGATTATTGAATGGAAAAATGAGTTACGTTTTTATTTTTGCGTCCTTTTTTTCCACAGCTTTGTCCCACTGATCTTCCTTTGCTTATCTTTTAACAGAGTGCATAGTTCTTTTTATTTTTGTCTCTTTTCCCCACAGTTTTGTTCCACATATTTCAACAGGGTAATTCTTTTCTTCTCACTCTTTTTTATGTTCGCGTCTTTTATTTCACAGTCACTATTCTTCTGGCTTCTCATTTTTAAATTCTGTGCTTGGTGTTCGATAATAAGAATTAGTTTCTGTTCAGTATTGAAAGTGTAAGCAGTGAAAATGTTTTCGTGCAAAGTTTGTGATAAGTGTTTTTGGGATAAGTCCTCCCTTGTGCTTCATTTAAAAAAGTGTACGCTTTCCTCAGTAAAGGTGAACCCCAACAAGCAAAACTCAACAGCAGGAGCAGCACCACAAGCTGCAGTAGCAGCAGTACCAGCACCGAGTGATGTTGTCTTAACGTCAAAAAGGATGAAACAAACCATTTTCAGACGTTGTCGGGTTTGCGATGAAGAGATGGAGGAAAGTAAATGGGTACATCATCAACAGAAGAACTCCCACAAATTGAAGGCACAACAATTACTCCAGAATAATGTTTGTGTCATTGTAGGGGCATTTAAGAATCGTGTCAAGAGTTTTTCCATCAAAAATACCGACGAAAGTATTCCAAATGCAGAAAAACTCTTTGACATCAATAATATTGTGATTTTGGAATTGCTAAGAGCAGAATTGGAACGCTTGCAAGCATTCAAATTCAATATTGAACTCTTTTGTGATTGATTCCAAAAGTATGCAGACCCAGATGGTAACCACTCTCAGTGAAGAAGATTTACCGAGCCAATTAAGCGATATGGTTGATGATATCAAGACAAAACTAGAAGAATTCCAGGAAAAGGACAGTGGATGGGCTTTACTTTCATTTACAAGAATCGAAGTAAATGTCAACATCAACCATTGAAGGAAGCCTTGAATTTCAAGCTACCAAGAAAACTAAGTAACAAAAAGGCATGCATCAATGTGGAAAACAGTGATGAGTATTGCTTCAAATGGGATTTTATTTCGGCTCTAGACGAAACAATAACCATGCATCCCCAAAGAACATCATCATACAGAATATCGGATATAACAGCGAAGATAATTCTGATTCATAATGTGCCCGTTAATTTTGTTAATCTGGATTTTCCCCTAAAGATTATAGATGTGAAAATCTTTGAGAGCAACAATCCAAGCATTAGCATCAACATCTTTGGTTATGAAAACGACAACATCGTTGGACCATATTATCATACACAAGTGGAGAAGAGCAGTCATATCAACCTACTATTCTTGAACAATGAAGCCGGAAATACCCATTACGTATACATTAAAAACATTTCTCGACTAATAAGAAACCAAATGACAAGAAATTGCATTCAATTACATTTATGCAATGGATGTCTTTTAAATTTCACCACCCTTGAGAAATTTAATAAACATAAAAGTGACGACTCTTGCCGCAAAATTAAAACAAGTATGCCAACGGAGAAGAAACAAGAGTTTATTCGACATCAAATATGATAAATACAGAACATTTTTTGGTGAGTACAATCTAAAAAAAAATTTCTATTATTACTGTTTTATTAGGTGAAAACGCTCCGGATCGTTTCGTGGGAATGTTGGTGAACGACGTAAAATATTTGTGCACAGGAGTTATACAGAAACCACAACCAATGATTCCATTGACTGACTTGGAAACCTACTTTTTCAACTCTATGCCTGTTTGCAGTATATGTAAGAATAGTTTTAAGTTAAACGATGTAAGAGTTAGGGATCATTGTCATTTGACTGGACAATATAGAGGACCTGCTCATCAAAAATGTAACGCACTTTTTCGTGTAGCCAAATATTTCCTAATTTTATTGCACAATTTTTCTGGGTATGACTGTCATCTTTTTGTTAAAAGTCTTCCCAAAATTATTGGTCGCATTACAGTAATCCCGCAAACTAAATAAAATTACATTTCACTCTCGAAACGCATATTTATAGATGAGCAAACACAGCAAACTGTAGAATTGAGGTTCTTGGATTCGAACAGATTTCTTCAATCTAGATTAGATTTATTGGCAGCAAATTTAGCAATTAATAATTTGAAGAATACTAGAAGCATTTTTCAAAATGAAGACTCCTTTACATTAATGACTAGGAAAGGTATATTTCCATATGATTATATAGATTCATGGTCACGCTTTGAAGAAAGATCACTGCCAAAGATTGTTTCAGATTGTTTCAATAAACTTACAGGAAAAGTATGCTCAGAAGAGGATTACAACCATGCTCAACAAGTATGGCATCATTTCAAATGTACCACTCTAAAAGACTATATGCTTCTTTATCTACAGAGCGATGTACTACTTTTAGCCGATATATTTGAGAATTTCCGAGAAATTTGCATCAAAATCTATGAATTAGATCCATGCCTCTATTATACCGCTCCTAGTTTGTCTTGGGATGCTATGCTTAAAATTACAAAAATTAACTTGGAACTTCTCACTGACTTTGAAATGTATGATTTCTTTAAGAAAGGCATTAACGGAGGCCTATGTCAGTGTAGTCACAGATACGCTAAAGCAAATAATAAATGTATTGAGAATTTTAACAAGGAAGAACCAAGTGAATATCTTATGTACTTTGATGCCAATAATTTATATGGTTGGGCAATGTCACAACCACTTCCATACAATAATTTTAATTGGGTCAATGCAGAAACGTATACAAATGAGCACATCTCAAGCTATAATAATAATGAAATTGGATGCGTGCTGGAAGTAGATTTAATTTATCCGTCAACACTGCACGACATTCATAATGATCTGCCATTTTGCCCGGAAAACATGATTACTCCGGGAAGTAAATATACCAAACTCACTGCCAATTTAAATCCGAAAACAAAGTACGTAATTTCCATTCAAAATTTACAACAATGCATGAAACGTGGTCTCGCTATTACAAAAGTGCATAGGGTTCTGACTTTTAATCAATCCAGATGGCTTCAAAAATATGTTTCACTCAATACTGAGTACCGGAAAAGAGCCTCCAATGAATTTGAGAAAAAATTTTTCAAACTTATGAATAATAGTATATATGGCAAGACAATGGAAAATGTCGAAAAGAGAAGATCTGTTAAGTTAGTGACAAAATGGGATGGCGAACGAAATGAACATTCTACAAGAAAATTAATTGCTCATCCCAGTTTTAATAGCATATCGATTTTCTCAGCAGACCTGTGTGCAATTCAAATGAACCACGCAGAGGTCACTTTCAATAAACCCATTTATTTAGGTTTTCTTGTCTTGGAACTCTCAAAGTGCTTAATGTATGACTTTCATTATGATTATATCAAAAATAAATTGAATGATTCTGTTCAATTGAACTATATGGATACAGATTCATTCATTTATTCGTTTAAGAGCGATGATTTCTATGCTTACATTTATAATGATATCATTAATCCCAACATTTCGAGATTTGATACCTCAGAGTATCCCGAAGACAATTCTCATAATTTTCCCCTCACTAATGGTAAGGTACTGGGTATGTTCAAAGATGAAAACAAATCTAGCAAAATGTTGGAGTTTGTTGGACTAGGAGCTAAAATGTATTCCTTCTCCACTGATACTAATAAAGAAGTGAAGAAAGCAAAGGGAATAAGAAAATCGGTAACAAACGCATTAAATATAAGAGACTATCATAAATGTTTAGTTAAGAAACAATATCTTTATAAATCAATGTTTATTTTTAAAAGCAAATTACATAACATGTATACACAAAAAATAAAAAAAGTTAGCCTTAAGTTATGATGATACCAAAAGATATATATAAAAATATATGTTTTAGTTCCTAATAAGGGTTCTTTTGTCTTTCTGGTTTCTTTTGTCTTTCAGATGCTTCAATTAACGTTTTGACATCACCAAATCACCAATAATCTGGATAGCGATTAGACTTTTACCTTGCTTTCGTATTTGGTAACACGTTTCCATACATCGTCACCTCGCCTCCAAACACTTGCAATTTAACATGCTGAAATGGAACTTGAAATCTTATTTCACTTAATGTTGATGATGATGATTCACCAGACCGCATTCAAAATAATAAACAAGTAGCTCCGTCATCTGGAGTAGCGTAAATTTCATAATTATCTCGAAAATTTTATTTCAGTCCATTCAACTTCGCATGTACAATGTTTATCCGTTTAGTTATATCCAAGAGACGGGCGTTTTGATCATCAATATACGCACGCAATATTTTCTCATGATTTTCAATTTTTGCATCCACACCGCGAAGAAATCTTTTATACGCCTTACTTACACAATTATCAACATAGCCCTTTGTACTGACATCATTGGCATCAGTTGGTTCTTTCACATTCTTCAAAGTCTTATGATCACCATCAGTATCCACTAAAGTGAAGTTTTAGTGCTCTTCCTTGTTCTTTCTGTAAGTTTTCCCCCATATTGTCTACACACTGCTGAAGTATCAGTATGGATTTTTTCTGAATATCTATACTATCATCCAGGTACTCCTTGTTGACGGCCTGATGTAACCGCTTTGGCTTGCCAACATTACTCAAACATTTTCCTTCCAGATCAAAATCACCCGTGGGCAATAGTCTAAACCCCTCTCCAGGAGGACCTTGCAGACCACCTTCTGAAGCTTGAACCCGATTGAAACTCCTTCCGAACTTGTCAACGCTTATTTTATGTATACCCAAATACTTGCTATCCACCACCTTTTATTCACTAACCCACCCCACAACCTCGCTCGGGAACAACCAAAGACCTCGCACACACACTCTTTATATACAAATATCCACAAACATGATAAACACTACCCCCCCCCCCCCCCCCCCCCCTTTTCCAAGCCAAAACATCGCCACACCACACACCACACCCACACAATACTTTTTCCCACGCATTGGCACGCGACACACCTGCCACGCGACTAACCACAACCCACTTACTGGTCCACAACATACATATACCGCGGCACCCTTTCAAACAAACAACGCCGACATCAATCCACACATGGCACACAACAAAACACTAAAGAAATACAACCGAACCACTAACAACTCACGTCGGCATATCCAAACAACTCATATACACCCTGCTCCAGAACATACATTAAGCAACATAAACAACATCAAACAACATAAACAACACACTTACTGGTACAGAACATACATAAAGTAACGCATTGACACGCGACACGCAGAAACAACGCACTTACTGGTACAGAACATACATAAAATAACATAAACAACACAACCACTTCCTGGTCCAGAACATACATGAAGTAACTACTTTTATATCAATCATTTCTTCTTCTCTTTTAATATTTACCAAATGTCCGTTTTTTAATGGAAATTTTCTATAATATGGTTGGTCATTATGCCTTACTCTTTCATAGTTTTTTTGTATAACCTTCAGCTCTATTTTCTATGTAATTTTCCCTATTGTTATTTATAGTAGTGAAAAATGTCTACATGAACAATATCGCTCTTAGCCTTTGGCGTTTCTGTAACACTCATAATTGGTTTAATAGGATTCCTATCATATTTTATTTGTTGACATTTGCCGCAATTGCTTATAATAAGCTGAATATGTTCTTGCAACTTTGGGAAATAAGTTTTGTCTTTAATAGCTCCATAAATCTCATTTATTCCACTATGCAATGATTCAATAGTATGATATAGTGAGATTTGCTTATGACACTCTTCTTCTGTTTTCATTTCTTGTGCCCCTTTAGATAGGTCCATTTTAGATACAGTACTGTTTTCATCATTTCAATTCATTTGTTTACTAAGAAATCTGCAACTGCATTTCCTTTTCCCTTCAGATACCCAATAGTAAAGTTATATTCCTGTAACTTCAAAGTCCATCTCTGATTTCTCTGAGAAAATTCCTTGCCTTTTTATTTAGAATTTAAATACATTATTGGAGCATGGTCTGTCACTATTTTAAATTTCCTATCATATAAATTGGCCTAAAATAGGTAACTGAATAAACTATAGCCAGAAACTCTTTATCGGTAACACTGTAGCTTTTTTCGTGTTTATTCAATGTTCTAGAGACAGCATAGTGATGGCCCATGGCGGCCCCACCTCTTTCGAGTCACTGACAATGCTCAAAGAGTATAACTGTCTAGAAAAAGCTTCTCAAACTTGGCCGTTCGGAGTCGGCATATAACTGTAGGTCCCTTCCACTCGTGATACAATAGCGCGCAACACGAATGGTTGCTGAGAAGCTAGGCTCTGGCCCTCTACGGGCTGTAGCGCCACCCATATTATTATTATTATTAGTGACATAGCATACTGGATGACCATCTTGTGAAAGACCTGTCCAATAGCATGTTCACTAGCATCTGTTGTGACAGTAAATTGTTTATTATAATTGGGGAATTTCAGAATTGGTGGAGATGCTATTAATTGTTTTTTAATTGTTTTTCAGTTTATGGTAATTCTATTCTCTTTATGTCTTCAATTTTAGAAGGACTTGGTTTAATCCCATCTTTTGTTAGTATGTGTCCTAGAAATTTTGTATCTTTTTGCATAAAACTGCATTTATCGGCTTGTATTTTTAAATTATTAGTGGATAGAATTTTGAAATTGTTTTCTAAAGACTTAAGGTGTTCGCTAATAGTTGTTGAATAAACAAGTATATCATCGAGATATACTACACATATAATATTAATGCAATCCCTCAAAATTTCGTTAATTAAACGCTGAAATGTTGCGGGAGCATTTTTTAAGCCAAATGGCATCCTCAATAATTCATAGAGACCATTCTGTGTGACAAACTCTGTTTTTTCTATATCTTTTTCTGCTACTAAGATTTGATGATAACCTTTCGCCAAATCAATTGCAGAAAAATACTGAGCTTTTCCCAACTTGTCTAATATGCTGTCCATATTAGGAAGTGGTTGCTTGTCATCAATCGTAATTTGATTGAGTCTTCTGTAATCGACTTCTATCCGGAATTCGTCTACACCAGAATTATCCGACTTTTACTTTTTCATATTATGCCCTGACTTTCCATGTCTCTCATTTGTTTTCTTACTTCAGCCTCATGCTGAGGTTGATACCTATACAACCTAGAATTACTTTGTTCGTTTGTTGTTGTGTTAATTTCATGGACTATACTTGTGGTAATTGTTAGTTAATCGCCATCTGTATAAAACAAATTTTTATATTTATTAATTAACTCTGTAACTCCTAGCTTTTCTTCTTCATTTAAATGATCCAATTTAATGTTTTCAAATTGACCTTCCTCTAACATATTAACATCATCAACTATTTTCTTATTAAAAAACTGGAATTCGTTCATTATTTGTTTTTGTATATCTTGATTATGTATATCTATAAGTCTGACATTTTTACAAATCCAATCCATTCCGAATAAAAATCCATATTGTTTTTCTAAATTCATTTGAACCCATTTAATTCCATCATTTTTGTCTTCTTTGAAGTCATCTGCACATTTTGTTTTTACATATTAATTCCTCTTATTTACTTTACAGTCTATTGTACAAATGTTAGCTTCACCGCGTAGGCTTTCATAAATTTCAGCATCTAAAAGAGTTGCATATTGCTGCTTGTTAAATGTTAGTAAAATATAAATTTTATTTTTTTCTGAGGCTAATTTATAAAAAATTTATTATCTTCTTCCTCTGTACTTAATGACATATAACTAGAACTTTGTCTAGATTGTTGAAATTTTGATTTTTGATTTTTGTGTTGTCTTGACTGATTGCTTATTTGACTAGAACTATAGTATGCATTATTGTTGTCAGTATTTTTATAATCAGGATTGTGTTTGTAATCTGTTCTTTGAGTTTGACTCGAATTATTACTCGAATTTCTATATTAGATGTTACCGTTATTAAAACTTTTAGAATAATTATTCGAATTTTTTAAATACTTAATATTAAATTGGTCTTGCCCAATATATTTGTTAATAATCGACCGAATTTCAGCTAAAGTGATATATTTCCGATAACAATGAACCAGCTGTTAAGCTATTTTTACGATATTTGTTGAATTTTCACTATACACAGCCAGTCAGAAATATCGTCTATGAATTTGCTCACATTTTCGCTTAATTCTAGCACTGAACTTACTTTTAGTTTGTTGATCTGCTCCACTATCATGCTCTGCGTTTTTGTTGACTGATAATGTAGCATGAGTTGCTCTTTTGTTGCTTCCCAGTTGTTCGGTAAGTTGATAGAGATGAAATTTTTTTGCTGGTCCGATGATTTTTTCGTTGTAGATTACTGCTAAAACCTCTGCTGCTTGGTTTGGTGGATATTCCCTTATTAATTTATCCATGGAGATGATGAACGATGGGAGAGTTCCATTTGTTCACATTTTGTTAAACACATTGTTAAACATTGCTCGTTTATGGTTGGTTGTGTCATCCTATTCGAATCAAATATGTTATATCTTTTCTGTTTTTGATCCAGATTAACTTTCGTTTTTTTTTTTGAAAACCGAAACGTAGCGGCAACACAGGATAACTTTTCAAAACACTTCCTCGGTTTCTTATGTTTTGCTCTTTGGATATAGTGAATGCCTTTTTTTAAATTGGAACGTAGCGGCAACAAATACTTTTTCAAAAATACTTCGTTTTCCTTTTTGGATGCAGTAAAAGTCTCCGTCGACTGCGCTATTTAAATTCGTAACCCGAATAACATAACAACACAACTATCTGGTGTCGAGTCTCTTTATTGACTAACTATTCATTAGTTTCTTAATCTAACTTATGACCTACGTTTACAATACGTTGACTCCCCAACATGATATCGACTCATCAACTTATAGCAATTAGATGCCTGATGTCAACGAACGCACCTCAAGGTAATCACCAAGCAAGCGGTTTGGCTGTGCTTGCACTTTGGTGTGCAATGCTAAGTTCGTTGACTAGCTTCGAGTCTTCGTGTCACGAATGTCTCCATCATCACGACTCCCGAGGCGTCCTGCGATTACATGATGTTCTAGTCCAAAAATTTTACTGGTTCCGGTTGAGCATAGCTCCTGACATGATGCCATCGACTGATAGCGGAGGATCGAGTGGCCTGGAATCTGGATATCCCGTGGTTTGGTCCCCCGATCCCTTTAGAGGATGATGATAAACCTTGGTCTATTTACAATGTTTTACATAAAGGTAGACAGAAGCGCATACTAAAACATGACACAGGTGACTCTGTTACATATACCCACGAGCTTACCCATCGGCTGCAATGTAGACAAATCCAATGTGGTGTCAGTGGAGTGGTTTATAACATTACCATTGTGATTAGACTGTATTACAGTCTTCTGGCTAAATCGGTTTTGTTTTCGCATGAGCGTGTAGATGCGATGAAATCCAAAACTTACCAGATTCCGCTTCGAGTGGTTGTTGAATTTCTGTTTCTCGGTGAAGTTGACGCCGAGATACTTCACCTTGTCTATTGGTGTTATTGTCGCGCCATTGGGAAGCAGGAATGGAATACCCCACTTGGTGTAGTAGTTGTACTTCTCTCTTTCTTGTGACATTGAAGTGGCGTATTTCAGCCTATTCTCCAACATCACATACTCTATAGGCCATAGCTGCAGAGCAACCCGAAAAATGTCGGGTTATAAAATATGTGGATGCTTAGAACAAATTTGTTTTCCCTTTATCGTTCACTGCGTCTGACTCCTCTGTCTAACACACACTTTCTTATGCAAAAAAATAACCTTTTCTTCGACTTATTTGGTGAATTTTGTACACATGTATCTATACATATCTCTTAGATTATTTCTGTTTGAAAAATTGAGTTGTGAAGCAAATGATGGGTAACTTAAAGTAATTTTGAGTGTAATTTTAGGTTCATTGTAAACTTTACCTTTAATTAATAGAAGTATACAAAATTGACTTCCATTGCTTTACTTATATGCGATTTGCAATACACAATATAATTCCAGAGAGCGGTTGCAGGTGTACATTTCTTTTGATTTCATTATCATCATCATCAGCTTCTGACCGCATGATCCACTAAAGGAGTAAGGCACATTCGAGAGAACTGCAGGCAACTCCATCCTCCGCCATCGACTCTAATTCTTCTACCTTCTACCAAAGACACTGGAATTAAATTCTTGAAATAGAATTTCTCGCAAAGAAAACTATTGATTTACTGATGACGTCTGGATACGTCTCTTGCTGTTTACTTACATTTATTACTCGAATCATAAATGCTTAACAAGCGAGAAAAACAAAGTCTGATGAGAGCGATAGCCTTTTACGCACATTCGGAATAGTATAGAAACGAAACACCTTTTGAGCTCCGTCGTCTTCCTGTGGAGACAGCAGCGAGGCGAGGCGAATGTTCATCCAATTATCATCATCATTAAATCGTATACGGGATACCTGTCAGACACCTGGATTAATCATTGGAATAGCTGCGTGATGCGGATATCTGCACATATAGGCTTCCGTTTGTGCGCTAGTCTGGGACTCAATATGAACACCAACAACAATAATAATACCGACAAAAACGAGACCGGTACTCTCCGGCTGCTCTACATTGAGTTCCTCCTACCCTGGGTAGTCAGAAGTGCTCAGTTTGCTTATGGAGGGTGCGAGTTTTTGGACTTGGTTCAACCACCTCGTCCTGGGTCTGCCAAGCGGTCGCCTACCTGATCGAATCGTATTCAAGGCACGCCTCGAAAGTCGGGATGATGAGGACATTCGTGCCGCTTGACAAAACCATCGAAGCATAGCCCTTTCTGTTCGAAGAAGTAGCTGCTCTACATTGAGTTCCTCCTACCCTGGGTAGTCAACTATCAAATTCGTAGACTCTGGGCTCAACAATACAATATCTTTTTTTTAAGCCAAGAGCCTGCATTCTTACAAAGAAGAGTGTAGGACGAGAAGAGATTTGATCAACAAGGTGAGTACCTATTTGATTTCCTTATAAGTAGCGAGTTGGATTTGTGTACCCTTCATAACTAACATAACAGACAGAAAGTCCTAGACATAACACTCATGTCAGATCATAGAGCGGCCAACACCTCAATCCCGAACAACCCTACTGATATTGGCCAATCTGTAGACAATCTCAGGCAGAGCGTTAGATCTAAACCTCCCTGATGGAGTCAGAATATAAGCCATCTGCGCAAGGAGTGCAGAGACGGCATCATCCCTATCATGCCCATTGCTACTTTATATCTTCAAGGGGTGAATGATGGGGGGTCGTGGTCGCAACCCGTAAGATCAATAAATAAAAGTCCCAACACATTTTTTAGTGCGACATGTGTGCCTGTTTATTTTTTAATAAACGGTGAAATTTTGGAGTTATCTTTGACACTTTTACCATTAAATCATCTTCGAAATTTAGCCTATTTCTCTTCTTAGTTTTAATGTCAAGCAATGAAGAGAATGTGACTTTACACAGTGTCGAATGGCTTTAACAACCTCAAAGTCTCTTTTGCCAGCTCAGGATACTCTCCTCTTCCATTTATCCAGAAATTGTCAATCGTTATTTAATTTAACTCTATTCTCAGCATGCCAGATTTTCTTTCATCTATTCTTAATCACTCGAATATCCAGATTTTGAATCTTGTAAGAAAATCAATAGTTCAGCTTTCAATTCCAGAACTCGTGTCAATACATTTCCTTTTGACAGCCATCTGACCTCTGTGTGATAAAGGAGATTTTGATGGACTGAACCCATTTCATCACATATGGCACATATAGTCGACTTTGCAAGGTCTTGCCTTTAAAAGAGTTCACAACTTTGATCACATCTTTAAAAACATCATTTAATCCAGAAGAAAGCACCTTGGCTGCTAGAACTTGTCGATGAAGAAAGCAGTGTGTCCATGAAACGTTTGGCATTATAAATTTTAATTTTGCAATGAGTCCGCTTCTGTTGCCCCTCAGAGCTGTAGCACCATCGCTACAAATTGTTACGAACCAACTTGCAAATTAACCAAATCTATACAGTAGCCAGAGACACAAATTCCTTGAAAAAAGAAACTTAGATATACATATGTTAGTATGTCAGTTTTAAGAAATGTATTGTAACACCAACAGACGAATAAAATGTTAATGGTCATTCTTAAATTGAGAGTCAACGGGCAACATTTTGTCCAATCAATCTCGTAGTCGCTACAGCTTTCTAAAAACCTGTCGTACAAGCTCTGGCCAATAGTATTTAGCAGGAATAGTGTTGTGGTCCAAAACTAACACTTTATTTATTTACGTAAAAAGATAGACCAACTAGACTTTTTTAACCATGCAAACGCACATCAAGTAAACAAACTGAATTATGAGAAAATTATTCTATTCTCGTTCAGTATTTTCACTTGCGTGCTCGTGCCAAATCAACCCCAGACGAGTTTATTTCCTCCACCAAATTTTACCGTTGGGATGCAGTATCTTGGATCCATTCTTTTACCTGTCTGCCAATCAAATTTCGTGGAGGAACTGAACTCGTATGAGCTTGCTTCTGTGGTTGGGAAATAGGACCACTCTTTAGAATGAATGGTATTATGGATCGGTTTAAGTATGCTGAAGAGGAGATGCCATTGATATGAAGGTTTCGACAGAATAATGATCTAAGACACACAAGTAAGGTAGCAAAAGCCTAGATTGGTACCAAAAACATAGAGGTTCTAGACTGGCCTACACAGTCTCCAGAGTTAAAACTCCTAGATTAAAAAGGGAAAGTTAAGTTATGCATTTTACAGAAATTCAGTGCTATATGTAGATGAATACGGCACAGATTTTCGACATATGTCTATGCCAAAAAGATTTATGGCTGTGATTAATGCGAAAATTCATTTTCGTCACTTCTCTCTGTCACCCGATACAAGAAAAATATGTACTCCAAAAGTACTCAGTTTGCTTATGGAGGGTGGTTTAGTTTTTCCGATACTGTATATATACGTTTAATAAACGAGTTGCATTAGCTGTAGCATTAGCGCCATGAGAAGAATAGAGCTTTGCAAAATAAAATGTCTTCTTTAATGTTTACCTCTGCTTCAAAATGAACAAATGCCACAAACTGTGCACAGTCTGAAACATCAGTAGATTCATCTAGATGCAATGCAAAATGTAGAATCTTCTTTAATTTTTCGATTAATTGTTCTCCAATGCCAACGGCCACTTATTCTCCGCTCAATTGTATTGTCAGAAAATGGTATATTTTTAAACTTATCTGCCTTCTGCCCATAATAATTTCAACCATATCCAGGTTCACAAGCAAATTAAGATTCTCAGCAAGTGTATGAAGTTTCCCTGCTCTGGCGACTCGGTATTATAATTTATAGCTAGCTAACAACGCTTCCTCATTGGCCTTCGATAACTGAAACAAATGTTACAACAAAAATGATATACCAGACAGACAAAACAGTAAGTCAAAAAACATGTACATACATATTAGTGGTCTGCATGAATACATTCATTTTCTCTCTATGAACGAGTATAGAACTTCAGAGTACTCCATTCATTAAAATTTTTCAAATGTGAGTACAATAACGTAGAAACGAGTATTAGTAATTTCAAATGCCCAATTTCAAATTAATTTTTCGGGTACTCGAAAAAAACAAAACGAGTTCATTACCTATAATCAATAATATACTGAGTACACCGAGTACATTGAATGAAACAAATGTATTCAGTGTAGGTGAATGAAAAAATTGTAAAGTTCTGTTTTGAAATAGATAATCAGATGGAATAGATTGGTTTTAAAAATCTTTCTAACAGCCACTCAATCCAATCCTAAATCTCTCGCAGCGTTATAATTTCCCAATTTTATTTCAGAAATTGTTCTCATCGCATTCATATACAACCGAAATATTCATTATATTTAGAGTACTCGGTGTACTATACTCTATTTTTATGAGTACTCGTTTTCGAATACCCATTTTTTTATGAGTACTCTATTCATATGTCTTGTTGCAAATGGGTGAAATACTCACTCGAGAAACAAATATTAGGTGATTCATTCGTTATGTTTTTCAAATTGCGAGTTTAGTTATAAGTTAAATACTCGAAATAAAACTAATGTTTTGAAATTGCAGACCTCTCAATTACATATGTTGCAAAATAGATCAAATATGAAAGTAAGGGTAGGTATAGTTTTCACGAAGCTAAGTCGGTTAGTACATATGTTCATACCCTAATAATTGTGTATGTATGCATAAATTTAGATCGCGAAAATATTCAAACAAGAAGAAATATTATTTCCAATACGATTTCTTTTAGCGGAATGTGCATGAGCCTAGTTCGAAAAGAGTATTTGCAAAAATTTCTGTTAGTTTTGATAAAGTTGGTCGTTTGATCTCTACCATCTCCCAAAAACGTTAATGTTAATCGTTTAAACGTTTTTAACATTGGCAACATAATTGACGACATTGACTACATAAACGACATAATTAACGACATTGACGCCATTAACGGCGCATTGTCGTCAATAAAAATGAACTTAACCTTAAACTATGTTTTTCGACCTAACCTAACAATGAATAAATTGGATACTAATATTTAAGGACAAATGTATGTTATGAACAATTTTTTAAAAAAACATAATTACTTAACTTTTTTTTTTTATTTACAAGCTACCTTACATTCTACCTTAAAATAAACTTATTCAACTAACTTAAGCTAATCTACATATATATGCATATACATATGCGTATACCCCTATACAAATATGTATACGCATATATCCTTATATACTGTGAATGCATATATGCATCCTCTTGTTTTTTTTAAATGCATACATATGTACATCTTAAACACTACCTTAAAACTACTCTAAGCTATGGAAGTCGGCCATAGGTTGCAGGTGATGGATTTTCAAGTAATCCACTGCAAGGCAGTGACCGACTGCGCCCCTTAAGGGGATACGCACTACCCTATCTACCCCGGGTCTAAAGGGTTCAGCGCTGGCTCCCCAGCCACCAGAACTTTCAACATCCCGCACATCGCGACTCGATACCGCTGTACTGAACCGGAGGGGACCCTCCTCAGCTCGTTGTGCGACGGAACGGTAGTGGTTGAGTCGCCCGTCCACAGTTGAACGGGCGATGTGAAACAGGAGCGGTACCGCATTTTTGTCTTGTATCAGACCGTGCTTATCGAAATGGAGAAATGCTTCTGGGGGGACGAAGCCGTTATGACGAACCCTTTCATTGTACTTAGGATTGGGATAGTGAGCCCCCGAAATCAAGGTATTGATCGAGTTCATCGCTCTGGCAGTATGACCTCGAATCATCTTCACCAGGAAATTATCCACTCATATCAGGTTCGCCCCGTTGTATAATACCTCACTTGAGTAGAATTTTTTGTACTGGGACTCTGGAGTTCTGTAAAGGCGAAGGCAAGCCCTAAGACAAGCCCTCTCAAACACCCGAATATTTTCCATCAAGCTTGCACTCACGTTGAACCACACGGGACAGCCATAGGTGAGCATTGGCCGGATGAGAGCCATGTAGCAGATTACCTTCACCCTCGCATCGAGTTGGCTGTTCTCTTTGTAAGAGCGAAAGCGCCTCGGGCTCGGGCTAGAGCAGCATCTACATGTTTGTTAAAATATAGATAATGATCTAGCCAGATCCCCAGGTATCTGACTACAGTCCTTTGCGCCAGTGGTTGCCCGTGACGCCCAACAATTGAGAACTTTCACCAATTCTTTTTTGTACAGTATGGTTTCCGACTTCTGAAAGTTGATATTCAACTTCCAGTCATCGCAACTTCTCATAAATGAGTCGAAGTCAACCTGCGCGAGAGTAGTGATGTCCTCGATCTTTTTGTCTGATCTGTACACGATCAAGTCGTCGGCATACGCAATTACGTGAGGAAGAGAACTTATCAGATCGCTAAAGAAAATGTTGAACAGGATCGGCTAATTAACGGCACCCTGTTGGAGACCATTTTTTAGTCCTTCTAACCATACGGTGTCGAAGGCCTTCTCCAGGTCAATCAGGCAGGCACCCGTACATTGTTTCTGGCTCTTGTTCCATTGGATCTCCAACACCAGTTTCGACGCGGCATGAATAGTGTCATGCTCCGCTTTGAAACCGAAATGGTTATCCGGAATAATATGTTTGTCCTCTGTCCAGGTGATCAGAGCTCTATTTATCACCTTCTCGAATAACTTTCTGATGTTCGGAAGGAGACTAATTGACAGGAAGTTGCACGGATTCGAAGAAAGTTTACCTCGCTTGGATATGGGTTGCACAATCGCAGTTTTCCAATCCTCCGAATAATGTGCATTATTCAGAGCATTGTTAAACAGGATAGTGTACATATTAATCACATCTAGGGGGAGATGTCTTAGCACAATGACACGGAAGATCGGTATGTTTACTACGAAAGAATTTATTTATCTGCGGGAACATGCTCGGATTGTTGGATCTTACAGCCCGAATCTTATTGTTCCAATGCATGTTAACAGACAGTCTGTAGTTCTGAACAATTAATGTTTGAATGTTTTTGATGAGCGATTTCAGTGCCCTAATTTCCTCATCTCGTCTGTCAGCAAACCGTCTGTACAAGGTTTTTAATCTTGACAGGAGTCTACTGTTTTGTTGGTGGAGTGCGTCAATTGTCGCATTGCGGTACAAGTTTTCGTTGTTTGTTCGTGTATACCGTGGTATCGTACTGTCCATCGTTCGTTTTATTGTCTCATCCAACTGTCATCCAACATGTCAATCTCCTCGTTTCTATTGGACAGTATGTGGAGTGCATTCGAGGAGACTGCTCTCGTCATTTGTCTGGAGAAGCGTGTCCAACATGTCCTACTGTAATTGTAGGAATACGTTTGAACAAACTGTCCTAATTCCGCAATATCGTTGGGGATCTTGATTTCGGCACTGAGTCCGCAATTGTCACTGAGATACACAAGTGTTCAAACAGTTTACCGTTTGTGAGTTTGTGTCTGTCAGCTGCAGTCTTGCGTCAAACAGCAGGAGATCCAGATAACAGCCGCAATACCAGCTGTAAAGCTGGTCCCCTCTACTATTGGAAACTGTGTTTCCCCAATAACCGTGGCGGGCATTTAGGTCCCTGGTCAATATTTGCCCTTTTGTGAATACCGTTTTCGCTTTTAGAATCTTTTAGAATTTCTTAAGGTAACTTTTAGCGCAATTACCCCACACCTGACAACCGTAAAGCAGGATTGCTTGAAACACAACAATAAAAGTAACTTGTATGCTGTCGTCTATTGCAGATTCTTAGAACTTGTTGGGAAGTACTGTGGTAGTGCCTAAAGCCAAATTGCTCATTGGGAAGTATTTCGTGTTCAATGATGTGCTTCAAAATGTTCTCCTTCATGACCTTTTCATAGATTTTACTAAGGCTACTTAGTAAACAAATTGGTCTATAACTGCAAATTGGGGGGCTTACCAGCTTTAGATATAGGCACAACCTTAGCAATTTTTCCATATGTTTGGAAAGTATTCCATTCTAAGGCACGCATTTATGACGAATGTCAAACGGATTTAGACACCTCCTTAAGGTATGTATTTTTAACTTGGCAATTCCTTCAGATTTTCGTGCATTTAGCTCGCTGACCGTGAACACAATGTCTTCTACATTTATGTAAAACTTTGAAGACCCAAACTTATGATGTTGAATGTTGATAACCCCCACTTGCCAACAGCAAACGCGTCGATGCTAATTGCAGCACAAGAGGTACTGAAATAGACAAATGTGGGCTTTGGTCAAGCTTAGAGAGAACATATTTAAATACTTCCTTGTTCAACGTTTAATGAATATGAAAATATATGTGCAATACATTCGAATTGCAAATCATTCTTACGCTTCGTTTGGTATTTCCAAAGGGTTACTTTTGTCTCTCTTCGGACCAATATATGTATCTTTAGTGCTAGTACCTTCTAAGCAAAGTAATAAGTAAAATTGCAAAATAGAATTTATCGCTTGTTTATATCGTATTATTTACATAAATAATTTCACAAATGACACATATTTGACGTTTAACTATTATATGTACTATTTATATATGCGTTCTATTACAATATTCCCCACGAATAATAATTACGTTCCGTCAGCATTTCTGTGACATGATACCGATACGATACGTTCTTTCGTATTCTTTCATTGTCAAGATAATGGAAAAACAAAACATGTTGTTTATCATAGAGTATTACAATAAATATATAATGTGAATTAAAACTGCTTTTTTTTATTTTACATAGCGAAACATGTCATCCGTTAAAGATGAATTGATTAATCAACGGTTCTTGAATTGCTTCCATGGGCGCAATGTCTGCATACTCATTACCCGAAATGCCTGGACGACTGGGTATCCACAACAGCTCAATTTATATACGTGTAAGAAATATTTTTAACTAGGTAGAGTGAAGCTTATCTCACTGATCATCACTTCTCTTCACTTACGTTTAATAAATTGAAATCATATTCGATGTATGCATCTGCCACGAAATTTCCGAATCTACCTAACGGTTTGGGTGCAGTTTTCTGGTATAGATTCAGAATTCTCATGCGGAGGTTTTTCTATACCATATATAAGTTTATTCTAGCAAAAACCTTTTGAATAAACCAAAGCTACCTATTTGTCCTTGCTCACACCAAACAGAACTGAATTACATATCTATGTAGAGCTTTCATTGATTCATAGGTTATCTCCGTACGTTATCTTAGAGAAAAGTTATAACATTACTACTACATAAAACATTCATTTTTTGCATTGTATTGCGAATATGATGAGTGGAGACCATTCACTATCGGTGCCCAAGCGGCGTTCGTGTTTATGCGTGTTCCTTCTGCGGGTATGCATGCATACATATATGTACGAGTGTATTAATACTACTTGAGCTATTCTATGCTTGAACGATTCAGTGAATTTTTCAACAACATTTTTAAATACTGCGAATCCAGCAACATTACTAGGGCACTTAATTTTTTTTTAAAGTAGTAGACCTAATGTAATTGAATCGATTATTATAACAGGACCAGCCACAGGTGAGCATGTATTCTCCAAGGCCGTGAAAAGATGTCTGGTTACAGCTTTAAGACCTAAAGTAATTGAAGCGATTATTATAACAGGACCATCCACCGGTGAGTATTTATTTATTTCACGAATACCGATAATACATCGGACTTCCCATTTCTTTTTAAATGTCTGCAGTTTCCAATTAAATTATGTTTTGCTATAAGTAATGAATGCTTTTCGCGTGGACAGCCTTACATAGCCTGCTGTACTAGTAAATAGGCAGGAAAATTTGTATTTATTAGCCCTACATCGTACAACCGCAAATGTTGTATACAAATAACTACTTTAGATGCAAAAATATCATATATATCACTGATCAAGGATTTTGAATTACATTTAAAGGATGTAAATATGTATGTGTATATAATATATATAATTTATGTAGAGACGAATGTTTTTACGTCTGTTTGTCTTATATTCAAATCCATTCTAGGCTAATTGTAATGAAATGTTGCACATTAACTGAAAGCATGAGAATAGTCGCTGCCTACATAAAAGAAATTTCAATGTCAACACAGTGGTGATCCAGTATAAGGAATGTCTATGTAACGAATGATCGATATAACGTACACTTTTTTCCAAATGCATGAGTGTCTCTATATAAGGTTTGAAAAAAAGAATTAACATTCGATATAACGAATTTGTTTGTTGCCTAAGAGAAGGACACAAAGCAACTCCCTTTGCTGTGGATGTATGTATTTTATGCGTCTGTTATAAGATAATAGATACATGAACTTTTTCTTACAAGAAAAATTGCACTTGGTTTTAATTGTTCACGTTATTGAGAGTATACTGTACACATAAAAAGTTTGAATTCACACCTTAAAATCACAGTTGATTAGAAAATCGCAATCGCAATGTACCTGTGAATATAAAATGGATACTTAGTCGTTACAAGATATGTCAGTTTCGCATTAAAAAAAATGTGTGATTGTGAAAAAGTAGTCACTCCATCGTAGTTTAAACCGATCGCAGACTGCATTTTTTTAATCACCATGAACAACTCGAGTTTGCTTCCACAAGTTTAAAGAGCCCGCCATAACATTTGGGTAACCATGTGTCTGTCTTTCTTCTCTTTTTTGAAGTCAGCTGTCCAATTGACGTGTAATTTAGTGGAACTGGATTGAAAATTAAAACACAGAAATCGTTTGATTGTCGTGCCGATTGTAAATGTATGAATAACTCACTCAAGTATGAGTCTGCAACGATTTTGTTGCGGATATGAAAAGTAAATTATGTATGTATGGATCCGATCCGCTCAGTCTTGAATACAGTGAATTTAAATTCACATCATCGACTGGGGAACGACTCTTTTTGAATGGATTCCAGAGTGCGAAATTGTGGATTAGTCTGAATCTTAAAATAGAGTGAATGTTATGAGAAAATACAGCATCTTCAAAGGCACGTAATAATTTGTATCCCTTCCATGATAAGCTTTCTACATAAACGTATACAAAACATTAATCACAACAATTTCAATTAAATCGAACTTATTGAAACCAATAGAAATCATTTTTATAATATTATTTGACCTGTAAGTATGTGTATGTATCAATGCATATTTTTTGCGAGAGAATTGATCAATTGGTTAATACCCCAAAATAATATTGACTCCTTGGTTTTATCCGTTGTAATCCGAGAAATGTATGAAATGCCATTTTGACTGGATTTTGTTGATATATACTATAACTCGGCTTTTCTCATACTTAAAAATCGTTGGATCCGCTTCTCGAGTTGATTTAATTAGGCCGCGATCTGAACTCGCAGCTGGATAGAATCTTCAAAATTTAAAAATACTATACCAATCAGCATCTATTTTATGTTGACCGTATAAATGGCGCATTTCCCAATTAAATTTTCTATAATATTTTCTCTGTAAGCTATCCTTAACAAGTGAAAATTAAAAAAATGAATCATTTGAAACCAAAACGCTTTTTCCACCTTGTTTTGCGTTTAGTACTGTGACATTGAGCTGCCGACAATTCAGTCGATTACGCACACGTACTAAAATTAATAAAAAAACGAGAGGTGCAGGTATACAATGAAATTTATTATCGTTTTGTGCTGTCATTTCGTTCATAAATACATACATTTTTCACCTTTGTCGTTTAGTCAATAGTTAACTAACACTACATTCTTTGGTTAACATAATTTGTGATACTTGTGGATTTAACTTTCTAAATTAAAATTAAGCAAAATTGAAAAAAATCTTACAATATATTTTTATACACATAACAATTTAAACTATTTAATAAAATATGCAATAAAATACTATCATACAAAATGATAAAATGTTAAATGCTGAACAGAGTTCCATTATTAAAATTAAACAAAGTTGATTTTAATTTTGTTTACTTATAAATGTGAATGAACAAACAAGTGACGGGTGTTATTTGAGATAATTTTATTGTTATTGTCTACTTCTGCTTTCATTACGGTAAATTAATTCCATAAATTGAATCAGAATAATATATAAATAATAAAATAATGCTAGCATTTTTCAAATGGTGGGTTTTTAAAATATATTTCGAAATTATTGTTTTTCACAATAATTATAGTACATTCCTTGGTTTTATCCGTTGTAATCCGAGAAATGTATGAAATGCCATTTTGACTGGATTTTGTTGATTCTGAATATGAATTTATGGGAATCTAAGCATAAAAGTCACAGAACGAACTGCGTATTTTTCTCAACTAAAATCAATATGGAATCTGTTCTAGAAATAAGGAGCTAAAATACTTTTTCCTTTCTACTTTTCCTTTAACTGAGGAAAATTGAAAATACTGAAAGAATGACAATTTGTGGTATGTAGACTGAAACCAACATTTAGTTTAGATGATTGGGTTTAATGGTACTAATAATAGCCTTAGAAAATTTCAAAAACTCTACACAAATTAACATTGCTGGAGTAGTTAGTAAATGCGACTTCTCACACTTCATTTAGCATGTGTATTTTAATGTTCGTGAGTTGATATTTGGTAAAGATAACCTGTATTCATATTCATTCATTCAAATGAAATCAAATTATCCGATCAAGTATATGTTGGTCAGAAACCAAATTGTGGTGGTTCCAATTAAGCGGAGTCGACTGTATATTTACGGATAAAACAATATGTGTGTAACGAATTTCGTTTTATTCATTTCATTTACTTAATTCATTTATTTAGTAGATGACAAGGTGACTGTAAAATCCCAGTGCGGTGTCCTGTAAAAATATATACATATGTATATACTTTAATAGCAGCGTAGGTTTTCATTTCGTTTTAAATACCAATGAAAACCACAGTTATTATATTCATACAATTAAAAATGGGTTTAAATACTGCATAGAACAGCAAGAGCATTTAGCAGGGAGGGGAAATACTAGAAGGTAGGTAAGCAGGTAATGCTGTCATATTCGTGTTGAACATTGTTATAAAATAATTGCTTGGTTGATACCCCAAACCTTACCGAGAAATTTACCGAGACTGATGAAATTCATGGCAAGAAGATTCCGCGCAGTTATATGAATCAGAGGCAGTACCATGAGTTATTGATTTAGTTATGAAATTGTATCTTTTACATAATATAACTTTCAGATATGTACATATATCCGGTGAAGGCAGTATACCTGTTCAAAACCTTCTTTGATTACTTCTCTGTATTTTACACATATTTTTCCTTCATATAAGAAGGTAATACAAAAATACGTTTTTCAATATCCGGGTTTTCAATGATACTTCAAACGATATTGGGTGCTATAAGTATGTTTTTATAATATTAATATTGGTGGCGCTTCCACAGCCGAGCTTCTACAGCAATCAGTGGTGTTGTGATTGTTCTCTCACGGAACTTACATTTTTATGGATTTTTTAAGATGTTTTTTTTGTATACAGATATAATTTTTGAGTATTGTGATTGACTCCATAGTGGAGGAACCGTGAACTATGATAGTTAGTTAGTGCCGCGGATTAAATACAAAACTCCCAACATAGGAGTCGATACACCTACCCACTGCTACACGGCGGCATGTTTTATGTTTATATTACATTATTAATTAATTATTTAAAATAGCGATTTATAAAAATGAGTTCAAGCGTGTATTTAATATTTCAGTACTTAGTAAAATAAAGTAAATTGTCACGTAGATTGTATGTTATACCATCTTATGTTTTCTTTTATAAAAAGAAAATTATAAGATATTGCTTGTGAAGACACCGGAGTATACACACGGCCGGACAAGGGTATGCATTCAATGTTCAGACTAAATCAGACAATTCAAGTCAATATCTTTAAAATGGCTTACATTGGCTGAGATTTTCGTTTTAATTTAAAGGCAACAAAATCATAATATCAAATGCCTTGTACAAAAGAAATATGTTTAGTTGTTAGAAGTCAAACATTTTATAAATGCAGGATCAAAAATGTTCATGATGTATATAAAATGTCCGTGAAAATTGTTCTCATTTGCATAGGAAAATCGATGTAAGCTCTGATTATTTACAAAAATAGGCATGTTTCTTGTCTGAATAATAGTGGCGTTTCATTTCACATCGTTCATTTTATGGTTTCGAACTTCGAAGTAATAATACAAATATATTGTAAAATACAGTGAATTTCAAATTATACAAAGTTGTATAAGATAAGGTTGTAATTATAACTTATGTCGCTCACAATCAATGAGTTGGAAACTGTTTTCTGGGTGTACAATTTGTTTTCAATCTTGTTTTCGACTTTGGTAGCTTAATTTTGGAACTAATCAAACACCGTTCATCCATACACTTGTAAATCCTGCAATCATCATTCGCAAAGAATTGTTGTTCTGGTTTTTCGTATTACCTATTATTTCATTTCCCCTTTTAAGGCTTTTACTCATTTTAAAGCGTAACTAACATCAATGTCCACTTAGTTGGTATAAAATACTTAACAAACAAACAAAAGTGTATTGCATGCTTAACCTAATGATTATATACAGTTGCACGATAAATTAAAAAGAACTTGTAAAATGAGAACAATCCGAATCCGTATCCGCGTATGGTAGCGAACCAGAAATAAATACTCTTAGTGTTTCTTAATGATCCGTGCTAGCAGTTTCATCGATATTACTGTCCCAATTGAATTCTGTGACCCCCTGTTTGTAGTTGATATTACCGAGATTCGCAAAACGCGTCTCGAAATCAGAATCTTTGGCTTTGAGTCGATCAAATCTGTGTGATACAATATGCATAAGTAAATGTGTTTATTTTAAAAGCATCTATGCTTACCTCTGAAAAAGCAGATTCTTGGCGAATATGTATAATTCCATATCTAAACTATTTAGCTGTTCAATGTGTTTTCTTTGATCAGGGCGCAAATTATTAACCGCTGCATTTGAGATCGTTGTATTGTGCTGCTCAAAAGGTATTGCAAAACGGAGGTTGAATGTTTCCTCAAATATGTATTGAGACATCTGAAATAGAAATTCATATTATTGCAAAAGCTTAATTGACTAAATGTGGCTGACCTTCTGATATTCTGTTAATCCAAAATAAGCCATAGCTGCCAGATTTCGTTTAGCGCTTGCCAACATAACACGATCGCGATCGTGTGAAGGCATCGATGTTCTGTTGTAACAGTTTACTAAAGCTAAGTCTGCTAACATGCGGGTTTGTCTATTGGCAGCAAGATTACTATCGCATGCGGCAAAGTCATCCAATCTTACATGCAACCAATCCTTGCCTAAAAATTGTAATGTTTCGACAGAAAAAGAATTGTTTTTATTTTTCAAAAAAAGTTACCTTCATAACATGGTGGAAGTTCTGCAGTGGTCGCCTGCCGACCTAAGCACCAGTGCCTTGACCCTTTCCACGTTGCACCACGCCTAACGTGTCGGTATTCCGACATGTACCGAGAAATAGGTTCTCGTAACAGTGTAATGTAAAAATATCTCCGCTTTGCTGTTTCCCCTTCGTTTTTATCCAACTCTTGATCCACACAAGACGTGAGCTCAGTCCAGTCGGCATGCAAGCCGCATTTCCACCCTGTCGAATAGCGTGAGAACAGCCAGTTCTCATTACGATGAGGACGGAAGCAGTAGCATCGTTTTCTCTGACGTTGGCATTCGCAAGGACGCTGTTTAAAAAACAAATTTTGAATTGATTAATTGAAATAGAGTATAGGAAGATAAAATGAAATAAAAAATAAAATGAAAATGTATGTAGGCAAGGTCGAATACAAAGTCTAACTTTGTGCATTCATCATGAATACAATTGGAATAGTTGCAGTTATGTATACTTAAGTAATAGAGTAATACGCTATCAATATTCAATACTTCAAAGAATTGTAATTTACAATTATAAATACTAAAAAGAAGGTAGATACAAATGCCAAAGTGGCT
Organism: Eristalis pertinax; assembly: GCA_907269125.1. NCBI lineage: Eukaryota > Metazoa > Arthropoda > Insecta > Diptera > Syrphidae > Eristalis > Eristalis pertinax. The sequence continues at coordinate 92,438,643 of OU026145.1, forward strand.
GACTGCATATTGTAGTCACACTTAGGCCGGTCCAAACAAGGCAAAAATAAATCCTACTCCGAACAAAGTTTGCGCCTTGATGCAGTGATATGCGTAAATTAACAGCTTATGCTTGACTCGCTAGATAGAATCCAAAAGCGAGCGATAAAACTTATAGGAGACAACAATGTCGCAAAGTCATTAGACTCGCTCGAACATCGACGTACCGTTTCTTCTTTGTCCGTATTTTATCGCTGTTTCAACAAACGATGCTCAAGTGAGCTAGTCAAATGCATTCCTCCTCTCCATGAATTCACCCGCAATACTAGTCTCTCCAGGAATGCTCATCAGTACCCTTAAGCCTACTTTCGGACGCACAGTTAAATTCTTCAGCCGTACTACACGAATTTGAAATGCTCTTCACAGCCCTATATTGAACACAGACTACAACCCGCAAATATTTAAGACCAATGTGCACAGGTACCTCCCCTCCCTTTGTCCCTCTATACCTTCGGCCGTGCTGTGTCTTGACCCCGGACACTTAAGGGTATTAGCAAACCATTGAGAGCGCGCAAATTATAAAAAAATAAAATACGTCGTCGGTTTGAGGATTCGCTTGTATGTCGGTGTGGTACGAGTATCGGTTTTGGAGATCTATTTTGCTCATTGGAGCTTATTGCTGGAAGTGATGGTCTAAATCCATGTGGGGGCTTAGTCTGAAATGTATCCATTCCTTTAGGCTCCTGCTTTATTCACAAATTCTGCGAAAAGTGTCTGCTTATATCGTAATTTGAGTTGTTACGTGGAATCTGCGGTGCTCTTGTATTAAAGTTCTGTTGTTGATACGGTATTGGTCTAATGATGTTGCGTTACATTAGCATGTTGCGGGTTAAAATGTTGCCTGCTTGTCGATGATTGAGATAGATGTACTTGTTTATTTGCTGGATATTGAATGGGTTGGTTTCATCGTACATTAGTCTGTTGGTTGTTCGCGTAATTCGATCTAAAATGTTGGTTCTCCAACTTAAGGTATAAGTGGAGAGCCTGGGGTAAGTCAATGGGTCCTCTGATCCCAAGTAACATCGGCAGATCACCTCTGAGTCCCGTTATGAACGTATCCAGCGCTTTGTCTCAATACGTTTGTTTGAGAATAGCCATTGATTCGGTACCAATGTCTAGGTATGATAATCGATCAAGTATCGAGGAGAGATGTACATAAACGCATTGGTAATAATCTTGAATCGACTTATTTCCTTCAACTGTAGACGACATTACTCGAGGGTACTCGAGGGTTCTCTAATCTCGCTTGTCAGCGTAATGCATGATGAGACACTTCGAAATACTCTTCCAATTAAGGGGAGTATTAAAAGATTCAATTGCCACGTCGGCATTACCAATGATTTTATTTCTAATTACGCTTAGAATTGCGTAGTATTTTGGAGTACCGATGATTGGTTCGTAAGTCTCCAGAACTCTATCAACACTTTTTCTCTGTAAGTTAAATTCTCCTGTGTCCCATGAGAAAGTCCTAATGCTATGTACTATGTTTGGCACTCTATCTAAGTCAAAGAGGTCGTTTCTGTATTCAGGGTAGATTGTTGCATCGGTAGCCGGCATCTGATCGGAATTCGAGTTCAATGCATTTTGCACCAAGAATTGACTCTGTTCTTTAAATACGCGAGTAACGATTGAGGTAATGAGTGATTCGAATTCAGGGGTAGTACGCGTTTCCTGACTTGGGTTTGGATTTGATGAAGTAGATCGGCGAGGGTTACTTTCACGAGTTGGATTTGCATTAGAGGAAATGGGTCTGAGATGCTCTTGGAGCAGAAAGTCGGGTATCAACTTAATTTTCTGGGATTGTTTCTAGTGACATTGGATTCTGTGGAGCAGTTCCCTGCCCTTGCTGATCCCTTTCTTGTTGAGCATTAGATCTCAGAACTCGTTCATCACTGATCACTTATATATAGGCTTCGATTACTAGAGAAGTCTTTGTATTTTATAATTTATAATATTTTTATAGCTTACAAATTATTACTTATGTTTTGAACAAATTCGTAATATGTAATATGCTTTCGTTTCAATACAAAAAGATACAAAACTACAACTTCTACTTAATTGTTAAATCTTTTCAGTACAAAAAGATAAAATGGTATTCTTTTCAATATAAAAAGATAAAAAGTATTATTTTCAACACAAAGATAAAATCGAATCTTACAATAATATGATGACAGCTGCTTTCAATTTGCTTGATTCCTTGTGCTCGTGCACGGGATAGGGTTGTGCGGCAAGTTCTTTGAGAACTACCGTTTTTCTCACGGTGTCAGGTCTTTGCACACTGTGGGCTACTTCGGGGCCCTTTAGGGACCAATAGGCGTGTGAGGACGAGCGCGGCGGCTACTTGATACGAACTGGCGGATTACTGGTTGCACGTTATAACTTTCACAATTTCACCTATTGATCCCTGCTTTAAAAAAAATGTATTTAGTCCAAAATTTAATCCGGCAGCGATTCTGCCTTCTTACAAACTGAATAATAATTTCTTAAAATCTACATCATAAATACTACTTAAATGCTGACACAGATCTACTGTCGACGATGTGCTGCTGCAGGTTCATCGGGTCAGGTTGCTGCATGCGGCTGCTCGATGCTCATGCTAGAATGCGATCATGTTCGTTGATCTGTGTCGAAATGTGATGACAATGTGGAATGTTTGCGGATTTGAAGTATGAATTTATTTCTCGTTAACTCCTCCGCCCTTAAATGCTAACGCCCTTGTTAGTAAATTAATTAGAACAATTGAATTTGGCTTATGTGTGATATTTTTCGTAGCGATTCTTCTGCTTGAATATGCTGGGATGTCTCTGCTTCTTCGATGCTCTCGCTGACGTCTTTTTGTTGGTTATTTCGTATCGATTTAGCTGATTTGCATCGTTTGATAGTGATGTACAGAAATAAGAATATTGCTGATGGCAACATGATGATATTCATTATTAGTCCCTTAGCATTTTTAATCTCCAAAGTTTTTATCGTCCTCGGATTGTTCACGTTTAACTCCTTGATCATCTTCAGCGATAGGTGTTCGTGCGTAGAGTATGTTGGATCGTCTATTTGAACAATTGCTGGCAATGGATTCGTTTCGGATACTTCTTTTGATGTATCGGTTTGATTGGAGAGTTAAGAAAAGTAGAGTATAAGAAAAGTTCCATTGAGATTAAGCGTGTTGTCATCCACTTGAACAGGACCACTGTAGCCATTCAGAAGCAAGGTATCGGAAGGAATCTCTTGTAGCTGTGGAACGTGTTGACTGTTGATCTTTGAGCAATTTGCTGGTCAGCTCTTAAGTACATGTGTCAGGCACGTATCATTACTTATATTAATTACATTAGATTGGTTACAAATCATTATTTTATTATGTTTCTTATATTTATTACTTGCAATATAATACATTTTCGTTTTATTTATTGTCTTGATTTGGTGTATCGGTAGATTAACAATGTAAATGGTAATTTGGTTATTAAAGGCCGATGTTGATTTTGAATAAAACACAAATTATTTATTAAATTATTGTCATTTATTTTTATTATGACAATATTGGTATGGTTCAATTATGTATGGAACAAAATATCGGCCAAATAGCCGCCGCAATCTCGGCGGCACATCTTCATCCGATGGTCCAAATTTTCGATGACGCAAGCGGAATTCCCCTTCACCGACCTTTTTTCGAATGAAATTCCCCATGAATTCCCCACTATAATTTTTCTTGAACTGACTCAATTTTGATTTTTTTCTATCAACAATCTCGTTATAAATAATCTGCATAAAACGAGATTGTTGATAGAAAAAAATCAAAATTGAGTCAGTTCATCTTAGTTGACATTACGTTTGAAATGTCCCATCAACTCTGTCTGAATACTAATACCAAGCATTAAAGCCTATTTTTGGTTCAAACTGTCTGTAACTTCATAAACTACAACTGAAAATTTATTTATTTAATTAATCTACAAACTACATAGGTGTTAACTTAAAAAATCTAAGCGCATTATTCTTCTTATAATTAACAATACTAAGTTTCACAATTTGATAAATTATTAAAAAATAAAAAGGCTTAATAAGGTACTTTTAAAGGCCGGTCTTCATTGAAGCTCGAATTCTGCCATTTTCTGCCATAGTCTGTATTGTGGAACTTTTCAAATAAAATATTCCAAGTGCGGAGTGACCTAGATGGCGTATGAAATTGAATCATGGATAAGAGATAAGAACATTTTATATGACTGCAAAGAATATCCCTAACAAACATATCATAGATGGTGCGTCTAGTTGATAGGGATTTTAAGCCAAGCAGTTGTCACCTTGCTTTATAGGATGGTCAAAAATCCCAATGCATTTTAAAAAAGATGTACTTGGTGAATCGCTTTTGAACTTTTTCGATACGATCGGAAAATGTTATGAACGCCGGGTTCCAAACTACGACAGCATATTCGAGGAAAGGTCGAACAAGGGAATTATAGAGTGTTAGTAGGGCAAATGGATCAGTGAATCCATTTGTATTACGTTTAATGAAGCCAATTGCTGAGTTTGCTTTTGCTAATATATGACCAATATGAGTATGAAATGTGAATGAGGAGTTCAACATAATACCCAAGTCTTTGACACTATTAACATTTGAAAGATTTGAATTTCCAATTGAATAATTAAATTGGATTGGAGAAACCAGTTTCGAGAAAGAAATTGTATGGCATTTATTTAAATTAAGCTTAAGTTTATTATTTTCGCACCACTCCAGGATGTTGTTAATATCCGACTGTAACAGAAGACAATCATTAACATTCTGAATACTTTTGAATATTTTCATACCATCAGCATATAGCAAAGATTGACTGTTTGATTGAAAAAGTAATATCATTGATGAATATAACAAATAATAGAGGACCTAGGTGACTGCCTAGCGGTACCCCCGAGCTACATGTAATTCGCTTTGATGAGGAGTTTCCAATTTCAACTCTTAGGGTTCTATTTAAGAGGAAAGAATATTTCCAACTTGGGAAATGGGAATGGAACCCAAACGCATTCATTTTGTTTATCAATAGTGAGTGGTTGACCGAATCAAATGCCTTACTGAAATCTGTATAAATTACAGTAACCTGTTTTTTATTTTCTATTTCATTGATGACGAAGGACGTATAAATTGATAAGTTAGTAGAAGTTGAGCGTCCAGATATAAAACCGTGCCGCGCTTCCGAAATGTGGCCTTTGATTAAGAATTCAGTTTTATTCTTTACTATACTTTCAAATAGTTTAGGAATCGCGGAGAGTTTGCATATACCTCTATAATTTTCAATATTATTTTTGGAGCCGGATTTGTGAATGGGAATTAAGAATGAATATTTCTTTAAAATACCTTCTGATAACGAAAGATTAAAAATGTATAATAGAGGTCTGCAAAGAGAATCAGCACAGTTTTTAAGAATAATGGGTGGTATACCATCTACTCCATAACTGGAGTCCGCTTTTAAACTGTGAAGTGCAAGGATGACGTCAGTAGGGTTCAAAGATAATGAACCAATGTCTACAGGACTAGGGAAGATATGAGGAGTAAGGTTGTTGTGGTCTGAATTGGTAAAAGTGGATTGAAAGAAGTTTGCAAATAATTCAAGAGTTGAGTCGATGTTATCTGACTCATCTTCCTTGAAGTGCATTAAATTAGGAATTCCCACAGAATTTCTTTCGGAATTTATGAATTGCCAAAATAATTTGCTATTGGCTTTAATATTTTGTTCAACCGACAGTATGTAGTTCTTGTATAGGAACTTATTAAAAATAAAAAAATCTTTACGTAATTTACAAAAACAGCCATAATCGGAAGCGTTTTTGGATTTTTTAAATTTTTTTAAAGCCTTGTTTTTACGGTCTATATTTGATTAATTGAATCATTTAACGTTAATATTGGACATTTGGTAACTTTAGAATTAATGTCATCGCAGTTAATAAATACTAGATCTAATATTTTTGATAGAGAATTTGTTACAGGATTGATTTTTTTCAAATTCATTGAGGCTAATTTATCTAGAAAATTGTATTCAAAGCTCTGTTTAATATTTAATGGAACAAGAGTTTTTTGAATCAGAATTAACCCAATTAATATCAGTGAGATTAAAATCACCCAAGTTACATACAAATTTAGAATCATTACACATATTGTTAATATAATCTATGTTTAAAGAATGTTTTTTTCATATATTTGTGGCATACTTCTAGGCGGTATATAGTTAGAAATTAAAAATAACTGATTTTTTTGTTGAATCATTTAATGTAATTAAAATACAAATTTGTTCAATATCAGTGATAGGCAAGGAAATTTCTTTACACGGCAGACATGTACGAACTGCAACAATTATAACACCACCTCGTTCTTCTGCTGTAGTGCATCGGTCAATTCTAAATGAATTGTAGAGTTTCGAGTTGAATATCTCATTCGATGAACTTGCTAAATTTCTACAAGGCAGTTTAGAGTTTGGTAAAATATGTATTTTGTAATAAATGACAAGACGGTCATGATTTAACAGATTTACGTGTCGGGCGTATACACACAAGTATTTAATTTATACGCCATGGATGAAATCAAACCATTTATTTTATTCATCACAGAGCAAGTGTGAACTCTCAGAGTCGCTTTTAACAGCAGATTTAAACTCTAATAGAGACTAGAAACAATCATAACATCATTTTAAAAACGTTTACTATTAGAGCAGGTATCTACACACAAAAAGTATAAACATTTACAAAACTAAAAATTTTATTGAGAAATTTGTAGTGACAACATTTACATATTTGAGTAAAGTAAAAAAAAATTATCTATAAACAATTGTGACATGTAGAGTTCGTTTTTACTTGATATTCCAGACTTTTTTTTTTACATTGTTATTTCAGGCATTAGTGTGTTCTTCCTTAAAACGCAATGTAAAGTAGTACAGTAAAAGCTCTTTAATTCGGAAAACTCGTTTATTCGGAAAAAATATGTTTTCCAAAATAAAATTTAAGATTTTTCCGAATAAATGATAGTCGGTTTTCAATTGTTTACGTCAAACTTAAACTAAATTGAGCACGTATAGAGGTAGCAAATATATCTCAAATATGTAGATATCGGAATAAATCATCAAAATATCTATTGAAGGGGTCCCGGCTATTCAAATTTAGAAGTCGGGAAAAAACCATACAAAAGGTTGTAAGTGGGAGAATGGGTAAACCACATTCAGATGGTGAGCAGACAAGACAATGAAATGCAATTATTGTAAAGAACAACAAGGAACAAACTGACACGAACTAACGTCCAACAAACCCGAAACAGAGTTTACTGTTAACCTGAAGCATAAATTGTTGTTCACGTTTTAGAGATGTCAAGCAACAACAAAAACTGGTCATGTTACCCGGTGTTCACGCTAATGGGAGTCTACTGTGTAGTGCTACGACTGCAAACGGACAAGTTTGAGAAGCTTTTTCTAGACAGTTATACGCTTTGAGAATTATCAGTGACTCGAAAGAGTTGGGGCCGTGAAAATTATTTTTGTCGTACTGGTATCGAACCTAGACGAAGGGGTTCAAGTGCGTAGGAGTCGACGCAAGCTTGCCCAACTAGCACCTCAAAGGCAATGCACACCAGAATAGGCGTTGTCAGACGAATGACTACGCCTATTCTACACAAAGAATATCAAAAAAATTAAAATATTTAAACGCGAAGAGAAATCAACTTTATTTTTATTTATTTATTTACGATTTGAATCGCGGTGAGTCGGCGCAAACAGTGGCCAGAAATGTCTTGCTATGTGTTTGGTGGGATTGGCTGATGATACGGGAAAACTCTAAATTCAGACCTGTATTGTAAACAATTGGACCGTCTGAAAGATGCAATCACTCAGAAGCGGCCAATTTCGGTTTTATCAGTATAACGCCAGGCCACACACGTCGATAGCTACTCGCCGGAGGCTCTAGGAGCTTGGTTGGGAGACCTTTATGCATCAGCTTATAATCCGGAGCTAGTTCCCAGCGATTACCACCGCGATTCGATCGATATTCGTCACACGCAATAGTGGCCATAGTCATTAAAAATTAAATAAAAATCAGTAGCTTAATTTATTTAAAATTTTAAGAAATGTGCAATTATTTATGGATTTATGTTGCATGCATTTCACACACATAAGATTTTTGTCGGCTACCATTCCCTTTTTTGAGCATAACTGACAGTCATTTCAGCACTTCCAAGCGACCCTACTACGCTTAAACATAATAGTTCATTCCTTCAAACAATATTGTCGGTCATTGGAATTAGCATATTGAATTCAAAATGAAACGCAAAGTGAATGCATCATCCCCCATGCGTATGCAGACCAACACAAAAAAACGAGACAATTTTAGAGTGTGAATAAATCTTTTGATATTAGCGGATCGTGTGGTTACCCCAACAATATGATGGGACTGTAAAGCAGCAGTCAGAGTTGAAGTTGTAGGCAGGTAGTAGATAGAGCATTTTCTAATTATATAACCATGACCATTCTTCAGTAACCAACTGAGCGTCAGGGAATGGAAGGGGGACAACCACTTTTTTTTTATAAATGTATAAATGTGTGTATAAAATACTAAGCATACACTATATTTACTGGTTTCGTGGGCTGCAGTAGCAATGGAAGAAAGAAGAGATAATAAATGTTATTTTTGTCTTGGAATTCACCTTCAAATCCAAATCACGTACAAGATGCCTGCCGAAGGATGTCCCACCAGTTTTCTGTATATGCAAGAACACCATGACATCATGTCCATCCATATCGAATTGGAAGTCATCGTTAAGAACATCTTCGTAGCTAAGTCCTGCATTCGCTATAATGTTCTGTTGTATTGATTTACTAACGGAGGGTACCGCGGCTGCAGCCATAGCGGAAACTCCACGTTGATATTGTGAGATTGGATCATTGAACTGTAGAATATCCGGCTGCAATACCATTCCACGTTTTGTTAATGCGCAAACCTGTAGAATACAATCAAAATATTTGTATAAGATAACTAACAGGCGTCATGAATTAAGCTAAATGAAATATGAAAATATGGAGTACAAAGTAGACGAGTTATGGTAAATAACACCAAATTTTATTAAAATGTTTTGATTTTATTCGAATTGTTCTGGATCTATCATCGAATAATTCGATCGAAAAATTATAACCGTAACATGCGTTCTGTCGATCGACTTAGAATCTCATATCATCCTCATATTCATTGCTGCTTTATGATGCAAAAAGGTTCTTACCAGAATGGTAATAACAGTACCCTTACGGTTTCATTTCTGCTTGTTTTCTGTCATTTCAGTCTTTGTTCATGTCGTTATTACAAAGCTTTCGAACTCTTTAAAACCAATCATTCAAAAAAACTGTACTGACATCAGACATCACCGCAATCCAGGAAGTTCGGTGGAATGGGACTGTTAAAAAAAGGATGAAATGCGACATATACTACTTCTATGATTGCCTCGAAAAGACACACGATCAATGCCACAGCTTCGACACCAAGATCGTTCTATGAGACATTTAAGATGGCTTTTGTCCAGATTTATCGGTAAATACAACCAGCCAGACTGGTGAACTTCGTCACGGGACAACCTTTATATAGATAGCATGAGATTCTCACACCAAATAGAAGTAGCGCTCTCCGTCAACTAGACTGATCGATGAACGTCATAAACTAACATAAACATAACAAAAATAAGAGCTAGGATATCAAAAAACATCGGAATTAAGGAACATCACAGCCTGACGTCGGAAAATACAAACAATCATAGATAATTGGAGACGTTCCCTAATTCCTGCTAAGAAGCTGTTTCTGCTGTGCAGTTTTTTAAGACGCCACGATACTAGACCCCATCTTCCATCCCTCCAATCTAGACCAGACTATCCGCTGAAATCTTTAATACATGATGAGATGCTGGAGATGATGTGTTGGACCCATGCCCCAGCTCATCTGTAACAACCGGGAAAGGACGAGTGCAATTATTCGCAGACCTATTTGACTGCGCCAACTACAATATAAAGGGAGATATCTCATTAATGTTGTAAACAAAAAATTGTCTTTGTGCGCTCGCTTAATGTCGATAATGCATCGTTAACTGGCATCTTGGGAGCAAACACCAACCCCCATCATCAAGGCAGTACAAGAACGTAATGTTAGCACCATCCCAAAACATCAATACATCTGTACTCCTCATCACAGCCACCATAGAGCAGCTACTAATGGATACAAGTTAGAATGCAAAGGCATTCGGGATTACGGCTCTCAAATGAATTTGGGTACGCCTTTTTAAGAGGCATTGGCGATGGAAAGAAAGAAGAATTCCAACGGGTTAATGTAACATTGCTGTCAAGAACAACTGTTTTCAGATTGGCAAACACTTTCTTACGAAGACACAAATCGACTTCAGTGAGATTATAAACTCAAATTGTTTGCACATAAATATGTGATGTGGAATTCAATAATCCCTTACCCATTTCGAACTAGAGTTTCAAATATATCTTCCTGTTTGCCATTCGAACCTAGATGCGGAGTCGACGCACAGACCCACCACGCTATGGCCGCCACAACAGATTTCATATACATACTGCTCATTATGACTATGTGTATTCAGGACGATTGACTTAAAATAACGACATTTGGTGTGAGTTTCATACAACAATATAAAAAGTTGAATGCACAACTAAAAATACCAGTTTAAAATCACCGTGATTAGAAAATCGCAAACACAGTTGTACCTGTGAATATATAAACGCAGCTCTTAGCCCAACTCTATTTGTGACTTCACAAAACAATTTCATATGTTTGAAATCCGAAAACAACAAACCTGTCATATGTCCTGGACACAGCAACTTTATGCTGCTTACTTACTTTTGTGACGGGCTGTATGTACATACAAGTGTACATACACGTATTCAAACTGCTCCAAGTGATGACAGGGATGACGTCAGAATTTGTTAACATATTACACTACACACCACAGACCGCTGTTTAATTGAGATAGCAAAATGTTGAAATTTAAAGACATGATATACAGTTTTCTCCAACTGGATGCAGAAGACTGTGAAAAGAGTTTTCACGAATGGACAGACAAAAGTGTATTAATTATGGTGAGAAAGTTATGAAGCAATTTATTTATTCTCTTCAACTAAGCGCTCAATTAACTCTATTTGAAAACATTCTTCTGAGTAAAGTTTCTCTTTTCTCTATTCCTTTTAACTCCTCATAAATTACAAACCTTTCAACACTTACGACTTCGGCTCTAGGTAAATATTCTTCTGGCCTACTTTTGACCAAAGCATTTGTAATACTTCAGCAGAATTCTCTGGGCAGTATTCTGAGGTTTGGTCTGCTCATTCTGATCAGTATGTGTGATCGTCTCTCATTGAGAGGAGGCCATAATTGCTTTGTTGTGAGTTATCCTGTGCCAGTGGATTGTATTTGGTTATACAAATTTTAAAAAGATTAAAAAATGCATAGTTTGTTGTCTAACATACGTAAACAAATATAACAAAAATTAATAATTTAATACGCGATCCAACATCTATGAACATTTCTTTCTCGTTTGGTGGATTTGAATTAAAAAAAAATAATATTTCAAAAAGCGTAAAATAAAGTTTTTACAAAGACTTGACACACAAAATGTCCCTTTATTTTGTTTTTTACACTCACAGATTTGCCAATTGATCGTGCTATAACATTCCATAATTTAGGAATGTGATGCCCGTCTTCAGCCATATGCGTAGAATCAAGATCCAATATAGGGAGCCTTCCAACTGACCTCTTAGACAATACACTTCCACTTGACAAATGTACGTCTGAAATGTGGTTAATAGTCGTCTGTAAATCTGCCCCTGGCTTGCATTCAGAAGAACGTCCTCTTGATGCGTCACGTAATGTAAAGTAAATTCAATGCTTGACTTGATGGACTTTTGAAGGCTGTCCCACGCTACTGTCATCATTCGTACTTTTCTCAATACTCTCCCAGAGCAGTCTGCATTTCCTTGGTATCTTTTTCAAAGCGGTTCTTTGTTCCAACAAAGTTGAGACCATTATCGGTGTAAATCAGTTTTGTGAGCACACAGTTTTGCCGAGCGGCCACAGTTTACTGGTCCATACTTAGGTGAATCAGAATATCGATGTGTACGGCACGAAATCTCATTTAAGTAAAAATCCTGTCTGTACCCCTGTCATATTTAACATACAATGAGCCAAAGCCGTCCACTCCCACACAAATGACGCATCTTCATCAAGAATAAAACATTTTGATTGGACTCGCTGATGTTACCCGGATAGTAATAATCCATGTTACATCTCTTATATCTGTTGTTTCCTTCCGTACCCTAATAATGATTATTTTCCTTATGATAATGCATCATCAGTAGTTGAACCAGAGGATGAGATTTGGGCAGAATCGCTGGATTACGCGCTGTATAAGATATTTTTGAATTCTGCCTAGTGTGCCTAGTCGCAATGTCCCCGTAGCGAAATTAGTAACGAACTCGTAGGTTGTAATTCGAACTTCGATTGCAGGCAAATATATTCATCCGAGAAAACCTCTTATTGAAGTTTTCGAAATACCCAGTCTTGGGCTCTGCGTTGTCTGTTTTTTTTTTTTTAATAAAATGTCGGAAGAGAAACGCAATCACTCTTACTCTTACTATAACCATCTTCCACGAAACCTCGCATTCAACTCATCGTATACTTTGTACGATATTGTCTTCCGGTGCAAAATTACTGAGAAATTAGGTAAAATGATCACGCTTGCCCTATCTACAGTCGGTGCTGTAGCTCACCCAGGTGGAATTGGCCATTCAGCTTGAGGCGATCTCAAAAATGCAGGACCACAGAACCATCTCGATTTATCAATAAATTCTGAATTCTGATTCAAGTATCTTGTACCAATAAAGCACCATTGGCGTGGATTTGTCGGTTCCAAAAAGTTCACCAATACGGACTGCGTGGATCGAAGAATATCAGTTGTTCTTAGCATTTTTCGTTTTGAGATCACAGCCATTGGTTGACATACCTGCAACAAATCGTCATCCTTGAGCTTATAAATTAATTGATCGGATGCCAAAACATGTCCAGGGCATTGTGCTCTATAAAGATTAGCTTGATGATTTTTGATGTATTGTGCACAAGCAGTGGAGCACGAGGTCCAAACATCATCCCCTGAATTATTCAGATGGTCGGCTAAGCGAAAAATCGCCATCCCTCCAAAGAATCCTTTGGCACCGTTGATCTGCATTAACCATTCTATTATCTTAGGGTCTTTTTGTGACCCAAAACGACTTTTAAGTATAAAAACAGTTAGTTATAATTTTTTTAAATTTTGTTTGCTCTTTACACGAATTTGTGTATATTTTAAGAAAAAATAATTGTTTATCCTGGAACTGTTATGTTGAGACCCTATCAGTAGTTGTACACATGCATTACCTAACGGGTCATCAAATGACCCATTTTTTAATGTGAATTTTGAATTTGAATGTGATTTTTATTATTCCTGGTCGCTAGGAAACCGTTTAGCTTGTTGTACAGCACTTTTTTTTTGTGTTGAGCGTAGTCACTCAAGTTTATATTGTGTAGAAAAGTAAAAGGAAGCTATGGCAGAGGAAAATTTGGGAATAAATTGCAATTTGACACCAATTAGAGTGAGTTCATTTATTGCTTACTTTATTTTGTGCATATTTAGTAAATAATCAATTTATAGTCGCGAGTACGTAACGATGATGCAATTCGACAAATTCTGGAAATCTATGAATGTAGTGATGATGCGTTTGATGAAGCAAGTGATGTTGACTTGGACTATGAGCCAGAGCCAGAAGTTCACGAAGATGTTGAAGATTCTGAAGAAGTAAGTGATCAAGAGATATCGATGTCGCAGCTATTGACTTTTCCAATGATAAATATCTGATTAAAGACATAGATTTGATATGTTTATGCTTTTAGTTTATGCTTTCCTGATGCCTTGAAAAATAATATAATTCGGTTTACCAATGTGGAAGGAAAAAGGGTGCGCAAAAACGACTTTCATGAAATGGTTGCAATCGAGTTTGATGCTTATTTAGGCATTTTGATTCTTATCGGCAAGTTATATAAAAATGTAAAGAATGATTTCCATTTTTACAATTTCAATTTCTTTGTAGGCAGCTTCATATGAGGAATGTATGTAAAGCTCTTATGCGTCCCATATGAAAATATTACTGTCGACGAGCAACTGATCCCTTTTCGTGGAAGATGCCCATTCAAAGTTTATATGCCAAGTAAGCCCGGAAAATACGGAATCAAAGCATGGGTTGCCGCTGATTTATCCAATTGGTTTTGTTTGAACTTCCAAGTTTACCTTGGGAAAGCTTCAAGAAATGCACTTCCTGAGAGTAACCAAGGGGAACGAGTAGTTTTAGATTTAGTGTCAGTTTATCGCGGATGAAACATAACGGATAATTTTTTTTTACAACCCATAAGATGGCAAATGTTGCTTCTGACGATCAAAATTACTCTTGTTGGCACAGTGCTAAAGAATAAATCTTTAACTGTATCCCAAATGTGAGAAGGTGACAATTGTGCAGTATGTTCCAAAACAGTACAAGCTAGTTACACTTCTGAGCACTTTACACTATGATACTAATGTTTTAGAGGAACATCCGAAAAAACTTCCTGAAATTATTAAATTTTACACCTCTACCAAAGGAGGGGTGGATACGCTTGACCAATTGGTGAGAACTTATACATGTAAATGTCAAACAAACCGTTGGCCGGTGGCTTTGTTTAGTAATTTCATTGACATCTCGCCCTGAACGCATATGTCTTATGGACTGAGGTGCATCCGGAATTGAATAGTAAAAAATTAAACAAACGTCGCTTGTTTCTGCAAGAACTCGGTGAAATCCTTATTCGACAATACATTACTCGGCGGAGTCGTCTACCTAAAGCACAATTTTCTGCTGCGATAGTAATAAATGTAAAGAAAGAAGAAGCAGGACCATCTACCTTATCGTTGGAACCTAAGAAGAGAACAATTTCCGAGCGAAAGCGCTGCAGCTTTTGTCCTTCGAAAGCTGACCGAAAGACTTTTAACTTTTGTTCGGTCTGCAATAAGTCAGTATGTCCACAACATGGCCATACTATTAAAGTAACTACGACTTATTGCAACCAGCACAAACCACAAGTTGTTTGAATAAAAAAAATATTTCTGTACTTACATAATGTACATGTATTTTCTTTTTCTATGGTAATTAAATAAAAGGGTAATTTAATGACCCGAAAGGTAATAAGTGTGATTTAGGTAACAGAAGGGTTAAAAATGTGTCTACGGTGAAACATCTCTTTGAGGTCTGCGATCTTTTCATCTCTTGTTTTTCGCGAAATTTAAAACACTGGTAGTAGGATTGTCTGTTCCCTTTAATAAGTATGAGATCAGCGAAACTCAATCCACGTTAGAGCAACATCTGCAACAACTCTTAGTTTTATTTATTTTGTGCTTTTTTTTCTCCATCACGGGGGGGGCACACAAAGCCTACGTTTTGCTAGTGTATGCGTATGCCATCAGTATCACTTTACACAATAGACAGGAAAATGCTTGCAAATTTTTGCAAAGCATATCATTCGGAAATGCATATACGATAAAGCAAACAATTCTAAATCGCAGTAGTGCAAATATTTTTTGCAAATAGCTACATATATGTAAAATTAAGAAAACTTAAAAAAAGCGTGATGCTTATTTTCAATTGCTGACTTTGCAGGGACGGTGTTTGCTGCAGAGAAGAAAATGTGCGAAGAAGAAGAAATGTAAAAGCTAGAACAAACCAAAAACTAATTATTTGAACTTCTGTAACTTAAGAAATGCTAAATCTTGGACGCATCAGGAGATCTTGTTCACTTTATGAACTTATTTAGATTTCTAGTTATAAGCTTTATAATCTTGATAACAATAGAATGCGAAGGTCCTTGACCAATATTAAATCGATCCGATAAGTCGCGATATGTGCAACCGTTAGCTATTTTCCATAACGTAATGTAGAGTACTGAACACGAATTTAGTCCGTGCCTTCCAGCTTATTGTAGAAGTAAATAAAAAAAACATGCTTCCTTATTGAAGGTTTGCGAAAAAAGAGAGAGTTTATTTCTCAAAGTGACGTAATACGAAATATCGAAATACGTACGAAATATCAGAAGGATTGCAGGATATGTTCATAAGGTCGAAACGAGATAAATTATTAATGCATATTCTCAACACTCCACTTCTTAATAATTTTGAAATTGAAATTAAATTTAATTCAGTGTATCAACAAAAACTTCAATCAAAAAAAATTGTGCAATATCCAAGTACTAAAAACAAAAAACTAGTTAGCACAATATTCCATTAATTTAAAGAAACCAAACAAATTAAAGTTGTATAATATTCAAGTTATTTAAATTAATATGAATTCATCTTCAACCTATTTTTCTCTGACAAAATGGTAACGAATGTCCACATGTTTGGTCCTTCTGTTGAACTCGGGGTTCTTCACAAGTTTAATGGTGCTCTGGTTGTCCACAAACAAAAAACTTTGATATTCGCTTTATGAAGAAGATCCCAAAGAAGGATTTTCATCCACGTCATCTCCTTTACAGCTTCTGACGCCGCGATATATTCTGCTTCGGTGGTGGACAAACTCACACATCCTTGCCGCTGCGATGCCCATAAGACAGGTATCTCATTTATAAGGAAAAAGTACCCACTAGTGGACCGTCTGCTTTCGATACTGTCATCATTGCCCACATCTCACCTGAAGTCGTACAGTTTAAGATATATATTAGAGGTGGTTGACCAATAGATGTACACACTGCGACAAAAAGATAACACATTTTTTGTTTACATTATTTGGGTAAAATAAAATGACTTTTTTTTACACAAATGTTGTTTATTTAAGGGATATATGATAAAATACTAATTTAAAAATACAAAAACAAGTATGCCATACAAGGCATAAGCACTTTAAGTGGTACGAGAAAAATGTAGCACATTTTTGAAAATATAAGAAATTATGTTACAGATGTTACAGTAATCATACAAATTTGAACTTTTAGTAATGAGTTGACCATCCTTGCTATTTCAAAATCTCCGTCATTCGCTGTGGAAGCGATTTAAATAACTTTTTAATATATTTTCTTGCCATTTTTTTCCAATGCTCCGTTTGAGATCCCCAACTGTGTCATACTGTCTATTTTCGGAGTAAACTTCTTTCGCATGATATGCCCAACAATTTTCAATGATGTTAAGGTCAGGGGAACATGCTGGGCATTCTAGAATTTCAATTTCGTTTTTGCGAAAAAATTCTTTCACAACCCTGGCATCATGAGACATTTAATAAATTCTTGCCCCGAATTAGTTACGATATCCCCAATCAATTACAGGTAGCTTAGGCTGTTCATTCTTGACGGTACGAACTTTACTTCAGTTCTCCCGTAATACCCTATATCGGCCCAAATCATTACGCTTCCGTCTCCATGCTGACGTAGACTGATAACTTTTCTCTAGGTGTTACAGCTTTCGGTCGTCCACTACTGTGAGCTTTGCCATAACTTTCTGGATCTTTAAGTAAATTCATGACAGCTTTTCGGCTTCTGCATAATTTTTGCAATTTCACCGATTTTCATGTTATCTTTTTGAAGATTTAGGGCTACTTGAACTTCACTACTGTTAAGTTTGTTTCCTCTACCCATTTTCAACTAAAGAAAACTTTATTATTTTAAAAAAGGACCAAGAGATAATTTTCTTACAAAAAATCTAAATGCATCCGCTCTTGCAATCGCTCGAAGAAAACTGAATGCAAATTCATCGTCCTGTGCTATCATTTTGTCGCACCACATGTCGTACGTCGCACCTTGTATTCCAAATAATCTCTTCAATTCGTTTCACCCCTATGCACTCAAGGAAATGCATTGCATGACCACTCAAAACTACACGAGAGAAGCGTCCAAATTCATTGCTATCTGTATTTTTGGAAAAATATGCGAATGTGCTATATTTTTGTAGCGATGTGTAACTATTATTTCTTGCGCTTTCCTGTCATTTTGCTGCCAGGACGCCAGGTAGGTATTGTAATCCTCTACTTTCTTTTGCAGTAAAAACTGGCTTAGGTTCCTCTCCGCTTACAATTTCAAACAGATTGTTAGCATTTAACAATGTCTTTACTTGAAACATTCAGGTGGTCCATTGTTCCCCAGTGTAACAAGCTTGTCTATTTTTAGGAAATCTGAATCCATTTCAGTTGAACAAAAAAACCGAGCGCCTATAATCAACACCGCGAAACTACCCGATTCTCAGCAGAGTAATACCTATGCAAACCCGAAATTAATTATTTCTTTGCAAAAATACTCGTTCATTCCTGGAATCTAATACGATTTTAAAATCTCTTCGCGCATGTTGAATGTTTCTGGGCCCATACGCTGTAGAACCAAATAAAAAAAACTAAATATCCGAAGGATTACAGGATATGTTCGTTAAGTGGAAACGAGATAAATTATTAATACATATTCTCAACATTCTCAACAATACATATTCTCTCACTTTTTTCCAAAAAGGAAAAGATTACGGTAAAATTTAAATGTGGAAGGTTGAAAGGTTATTATTTTCATTCTGTTTATTCATTTCTGGTATACGCCGTTGCAAATTTATATAAACCTGCCTTCCGCCTGAAACATAGGGTTTGCATTTGTGTGATGATGAAATTCATCAAACACCAAAATGACATATCTGGTGAAATTTTTCTGAACTGAACTGAATCTAAGTCCTTCAACACTATACGCGATTCCCAAATAATGGGACTGAACAACGAGCAGTACCGCGAACAAAGACATGCTGATTACTGGTTCCTCATTATATATGTATCTATACATCTAAAACATCGTTGTTTGATATTCGATGTTTGTTGTTTATCGAATGCTTTAGATGTTTAACGTCGTATCGATGTATTTTATTTGATGCGTCGAATGAAAGCACGCATTGTACCCAATTGAATTTCCACTTTAACATTTTCGGCAACATGTACAACAACACAAATTATATGAGGTAACACGACCTCATCGCACGGACCACAGACAGAAAAAATAATACCGATGGAAAGTTTTGATGCATTACATCGATGTATTTTTTTCTTTATGAACATCTCTACCATAAACTTCGGGCGTACCAAACTGTAGACCAGTTGCCATTCAATTCTTCTTTTGACGCAATTCTAGCGTAACAGTTGGCGATTAAGTCCCTTATGTGATGGTTCATCCGCTCTCATAGCACAGGTTTCTTCATTAAGCTCTTATCTAAACCAATAAGCCTTCTCTCTGCCATGGGGTATCTGTTCGGAGGTTTGACTTCTTCATGATGCCAGAGTATGCGAATTTTGTACTGTTTATCAGCATACATGATATATGATTATTTCCATTACTTCTTACGAAATTACCAATACGCGGAAGAACACCAAACACCTCCGTTGAGAAATGGAGCATAGCCTTGCTAATACAGTCGAACTTCCCTATAGTGAACTTCTATATAATGAAGTTCTCCCTATACTAAACTAATATCAAAGACAGCTTTCTGGTTATATTTTAAGTGTATTTCTATACAATGCAATTTTTGTGTAATGAAGTTTTTTGCTGGTCCCGTGCGAATTCATTATAAGGAAGTTCAATTGTACCGTGGAAATATGAAATCGAAGCTTCTCTTGAAGGGTGAACACAGGATAATTAGATGTTGCAAAAACAGTTAATCCGCGCAATGTCTTGATATCATGCGGCTAGTCATCCTTAACAAATCGAGCCCGATTCGCAACAAAAAAAGCTTAGCTTGATCTAGACACTGTAAAATCTTCGGTTTGGCATTACTAAGCTACACCAAAGGCAAATCCTGAATATGAACAAACGTTTCTTTTAAAGCAGCAATTTGGATATTCTGACAAGGAAGCTCCAGAGCAGGGATGCCAATATCGAGACCTATGATTATTTGCGGTCCGCAACACTCTTCCACAACTACACTGTTTTCATCAAAAATTAAAAAAAAAATTATTCAAAAAAAAAAAAAATCAAAGTGAAAAATAGGTAATGTTTCAAATCAACCAAATAATTTCTTAATTCTGAGTTCTGTGAAATGACATATGTAGCTATGTTACATTTTAAATTTCAATTTTTAATATATTAAAAGGGTACAAGACTACAATTTTCAAAGAAATGAGTTTGACATGCCTGATCTAGAACCTTCACTGTGTAAATGTCTTTTAACATCTGCCGTTTACATTTATTCACGGCCGAAATACATAAATTAGAGCCCATGAGTCCTTAGTTCTAGAGAATCTGTTTGTTCATTGGAGTGTCAGCTTTTCTGCAAAAATAAATGAATTCTCCACAACGGAGAAAAAATTGAGAGTAGTGGAATTCCCTTGAATATCACATCTACTTTTACAACATCCGCCAATTCATCCAAATATGGCGCATCGGCAGATTCATGAATTTTGTGGGAAAGCGGAAAAGCAGATTCACGAATTTAGTGGAGAGATGGACGAACCTGTACTATTGTTCAGAGGGGGTTCAAAAGACGACTCATATTTTTAAGAGCACATATATTGTAATAGTGGCTTACGTAAATTAATATGTAATGCTAGGCCATATTTGCAGGAATACGTTGCATTAATTCAATTATTCTACTATTTCTGGCAAATTAATGAATTGTGAGAACTCATGAATTTTAATTACATGTGTTAAAAACAATTATTAGATATTGCAACTCTAACTAACTCATACATAAATTATTGTCATAAGTTAAAATTAACAAAATAGATGTTTAAGTGATTCATGCAAATGTTTCAATAAAATTGTTATTATTAGTTACCTGTACACATGTTTCGTGTGAATGAACTTTTTTTGGTATTATGGATATACAAAAATATATACGTAAAATACTGAATTCATTAATGTTGCCCTATTACCTCAGACTGTAACTTGCACAAATGGAAAAAAGTACATCTACATCTTAAATAGATATTAAATCCAAGAGATCGAAAACGTATCTTTCAACCATCTAAATTGATGAGCCATCATCTAAGAATGGTGGTCTAAGGATTATGATTTTTTTAGCAGCTGTCTGTGGCATTGGCGGTTCTCGGTGAACAGATTTTTCATCTGACGTTGGATTTAGACTTCTAATACAAATAACTTGCAGCGGCAGTCGAGAGTCTTCTCCCGAGTTTAGCACCGGTATCTTAAGAAAATTCAAGGTGAGACTATGTAAGTGTACGGACACGTGAACCAGGGCATATACATATGTTATGTACATACATATATAATTGTGTAACATATAAAACTTTTACGCAGTGGTGCAACTTTTTTGTGGTTTCATAATTATTTCAACTGCCGCGTCATTTCTTGTAAGGCCAGGGACGTCGGACTGGGGTATATTCTGTGCATACAGGACAGAGTTGTTGATCGCTCCCAACTTGGCGGGATGACAACAACGATCATTGTCGATGCATAGATCAAGTTGACATACAGTCTCAGATAACAGATAACGGCTTCCCACTCACTGAATTTGCGACAGGACGTAATATGGTCATAAGTGCAACAGGATTCCCTCGCAAAAGAATCCGCACAGCAACCTGGCGATATTTGGACGGTCGAACCGCCAACCAAGTTGATCATGTGCTCATTGACTGATATCCTGGATGTGCGAACATGCAGAGGGACAAACATCGACTCTGACCATTTCCTGGAGGCAGCACGATTCAGAGCTCGACTGTCTAATGTCATAAAGCTGCACCAGCCAACAAAACGGAGTTTTGACAATGAACGGCTGAGCTCACCGGAGATTTTCAGAGTCTACGAAGAGCAATTAAGCGAGAGACTCTCCGGTATGCCTATGTGGTTGCATTGCCGGTCGGCTATCAAGGAGGTAGCGGAAACCACCTTAGGCTACCTTCGTATGATGGCGAGTGTGAGCGCTGCAACGGAAAACAAGATCAGCGCAAGAGGAGTACCGGGCTAAATACTGGAGAAGAAGCTTCTACGCATGCAGAAAAGATCTCTCGCAACCTCCCAACTTAAGGATATCGAAGAGTCTAGGGAAAGACAAAAAAATAAAATAAAAAACCAAAAACATGGCTTCAGGCTTCATTAAAGGCACCCAGGCTCTTCGAAATTATGAGGGTAATCTTGATACTGACCCGCAAGGAATAGTGGATGTGCTTAAGCAGCACGATCAATAGCAGCTTAACGGGCCTGATCAGGAAAGAGTGATAGGTAACTGAAAATCCCAACTTTAGTCGATGAAGTACTATTCCCGCCTTTGAAGAAGCCATTAAGCCTATTTCATCGATTTTAAAGCCACATACGACAGCATTCATCGCAAGGAGCTATTCGATGCGATTGCCGAATTCGGGAACCCGGGATCGGCTGCACTGGATTTCGGCAAGGAGATGCGCTGTGGTGTGATCATTATTCTAATTGTAAGGAGGGCAAAGTCACATATGTGAGAACGCCCTAAATTGTGCATACTCCATCCAATGCACCTGTCGAAAAATATGATCTATTTATTGAGTCGATTACGAAATAGTCGACTAATAACATTAATTGTATTTTCTTAAAGAGTTTGTGTAATTAATTGTGAAATCGCTGACACTGCGTCTGCAACTGAATTGCACTCAATAATAAAATTAATATATACCGGTGAACTGCACTGATTGTGTGTAGTATCCATTGTATCCGTACTCGTAGTGTCTTTAATGTAATAAAATCATAAAATAAATACAATTTGTGTTTTTTTTTAAAGAACTGTTCGACCTCAAACTTCAGTGGCGCATTCGGTAGGATCCTTTTTCATTAATAAGGATCTAGTGATAATTAAATAGTGAATAGTGAACTATACCAATAAAGTCGATAAAGAAAAGAAACACATTAAAAGTTATATCGGGCACTTATAATCGACAAAGATTAGTGTTGTGATTAGTGAATGAATAGACAAAAAGTACACGACGAACACAGAAAAATGGCCAACTATGAGCAAGTAGTAGCAGAACTCGAGCTTCGTACACAACAACTCGAGCAAGTACAAATTGCGTACCAAGAACTACAACAACAAAACAACCGAGAGGAGCGTGATAGGATAATCACAGAAATCCATTATATGCCCGTCTTTACCGGACAAAGCCATATCACGATCAACTCCTTCTTCAGCTGTGTGGAATACTACTTTAGCCAAGCCCAGGGTGACGAGGTTAGAAAAGCTGTTGTACGAGCAATTTTCTACGAAAAAATACAGGGAGAGGCGATTGGACAACCATCAAGGAAACGCAGAAACTTCGCTATGTAATCTACAAAAGGATGACAAATCTCAGAGTAATACGGTGAGCGAATTAGCTATAGAACTTCAAAGTATTAAGTATAAGGCAGAGGAGTTTATCGTTTACTATAAACTGGAACATTTCATAGACTTAAGTAATGTAGAAGTCAGCCTCGTTGTTAGATAGGATATATGAAGAGAATGATATAGGAAGAATTGTAGCTATTATTAGAAAAAGAAGATATGAGGATTTTTGTATCGAAAGGCAAAACTTAAATCAAATACATAAGAAGTAACTCCTAAACAAGAAATCAGGTAACTATCGAAATTCGATTGATAAAAATCATTCAGGCCTAATAGAAATCAGTCAGGACAGTTTAAACAAAATGTAGCACAAAGAAATCCTAAATATTCTGGTCAATTTAGTCAAAACCAGAGACAGCAAGATGATCCTATGGAAGTAGACAATATAGTCAGAACTAAAGATAATGACGAACAAGTTAATAACGGTCAAAACTCTAGAAGATATAGAAAATATCCGGGCCAATATTGCCAACAACAGGGTACTTCCAAGCTTAATTTAGAGCCGATCCCATCAAGAACAGCAGAACCTTCAAGTGAAAAAAAACCAAAGTCACGAGAAATCGTTTTTTATGAACTAGCCTCGGATGATTTGATTCAAAAAAAATATATAGCCTTAATAGATACAGGCTCAACCTTTAGTATAATTGATGACAGACTATATGAATTCGATAAAATTCCTATAAAACCTATATATTTCACAACAGTGACTGGTAAAGACACCATTACACATGAATTTAAAGCCCCATCAAATGTACTAATTAGATGGAAAGTAAAAAGACTGTGTAATAGAGGTTATAACTTTATCATAGGCATGGATCTATTAAGCAATTTAAATACGTTAATACATCTAGATGAGCAAACTATTAGCCTGAACTATCAAATATTGAATTTCATAAACCACTAAATGAAATATGTTCGCTGGAACTCTTGAATTCCAAAATCAATCAAATACAATTATATCATTTGAGCATGAAAGACCATAATGAAGTAGAGACCCTTTTAAAAAGATTTAAAAACCTGTTTTTTAAGGAAGGTGATACTTTGACTAGCACTGCAGAAATTCAACATGAGATCGTCACGACAACCGATCAACAAGTAAATGCGAAATTATATAGATACCCTCCTAAGCATGAGGAAGAGAAACGTAGACAAATAAAAGAAATGGAAGCTCAGGGAATTATTCGAAAAAGTAATTCTAAATATTCGAGCCCACTCATTGCCATTCCGAAAAAATTATACAACTCCGGCAAAAGGAAATATCGCATTGTTATCGATTACACAAAATTAAACGAAACATTTGACAATTGACGATAAGTTTCCTTTACCAAACATTGCGAAAGGATACCATCAGATCCCAATTAAAGAGGACGATCGCAAAAAGACATCTTTCGTAACACCTCATGGCTTATATGAATTTATAAGAATGCCATTCGGTCTGAAGAATGCCCCCGCAACATTCCAAAGACTAATGAACGATATTAATAAGACGTGTGTAGTTTATTTAGATGATATTTTAATATTTACACATTAAAAGAGCACATTAAAGCAACTATTTTTGAAATATTAGAATCAAATACTTAAAATTCAAATCGATAAATGCAATTTTATGAGGAAGGAGTCCGAATTCTCAGGTCATGTTCTAAACCAAAAACAAATTAAGAGTGTTTTAGCTATAACGGGCTATTATAGAAAAAAAATTGTATTATATCACTTATTATTATTATATCACTAAATACCTTAAAAAGAGTGCAAATATAAATATTAGTGACCCTAATTATATTGAAGCATTTGAGAAATTGAAACAGCTAATAAGCAGTCATCCCATATTACGATACCCAAATTTCGAAAAACAGTTTTGTCTTACTACTGACGCTTCTAATTATGCTATAGGAGCAGTACTTTCTCAAGAATGACACTGTTTCCTGAGAGTTTTCAGGATGTGAAATCCAAGTTAAAAATCGAAATGAAAATCACAATTAAGACAAAAATTCCTTGATTGATTTAATTTATTACAAAGTTAAATTTACACGACCGATTTGCTGGGATTCTGATGAAAGAGTGCCCTAGATCGTCATTTTCCTCAGATTCTTGCAGAGAGAATCTTTTGGAAGGAGATGCTGGATTGTACTTCGCCGTGTGCAGACCTCTCTTCTTACAATCAAGTAGCTAAGTGGGTCTAATTCATCTAGTAGTTCACAATAGTTTTGTTTTAGAATAATTAAAATACATGTGATAATAATACAACTAATAATATTGATAATGGCATCATTGATAATAACAATAATATAATAATTCTTTGAATTATTCAAAGCAATGCGCGAACATTCTGCCCGCCTTGAAGTATCGGAAAAATAAAGCAGATACTTTAATAATCTATAGGCAGGTGTGTCAATCGATGGATAGCTCGCCGAAATATATAGTTTAGTACCGCTTCGATATCAGCAATGACAGTAGCCAGCTCTTCGAAGATCAAACTAGCCTGACCCACAGTTCTCAACAAATAAGATTTCGCCGATTTAACTGCCGCTTCCCAGAAACCCCCGAAATGGGGTGCTGGCGGTGGAATGTGATGGCACTCGATATGCTCAGCAGTACACCAGGCAGCAATTTGCCCTTGGCTTTGCTGTTGAAGAAATTGCTCCTTAAACTCCTTCAATTTTTGGAGGTTTGTTTTTTGCTGGTCCCGTGCGAATTCATTATAAGGAAGTTCAATTGTACCGTGGAAATATGAAATCGAAGCTTCTCTTGAAGGGTGAACACAGGATAGGCTGAGACCCAAATTAGATGTTGCAAAAACAGTTAATCCGCGCAATGTCTTGATATCATGCGGCTAGTCATCCTTAACAAATCGAGCCCGATTCGCAACAAAAAAAGCTTAGCTTGATCTAGACACTGTAAAATCTTCGGTTTGGCATTACTAAGCTACACCAAAGGCAAATCCTGAATATGAACAAACGTTTCTTTTAAAGCAGCAATTTGGATATTCTGACAAGGAAGCTCCAGAGCAGGGATGCCAATATCGAGACCCATGATTATTTGCGGTCCGCAACACTCTTCCACAACTACACTGTTTTCACCAAAATTAAAAAAAAAATTATTCAAAAAAAAAAAATCAAAGTGAAAAATAGGTAATGTTTCAAATCAACCAAATAATTTCTTAATTCTGAGTTCTGTGAAATGACATATGTAGCTATGTTACATTTTAAATTTCAATTTTTAATATATTAAAAGGGTACAAGACTACAATTTTCAAAGAAATGAGTTTGACATGCCTGATCTAGAACCTTCACTGTGTAAATGTCTTTTAACATCTGCCGTTTACATTTATTCACGGCCGAAATACATAAATTAGAGCCCATGAGTCCTTAGTTCTAGAGAATCTGTTTGTTCATTGGAGTGTCAGCTTTTCTGCAAAAATAAATGAATTCTCCACAACGGAGAAAAAATTGAGAGTAGTGGAATTCCCTTGAATATCACATCTACTTTTACAACATCCGTCAATTCATCCAAATATGGCGCATCGGCAGATTCATGAATTTTGTGGGAAAGCGGAAAAGCAGATTCACGAATTTAGTGGAGAGATGGACGAACCTGTACTATTGTTCAGAGGGGGTTCAAAAGACGACTCATATTTTTAAGAGCACATATATTGTAATAGTGGCTTACGTAAATTAATATGTAATGCTAGGCCATATTTGCAGGAATACGTTGCATTAATTCAATTATTCTACTATTTCTGGCAAATTAATGAATTGTGAGAACTCATGAATTTTAATTACATGTGTTAAAAACAATTATTAGATATTGCAACTCTAACTAACTCATACATAAATTATTGTCATAAGTTAAAATTAACAAAATAGATGTTTAAGTGATTCATGCAAATGTTTCAATAAAATTGTAATTATTAGTTACCTGTACACATGTTTCGTGTGAATGAACTTTTTTTGGTATTATGGATATACAAAAATAATTAACATTAATGTTGCCCTATTACCTCAGACTGTAACTTGCACAAATGGAAAAAAGTACATCTACATCTTAAATAGATATTAAATCCAAGAGATCGAAAACGTATCTTTCAACCATCTAAATTGATGAGCCATCATCTAAGAATGGTGGTCTAAGGATTATGATTTTTTTAGCAGCCGTCTGTGGCATTGACGGTTCTCGGTGAACAGATTTTTCATCTGACGTTGGATTTAGACTTCTAATACAAATAACTTGCAGCGGCAGTCTAGAGTCTTCTCCCGAGTTTAGCACCGGTATCTTAAGAAAATTCAAGGTGAGACTATGTAAGTGTACGGACACGTGAACCAGGGCATATACATATGTACATACATATATAATTGTGTAACATATAAAACTTTTACGCAGTGGTGCAACTTTTTTGTGGTTTCATAATTGTTCGGTATTTTTTGTTTCATATACACATTTTTTTGCATTTCAATTGCCGCGTCATTTCTTGTAAGGCCAGGGACGTCGGACTGGCTTATATTCTGTGCATACAGGACAGAGTTGTTGATCGCTCCCAACTTGGCGGGATGACAACAACGATCATTGTCGATGCATAGATCAAGTTGACATACAGTCTCAGATAACAGATAACGGCTTCCCACTCACTGAATTTGCGACAGGACGTAATATGGTCATAAGTGCAACAGGATTCCCTCGCAAAAGAATCCGCACAGCAACCTGGCGATATTTGGACGGTCGAACCGCCAACCAAGTTGATCATGTGCTCATTGACTGATATCCTGGATGTGCGAACATGCAGAGGGACAAACATCGACTCTGACCATTTCCTGGAGGCAGCACGATTCAGAGCTCGACTGTCTAATGTCATAAAGCTGCACCAGCCAACAAAACGGAGTTTTGACAATGAACGGCTGAGCTCACCGGAGATTTCCAGAGTCTACGAAGAGCAATTAAGCGAGAGACTCTCCGGTATGCCTATGTGGTTGCATTGCCGGTCGGCTATCAAGGAGGTGGCGGAAACCACCTTAGGCTACCTTCGTATGATGGCGAGTGTGAGCAGATGAAACGTGCAACTGACAATGTGCACCAAAAAGCGCTGCAACGGAAAACAATATCAGCGCAAGAGGAGTACCGGGCTGAATACTGGAGAAGAAGCTTCTACGCATGCAGAAAAGGTCTCTCGCAACCTCCCAACTTAAGGATATCGAAGAGTCTAGGGAAAGACAAAAAAATAAAATAAAAAACCAAAAACATGGCTTCAGGCTTCATTAAAGGCACCCAGGCTCTTCGAAATTATGAGGGTAACCTTGATACTGACCCGCAAGGAATAGTGGATATGCTTAAGCAGCACGTTCAACAGCAGCTTAACGGGCCTGATCAGGAAAGAGTGATAGGTAACTGATAATCCCAACTTTAGTCGATGAAGTAGTATTCCCGCCTTTGAAGAAGCCATTAAGCCTTTTCATCGATTTTAAAGCCACATACGACAGCATTCATCGCAAGGAGCTATACGATGCGATTGCCGAATTCGGGAACCCGTGATCGGCTGCACTGGATTTCGGCAAGGAGATGCGCTGTGGTGTGATCATTATTCTACATACGAAGAAAGAAAATACAATTAACAATCGAATTCAGGAAATTCTAATTGTAAGGAGGGCAAAATCACATATGTGAGAACGCCCTAAATTGTGCATACTCCATCCAATGCACCTGTCGACAAATATGATCTATTTATTGAGTCGATTACGAAATAGTCGACTAATAACATTAATTGTATTTTCTTAAAGAGTTTGTGTAATTAATTGTGAAATCGCTGACACTGCGCCTGCAATTGAATTGCACTCAATAATAAAATGAATATATACCGGTGAACTGCACTGATTGTGTGTAGTATCCATTGTATCCGTACTCGTAGTGTCTTTAATGTAATAAAATCATAAAATAAATACAACTTGTGTTTTTTTTTAAAGAACTGTTCGACCTCAAACTTCAGTGGCGCATTCGGTAGGATCCTTTTTCATTAATAAGGATCTAGTGATAATTAAATAGTGAATAGTGAACTATACCAATAAAGTCGATAAAGATTAAGTGTAAGACCGTGTAGTTTTCACGTAACTAAACAAAAGAAACACATTAAAAGTTATATCGGGCACTTATAATCGACAAAGATTAGTGTTGTGATTAGTGAATGAATAGACAAAAAGTACACGACGAACACAGAAAAATGGCCAACTATGAGCAAGTAGTAGCAGAACTCGAGCTTCGTACACAACAACTCGAGCAAGTACAAATTGCGTACCAAGAACTACAACAACAAAACAACCGAGAGGAGCGTGATAGGATAATCACAGAAATCCATTACATGCCCGTCTTTACCGGACAAAGCCATATCACGATCAACTCCTTCTTCAGCTGTGTGGAATACTACTTTAGCCAAGCCCAGGGTGACGAGGTTAGAAAAGCTGTTGTACGAGCAATTTTCTACGAAAAAATACAGGGAGAGGCGATTGGACAACCATCAAGGAAACGCAGAAACTTCGCTATGTAATCTACAAAAGGATGACAAATCTCAGAGTAATACGGTGAGCGAATTAGCTATAGAACTTCAAAGTATTAAGTATAAGGCAGAGGAGTTAATCGTTTACTACAAACTGGAACATTTCATAGACTTAAGTAATGTAGAAGTCATCCTCGTTGTTAGATAGGATATATGAAGAGAATGATATAGGAAGAATTGTAGCTATTATTAGAAAAGTAGCTTAATTTGAGTTAGGTGTCGCCATCGCTTAAGACATGATATTTTTTCATCAACCGCATATTCTCACAACCAACCGAGCATTTCATCCGCACATAGCTCTAATCTCGGTAAAGTTTGAGTTTTAATAGGAGCTACCTTTGATTTTGCGCTCAACAAGTTGCAAGTCACACGACCCTTTGAGTCGGTGAGCCTTGAATCTCTATCTCTTCATAATTCGAGGCCAGCACATATCTGGGGACTTTAATCCCTTCTACTTCTTTCAACCGACTTCTAAACTGCTTCCACTCTTCAGAAAAACGAATCTGTACCGACTCATCCCACGCTGTATTTCTCACCCAGAGACTCTGAAGTATGATTTTGCCTTTGACAATCACCGGGTTTATGAGTCCTAATGGGTCGAAAAGATTAGACAATTCGGACAGGATGATTCTTTTCGTGACATTCCTTGGGCCACGAAAGCCCGCGCAATATATTGAAGTTTATAGGGCTCAGGATTCCACTGGCTTCCTAGAGTCTTGATTATATCTAAGTCGTTAATTCGTAATGGAACCTCTTTCTCTGAATCAGGCATTCGTCGCAGTATTCCATCGTCGTTAGAGCATCATTTCCTTAAGTGAATACCCGCACTCTCCAGAATAGTCCTGATCTCGTCATAGATGCCGACTTCTTCCAACGAATCTCCACCACTTATGAGGTCATCCATGTAGAAATCTAGGCCCAGTACCCTTGCACCCAACGGATAACTCTTCATATTGTTTTCCGCTAACATTCTTAAACACCGAGTTGCCTGGTATGGAGCAGAAGTGGTTCCGTAGGTCACGGTATTTAATTGGTACACCTTCAACTTTTCCAAGCGGTTGGACCTCCAAAGTACACATTGGTATTTACGGTCTCTAGGATATACCAGTATCTGTCTGTGTTGGTTTTTAAAAAGTGTTCTTCACACTTGGCATCTTCGAGAGTTACATTACTCTGTTTAGAATCTACAGCTTCTAATTTCCAAAATTGCTCAACGATTTCCCCCAGACGGCTATCCTTATCTGGCTCCTGACCATTTACTAGACAAACGGTAGCACTCGGAACCAAGGAGACCTCGTACTTACCGGATACAACCCAGCCAAATAGTGTTTTCTGCAGTGTAGGTTGGCCTCCTTATTTTATCTGACCAACAAATCCAAAAAGCATTCCGCCCCAATCAACATATCTATCTTCGAAGAATGATTGAAGTGTGGGTCAGCTAACACAACATTCTTTGGAATATCCCAACTATCAATATTAAAAGAACTGTTGGGTTGGGGATTGGTAATCGTCTTAATTACCAGCAACTCTAACTCTGTTTGGAAATTTGAAATCCTAGATTTACAAATGGCTTGGGTCTTGCGCCGTATCTTGTAGACTTCTTTCCCAATGCCACTCACTCCCACGTCCGCATTGACCTTACTCAATCTGAGCCTTTGTGCCATCTGCTCCGTTATGAAGTTCAACTGCGAGGCTCGAAGCGCTCGCACTATCCCTGACTTCAATCGACGCTGTTGGTAGTACGACCTGATTTTACGTTCGTCCAACTAAAGTTGATTGTCCAGCACTGTTGCGCGCATCTAATGGTGCATCGTTGTTTTTTGGACTTGGCACAAACCAGTGCAACAGTCGGGATGTGGTAAAGAACATATGTTACACTTAGACTTTGAACATCGCCTAACAGAGTGTCCCTTCTCCAAACAATTGATGCACAATATCAATTTCTTCGTTTCTTAAGCTGCTACCGGAAGATTTCGGAATTCACTGCAACCTTCTATTTTGTGTCTGCGTTGCAAAACGCGCATTGGACCTTTTGAGCAGCCAAAGCAAGGCGTTGAACACTCCTATGCCAATCACTATTGTGGAAGCGAGACCGATTTTCCTTCTTGAAATTTGACACGGTAGCTTTCTCTACTGCATGCATCGACTCCTTAGCCTCCAAGGTCTTACACCGACGATCGAGAACCTTAACGAACTCTTTCCACGATGGCAGCTTCGAATAACTCCTTGCATCTTGCCACTTGGACAGCGTCTCAGCATCTACCCTATCGAGTGCTAGAGATATGAGGATGGCATGAATTATATGCTCATAGTTCCCTATCGATAGCATAGCGGTCAGGTGAGTGTTAAAGATGTCTTCTAAATTTCTCAAGGAAGTTGACGTCGCTTTCGATATTTTAGAGACTTCCAACAATGAATTTATATGCTTTTGGAAGATTAAGCATTTGTTATCAAAGCGTTCAGCCAATCGATCAAGTGCTTTCTTGTAGTTCACGCCTAGCATATCGAACTCCTTTATAGCTCCTAATGCGGCTCCTGATAGAGAATGTTTCAAATAATTAATTTTTTGAAGATTGTCTAACGTCTCATCTCTATCCACCAGATGTTTGAACAATCCTATAAAGTTCGGGTACTCAGAGAAACTGCCGGAGAAAGTGGGAAACTTAATCTGCTCTAACATTGGCCGCAATACAGGCTTTTGAAAAAGTGTTGTGTTAAAGCTTTCAGCTCAGCTTTCACTTGATGATCCCATTAGAGATCTTATCTTTGCTTTGGCAGTAACGTAGAGATCCTCTACGGCAGCGCGAAAATTCTCATTGACTTCTTCCTCCTCCTTGATCCCCAATCGTTCTACAGACTGTCCAGCAGTCTCAACACTTGCTTAAAGTAGGATTCGAGTATAAGCGACATTCTAGCTCAGTGAATGATAGCGTATCACCCATTGATGAAACTAATTTGTTAATTCTGGTGAGACTGCCTTTAATCGAACCTCTCAATGCCTTTAACCATCAGGGACGATGTCATTAAGGGTTTCAGGAGCTTTCGACATTTTTGACTGACCGGAACTTGAATCGAAATCAATGAATATTCTTTTTTTTTGATTGAGACAAAATGAATCCACTTGTCAACAAATTTGTGTCTTAGATAGGAGCTAAAGTTAGCAAAGACAAAGTGAGACAATTCCGCAACAATTTCCTGAACAACTATGGAATTCGAAATTTCTCTTGTCAACAAATTTGTGTCTTAGATAGGAGCTAATCTTAGCAAAGACAAAGTGAGACAATTCCGCAACAATTTCCTGAACAACGATGGAATTCGAAATTTCTCAATCAGTTGTGTCCCGCAATTAAGCCCTTCACCAATTCCAAGACCGACTCTTCCAAACATCAACCAACTATCCAGCAACAAATGCTGTATTAGTACTGGCAACCAACTATGTATTTTACGAGGTGTTATCTGTCAAATTATGTGTAGACACTAATTTTTTTTACAAAATTAAATTTACACGACCGATTTGCTGGGATTTTGATGAGAGAGTGCCCTAGATCGTCATTTTCCTCAGATTCTTGCAGAGAGAATCTCTTGGAAGGAGATGCTGGATTATATTTCGCCGTGTGCAGATCTCTCTTCTTACGATCAAGTAGCTAAGTGGGTTTAATTCATCTAGTAGTTCACAATAGTTTTGTTTTAGAATAATTAAAATACATGTGATAATAATACAACTAATAATATTGATGATGGTATTAATGATAATAACAATAATATAATAATTCATAAAACATAATTCAAAGCAATGCGCGAACAGACACCTTATATGCTTTGCGTCAAGGACAGTTAATAAACATGAAAGAAGTTACACTGCTACGGACAAAGAATTTGCGCAATAAAATGGTCTACAAATTATATTAGGTCATACCTTTACGGCAAGAGAATTAAAATATTTACTGATCACTAGCCTATTAAGTATCGTTATGTTAAATATAGAGGTAAGGACTTATCACATCGACACCAAAGATGTCTTCTTAAGTTAGGTGAATATCAGTTTGACATTGAATACTTAAAGGGCAAAGAAAATAAAGTGGCGAAGTTTTCAAGCAGAATAGAAATTAACGAGGGCGTTAAATTTGAGGGAGAGACACAATCTGAAAACTTTTTCGCTTAATTCTAATAACTCAGAACCTGATTTCATATTTAATCTAGAAGGAAATGAATACAACGAAACAATACATTCTGGAAAAGAAGAGTTAATGGACCACATTCATATAGTAAAAGACATTGTCAACAAATATAAGACGCAATTAATCCTCACAAAAGATAAAACAAATGAAATTAATATTTTGCATGGAAAGCGAATAATTTATATAGCTGAGCATGACTTTAATCGATTAGAAGATATTTTGAGAAGGTTCATGAAGAAAGGCAAAGTCGGAATTTATTCAGAACTTGACGATCACAAGACGATTCTGCAGGAAAAATTAGAGAAATGTTTTCCAATAATAACAGTTTAAAATTTGTTAAATATTCCTATAGAGCCCAGGATATAGCAACAGAATTAGAACTTATAAAACAAATCTGTCTGTATCATGTAAGGGAAAGTCAACATTCAGGAATTCAGGAAACGTACAATTAAATAAAAACAAGAAATTATTACCAAAATTATTTGAATATACAGTGAAGTCTCGCTTATATGAACCCTCACTTATATGAATTATTCCAAGCAACAAGCAAAAACAAAAGCTTGTACTTGAAAGACGGAAGAGAAATAAATAAATATATGAACCGCCAATTTTTTGCACAGGAATTCAGTTATATGAACTGATGCTCTAATAAATGACTCGTGTACAGTACAAATCGTTATATAAGTGAATTTCTGTTGAAATTTGTACAGTTATTTTGTGTAGACAGAATTTGTTTGTGTTTGCTTTTGTTTCATTTGCATTTGCACGTGCAATACAATTAGCGTTTTTTATCGAAGAGCCATCATCGTTCTGTGAGGTTAGTTAATTTGTTTGTACATATTTATAAAAAAAAAAACGTCTTGATAATATCGATGCACGCTCGGAACCGACGAACAATTCGTAAGTGTTTAAATATGGAGCTAGCAGAGGATTCCATGCCTATCATAGAAGATACGGATGATGATGATAATGATTCATGATACTCCAGAAGATCAACCACCGAAAAGAGTTCAGCTGTCAGAGGCAATGACAGCTCTTAATACATGATAGATTGGGGTTCAGAAAATGAACTTCGTTACGAAGAACTGCTGATGCTGAGAAAAATCCGTGAAAAAGTTATTGATTTCGAATTTACAAAAACTTTCCAACAAAAATATCTAGCTTTTTTAACCGAGTTTAACTCAAAAAAAACTAAATAAATTATGTTAAGTTTTGTACATTAATTGAATTAAATAAATATGTACTTTAATTTAATTTTTTAACCTAAGAAAAATGTTTTATTTCATACTATACATGGTTCTAATATATGAATTTTTCAGTTATATGAACTGGCCCAACAATCATTAGTTCATATAAGTGAGACTTCACTGTTATCAATCAGTGTGATGTCTGTCAAGCAGTCAAATATGACCGCAACATAATCAAAGCAAAATTTAATAAAACCGAAACACCGACGGATATAAATGAAATAATTCATATTGATACATATGTTATAAAAAAGATTAGCTTCTTAAAATAATAGATAAATTTTCCAAATTTGGATCAGCATACCATTTAACAGATAGAAATCACATAACAATTATCGACAAGTTAGAAGAACATTTTGCGCAATTCGGAAAACCGAATAAAATAATTGCCGATAACGAATTCAAAGCTGTTCAAATTAAAGAGTTCTTAGAAGAAGAGGGAATTATTCTACATCTAACGAAACCAAACAGTCACACGGGAAAGGAAGACATTGAACTTCTACATAACTCCATAGCTGAAAAGTTCAGAATCATCTTATTTAACAAACATAAATATTCAGCCCAAAGGATTATACAAAAAGCAGTAAGGAATTATAATAAAAGAATACTTTCAATCAAAAAAAAAAAAATACACAATCCTTTAGATGTGCATAATCGTATAGTTGATTTAGACATAATTCGACGTAATATAGAGGAAACGAAAGAAAAAATGTTAAGAAAATTAAACCAAAATAGAGAGGATTATGAAGAAAAAAGGTCAACAGGATTCATAAAGAACTACAAGGCAGTTAGACACAAGCAAGAGCCAAAATATAAGAAAACCAAATGAAAAAAATATAGCCTACACAAACATTAAACGCCACTCAAATTTTCAGGTGGTTATTTGGATATTATTCCTGATGATGCTGATTCCACAGACGCATTGTCAGTTTTTTAGGGTTCAGGAAATAAACGAACAAAATGGTTATGTAAAGCTTCAATTAACAGACATATCAATTAGTGATGAAACCGATATTGTATTACATGTTATAAATCCAATTGAAATCATGGCATTATTAAAAATATATCACTAACTCTTAGCTCAATACCAATTAAACAGCGACACATGCAACGAAGAAATATCCAATATTATTCATAAAATCCGAACTCTAGTTCCAGCACAAAATAGACAAAAACGAGGCTTGTTAAATATAGTAGGATCCGCGGTTATTCGGAACTATGGATAATGAGGATAGGAAAACTATAGAAATATACTTAAAAGAGGTAAAGACAAATAGTCACAATTCCATAGTTGCATTAAATCAGCAAATCAGAATAAACTCATTCTTTAACGACACTTTTAACATCCTAAAAGAAAATATTGAACGAGATAGTGACATATTTGAACAGTTCAAACAGTAGAAAGGGAAATAGCTCTAATGCAACTATATTTTGAACTATTAAAGCTTAAATACATAGCAGGAAAGATCGACCATATACAAGATAACCTAGCATCTGCAACAAATTATATATAACACCCTAACATATTAACAAAGGAAGAAATCGAAAGATATAAAATAGACTTCTATAAGCTTAGACATATAAAACTATCAGTGACTAAGTTTCAAGAAAATTCATTAATATTTGCTATTAAGATTCCAAAAAATGTTGTTACAGTCCCACTTAAACTATTACTTCCTGTACCAAATAAAAATTTATTTGAAATAAAACACGAAGAAGAATTTATTAAGAAAAAGATAAAGATGTTAAAAAATTACAGGAAAGCAAACATTGTAGTTTTAAACAAAATTGTAATTTGTATCAAAATTAACAAGCAGAAATCACATCTATTGATGAAGGAACAATTTTTGTGAAAAATATAGATACATACATATTTAAATCAAACATGCGATGATAGAAATATTATACTGAAAGGAAATTATTTAATTAACATTCTTAATTGTACAATCACCCTGTTTTAAAATGAATACTCCAATGTAAAACAAATAATGAAACAACGTTTCTACTATCCAAACTATAAAGACAATTATAATATTTCCGAAACATTAAAGTTTAATAAGACTTTTCTAAGACCAGTAGAAAACTTAAATGTAATAAAGGAGATTGAATTTAAGAAAAATATATCATATAATCTAAACATAATGTTTATTGTAATAACCCTAATATTGATGGGAATTATATCATTATTATACATGCGAAGAAAGAAAATACAATTAACATTAAACATTCGAATTCAGGAGAATTCTAACTGTAAGGAGGGAGAAGTCACATAGGTGAGAATGCCCTAAATTGTGTATACTCCATCCAATGCACCTGTCGACAAGTATGACCTATTTATTGAGTCGATTACGAAATAGCCGACT
Organism: Eristalis pertinax; assembly: GCA_907269125.1. Taxonomy (NCBI): domain Eukaryota; kingdom Metazoa; phylum Arthropoda; class Insecta; order Diptera; family Syrphidae; genus Eristalis; species Eristalis pertinax. The sequence continues at coordinate 92,476,385 of OU026145.1, forward strand.
AATAACATTAATTGTATTTTCTTAAAGAGTTTGTGTAATTAATTGTGAAATCGCTGACACTGCGTCTGCAACTGAATTGCACTCAATAATAAAATGAATATATACCGGTGAACTGCACTGATTGTGTGTAGTATCCATTGTATCCGTACTCGTGGTGTCTTTAATGTAATAAAATCATAAAATAAATATGACTTGTGTTTTTGTTTTTAAAGAACTGTTTGACTTCAAACTTCAGTCGCGTCCCCAACGTGCCGTAGTGGAGGCCTTTACGGCGATTGTAGAACAGGCGAAACGAACTGGTCTCACGGTAAATGAGAACAAAACGAAATATATTTTACAATTTCGAGGTAGTAAAGGATTTGTCTAACTCGGGACAAACGAGAACTCCACAAACGACATCACAGTGGAAATCCGACGTAGAAACGCCCTTGACAACCGGTGCTACTTCGGTTTGTCGAAACAAGTGGACTCACATCTACTGACTCGAAGGATCAAAATCATGCTCTACAAAACTGTAATATAGCAGTCCTTCTCTATGGAGCCGAATGCTGGACTTCTGTCTGGGAGGAAAGTGAATGGAGAAGAAGACACGGCCGCGAACTCTACGAGCTGTACCAGGATGTGGATGAAATTCGTCTACTGCACTGGCTCGGCCACATATAGCGAATGGGCGCTCAACGCTCTAGCTAAGAGGGCCATCGAATCCGAGCCTCCTGGTTCGAGGAGAGGGAAACCGAATCTCTGGTATAAAGATCAAATAATCGCGGATGCAAGACAGCTTGGTCTTGAGGACTGGAGGCTGCGTGCCCACGGCCAACAACGATCGAAAGCAGCAATTGCTCAGACTCTGACCTCCCGGCCTGATTGGTAAATAAGTATGCGTAACAGACAAAGCTTATACGCCGTGGTGCACCTTTTTCGGATTCTGTTTTATAATTTTTTAGTATTTTGAATGCCGCGACATGAAAAGCCAGGAGCTGGTTTTGGTGTAACCACCAGTAAATAGCCATACTTTAGCAAACTCTTTCCTATCTCGAGCAGAGATCGCTCTACGGAACCGGGGGAGATACTCCTGACTGCGAGCGACATCCCGTCACGTCAGAATACAGATATTGATCCAACCAAATGCCAAGATATCTAACTACACTTTTCACAGCTAACGGCGATATGCCAATGAGTAAAGGCCACTCCGAACTTCTAGATTCTGATACTGGGTGCTGAGGTTATTCCTTTGGGTTTAATGTTATTGGAAGCTCCCTTGATGTCCACGAAGGCAGCAAGGGTGAATTCATTCAGCTTGACGGATTTTTCTGTTGTGCCTACCACCGAGTGAAGGGTCTCTACGCATTTTACCTTATTGTAGGCATCGTTGGCGGTCGTTCGGTGCGACTGCATGATTTTTTGGCGTGAACGATATGCGTCAGAGATCTGCAGCGATATGCCGCAATTAGGCGTTCAGTACATGTACATTGGTTTTTTCTACGACTCTGACTCATTGGTCCTTCATAAAATATATATCTCCATCGCATAGACTGCTAACTCGTATGGTGTTGCATTTATGCGGCCATATTAATTGAAGCACTATGCGATGTCCGATCGCTTTTTTTTCAGATCATAGCGGTGAGTGAGAAAAAAGCGGTAAGCCTTCATCGCAATTGCGTATGTATTTATAAAGGGTGATTTTTTAAAAGCTATAGGAAAGTTTTTCCAAAGAAAAACACATAAAATTCAGTAAAATGCATGAAATCTTTATTTGAATCGATAGTACGGTCCATATAGTTTAATGTTTGAAGATTATTTCATGCAAATATTGACCTTGACTGCGCCTCAAATGGCCCATCCGCTTAGTCCAATTTTGGCATATCCTTTCCAACATTTCGGCCGGTATCTCACGAATAAATGCTTGTCTTCCAATGCGTCAATTGAAGCGGGCTTGTCTTTATAGACATGAGCTTTAACATAGCCCCACAAAAAATAGTCTAAAGGCGTTAAATCGCACGATCTAGGCGGTCAATTGACCGGTCCCGAACGTGAAATAAAATGTTCACCGAGCTCGCCCCTCAATAAGTCCATTGTTGCGCGTCCTGTGTGGCACCGTCTTGTTGAAACCACTTGTCATGCAAGACAAGCTTTTGCATTTTGGGCAAAAAAAAAGTTGGATATCATCTTACGGTAGCGCTCACCATTCACAGTTACGTTACGATTCGCATCATCTTTGAAGAAGTACGGTCCAATGATGCCACCAGCCCATAAACCGCACCAAACTGTCACTTTTTCTGGATGCATTGGTAGCTCTTGCAATGCTTCTGGCTGATATTCACTCCAAAATCGACAATTCTGCTTATTTACGTAACCATTGAGCCAAAAATGAGCTTCGTCACTGAACACAAGAAGCGCGCGATGGACTTTCTTAACAGAGCACGCATTTGATAATAAAATTCAATAATTTGCAAGCGTTGTTCGTTTGTAAGACGATTCATGGTTAAATTATAGACCAAACTGAAGATGTTTGACAGACACGAAACGTGCGTCAGCTGTTTAAACCAGTGTTGCCAAAAAGATAATAGCTAAAAAATCTCCCTTTAGTAAATCCGAGTTACGAATCCTGCACTAACGCATGTTCAAATTTACTTAGCCGAACCGTTGGTATGTGCGATCGCTTATGAATTAGGAAAACACCGCAACTACGCTTAATCACAACAAAAGCGATGCGCGGCTGTAGGGTCACCGCAAAATAAACTGTTTCCCTGTGAGAGGAAAGAGAGAGCCATAGAAGAGAAACAGACTGGGACTCAAGACAGTCGATAGTATAATATTTTTGCATTCACATTATAAAAATTTCAACAAATAATTATTACTGTTAATCGAAAGCATATTTTATTTTGTGACTTTATTTAACTTCAAATAAAAGAAAACAAAATAATAAAATCAAATTTCAAAAATCTTGTTTTTGAGTCATATGAACGAATGAGCGTTGTTGCGGTGTATGCGGTGTTTTCGTACTCATAAGCGATCGCTTCGGCTAAGTAGATATGAACATGTGGTAGTACATGATTCTTTGACTCAAAAATGTAACACTAGAGCTTATAAGAGAAACATACCCAATCGACTTCATTGTAGTGAGTATGGCAAACACAACGATCGCTTGGGTTGCGGTAGCAGTACACACTTGCACCGCCTTTTTGTGAGTAGCCTTTAAGTCTCAAAATTGTGATCGCATGCCAATCTCTGATATCCAAGTCATTCATATTCCTGGATTTTCGGTAATTTGTCATGACCGTCATTTTAATGAGTAGAATTAAATGTGTAGTTATAATCAAGCATTGTGACAGATCTTAATGGCAAAATTAAAAACTTATAATTGTCTCACCATCTAAATTATCAAAAAATATTCTCGATATTTTCTTCTTTATCCTCTTTATCCATTGTCGGAATTAAATATCCATCATTCATAAGTATAGACAGAGTTTGTATGATTGGAAAACATATGTTCTATAGGTAGTGCATAAAATGCATAAATAATACGCAGAATTTATTTCTATTAAATCTATACTAGCAAGTGATCATCTTAGAGGGCAATCTTGGCCACGAAAGCTTCACAGAACAATTCCAGCCGTTCTTGCTGGGCAAAAACTTTAAATTGCAGTAATGCACGAAAATGTGGTTTATAATATATATTTCTCATCCACATTCTCAACACTCACTATGTATCGCGAAAAGGGATGGTAATAGACCAATCCCTTACCATACACTCACTTTTATGCTAAATGATAAATTCTAAACTGCAAGTTCAACGTAAAAGTGCGAGATAAAAAGAGAATATATTTTATCTTCCTAAGGCTGTGTGCGAAGTTAGAGTCAAAGAACTAAGTATTATATAATGAAAGGTGGTGGGATCAGTGCAGACATAAATCGAAAACATTTTTAGCATTCACATGACGACGGTAGTGTGAGTACGATGTCATTGCATTCAGTACATACATATGTATATCAAAAGGACGGTAATAATCTTAGGTTGGTGGAAGGGTTGTTGGAGATATTAGTCATGGGATTGCGTTGCATTGAAATTAAAATCGTGAAATAAGGTGCATACTGTAGTTGTATTGCGAATCAACCACCTTAATCGAGTCTTGTTTATAAGCCAAGCATGCATTAAGGAATCTTTATTATTCACCACCGTAGACCAAAAAAAAACGTGTCGTGAAGTCTCGTAAATTAGTTTAAATAACATTTACTGTTCGTGATGTTACTAGCAGAATACTGAACACTGAGAAGGGGATTTAAGAAGAGGTGGACGTATTGTACATACTTTATTGACTGATGATCCCTTTTATTCTACCTAATTAAAATAACAAAATGTACCAAAAGGACACTGACCGCAGAGTTACACTTTGTGCATCGACACAGTGGGTAGCTTACTGCTGTCTAACTTAAACACTATTTAAACGGGATCGTGTGCGATTCCGATGGTGTTCAATCACCGCAAATCACAAAATCGAGGTTCTAGTACCATACCCTTACACATTACGCAGTCTCCAGACTTAAATCCCATAGCGCAGTTTTAGGAAACAGTGCGCAGACGAATAAACCGGAACAAATGCAACAATTTGAATCAGCTCTACGAGACATTGGCAGATACAACGAAAGATAAGCCTAAAAACATAGTAGACAAACTAATTATGCCAAAAAGATTCATGGCTGTGATTAAGGCGAAAGGGTCGCAACGAAACATTGATCATTTTGTATGCTTTTTTTAACATTTTTGAAGAGATTTTTTATTGGCACTTAAAGGGTGCTTTAGTTTTTTCACGGTGATTCTTTTGTTTAATGAATCTCCATGCTTGATAAACTTTAATTTGTAATAAAAATTATGTTATGTTTGACGAACTTTTTTATTTTTTCTGTAACAAATTATGTTATGTATGCTTGCTTGTTTTGTTTAATAAGCTTTAAAAAATGAGGACAAATTTTTCGTTCACATCTCATTGTCACCCGATACTAGGATAATACTCCAAAAGTACTCAGTTTGTTTATGGGGGGTGCTTTAGTTTTGTTCGATACGGTATATGTATATATACAGTTGTTAAATGCAAAAATCGCAATTTTTATTTGACGATTGGTGAGCGTGATTGTTTTTATTCCTATTCTTTTCAATTTGGTAATTTGTGTTAGTGATTCCAGGGACTTGTACACACATTTTTTACAAACGTAGAAAGAAAACAAAAATTCCGTTCACAATTAATGAGTTGATTCCTTATTTTTCGTACTTACTCACAGGTTAGCAACACATTGAGAGTTTGAGTCTGATCTATAGTAAGACAGCTTAGTCTCGATAACTAGTAGCAATATGCCCGCAACCGTCAACTATAGAAGGCAGTATTATCTCCGATTCAGACTTTGCATTGTGTGTCCGACGGAGAAGTAAGTATAAACTAGCATGTAGGCTGCGGAATCAGGAAATCTTGTTTGCATTGATTCTACAATATACTTAAAGGATAACCTGACCACCCTAAAATGCAATCGTATATCCATAATTCAAAAGTTTGGCCTAAAAACATTTTGTGTCTTCCCACAAGATAATGACCCAAAGCAGACAGAAACTGATTCTTGTTGTACCATACTTACACTTTACTCCCCCCCACAATCCTAGATATTGATCTATGCGACGCTTTAAGATGATATATCAGGAAAAGGTCCATATACATTCTTTATCAACCATTATTCTTTTAAATAAATTATACGCATTGTGAAGCTTCAATTCCCACACTGCTCCGACAGAACTTACTTCATTCAACAAATATTGACATATAGAGAAGACAACGTTCCCAAAAATCGACAGAATACTTATCGCGTATCTCCACCAGTTAGTGTTATCACAAATCCGTTGAAAGTCGAAATTTGAAAACATTACGCTCTTCACTGTCCACTTTTACGTGCATTAAACCGCTACGCTAGCAAAGATGTACAAACAAAGGCATTGGTGTTTATTCCTTTTTCCATGACACACACAGCTCCAAACATACGAAACCTCAATCAATGGATTAATTAAGCAATTTACATGGAGGAAGTTTCGCTGCTACTTAATGCCGTCCAGCATATAAACTACATTCATGTCGATGGGACTGAAGTGTCATTTGGTTGTTGCCTCTGTTGTGCACAGTTGCGTGCGTAGGAATTAGAAAACAAGTGTCGATGGCCGCGGCTGGTGGCTATCGTCGTTTTTTTTCAGTCACTGAATTCGACGAACAAGTATAGCATGATCCGAGTTTTGTCAACAGTTCAACAGTTTGTAAAGGCGAGAATCAAATTGTTAAGTGATCAGTCTATCTAAATGTCGCTCACTGAATGTGCAATTTATTTTTTATATTCTCATTACTTTTCTTTTTTGATAAAATAACAAATGTAATTCACTTTAGGTCATCGGCACCAGAGCAATCAGCCAAGATGTCGTCTATATAAACACATTAATTTGAGTTTAGAGCGAGTCATAAGTTAAGGGCTACCCATATCTATACAAATAACAAACAAGCTGTTTTAAAACAAAACTATAATTTATTATTTAAGAAATAATAAAACACAGATAATAAAATAGAATTAATAATAAATAAACAAAACATCAAGACGTTTCTTCCCAATTCCCCAGTAGTTTCATCTGGCACACATGCATCTTCGCAAGACATTTAGAAGAAAACAAACACTTGGAAACGAAAATAGAAAAGGGCGCTATTAGAAACAGGTAAACAACTGGGAGAATAAAAGGAAATAAAAAGTAAAGAAATAAAATTTATAAAACTGGTACATATGTATTTACATAGATGCATTGTTGCTTGTATCTCAAAGTCAAAGAAAGAGGCTCTTTATCGAATGCTGTATTTAACGTTGAGAGTTTTGTTGCATAAAAGAAATCATCTCGTTGTATACTTGTCTTAGCATTTAAATTAATTCTGGCCGAGAACGCACTTTGTGTGGTAAAGGGTCAAATTAAATGAAAAAGAGAGTCGTGTTAATTTCGATTGAATTGAAAAAAAAACTCTCATGCATTGGCTATTTAGAAAGTGATGATAATGGAAACAGGAATATATAATTGAATGTTGGAATAGGACATGTCACTTTGCTTTAAAAAAAACATTTTCTTTATTTTTGAAGAACTGAAACTATGAATAGTTATATGCTTTCATATTATTAATCAATTAGTTTAGTTCAGCCTGCGACACTTATGTAGTTACATTTTGTGCTCTTGGATTTATTACATGCACAATCCACGCAGTGAATAATTTACGAATTTAATCTAATCGTCTTACAATGTGTTTTTTTGCTGTTAAAGATATATATAATACATAAATATAATACGTTAAGAAAATAGAGATAATAAAGAAAACGGGGAGAACCCGTCTGCTATAGGAAAGGAAAGGTATGGGTGTACCATGCGGACAAAAGAAACCCATCCTAAGTAACATTTTGAATGCTTATAGTACGATGCTATAGGGCTAAAAGTATCATAAAGCATGAAGCCATAAAAACAAGTTCAACACCGTAAAGATTAACTAAACTTATGAACTGTTATTGGGAAACAGAAAAGGCAGCGACCGAACTTGTAAGGAAATGATGCGAAAATACTATGTGACTGATATCGAGGACAAATTTATCTACATATGTATTTCTAAGCACGTTTTTCTATCGATCACATCCAGTCTTTTTGATTCTCGGATTATTTCCTTGTTATTGCTCAGACAATAACTCTATGGTTTAACGTCGGAAACCTTAAAGTGTTTTACACTCTGGATCAGCTCCACAATTAATCGAAAACATTAGAGGCGTTAAAATTTCAGAATGATTATTTTTGGTGGCCAGTTTTATCATACGCGCTTCGTGATCCACAATTAGATTAGAAAATGGTCGGAAAACTCTTTGCATGAGGAGCGGGCATTTTGATAGAACTACAAATCAATATCGAATTTTGTATTGTCGTTTGACAGGTGGGAGTTCAAGATGGCCACGTGTTTTCTGGTATGTACATTTTTATACAACTTCACTTAAAACCTATATAGCCTTCCCGCTTTTATAAATGATGCACAAAATTAGTACTGACAACCAATTCATTGTCAATGCACATTGGTTGATGTCTAAGATATTACGATATCCACTGAGAGTACAAGAAAAAAATGCTATGCTCCTTGAATGGTACAGTAAACCAGTCAATACGATCTAGGGTAATATTCTTTGGACAATTATTTAGAAACAGTGAGATAATATTGGAAACGTTGTATTAGATTACGACAAAGCTTTTGCTTTAGGGTTTTTGTCGATCGATCAATATTATCTATGTAGCCTTTAATATTGAAAATGTTTTTTCTCGACAAAATTAAACTACGCATCACATCCCTCTAAGTCGAATTTTCACGGGATATCAAAATTAATTCGAGAGGATGGTTTTTTGTATGAAAAACTGAGAGGAATGCCAAATTTTTACGACTTCTACTTAGAGGGAAATTCGACGAAGCGTCGCCTCCGATCGTAGAGGAAATAGGTTGATGTGGATTAATGTTCATCGTTCAATGGCTGGTGCATATTGTATCGTCTACTTGCAAAAGATTCACATCATTGGGCTTAGCGTAGACAGTTACATTCTGTATTGCTATGAATATAGGTAAAACGAGAACATTTAATATGGCTAACAACAATTTTGGAACAGTTTCTCCCCACCTATTCATCATAGTTGATCGTACGTTTGTGGACCAAGAACGAAGCATATAAAAAACTGGGTTAAAAAAATTCATTTACATATGTAAAATTCTAAGACATTGGCTGCAAATATCGAGTGTTGCAAAAGTCGAGACAGCACTGTATTATATTTATCGAAATCAATCCATATCAACAATATTTAGAGGAGATTTGCACACATCAAGTATATCATTATGAAACCAGAACTGCGCTTTATACAGCGGTAAGCTCTGGTTACACCATCAATAAAATCCAAGATTTTCAAGAATTTCGCCGCATATCTACTGGAGATACGTAGATACCCCCCCCCCCAATAAGAATATTTCTGGCGAGAAAGCCGACGAAATATTTAAGTGGGAACTATTAACAGCTATTAACAGCTGCGTTAGTTTCAGACTCCATCATAGCTGTAAATCGCAAATAGAATGTAATGCCCTTAGTCCGAAAATAACCGAAACACTTCTATCGATTAATATTAAGGATATTAGTTATGGCTGGCTTATATTTACAATTCTAGTACGAAACCCAAAAAACACAAATAGGCACAGAGAATATACTAACCGTTTAAACCTCTCCATTCCTTATCATTGTCTTACTAGTAGATTGATTTTATTTAAATGATATACTCCTGCTGATAGACAGGGGAAGTACTAAACGAAGACAAGTTTGAAAAAGTTAACAGATGCTTCGGTACACTCACCTGATCTTGACAGAAGTATCCGAATCCAATGATACCGGCAATAGCCAGAAAAAGGCAGAACACGATTATTGTCCGAATCTTGGAGCGTGGCTCCATTTTCTTGATTTCGTAAACACCGCTAGGCAATAGTAGGGCAAAATCACTATTTACTTGGACCGAGACGCTTTTTTGCATATCCACCATGATACGAATTCACATTTCCACTCGCACACGCGGGGGAGTATTGTGGGTTATGGGAGGGTAGGTTTTTAGGTGAGGGGTTGGAACTGGGAGGAAGATAGCGATTATAGTAGACTTAATAGCGTGTAGGCGGTTACAGGACGGACAGATTTGCACTCTGTTTCTATTATGCGGCTTCGTTTTCTTTTGTTGTGGAATGAACGCGCGGAATAACTTTCGTCGGCTAGAGCGCGAAACACATCATAGATATTCCCGGTAAATAGTGGACATACTAAATTAATTAAGAAGAGAAAGGTGAAGTACCCAGATTAACTCCATCCAATTAAAATATGTACGTCGTACCGCATACGGGATATTTCATAGAACTAACTCCCGTTTTTGTTATCTCTACCGCGAATTGGTTAACGTTCACACGAAGCAAATAGTCTGAGTCATAGACATACGTAGGCTTATGTCCTTTGCGCATTGACGTAAACTGATGAAAAGACACAATCCTGTTAACTATACTGGTGTTGATTTAAGCCTCATCAGTGCATATTAACTCTGTGAAAGAAAGAAAATAAAAAAAATACTGTATGTTATTGAAATTTTAAAATAGTGTGTTTAGTGTCACCTATTAATAATAATAATAATATAATATAAGTGGCGCTACAGCCGAGGGCCTAGCTTCTCAGCAACCTCTCGGGTTGTGCGTGCTATTGTTCTCTCACGAGTGGGAGGGGCCTACAGTTTTATGTCGACTCCGAACGGCCAAATTTGAAAGAGGTAAGGCTGTGAAAATTATATTTGGTATTTGATTGAGTATCGAACCCAGGCACCGAGGTTCAAGTGCGTAGGAGTCACATTTTCTCCTCATCACTTTAATTTTTTCCAATGATCTGACCCGGCATCTACATTATATTATGTTCTGTTCTTTCAATCCCTATCTTCATAGGGTGCGTATTACGCGCTGCCTATCATTGTGCCACTTCCACACCAGATGCAAACAAGTCAAGGTGATATTTATACCCAAGGCGGGTAGATGCTTCCACGTACATCCAAAACATTTAAGACCTAGCCTATCATCCTTCTTATTAAAAACTCTAGAAACACTCATTGACTTACATTTAAAATCCACTATGGATGCTACTAAACTCTCACTACCTGAATATCTAATGCAATCTCTCAAATACCTCGGCCTTATATTAGACAGCAGACTAAACTGGAAGCTCAATACAGAAGAAAGAGTAATGAAGGCCATCACGGCCTTATACATGAGCAAGAAAGCCTTTGGTCACAACTGGGGTCCTTAAGTTTACATGACACACTGCCTCTTCACATCCGGCATAAGACCAATCCTCTATACGGCGTGGTAGTGTGGTGGCCCATACTCAACGTCTGTACCCCCTCAACAAATTAAGGAAGGTACAGAGACAAGCCTGTATCTGTGCATAGTGGAGCACTTAGCACTACTCCCATTGATGCATTGGAAACTCTCATGAACCTTACCCCCTTGATATTTTTGGTAAGCAGCAACCAACTGCGCAGTTCGTAAAAAGGCATGTTCTCAATGGTACGACTTCAACTTTGGGCATGCGAAAATTCTACACGAACAAAATCCTACTTCAGCTCACTTAGGTTACCAAAATTGATTTTTTTGTGTTTCAGGTTTCGAATTTACTGTATCGCTGTACACTTTTTTCAAAGTGAATTTAAATCAAGTTACCCGTGTTCTATACTTTTACCATTTTTGTTCTCCTCGTTCTTTGCTAATCAAGCTTTGAGTGCTTTTTTTTATTTCAACAAACTAACACGAATACAATTTATAATCAATTTATAATCCCGACCCTTATTCTTGCGCCTTCATTATGAACAGGAGCATCGCCCATCGTCTATAAGACGCTTCATCACAAGTATCGCTTTTTAGTGTAGAGATTGAGTCTTCAACATCTTGAATTTTATAGTTTTATAGCCTGCATAGATTATGTAATGCACAACCATGTTTTTGGGTTGATACTGATACATTTTCACTTTACAACACAAATCAAAATTCACAATTTCACAAAACGACAGAAATCAGATGATTCGAAATATATTCGAAGACGATTTAGAACTCGATCGAATTCTAGAACACGAAAATAGATTTCATTAGATTTGATAATTCTATATCGATTTGAATTCACTCGAATTCTGGAACCTGTCTATACACCTCATCACGACACTTCCCGGAGAACCAAGCCTGTGGTATGGCGGCACCATACTATTTGGTAAAGCCATTCACTTTTACACAGATGGAGTAGGAAGCGGCGTTTTCTTAAAAAACTAAAACTTTACACCTGAATAAATCCGTTCCAATCACTGCAGCGTCTTCCAAACGGAAGTAATGGCAATTAGCGAACCACTGTCCTGGCTCATGTGGAACGTGATATCCGCCCGCGGTAGGATTGGTGGAATGATTTGCCTGACATATTGATCTCTTACTTTTACCCGAGTATTCGGTTTGGCATGCCAGCATTTCTCCGCTTTGGGAATGAATACTACTCTGACTCTCTTACAAAAGCTGTGAACATGACCTAAGAGCAGGCAGCCTTTGAAGATATTGACTAGCCTTGCCATGATAGGGTCTGCTTTGCAGCTCCGCAGGGATAATGCCGTCAGACCTGCTGAGCAGCTGAGCTTAAAGGCTTTGAGTGCCCACATGACAGTTATGTGCTTGATATTGATGGAACTGCATAGGGGGTTGGGAGGACAATCTGAAATATGTCACTTTAGCAAGCAGCTTCAGGCGACCTGTATAAATTCTAAAGGATATCCCAGCTAACTACAGAGAGTATAGTTGCAAAGGAATTAGTCCTGATGACATCAAAAAGTAAAGCTAAAGTTGTTGATTGATCCCATCCTGGCGGTTATGCTCAGGTCAAATTTTTTACAGTTTCCCCGCGGAGAGCCAATCTATGCAACGGCGCACAGTGGGGCAAGCCCGGAAAAATCAAAAACATTATTTTTCTTATTTTGACTCTTTTTGATGGCTCACTATTTTCATAATTTGTTGATGAAAACAGTTTTGCTTCGATTTTTTCAAGGAAGTTGGATCTTTGTGTTTTAATCAAAAATCGTCCGTTTTGATGCATGAAATTTATTATTTGTTTGCTCTTTTGTTTTACAGATAGAACTACAGAAGCCAGCCGAGGCACCCACTTGAACGACGTTTAATTTCATAAATAATGGGAATGTTTGTTCTTTCTAATAAGCCATAATACATGGAATTGTATTAATTGAACAATTGTTAATTGTTAATTGAATATTCAATCTTATGTTTTAAAATCTTTATTTACAAATGTTGTACGGGCCACAAAACAAGAAGAAGCATGACCATTGACGTGAAACGCTGAAAATAGGCGTTGGAAGACAAGCCTGTCGGATAACTCAATGAGCCATAGACATTCATAAAGAAAAGGATTACTTATACGCAAAATATGAAGGAAATCTGCTTGTATTTTCAAGTAGAAGAGTATCATTTTATTCACATACAAGTTAATGGGTATGCATTAACTTCGGCAATTTTCCAACTACCAAGAGTGAAATAACGGAAGCAATAACGATCTCCCGAGACTAACTTGTTTTTTTACGTGGCGGGTTATTAGTCCTCCGTACAACATATAGGTTAGTTTAGATATGCACCCGCATGCCGACGATGTTCGCCGCATACATTTGTTCACATCACAACGGGTGTTGTGAAGGCTAACCAAGGGGCGCCGCGAAGAGAATGTATGTTGCTAACATCCTACCATATTTAAAACGATCAAAAACTTTTGCCCTGCCTGCATAGGCCCTATCCACTATACCGTTATTTTTCTTGTGGATTTTTTTATTAAAGTTAAAGCTAAATCTGTCGAATTATTTGTCATTTATTCAGTCTATTCTGCCAAGTCACCATAGACGCATATAGCGTTCAACAACACACGCAAATGATAAAATAGTTTTATCAAAATGGGTATTTTATTCGGGCAACATTCTGTGCGTTTTACAGCCATAAGATGAAGTCCATTTCTGGCTGAATCTGGAGAAAAACAAACAAAATTATCGAATATGGGATCATTGCACCAGATAGGTAGGTCATCGTCGTCAATGGCGAGCGATATTGGTCAATTATTAACAATTTCTTTTGTCCTGAATACGACGACGCCACATTGGAAATTCTGCACAAGCGATGCGAGGGCATGGACATCTCACGTGGAGTTGATATGAACTGGCCACCGAGATTTTCCCCGTTAGACTTTTTAATATGGGGTTTTCTGAAGTCGCCTGTCTATGCGAATGAGTCACAAACCACAGCGGCCCTCAATGCCAACGTAAACCGTGCCATTGGTCAATTTCAGCCAAATGTATGCGCCAGTCATGAAAAATTTGACATTTCGGACGCTGTGTGTTTCCTGACGGCAAATAATATCGGTTTTATTGTCGGTCCTATTATTTGCCTGGCGAAAACACAGCGTCGCTGTTGAAGACGTGTTTGATATCTGCTGGTGTTTGTTTACAATTCACAACGCTATGATGATTCCTCGTTTAGTAGCATAACCTTGACAAAGTAACTAAAAGTTTTTCTGTCATAATTTAATGATTCATTTTATGTGTTATTTTAAACAAAAAACAATAAATTTCCAAAGGTACAACTCAAACTAAATAAACATAAAAACATCTTTTGAGAACAGATTTCATGAATTATAAGAGAAAATAAGAAATCTTAATTTGGTAAGAAATTATCTAAAAGATATGAACTTGAGAATGGCTTGCGCACGATCTTTCTACAATAGTGTTGTCTAAAGGTATTTTCTGTTTTCCAATTTCCTCTTGATAAAATTTCTTCTATTTTTGGCCTTCGATCCAACCTAATGAAGCTACAGCTGCTCGAACGCTACCTGGGGTAGCTTATATACCCGCCTCACGAAGGACACTACATACCCAGCCTCCAATTATTGTTTTAGACGCAGGTTTAGCTTCTCCCTTTATGGATATAAATAAGCTTTCTAATTTCTCCACCTGACATCTTCTTGCCTGAGAGAGCTTGATTAAACATCTTACCCAACTAACTGTACAAACATTTTTATATGGGTTTTCGCGCAGATGCCAACTTGACTGGCTATGAGAAGCTGAATCAGTCTTTGAACCGAAAGCTGGATGTAAAATTATCTAATGTTCGCCGCCCTCAAAACTGTCCGTGCAGACTCTAAGCAGCGTCAGGTCATGAATTCTTCTTCCTGATGCCAGTAGTAGGATGGTTGCCGTCCTTCTTGAAGCTTCAAATAGTGTCGCCCTTCCAGCTTGTGAAGCAAGCCAAACAAACACAGTCCTTGGATCCCATATTGGTGGTTTTGTGGTAGCTGGTCTCGATGGCTTTAAGGACTTGACGGACTAAAAAGTTGGATGATATATTTTCCGTCGCCTGCGAACCGCAAAATGTAGAAATCACCGCAATCATGCACAAGAATCGTGCTGGGTAAGAAATTTTCTTTCAAAAACAAATTAGCTAGATATCTAGCTAAAGGGTGATTTTTTAGCTATTATCCTTTTGGCAACACTGGTTTAAACAGCTGACGCACGTTTCGTGTTTTGTTTCACTGTCAAATATCCTCAGTTTGGTCTATAATTTAACCATAAATCGTCTTACAAACGAACAACGCTTGCAAATTATTGAATTTTATTATCAAAATGCGTGCCCTGTTAAGAAAATCTGTTAAGCATACATCTCCTTTAGATTCGAGTGCCATTTTGCCTGTTCCTTCGACCATCGACCGGACATCGCTATGTTGTCTAACTGTGCACCCCAACCCGTATCCGCTGCATCAGTCACTAGGAAGTTTGTCACGTTCTTCTTGTGGATAGCTATTGATGTGTGTTGTTTTGTTTTTAGCCACCAGTCTATCTCCTCCAAAGCCCTCTGTGGAATTGCAAGTATCTGTCTTACACGGTGACCATACTTTCTCAAGAATATCTGAAGATGTCGGCAGTGTAGTCTGCCTCTGGGGACAACGAAATTGGAGAAATTTAGCTGTTCCAGAAGTTTTTGTAACTGCCGAAGAGAGCAAAATTGCTTTTCGTAAATTGTGCTGAGTGAGAACCGAACCTTTTCCAACTTCACTTCCGGGAGTGACATGATGTTGTCTTGTGTATCCCACCTTATGCCCAGATATTCTATTTGTTGGCACGGCAATAAGACAGACATTTTGCTGTTGATAGTCCAGCCTAATGTTTCTAAAAATTTCATTTTTGACTGATCCTGACTGACTAAAAGGTAATCGTCTAGATAGACTAGAACTCGAATACCTCTGCCCCGCAAAATCTTCGCGATCCAGCAAGTCAGGGCTGAGAACATCCTGGGTGCAGATGACAGGCCGAATGGAAGGCATGTTAGTTGAAGTAGTTCGCCTCTGTTGGACGGACTCCCCCATCGGACTTTTTCACAAGAAATATTTTTGATAACTGGGACTGGTCTGTAGCACATGCTAAAATATCTTTTGCTTTTTTCATTTCTGAAATCTGTATATTCATCATTGGAGATTCTTTTGTCGCAAATTTTCTTACAACCTTAGTGAAGGGTGTATAAGTGTATATAGGTGTATAAGTCGGGGCTTCGAAATGGATGGTATTCTTGCACCTGAAAAATGAAGGAGTTGACACCCACATCCTGCCAACTTCATCTGAAGTCCGCTAACTGACCCCCCTTGAATATTGATATTGTGTAATTAGTTGTCTCTTAGATTTTCTCTGGCACGAAAGGAAGAACCAAATTTTTCTTACTCCCCTGTCTCTCCTTGTAATGACTCTTATACGGCTGTCGTTTGTAGTTCTCTTTCTAAGTGTCATTAGTAGACTTTCTGTGGTAATATGATCTTTGAGTCGCTGATTTCTTATCTACGTTGGGAGTAAGCCAAGATTGCCGTCCGCCCAATGACTGTATCAGTGCCGACAATGCTACCTTCTCAAAGAGATTTTCCACGGTGGGACAATATTTCTTTGGGCAGCCTGTATATTTTTATTCGCTACCTCTGCTATTAATCTTTCCCGCCTTACTTCAATACATTCGGCTCTCTTACCACAAACAACCTGTAGCATAAACTCAGAATTTTTGTAAGAAGCCGACCCTGGTCCTAAGATGGCAGCACATCTCTCGAAGAGTGCATTGGGAGTGGATTGTAGACCAACTTTCAAAAGCGAATTTTGATTTAACAATCCGTTTGATAGAGCCGCCATCACCTGCTCAGTGGAGGCTAAGTAATCTTTATTCCGACTAAGAGTACAAAGCTCATTATTAACCTTTAGTTCCACGAAGCCTAGTGTGGCTTTTAAGGACTTTTTTGCCAAAATGTTGCAACCTTATGAGAGCTCAAGGTGGTCTTTGTCTGCAAGATTTATGCTTTTTGAGTCACACTCCGTGTGCAACTGGCCCAGATCTAATGTTTTGTTAGAGACATCTGCATTTTGTAAGAAACTCTCTGCGGCCGATTAATGTTTACATCTATGTACCCCATATCAATGTCCTTTGGAACAAAAATACTCATATAACTCGATAAGTGACATTAATACGATGTTCTAGTGGTACAGTCTTCAATCGTTTATCACGTTTCTTTCGCTTGTTTGGTGGTGGCGAAGCGGCAACTTCGCTGGACGATGATGACGAAAACCTTGAACCTGATGAAGATGTAAACCTCCTCCTTTTCTCTTTTGGGATTGATAAATGAGCTCACTTCTATGACAAAGGAATTGAGCATAATAAAATCGGAAATTCGTGAAATGAAGTGTAATTCTTCACAGAACACGAATGCCAGTGAAACGCCATAGGTAACGGACGGCTCAGTTGAACCGCCCGTTGCCCCAACATCGGGAATTAGTGAAAAAGCGGAAAAATGGGAGAAGGTTTTGCCGAAAAAACCTCGAAAAAAATCTAAACGCGAAAAAAAAACATAAACAAATCGTAGGCAACGACGCGTCTGCTTCCGATCTTGTCGCGACTCCCACAAAAGATATTCACGCAGCTGGTTTTCATGTTAACACTAGGGAAACTGCTGTGAAGAATTACATTTCATCCAAGTTGCACTCGCCGGACGGTGGCATTAAATGTATTAAACTTGTTAAGTCAACCGCGGACTTAAACAAATTAAACTTTATTAATTTTTTAATAACTTTGCCCGAAAGTGCATACGCCCGCGCATTAGATCCGTCAAATTGGCCGTCGGAAATTAAAATAAAAAAAAATCATTAAAAAAAACGGAGTTGCTTTGCCCGTCGCAAAGATCAAAACGTAAACACTGATCAGAGATGAAGTATTAAAGAGATAGTCAACTTCTACCTCTCTTGCCCCTTGATTTCATCTGACAGCGTTTTTTATAAAATGTTCACAGACAGTGTTTGTGAATACGATTGATCAGAGAGCAACTGCAGGCTGCTTTAAAGCCTTAAGAACTGTGCGTGAAAATAAAGTAGTATGCGTGCGTTTAGAGCAAAATTCGTGGTGAAAAGCGATGGGCAAGGGGTTTTCCAGTGGAAAGACGACTATCTCGGTGTACATGATTTCTGACACTGATCAGCTGCGAGGGCAAGGCACCTCCGTTAAAACCTATTCTCTGTATTATCAAAATGTTAGTGGTATGAGAACGAAATTAAAAGAAGAAAAGAATTTTCATTTCTCTCTCTGACCACCAATATAATATTGTTGTTTTAACAGAGACTTGGTTATACCCGCACATCTGTTCTGCAGAAATTTTTGATCACTCATATGTTGTTTACCGGAATGATCGCTGCTGATCTAGTGAGGAGAGAGGTGGGAGAGTTTTAATAGCTGTCTCATCTCGTCTACTCAGCCGGCAAGTTATGTTGGTGCATCAAACAATTGATGTAGAGCAGATGTGTGTGTCTATTGATTTTGTTGATGACGTCCGTTATCAGCTGTTTATGTTCGTCTCCTACGTTCCACCAAAAAGTGTTGCCAAGGTGTATCAAAACCACATTGATAACATTAGTAGTGTCGTTACTCGTCTTGAATCCAATCAATTACCTTGTATATTGGGGGACTTTAATATTGGTGATGTTACTTGGAGGAACGTGGATGGTGATGATAATTTAATCCCATTTAATGTTATTCATGAATGGGAGCCCTTGATAATAGATGGTCTCTTATCTTTGAGCTTATTTCAAGTAAACAATATTCGAAATAGTTTAGACCGAATTTTAGATTTAGTATTTCTAAACAATGAAGTAAACTTTATAATATCAGAAGCCTTGAATGTGATTGATTCGAATAAAATTCATCACAAGGCCTTACTTTTGGATTTTAAATTTTTTTGTTACGGAAATTGTAGTAATAACAATACCGGCTTAACTTATAAATTCGCTAAGACCAATTTTGTTGCACTGAATGAGTACCTAAATCAATTCAGTTGGGATGACTAGTTGGATTCCTCCAATTTAAAAGGTAACTATGATATATTTATGAATAAAATTAGTTCTGGTTTAGAGTCATTTGTTCCTAAAACGCGTCATAGAAATCGATTTAGAATTCCATGGACAAACAAAAGCTTATTAAATCTACGAAATGTTAAAAGGAAAGCATATTCAAACTATGTTTCAAATAATAGGAGTTTAAATCGTGAACGGTTTTTGAGATTCAGGAAAGAATATGAGTGTGCATCATTTTGGAATTACGTTAATTCAAAAAGAAATTCCTTGGGCTTGCCCAAGATAATGGAATTTGGTAACGTAACTTCAACAAACTTGGATGAAACCTGTGACCTATTTGCAAACTTTTTTGAGTCTCTCTATAATGGGTCTCCGGTCCAGACAACGATGAACCATTACTCTAATATACCCGAGGTTCTGGATATAGGTGTATTGGAATTTACGGATCAGGATGTAATAAATGCCTTAACTAATCTTAAAGTAAATTACAGCACAGGCCCCGATGGGGTCCCGGCTGGTATTTTAAAAAAAAGTTGGAATTCACTTTATAGTCCACTAGGAATTATCTTTAACCAATCCCTAAAAATGGGTGAATTTTTAAATGAATGGAAGTATTTCTCTGACGCCTATATATAAAAGCGGTTTAAGGCAAATAGTAGAAAACTATCGACCAATATCCAAGCTTTCATCGATACCAAAGTTATCTGAAAGTATTGTAAAAGAAAAATTATATTTCATGGTAAAAGAAATTATTTCTCATAACCAGCATGGCTTTATGCAGGGCAGGTCATGTACAGCTAATTTATCATTATTTTTATACAAATACAACATTATACAAATTTAGAAAATCAATTACAAGTTGATGTACTTTACACCGATTTCTCGAAAGCCTTCGATGAAGTACATCACACTTTGCTTTTAAACAAGCTAAAGTCTTTGGGATGCCATTCGTCAGTGTTAGAGTGGTTTCCAATTACTTAAAGGATAGGAAGCAATTGGTAATGATCGATAGTTTTAGATCTCGAGTAATAAAAGTTACATCGGGCGTTCCACAAGGTAGCCATATGGGGCCATTACTCTTTCTATTGTTTATAAATGATGTTCACGAAATTTTCAAATATTTCAAAATTCTAACATTCGCAGACGGCTTTAAATTGTATTTATCTATAAATAGTTTAACTGATTGTAATAATTTCCAATTGGATATCCATGCACTAGTGGAATGGTGCAAGCACAATGGACTAGAGCTGAATATTCAAAAATGTAATATCTTTACGGCATATCGAATTACATCCCCGATTGTCTATGATTATTTCATAAATGATCATAGACTTAGTCGCCTATTCCTAGGTTAAAGATCTGGGTGTAATTTTTGATACTAACTTAAATTTTGCATGACATTATGATTATACAATTGCGAAGTCTAATGCTATGTTAGGTTTTCTGAAAAGAAATAGTAGAGATTTTCGGGATATAACTTCTTCTTAAGTCTTAAGTCCATCTATTGTTCGTTAGTCAGACCGTATTTAGAATATTCTTACATCATTTGGGATTCCCCATATGATACACAAGAACTCAGATTCGAAAGAGTACAAAAAAATTTCACGAGATATGCTGTCCGTAAATTATATTCCTTCGAAGAACTCCCGACGGTAGATGTAAAATAATAGGCTTGTTTCAGGCGTAAGGCAGCGTCAGCCATGTTCATCCGCGATATTATTAATTGCCGTGTAAATTCACCAGACTTACTTTTTCTCATGAATATATATGCTCCCCAAAGATCTCTTCGGATGAGAAATTTACTATACGATAAGAGGCATGGAACCAACTATGGTTGTAATGAACCTATTACAAGGTGTATAAACACTTTTAATCAACTTTGCAACGAAATTGATTTTAGCTTGTCTCGATTGGAGTTTAAAAAATTGATCCATGCAATATGCTATAATTAATACTGTTTATTTGATGTAATCTATGAGATGCAAAATCGGTAGATGATCCTTAGTCGCGCAGCAAAATCTGCTGTGTAAAGCGATACTGAGAGTTAACACTTAGAGAATGTAGTGTTTTGTGTACTCTGTGATGGAAAAAAAAGAAGATGACTCATATTTTAAAGAGGACATATATTTGTAATAGGGAATAAAAATGTAATGCTACGCTCTGTTTACAGGAGTACTTTGGATCAATTTAATTCTTCAGAGTAAAATATAGCTGATTTAGATGACATGACTGGCAAATGAAAAGTTTTATATCCTTCATTCATGAATTATGAAAACTTCTGCAATTTAATTACATAATTTGTTAAGGGCATTTGTACAACTATACCTAACTCAAACCAATTTGCAATTAACTTTCATCCGTATTTCTGTAAAACAATTAAAATGAGCAAATAAGCTATTTATTTTAAGTGATTCAAGCAAACGTTTCAATAATACTGGTATTATTGGTTACCAGTACACATGTTTCGAGTGAATGAAATTTTTCGCTATTATGCATAGGCAAAAATACATACACTACTTCATGTGTATTTATTAGTAACTAATGTAAATAATGACAAAATTATTTAGTCCTAGTACCTCAGACTGTAACTCTCAGAAAGCTACTTCATGAACATACGCTTTGTTCGTTTGCTTACCCCTCCTTACTGTGTTGAAAAATTAACACCGGAATTTTTAAAAAGTTCAAGTAACGATCGAATTTTCAAATAAGAACTCTAATTCGCCCATGACTACGGTTGGGCTGTGTACCAGCTGTTCGCAAGAGCTCACACGTATTCACAGACAGGACACAAAAAAGCGTATAAAAAACGCTGTCAGATGAAATCAAGGGGCAAGAGAGGAAGAAGTTGAATATCTCTTTACTTATTTATTTCTGCGATGGAGTGTGAATGCTGGCACTTAGGGCGAATATGCAATAGCTTCTTCAACAGGGACGCTGTGTGTTTTCGCCAGGCAAATAATATGCATGTATGTGCATAGTCCCGTGTCTTCTTTGCCTTGCCTTGCACTGCATACATTACATTTTCTTTCATCAATGGACGCATCGCATATTGCTATACAATAAAGCACATAACAATAAAAATAAACGTTTTCTGTCTTAGCTTCAATAAATTCAATTGATTTCTGAAAAGATAATTCAAAAATGTGCACATCTGTGGGCAAAATCAATAGACTGAAGTCCTCAAAAAATGAAATTGTCACCGCCTGGGGTCGCAATGAAAGTACCCAGTCGTTACACGTTGAAGCTCTATGTACGATGCCGTAAATTATCTAATTAGACATAAAGATGATGGACTTCGACCATTTATACGGCTATTTATTGTTGCTAAAACCTATTTCGGAAACATTAGAGTTACTTCAACGGGAAAACGGAATGGTTTTTTTTTTATATTCATCACACTTTGGTAAAAAATAAGGACTAAATATAGGAAAATTATCCTTAATAGCCTCTATCCATTATAAGTAGCTTAAATGTTAGACGAATCCCTTTTTAAAAGATTCCCTCAGCACTTTTGTCAAGAGAAGTCAATGATGCAATTGTTGCATCTGTCCTTTGTCCGTCTGTTAAACTCAAGTGGATATCAACATTTAACCCGTCTTTTTCCTATTGCAAAATATCTAAAATAAGTGCTTTGGTAAGAAATACCATTCAAGCAGACAAGACTACAAGAGCCGATTCGTCCGAAAGAAATAGTCCGGAAGAAAACTATGAAACTTTGTTTTTCGATTATTCCCTTATAGGTGTGTATCTCTGGCTTTAAACGTAATTTCAAAAATATTTAATTTTTCGAATGACTTTATATTGTGCATCAGAATATCAGATGATCTAAAAGACATCTAATGCTGTAAACATCGCTGGGAACAATGAATGCTTCGCATACTTAGCAAATACATGCATAAAACTGGAAGTATTGGATCAATATACAATAATCAAAAATATATCGATGAGGTACAGTACAACCTTCATTCATCACTGATGAATCATCAGCGGCAGTAAAAGACTTTTTCTCGTATATCGATGAGGTACAGTACAACCTTCATTCATGACTGATGAATCATCAGCGGCAGTAAAAGGCCTTTTCTCGCTGGGCTAATAAAATTCCCACGACGTTGAGCACTGTCGGTTGCAAATTTCCAGAAATTGCTTTTATTAAAAGCTAATAGATTTGATGATGTCAAAATATAAGACTTCTGAGAGTAAGTTACATCCTTTGTCGTTTGACTAATATTGCATTTTGTATTTTGTTCAACATTTCGAAGGGACCTGAGATATGTCAACCCACACATAAGAAAACGAGAGAAAGATATGGTCTTTTCAATTTTTTTGTTATTATTATATTTTTTTTGTTTTGTGTTTGTACTGAAGTTATTAAAATGCTATCAAATAAACTTAATTTCAATTATATTATATTTAATCCAGAAGAATTCATAATAATGATGAAATTACTTCAAAATGACTTCACTGAAATCACTGACGATTGCATTCATTGACTTCACTGAAATGTATTATCAATCAGTGACTTCAAAATTAATGCTGATTTTACATTTCGAAGTTGAAGTACGGCAGTGAAGTCTATGATTGAAATCAATATAAAGAATTTTTTCAATGAATGAAATCTCAAATGATTGCATTCTTTTGCAACTCTGATAGGTGCTATATTTCACTGTCATCGAGCCATCAGAACATCCCTGAAAATCATCAATCATCAATCAATCATACGCCATCTAGGTATCAAATTAATGTGCATATAACTACTTAGGTTAAGAAGGTTGTTGAGAATGAATTTAGTTTTTGAATGTTTACTTTTATTACTGTTGTCTCGAAAAATTCCTGTTTAAAAATTGAATTGGTGTATAGCGTCATTGTGTCGCAAATAGGAGTATCTCGCGGATGTATGTATCTTTTCAACTTTAATTTTTGTAATTGATTTTTTATTAATGTTTCATAATTTTCTCAGGAAGTAAAATTGTCTTTCCACAATTTGGTGTGTTTTCCTTTGGTTTGGAATTCTGTGGATTGTTCAGGCGATATTTATATCTACGAGATTTCTCAGATGCAACAACATTATTTTATTTCATCCTTCCAAGTGGATTTATTGGAAGTACTTCAATTTTCATTTGTTAAAATTGTTCTGGTGGTACGATGGTCGGAGATAATCATAGCTGTAGTGCATCTAAGTGCGATAAGGTGGATGATTCACTCATGGTGAGCTGTGACCGATGCAAGAGATGGTGGCATTTTTCCTGTGCGGATTTTGACCCGAAAAAGTACGACACACCTTGGTTTTGCAGTGATCGGCTGTGTGATGAAACTTCCGTCGAAGGTGATACGTGTGTAAGCGTGCAATCGGAAGATGTCGCAATCACTTTAATCCCTGCTGATCAAGAAGATTTGGTGACTTCGTTGGACGACCTGATGAAGGCTGCTGTGGTTGCTCAAGCGTCTGTCGCTCAAAAAGACCTTGAGCTCAAAAGTTTACGCAAGGAATTGGAAGAGGTAAAGTGGAAATTATCTGTTGGTTCAGTTTCAGCTAAGCAAATACCTGCGATGGACGATAAACCTATTTCTCCCGTTCAAACTAAAATTACACTCTCAGCTGAAAGGTTACAAATACTAAGAACAATCCAAGCGAACCACAATAATATTTTAAAGGTCTTGAGGAGTTCAATACAGATTGTGTTAATCACAAAGAACATTTGGAGTCTACTCTTCTGCCCGATACCAGCAATCGTCGTGCCAGTTTCGCAGATTCTTCGATTCAACCAAATGACATGTCGAGTCTGCTGACAATATTAAATAGAAGCAATGTTTAAGAGTTACCTTCCTTCTCTGGTGCAAATAAGAGAGAATGGCTGTACTTTGAAGAGCTTTTCAAGTCAACTACAATCGAGGGAAAATACAGCAGTATGGAAAATGTTGCACGTCTTCGAAAAGCACTTCAAGGAGAAGCATATTAACTAGTCAGTAACAGATTGAAATACTCCTCAGACGACCTCGCTATTACGGATTCACTGCGGTCTATTTTTGGTCGTCCTGAAGTTCTAGTTCATGGTTTGACATCTGATTTGCTGAAACTTCCTTTTTTGAAGTCACGTTGTGATCCAAACTTACACATGTGGGCTGTGAGGATGAACGGGTTCGTCGCTCACATCAAGTCAATGAAGAAAGACGAAGAACTCTTCAATGGGTATGTCCTCACGGATCTTGTTGGTAAGCTAGGGGCAGGATTGTACCAGGAGTGGCGAAGAATTGAAGCAACAGTTCCCCGAGCATCGATAAAAGATCTTGCTGATTTTCTTACTGCTAAAGTAGTTGATCTTCCTCCTGACTTTTTGAAACCTTTGGAACCACCTGCTCCCATTAAGAAGCCCCAACCTCAAAGATCTTCGCGGCAAGATTTAGCGCATCAACAAGTAGCAGTACCTGACTTGCAACCTGTTTGCTGTAAGTGTGGCCGTCAGCAACATCCCTTATGGAAATGTGCGGATTTTAAGGCATTGACACCTGAGATGAGACTTGAGCTAACTCGCGA
The DNA here is from genome assembly GCA_907269125.1 of Eristalis pertinax. Classification (NCBI taxonomy): domain Eukaryota; kingdom Metazoa; phylum Arthropoda; class Insecta; order Diptera; family Syrphidae; genus Eristalis; species Eristalis pertinax. Next base: position 92,501,950 of record OU026145.1, read on the forward strand.
GAAATCGATTTGTTTTTCGTGTCTGATTCCTGCTAAACACGACTGGCGAGCATGGTCAAGGAAAAGTAATTGCGGAGTTAATAATTGTACTGGACGTCATCATCAGTTATTGCACGAGATGTACAAGATCGCACCAATCAGAATCTATGGGAAAAATAAGAGTATAGACACGTATGCTTTTTGGACGATGGCTCAAGCATAACAATGATGGAACGAGATCTTTTCAATGAAATTGGTTTGAAGGGAACTTCCGATGTTTTGACTGTGCAATTGACTAAATGAATGTCATGGACTGAAGAAGCAGTCCGTACGGATATTTCAGTATCCGGAGTTAATAGTCAGAAGCGTCACTGCCTCAAAGGAGTTTATTGTGTCGGAGATCTTGGGCTACCCAATCAAACAGTAGATGTATGTAAGTTGAAAGAATTGTACCCGCATCTCCGTGGACTTCCACTTACCAACCTTGTGAATGCTAAGCCAAAGATCTTGATTGGATTGAATCAAGCGAAATTTTTGTTGGGAACACGTCAGCGACTTGGGAAAGAGGAACAACACTCCTCGGCTGGATGGTATTTGGTCAGTGTTCTCATACCTTTAGCACATCGTCTCTAAATGGAGCTGTTAAGCCACCGAATTGGAGATTTCGTAAGCAAAGAAGATAGTCGGGCACTGGATATCATGGAGAGAACTTTGAAGCTGACTGAGAATAGGTATGAGATTGGGTTGTTATGGAAAACGGACGACGTGAAACTTCCGCGCAGCTATCCTTTGGCATTAAGTCGTCTCATTAGTTTTGAAAGGTCGTTGAAAAATGAACCGGACCTGATAAAATGGACAAATAATTATATTCAGCAACTATTGACGAAAGGATATGCAAGAGTTGCCTCCGTTGAAGACCTGGAAAAGAATTGGCCACGTGTTTGGTATGCACCCACTTTTATCCAAACCCCAATAAATTTCCGCCTAAGCCTCGTCTAGTGGTTGATGTTGCAGCCAAGGTTGATGGAATTTATTTGAACTAAGTGGCAGTAAATGGGAACGTTAAGGAAATGTTTCACCAGATCCGGATAAGACCTGAAGATCACCAATGTCAACGTTTTCTGTGGAGGAATGGAGATACTTCAAAGGATCCAACTGTTCACCATCGTGCTCCCAATTTGTGAAAAATCATCATGCGAAAACTTTCCAAACTCATGGTTTAATAAACCGTACATATGTCGATGACTATTTCAACAGTCACGATACGGTTGAGGAGGCAACAAAAGTAACTCAGGATGCGATCAGAATTTGTGACTCCATGAGGTTCAGCCTAGTCGGAATCCAGTCAAACAGTCGAATATTTCTGCTAAATTTGCCGGAGAACTACGTCAATCATAAGATTAGGAGGTAGGAGGTCTGGCGTGAGGGATACGATTGGGATGAACCAGTAGCTGCATCTTTAAGGACTCAGTGGTTGAACTTTGTTGAGGAACTAAAGGAGATAGAGGAACTCAAGATTCCACGGAGGTATTTGTCTTGATCACCTGATGCATCGAAAACAAGCCTGATTATTTTTGCGGATGCTTTTGAAAAAGCTTTTGCTGCTGCTGCGTATTTTCGCTTTGAGCAGGCCAGTGCTGTTAAATTTTCACTTGTTATGGCAAAGGCTAAAGTTGCCCCGGTGAAGAAGCTGCCTGTGCCTAGCTTAGAACTACAAGCTGCGGTTTTGGGTGTTCGCTTGATGTGTACGATTAGGAGTTCACACACAATCAAGATTTACGATGTCATTTTTCTCTCGGATTCTCGAACTGTACTTGCTTGGATCAATTCATCTAAGTTTAAATTTCCATCTTTTGTTGCAGTCAGAATGGGAGAGATATTGGATTCATTGTCTTCCCGCCAATGGTTTTACATCAGATCCGCCGATAACGTTGCTGATGATGGCACGAAATGGTGTGAAACATCAGCTAAGAATGACTCAAAATGGTTTCGAGGTCCGGATTTTCTTAAGTGTCCATTTGCGGAGTGGCCCATAACACCTGGTAAAGCTTATAATTCTGAAGTGTGTGAAGAAGTAGACATGAGATTAATGACTCATAAGCGAGATGTAAAAGCAAGTCACTTGGTCTGCAAAGAGATAGCTCCAAGGTTTAGAGCGAAATAGACATCTTTGGTACGCGTCATTGCTTATTTACTTCGCTTCAAAAACATCTGTAAGAAGAAGGAAGAAGAAATGCAAAACTTCATCTCTCCAGTTGAGTTCCGGCGTGCGGGGGATTGATTGTTTCGAGCAATCCAACAAGATGCGTTTCAGACAGAGATAACATCATTGGAAGCAACTAAGACAGTGGCTTGTTCAAGCGCAATTTACTGTTTGTCCCCTTTTGTGGATGACGAGGGCACAATCAGAATGAGCACAAATGCTCAAATGGCCTTAACATCTTATGATCATGAACTGGTAGATCTCTTCGTTCAACATCACCACGAGCAAAACTTCCATGTCGGTTCTTCGTTGATAATTTCGGACATTAGGGAGAGAGCTTGGGTAATTAGTATTCGAAGCGTAGTTGAGAAGGTCAGGTCTAGGTGCAACACGTATAAACGGCTCAGAGCTAAACCGATTATGCCGATGATTGGACAGCTCGGGCTCGTTTAGCCTTCGACTCAAAGCCTTTCACACATGTGCTTCGGACCATTGTTCATCAAATTTGGAAGAGGGACCGTCAAGATTTTTAAGTGTTTGACATTGCGTGCTGTACAGATTGAGCTGCTAAATGACCTAGAACTGGACCAATGTACAATGGGGTTACGTCGTTTTCTAGTAAATAGGCTGCTAAATGACCTAGAACTGGACCAATGTACAATGGGGTTGCGTTTTCTAGTAAATAGTGTCGTTACTTACGTTAGATATTTGTATAGCGACAATGGTTTAAATTTCATCGGAACCAACAACTTGCTTCAGAAGGACATCAGAGACGTGGAAGAAAAATTGAGAGAACGCGCAGCTAAGTATGAAGGAATAACTTGGCGTTTCATTCCAGCTTATTCACCATGGATAGCAGGTGCGTGGGAACGGCTTATAAAGTCAGTCAAGATCACAGTCAACTTCATTCTGAAAGGAGTTGTTCCACACGAAGACGTGTTGCGGAATGCACTTATTGAGGCTCACGGCCAAATTAACCGTCGTCCTTTAACTAACATTCCAGTTGATCCAGAAGATACAAGGCCTTTGACTCCGAACTCTATCATCTTTGGAGAAGACGACAGAGATGTTATGTAAGGAGTATCTCCCGGAAATAACAAGGCGGTCCAAATGGTTCAAAAATACAAAACCAGTAGCAGTCGGTGACATAGTGATTGTTGTGGAAACGAACGAAATACAATCAGTTTGGAAATTGGGACGAATCGTCGACGTCTTTCCAGGCCCAGACGGGATCATTCGAACTGCAGATGTGCGACTGTCAAATTGAGTAGTGAAGAAGAAGAAAGAGCGGTTGGTAGGCTCGCTGTGTTAGACTTGGAGTCTTCATCTGATGTTTCAGACGGCCCTGGGAGTGTCATCGAGCCATCAGAACATCCCTGAAAATCATCCCTTATAATTACGCCATCTAGGCTTCAAATTAATGTACGTACAACTACTTAGGTTAAGAAGGTTGTTGAGAATGAATTTAGTTTTTGAATGTTTACTTTTATTACCGTTGTCTCGAAAAATTCCTGTTTAAAAATTGAATTGGTTTATAGCGTCATTGCTTCGCAAATAGCAGTATCTCACGGATGTACGTATCTTTTCAACTTTAATTTTTGTAATTGATTTTTTATTAATTTTTCATAATTTCCTTAGGAAATAAAATTGTCTTTCCACAATTTAGTGTTTTCCTTTGGTTTGGAATTCTGTGGATTGTTCAGGCGATATTTATATCTACGAGATTTCTACGACGCAACAGCATTCACACACATTAGCTTTATTTAAATTTAAAGATAGAAAGCGCTTAATAAACCGGCACCTTAGCAATAAGGATATGATTCCATTTCCAAACTGTACGAATAGTCTAATTAACAGGGCTATATTGATATTCTACTATCCTCATCACAATTGAAATGGGATGGGATAAATTTAAGCCAATATAGTTAAAGACAGAACATTTAGCGAAGATACCGATACAGTCATCCAAGACAAATAAAATACAAAGAACTAAGTTATTGACCTTGAAATTCTAACAATTTTCTCACCAGTCATGCCGGGATATAGGTATACATCATACAATATATTCGTCGTGCCATATGGAACATATTGCGCGACCAGTTGCATGTTTTCAATACAAAGAAAATAGGATAAATCTGTTACTCAAACTCTATGTAATTAATGGTTGAATTGCATGGATGCAGAATGTAAGAATATATTCTCAATTTTCCACAAATCACACCATAGTACAGATAGAAAAGTCAGCACCATGATACTTTTGAACAATTACTAGAGTGAACGATATAGAACATACCTAGATAATAAAATGTACCACTTCACAAAACAATATAATGATGGTTTAGAAGAGATATAAAAGTGGAATCATGGTTATTGATGGTTGACGAGAATATTATCAATACTTAAGTAGTGAATGTACATTTGATTGCAGGAGATCGAAACGTAGTACAGCAAACAATGCACAAACCGGTAACGCCACATTAATTATACTTCAGCCGTATGACTTCAGCAATGACAAACCAGGATTAAGAACTGCTCACAGTTGACCGCATCTGCGCTGATGAGTGCGTTGTAAACAAAGATTTAAAATCAAACTAGTTTAGTCAGACAGTTGTAGATATCACAGACGTGATGGACGTATCCAGTATTAGAATAATTTTAGAATCATAATAATGAAATTCACTTTATAACTCCGATTATTTAGTCTGCGCCAGCAACTTTGTTAATCTTTTCTAGAGTGGCAACCAAAAACCCATGCGTCCAGGATTATATGCCGGTATCGTGGTACATTTCAGCACAACACCTAATGACAGAATTACCTTAGATGTCGCTACCGAAGAGAACATCAGCGTGCCGAACCTTAACTTCGAGAAAATTGCGTTCCTAAATATAAATATTAATCAAGAGAAACAATGTGGGAAAAAAGCTCCCGGAATTGCAGTTGAACACCATAGACCACGATACTGTGTTGAGCCTTCTATCTATATCACCTCATTATACATAACTTGCAATTCAACAACGGCAAAAAGGAAAAGTTTCCTTTGGCGCTACATAAAAAAACACGCGCCTGTTTTTTGAATGACGACCGCATGTTGGAGCAGGAGGTAGTCAACTAGAAGATCGGCCCTAAGTGTTTGTCCATCATTGAATGTCCGAAGATTTAACAGAATTGAATAGCTGTACAAACAAGTCAAATACAAAAAAAAAAAGTTATTAACCCAGTTTAATTTTGTTCCCAACAAACGCCAAAATATAAAATCGACACAAGAAAAACATAAAATAACGACATAAAAAAAACGCGCCTGTATTGTGAATGAAGGCAGATGAACTTGGGCACTATAGGGACGACCGCATGTTGGAGCAGGGGGTAGTTAACTAATAGATCGGCCCTAAGTGTTTGTCCATAATTGAATGTCCGACGATTTAACAGAATTGAATAATTGTACAAACAAGTCAAATACAAAAAGAAACAAGTTATTAACCCAGTTTTATTTTGTTCTCAACAAACACCAAAATATAAAATCGACACAAGAGAAGTTTTGCTAAAAAACACTGTAGTAATTAAATCTGTTAAAGGAACACAAAATTAATTTTTGAACAGTCACCGTCTAGCTTTCACAGCGTGCACTTCGTGTTGACTTTTTCCAGTTAGTGTTTTGCGACTGATATCTCTTTCAGATACTCTATATTCTTGCTCAACCTGTCATAACCGCGTGTTTCAGCCTTAGCACAAAGCGCGCAAATAAATAAAAAATGGCCTCGGGGCCAAACAAACCGAAACCCGGGAATCGTTTTAGTGATCATGCAGATCTTTCAGATGTGCAAATCACAGGACCCCGTCCCAAGAGGTACAGATCTGTTGAAGATTTCCCTAGTTTACCGCAAACACATAACCTCAAAAATCCCAGATTTGTTATCACTGCCAAGGATGCCAGCAAACCCCTTTCTTCTGTCAGCATATTTGCACCGAGTACGAAAGTATCTCGCAGTTGAGGGATGGGAGCATCCTGATCATTACTAAATCCCAAAATATTGCAGATAAATTCTTGCGTACTACCAATCTAGCTAACCAATGCTCCGTAACTGTTAACCTACACTCCCAACTCAACTCATCTAAGGGCATAGTTTATGCACCGTGTCTTATCAATAAAGAAGAAATCAATGAAGAAGAAATTATGAATGAAATGAAATCGCAATGTGTTACGGCCGTTTATAAATCCACAAAACAGGTCGACGGGCATACACGTCCGACTGGGTTAATGCTATTTACTTTTGACCTTTACCAATTTCCAACAGCTGTAAAAATTGGTTGGTATAAAGCTAAAGTGCACGAGTATGTCCCCAATCCCATGAGATGCCAAAACTGCCAACTCCTCGGTCATACTAAAAATATGTGCAATAAAAGTAGTGCGTGCGACACATGCAATCTACCCCCACACAACCCCTCCGAGTGTACACGTATTATGCGCGCAAATTGTTCACAGGCCCATCCCTCTTCATCAAGACAATGTCCAAAATACCTACAAAACAAGGAAATCTTGAAAATCAAATCACGCAATAAATGTACAATGGCCGAAGCCAAACGCATAGACAACCAAACACTTTCATCTTCTTCTACATCTCATTTCGGCTCCTACTCAGAGCAAGTTAAAAAACCACAAACTCAACAAAATTCCGGCGTTACTACCGCAAGATCTCCACACTCAGAAATCAATAATACACAAACAAAAAGACATACCACCGCCGCAGCTTCTAAAATTCCACCCACTAAAGACTGTGCCACCAAAACCCTTCCAAACCACTCACCATCAACACCAAGCACTAACATAACTACCTCCGAACCCAAAACGCCTCAACCTCTAATAGCTTCTAAGCCTCTTATAAACTTACCTCTAGCGAGCACCAATAATACTTCTGTCCAAAACTACCCAATAACTGCACTCACCAAAGATTTACTCAATTCAAGTACATATTCATACCTGATACAAGCAATGATGTACAGTAAAATAAATAACTTAACCAACAATTCGTCGTGGACCTCATTGTCGAGGGTAGATGGGGGGACTGCTAACTCCAGCCCTTCTCCCCTACCCCAGACAATGGAGTTCACGACCCATATCTTATCAACATAACACCCACCAACCAAAAACAAAAATTCTGCAGTGGAACATAAAAGGTTACATAAACAATTACGACGAGCTTAATATCCTAATAAAATAATATAACCCAGAGGTTGTTGTTGAGTGGGTATACTGGGTATACTGGTTAAAAACAACTTTCCGCATAAACATATTCATATAAACTCTAATTTCTTAGCTGTAGCTATTGAACTTCAACTTCCTCCTAAAATTACAATAATATGTCTCTATATCCTTCCCGACCAACCATTTACTGTAACCGACTTATCAAATATTTTTCACCAAATCTCTACTCCCATCATCGTTACTGGAGATCTCTAATAGCGACCATTTCCCTATTATAGTTAAGATCACCAACGGCCCTCCATACTATACAACACCTGTAAGCCCAAAATTTAAAAATTGATTTTGCTAATTGGGCTTCTTTCCAGAAGCACATTGTAGATTATCTATCAGTTAACTTTGCATCAACCAACACAAATAAAGTGGCTGCCACAATTCTGAAAGCAATTCGCACAGCTGCGAACAAATCAGAGCAGAGCTCTCCCAAAGTCACCAAACGCAATGTTCCATGGTGGTCGCTCGAATTAAATCACCTTAGAGATGAAAAAGTGTCAGCCTAGAAATATTTCAAAAGACATCCATCTCAAGAAAACTTGATATCGTTCAAGAAGAAGAATGCTAAATTCCGTAGGGAGCTCAAAATCAGCAAGGCTAAATGCCTTGATAGCTTTACTTCGTCAATAAACCCTAAATCATCTTGCGGAGAAATTTGGCATAGAATCCGTTGCCTAACCGGTAATTATACTCCAAACAATATTAGGATAATAGAAGCCCCTAATGAAACCTTTTCAACCCCATTGGACATATCTAATCACTTTGCCAAAATCTGGTCAACCCAATCCAAAGATGAAAACTTCCATTCAAATTTCATCACCCAAAAATACGCTACGATTAGCAATCCCGTAAGCAGTTATTCAAACTTCAATCCAGCACTTAAAATTGAAAAACCAATAATATCTCTAGAACTACAGTGCTGCCTTAACAAATTAAAGGGCAAAACCCCTGGCAGGGATAGAATATCATATCCAATGATTAAAAACATCCCATCATCAATAATGCCTCGAATGTTAGCCTTATATAATAACGCCGTAAACACTGGGGTTATTCCACAGAGTTGGAAAACGGCCACAATAATTGCTATTCCTAAGCCGAATAAAAACATAAGCAATGTGGATGGGTACCGTCCAATATCCCTAATTCCTTGTATATCTAAAGTCCTCGAGAAAATAATTGCGAAAAAATTACTTTGGCTTATGGAATCAAAAAACCTCATAAGCCATAATCAAGTGGCTTTTAAACCTGGCAAAGGTTGTACTGATGCCCTATTACACCTCGATCATTACACATCAAACGCCATATCAGTTCGCAATCACGTCACACGTCACAATCCTAGCTCTTGACTTCGAAAAGGCATTTGACCGTATAGGCATTCACATTGTTAACCCAGTTTTATTTCGTTCTCAACAAACGCCAAAATATAAAATCGACACAAGAGAAGTTTTGCTAAAAAACACTAATTGTAGTAATTAAATCTGTTAAAGGAACACAAAATTACTTTTTGAACAGTCACCGTCTAGCTTTCACAGCGTGCACTTCGTGTTGACTTTTTCCAGTTAGTGTTTTGCGACTGATATCTCTTTCAGATACTCTATATTCTTGCTCAACCTGTCATAACCGCGTGTTTCAGCCTTAGCACAAAGCGCGCAAATAAATAAAAAATGGCCTCGGGGCCAAACAAACCGAAACCCGGGAATCGTTTTAGTGATCTTGCAGATCTTTCAGATGTGCAAATCACAGGACCCCGTCCCAAGAGGTACAGATCTGTTGAAGATTTCCCTAGTTTACCGCAAACACATAACCTCAAAAATCCCAGATTTGTTATCACTGCCAAGGATGCCAGCAAACCCCTTTCTTCTGTCAGCATATTTGCCCTACGAAAATCAATTGATGGAATTAGCACCGAGTACGAAAGTATCTCGCAGTTGAGGGATGGGAGCATCCTGATCATTACTAAATCCCAAAATATTGCAGATAAATTCTTGCGTACTACCAATCTAGCTAACCAATGCTCCGTAACTGTTAACCTACACTCCCAACTCAACTCATCTAAGATCATAGTTTATGCACCGTGTCTTATCAATAAAGAAGAAATCAATGAAGAAGAAATTATGAATGAAATGAAATCGCAATGTGTTACGGCCGTTTATAAATCCACAAAACAGGTCGACGGGCATACACGTCCGACTGGGTTAATGCTATTTACTTTTGACCTTTACCAATTTCCAACAACTGTAAAAATTGGTTGGTATAAAGCTAAAGTGCACTAGTATGTCCCCAATCCCATGAGATGCCAAAACTGCCAACTCCTCGGTCATACCAAAAATATGTGCAATAAAAGTAGTGCGTGCGACACATGCAATCTACCCCCACACAACCCCTCCGAGTGTACACGTATTATGCGCGCAAATTGCTCACAGGCCCATCCCTCTTCATCAAGACAATGTCCAAAATACCTACAAAACAAGGAAATCTTGAAAATCAAATCACAATAAATGTACAATGGCCGAAGCCAAACGCATAGACAACCAAACACTTCCATCTTCTTCTACATCTCATTTCGGCTCCTACTCAGAGCAAGTTAAAAAACCACAAACTCAACAAAATTCCGGCATTACTACCGCAAGATCTTCACACTCAGAAATCAATAATACACAAACAAAAAGACATACCACCGCCGCAGCTTCTAAAATTCCACCCACTAAAGACTGTGCCACCAAAACCCTTCCAAACCACTCACCATCAACACCAAGCACTAACATAACTACCTCCGAACCCAAAACGCCTCAACCTCTAATAGCTTCTAAACCTCTTATAAACTTACCTCTAACGAGCACCAATAATACTTCTGTCCAAAACTTCCCAATAACTGCACTCACCAAAGATTTGCTCAATTCAAGTACATATTCATACCTGATACAAGCAATGATGTACAGTAAAATAAATAACTTAACCAACAATTCGTCGTGGACCTCATTGTCGAGGGTAGATGGGGGGACTGCTAACTCCAGCCCTTCCCCCCTACCCCCAGACAATGGAGTTCACGACCCATACCAACCAAAAACAAAAATTCTGCAGTGGTACATAAAAGGTTACATAAACAATTACGACGAGCTTAATATCCTAATAAAAGAATATAACCCAGAGGTTGTTGTTGAGTGGGTATACTGGGTATACTGGTTAAAAACAACTTTCCGCATAAACATATTCATATAAACTCTAATTTCTTAGCTGTAGCTATTGAACTTCAACTTCCTCCTAAAATTACAATAATATGTCTCTATATCCTTCCCGACCAACCATTTACTGTAACCGACTTATCAAATATTTTTCACCAAATCTCTACTCCCATCATCGTTACTGGAGATCTCTAATAGCGACCATTTCCCTATTATAGTTAAGATCACCAACGGCCCTCCATACTATACAACACCTGTAAGCCCAAAATTTAAAAATTGATTTTGCTAATTGGGCTTCTTTCCAGAAGCACATTGTAGATTATCTATCAGTTAACTTTGCATCAACCAACACAAATAAAGTGGCTGCCACAATTCTGAAAGCAATTCGCACAGCTGCTAACAAATCAGAGCAGAGCTCTCCCAAAGTCATCAAACGCAATGTTCCATGGTAGTCGCTCGAATTAAATCACCTTAGAGATGAAAAAGTGTCAGCCTAGAAATATTTCAAAAGACATCCATCTCAAGAAAACTTGATATCGTTCAAGAAGAAGAATGCTAAATTCCGTAGGGAGCTCAAAATCAGCAAGGCTAAATGCCTTGATAGCTTTACTTCGTCAATAAACCCTAAATCATCTTGCGGAGAAATTTGGCATAGAATCCGTTGCCTAACCGGTAATTATACTCCAAACAATATTAGGATAATAGAAGCCCCTAATGAAACCTTTTCAACCCCATTGGACACATCTAATCACTTTGCCAAAATCTGGTCAACCCAATCCAAAGATGAAAACTTCCATTCAAATTTCATCACCCAAAAATACGCTACGATTAGCAATCCCGTAAGCAGTTATTCAAACTTCAATCCAGCACTTAAAATTGAAAAACCAATAACATCTCTAGAACTACAGTGCTGCCTTAACAAATTAAAGGGCAAAACCCCTGGCAGGGATAGAATATCATATCCAATGATTAAAAACATCCCATCATCAATAATGCCTAGAATGTTAGCCTTATATAATAACGTCGTAAACACTGGGGTTATTCCACAGAGTTGGAAAACGGCCACAATAATTGCTATTCCTAAGCCGAATAAAAACATAAGCAATGTGGATGGGTACCGTCCAATATCCCTAATTCCTTGTATATCTAAAGTCCTCGAGAAAATAATTGCGAAACAATTACTTTGGCTTATGGAATCAAAAAACCTCATAAGCCATAATCAAGTGGCTTTTAAACCTGGCAAAGGTTGTACTGATGCCCTATTACACCTTGATGATTACACATCAAACGCCATATCAGTTCGCAATCACGTCACACGTCACAATCCTAGCTCTTGACTTCGAAAAGGCGAATCACATTGTTAACCCAGTTTTATTTTGTTCTCAACAAACGCCAAAATATAAAATCGACACAAGAGAAGTTTTGCTAAAAAACACTAATTGTAGTAATTAAATCTGTTAAAGGAACACAAAATTACTTTTTGAACAGTCACCGTCTAGCTTTCACAGCGTGCACTTCGTGTTGACTTTTTCCAGTTAGTGTTTTGCGACTGATATCTCTTTCAGATACTCTATATTCTTGCTCAACCTGTCATAACCGCGTGTTTCAGACTTAGCACAAAGCGCGCAAATAAATAAAAAATGGCCTCGGGGCCAAACAAACCGAAACCCGGGAATCGTTTTAGTGATCTTGCAGATCTTTCAGATGTGCAAATCACAGGACCCCGTCCCAAGAGGTACAGATCTGTTGAAGATTTCCCTAGTTTACCGCTAACACATAACCTCAAAAATCCCAGATTTGTTATCACTGCCAAGGATGCCAGCAAACCCCTTTCTTCTGTCAGCATATTTGCCCTACGAAAATCAATTGATGGAATTAGCACCGAGTACGAAAGTATCTCGCAGTTGAGGGATGGGAGCATCCTGATCATTACTAAATCCCAAAATATTGCAGATAAATTCTTGCGTACTACCAATCTAGCTAACCAATGCTCCGTAACTGTTAACCTACACTCCCAACTCAACTCATCTAAGGTCATAGTTTATGCACCGTGTCTTATCAATAAAGAAGAAATCAATGAAGAAGAAATTATGAATGAAATGAAATCGCAATGTGTTACGGCCGTTTATAAATCCACAAAACAGGTCGACGGGCATACACGTCCGACTGGGTTAATGCTATTTACTTTTGACCTTTACCAATTTCCAACAACTGTAAAAATTGGTTGGTATAAAGCTAAAGTGCACGAGTATGTCCCCAATCCCATGAGATGCCAAAACTGCCAACTCCTCGGTCATACCAAAAATATGTGCAATAAAAGTAGTGCGTGCGACACATGCAATCTACCCCCACACAACCCCTCCGAGTGTACACGTATTATGCGCGCAAATTGCTCACAGGCCCATCCCTCTTCATCAAGACAATGTCCAAAATACCTTCAAAACAAGGAAATCTTGAAAATCAAATCACAATAAATGTACAATGGCCGAAGCCAAACGCATAGACAACCAAACACTTCCATCTTCTTCTACATCTCATTTCGGCTCCTACTCAGAGCAAGTTAAAAAACCACAAACTCAACAAAATTCCGGCATTACTACCGCAAGATCTTCACACTCAGAAATCAATAATACACAAACAAAAAGACATACCACCGCCGCAGCTTCTAAAATTCCACCCACTAAAGACTGTGCCACCAAAACCCTTCCAAACCACTCACCATCAACACCAAGCACTAACATAACTACCTCCGAACCCAAAACGCCTCAACCTCTAATAGCTTCTAAACCTCTTATAAACTTACCTCTAACGAGCACCAATAATACTTCTGTCCAAAACTACCCAATAACTGCACTCACCAAAGATTTGCTCAATTCTAGTACATATTCATACCTGATACAAGCAATGATGTACAGTAAAATAAATAACTTAACCAACAATTCGTCGTGGACCTCATTGTCGAGGGTAGATGGGGGGACTGCTAACTCCAGCCCTTCCCCCCTACCCCCAGACAATGGAGTTCACGACCCATACCAACCAAAAACAAAAATTCTGCAGTGGTACATAAAAGGTTACATAAACAATTACGACGAGCTTAATATCCTAATAAAAGAATATAACCCAGAGGTTGTTGTTGAGTGGGTATACTGGGTATACTGGTTAAAAACAACTTTCCGCATAAACATATTCATATAAACTCTAATTTCTTAGCTGTAGCTATTGAACTTCAACTTCCTCCTAAAATTACAATAATATGTCTCTATATCCTTCCCGACCAACCATTTACTGTAACCGACTTATCAAATATTTTTCACCAAATCTCTACTCCCATCATCGTTACTGGAGATCTCTAATAGCGACCATTTCCCTATTATAGTTAAGATCACCAACGGCCCTCCATACTATACAACACCTGTAAGCCCAAAATTTAAAAATTGATTTTGCTAATTGGGCTTCTTTCCAGAAGCACATTGTAGATTATCTATCAATTAACTTTGCATCAACCAACACAAATAAAGTGGCTGCCACAATTCTGAAAGCAATTCGCACAGCTGCTAACAAATCAGAGCAGAGCTCTCCCAAAGTCATCAAACGCAATGTTCCATGGTGGTCGCTCGAATTAAATCACCTTAGAGATGAAAAAGTGTCAGCCTAGAAATATTTCAAAAGACATCCATCTCAAGAAAACTTGATATCGTTCAAGAAGAAGAATGCTAAATTCCGTAGGGAGCTCAAAATCAGCAAGGCTAAATGCCTTGATAGCTTTACTTCGTCAATAAACCCTAAATCATCTTGCGGAGAAATTTGGCATAGAATCCGTTGCCTAACCGGTAATTATACTCCAAACAATATTAGGATAATAGAAGCCCCTAATGAAACCTTTTCAACCCCATTGGACATATCTAATCACTTTGCCAAAATCTGGTCAACCCAATCCAAAGATGAAAACTTCCATTCAAATTTCATCACCCAAAAATACGCTACGATTAGCAATCCCGTAAGCAGTTATTCAAACTTCAATCCAGCACTTACAATTGAAAAACCAATAACATCTCTAGAACTACAGTGCTGCCTTAACAAATTAAAGGGCAAAACCCCTGGCAGGGATAGAATATCATATCCAATGATTAAAAACATCCCATCATCAATAATGCCTCGAATGTTAGCCTTATATAATAACGCCGTAAACACTGGGGTTATTCCACAGAGTTGGAAAACGGCCACAATAATTGCTATTCCTAAGCCGAATAAAAACATAAGCAATGTGGATGGGTACCGTCCAATATCCCTAATTCCTTGTATATCTAAAGTCCTCGAGAAAATAATTGCGAAACAATTACTTTGGCTTATGGAATCAAAAAACCTCATAAGCCATAATCAAGTGGCTTTTAAACCTTGCAAAGGTTGTACTGATGCCCTATTACACCTTGATGATTACACATCAAACGCCATATCAGTTCGCAATCACGTCACACGTCACAATCCTAGCTCTTGACTTCGAAAAGGCATTTGACCGTATAGGCATTCACATTGTCCTAAATAAACTCAAAACGTGGGACATAGGTCCCAAAGTATACAATTACATACGATCCTTCCTCACCAATAGGAGGATAAGCGTTAAAGCCAACCACTGCTTTTCGTCCTCATTCCCACTGGCATCCCACAGGGCTCGCCATTATCAGTCATACTATTTATTATCGCTTTCGATGATATCAGTGCGATCATAAGTAAATATCCTACTCTCGATCATTGCATTTATGCTGACGATACTTATATCACCTCGCCCATACTAAAAATGTGATATCTAAACTAATGTCAGACATAACAACTTGGTGTACCTTTTCTGGTGCTAAACTCTCCGTACAGAAATGCAAAACCTTACACATCTGCCGCAAGATTCACTCGTGTTGTGCGTGCTATTATTCTATCACGAGAGGAAGGGACCTACAGTTTTATGCCGACGCCGAACGGCAAAGTGTGAGAAGCTTTTTCTAGACAGTTATACTCTTTGAGCATTGTCAGTCACTCGAAAGAGGTGAGGCTGTAAAAAGTATTTCTTGTCTTACCAGGAATCGAACCCAGACAGGTAGGTCCAAGTGCGTAGGAATCGGCGCCCATACCCACAACGCCACGTGCCACCACATTACTATTCTAGGTATAGTATTTAATAATAAATATAATTGGAAGTTGCACTGTGTAGAACTAAGAAAGAGCCTTGTTGCGAGAACCAACATTGTTAATTATTTAGCCAGTAAGAAATGTAACTCATATCAATACCCTCTGTAAAATTACAAATCCTCTATACGGCAATCGCCTCTGAGCTTAAATCCAGCGGCTGGAAGTTTATTTTCACCGACGGATCCAAAACCAAAGACAGTACATCTTTTGCATGCATATTCGAAAACGACGACTTACTGGCCAAAGGAATTCTCCCGGAACAGGCTTCAATTTTTACCAATCGATAGCTATATTAAAAGCCACAGATATCGCTGCAAGTATGAAAGGCAAGTTCATTATAGCGACGAATAGCTTCTCAGTTGTAATTGCTACCTGTAACCCAAACAAATTATAATGCCACAATTATCAACAAAATCAGAGACCGAGTGATTGATATGCCAAATAAAGTAAAACTTATGTGGGTACCAAGTCATGTGGGTATAATAGGGAATGAAAGAGCGGATTTAGCTGCCAACCTTGCACACCGGTCCTCAGTCTTTAAAACGATTGTTTACACAAAAGAAGACTTTACCAGGATCATCAGAACAGTTTAAAAATTATCCAACTTCAGTCTTGGGCCAACTATTCCCATCATTATTCAACAATTAACAACAACGGACTGCATCGTGTGTACCCCACATCAACGCCCAAATCTATGATAACTACCTTTGTGAGATTGCACACAGCAGCAACACACAAACATCTTCTTAAAAAGGAAGATCCGCCCACATGCAGGGCTGCTGATCTATATTTGACATAAAACACATTCTAGGCATTGCCACATGCCCCTCCGCAACCCAGCATAACCAGTTTCTATCGCTGCAACATCAATCTATTCAGCAAATTTTAAACGAACCAACACAGGATAATGTTTTAAAAATATATAACTTCATCCAAAAATGTAAATTCGATATATAACAATGTAATTAGTACTATTGAGCCGAAAGTCTCGCAGCTTGTGCTCTTTTCTTTCTGTTAACACTATAATTATATTATATGTTAATAAATTATAATAATAATAATAATACTTTTTGAAGTTTCAGCTGAAGATGTGGGCTTTGGAAAGGCACAACATGATATCTGTTACATATTAATGTACTATTTATCAATGTACATACATACATATGTCTGCATAATTATTAATTATATGTTAAGTCTGGTATTTTAGGGAACATCCCATTTTGCAAAGCAATGTTTCTACATCGAAATATTGTTAACATCCTTTACATGACACATATTCGAATGCTATTTTTCCACTGTTTCCATATCCGTATATGATGGGGACATCTTTTTAGTAAAATATCAACAACAGATTTCACGCATTGGCAACCCTTTGCCAAACAACCTCTCCCACACACATGTTAGACAATAAAAAAACAACATCAAGGCATATTGATCGTTCTCATTGCTAAGACTATTCTTCATCTTCTTTATAAATATTCCCACAACTAAAGTTCGTCTGGTGCCAAGGAACTTACGTTTGTTTTTAATCCCGTCAATGTTCTGCGATTAAAACGAAGCTGTGTATAAACACTGCCATGCTGTCCCTTAGTAATATAAAACAGCTGCAACTTATATGCTATTAGAACTACAAACAGAAGTGCAATGCCCAATTTGCAGTAAAATAACGCGTTGTTCACTATTGGTCGAACTTAGGAAAACATTTGTGGGTCTTTATACACAACTACTTTTTTACCCGCTAATCTATGGTTGAATATAGGAAACTGAATATCAATTTTACACTATGGTAAATATGGCACACAAAAACATGGCAAAAATAAATAGAGGCACACACAGGCGAGCCCCTCCGAGACGAAATGTAAATAAATACTCTTCCACTTTACTCGCGCTTAATTTATTGTACCCATTCGATTTACCACAATATTCTATACTGTCATACATTAATTAGTTAAGTGACAATATGCATAAGCGAATTTCTCATTTCATAATGAAAAAAAATTTGCTGTTTTTAGACAATTTGAACAAAATTATAACCACTCCACCCGCGACCCAAGTTTACAAGACGCCATCTTGTTATGAACTGACGGCTGAAGAGATGTCAATTGTTATTCCAGCCCATATGTAATGACAGTTAAATGGAATTTCGTTTATTTCTTTTGACAAACCAAAATTAGCTTTCACACTCAGGAATGAGAGATAGAAGATTACGCAATAAGAAGTTAAATTTTTGTTCGCTCTGCGCAGCCTACGTCACAGGCGACACCCGATTTGACGGCTCTATGTAATTTCTATACGTTAAGAATAATAGTGTTTTAAAATTGTGTCGGGAAGAAAAAGTTGTTTGAACTACTAAAATGTTATAACAATTTTTTGCCTGATTGGAGTTGTTATTTCAATTATTTTGAACAAGTAGTGAAATGCATTGCTACAGATCAACACAAATAGGTTACTTTAAAATAAAGTAATATTTTAATATTCCATGAGTATTTTTTAAAGTGTTATTAAATGTGTTATTTACCACAATGCATTAAATAAAAGTGATGAATAAGGGTCACATTTTTCATAGTATTTTTTTTTAAAAAAATCGTTGGAGACGAGCAATTTGTCCCCATTGCCTCTTTCCAAAATATCTTCAAGGTGTTGCACTTGATCCTGTTGGCTTTGACAATACTAATTATCTCCTGTTTTAAATCTTCAATTTGATGAATTTTGTCATATTTGTTAAAGATTTTGTTTTGTAATTAAAGAATATATCGATGAAACCGTGCTTTCAATGCTCGCACAGGCAAATCCGTTCATAGCATTTCGGTGCTTTGTTGCTCAAGAATCAGAGGACACCAAAAATAATACTCGGAGGAATAGTTACATTAGGTCCTTGAGTAACTAACCTACAACAACCCTACAACGATCCAAACTATAATCTACGACTTCGTTGAGTTATTCATCAACATCACCACCTCCTTGTAATTTTATCTGCATCAGTTACTTCACAACAACATTTTCATTAATCTAAAAAGAACAAAATTGTACTCGAAACGAGTCGATCTACTTCTTTCACAAGGGAATAATATGCTCTTGTCGCCTGTGATGTAGGCAAAATGTCAGAAAAGTAAATAAACATGGCGGACATGCGCAATGCGTAATCTGTAACACATCATTCTTGATGTGGCGTTCATATAACAACATTACCGACGTTCAACTGTCAACACCATATATCACAACCCAATCGTAACCAGCGCTTCTACGTCAAATATACTATTAGAAGTCTTGTGTTGGCATTACTTGATATGAAAAATATATAATTCTGGAATAAACTGTCTAGTCGAAAAGATATCCAGAGCCACTTTAAACAATCAATTAATATATGAACGAGTAGTTAATCAAGTTTCTACCACAGAAAATAATATGTGAACAAATTAATTAGAATTTTTTCATTTCTTTTTCTAGTTCATAAAGAAGCGACCGATTTTGATGAAACTTGAAATATGGATTAAGCTATTTTCTTTCATGAATTATTGAGTTTGCCTTCATATCGGAGAGCACATTAACCTTATTTTCCTTACATGATGTGTGCGAATAACTTTCCATTTGCTGTATATAGAGAAATTCTGAAATGCGATTTTGGTCAGTGTATTTTAGTATACAGTTTGTCAATCATCCTTTTTTTTTAATTAATAAGCCTATCTTTACATAAGCCACGTCTGATATTTCTGACCGAGGCCAATCTATTATATATTTCCCAGTATTTAAACTATTTAACATCTTCCTTAGCTCTTTGGTAAGAAAACCTCTTTTGAAATCTCATCGGCAATGCAGTTTTGTCATAGAATAATCATTTGTCTTTGCATTGGTTTTCTCTGAAAGCTGTCATTGAGTTAGCAAGACTATTTAATTACAATTTAAATAATAATAAAATCCGGTTGATATTTTCTTTATTCTTCTATAATCTTATATATTATTTCCGTTTCATTTTAAGTCATATATAATATTGCATAGAAGTAAACAATTGCCGATTATTTTTCCAAAATATGGTTCGTCGGTGTGTCATAGAAGGTTGTGAATCAAAATCAACTCTGCCTGAACATCAAGGCGTTACATTTCATTCATTCCCTTTTGATTCGAAAACTAGGGATATTTGGATTGAAAACTGTCACCTTCCTGCTGATAAAAATATTACAAAGAATATTTTGGTGTGTTCAAGACACTTTCGACGTGCAGATTTTCAACCAATGAAGAGTGGTAAATATTTGCTAAAGAATGGAGCTTGTCCTTCAGTGTTTCCGTGGGGAAAAACAGATTCCAGTTCGAGCAGCATAGAGTCAGCTCCGGTTAGTAGAGTTAACAGCGCGGTTACGGAGACTACTACGGCTTCCACTGTTGAGGCAACAATAGCACAAATAATGGCAGAGACAGCGGAATTAAACCGTGCTGCTGGTATTGCAAAAGAATCAAAACGAAAAGCTTCTCGTTCGGAAGAATCATCGTTGGGTAGCCACTGTTCTCGTGATAACACTCCATTAAAAATTGGTGCACCAACTACGTTCACACCAGGGGTGCGCATAGAAGTGCAAGAGATCAACGGTCAGTGGCATTCGGGAAAAGTGGTTGAAGTTGATAACGATGATAGAGAAGTGTTGATAAAATTTGAGAAATTTGGTAAATCAAAAAGAGCAGAGTCAGAGGAATGGATTCCAATGAACAGCCCGAGACTGAGGCAGAAATCTTCCGCGAAATTGACACCTACCTTTATTGCTAACGAAAAATGCTTTGCTCGATGGTCAGGATCCAGGAAATTTCCGGCAACTGTTCAGAAAGTGTTCGGGGATGACTTGTACGAAGTCGTATTTGAAGATGGCTTTATCAAGACAGTCCGTGGTTGTCATATGAGTAAAATTAAGTCGGTATCTGAAAAAATGTCATCACCAAATTCAGTAGGCAGACCACCAAAGAACTTGAAATCGAAAATTGACGTATGTAGGGATAACTCACCCTCAATGTCTGATGGATCTGCAAAGAAATTGAAAACCAAGAAGAACAGTAGAAAAGATTGGCCTCTGATTTCTATGGACACTCTAGACTTAGGTAAGTACTATTATACTTTTCACGAAAATAGCATTATAACCGAAATTTGTCATAGGTTCGTTGAATTTGCCGAAAGTACCAAAAGATGGTGAATGGACTTGCCATTGGGTCAACGATCAGCCAATTGGTCAAGAAGGATTTCTTTTAATTGGCGAACACAAAAAGCCAACAGTTATTGTAGAAGATTGGCGTCTGCCAGAAGGTTGGGTCAAGCACATGTACCAGAGATCGAATGTGCTTGGTAAATGGGATGTAATTCTTGTGAATCCAAGTGGAAAGCGTTTCCGCTCGAAAGCCGATCTTAAACAGGCTCTGGAAGACGCTGGTCAAGTGTACAACCCAGATATATACGATTTTAGTATTCACAGGCGCCGTGCAAAAGATATAAATGCATACGTTTACACTGCCGACTATAAGCCTCCCCCGAAACCAGCTTCAATTTCAAGCCCACCGCCGGATCCTTGCGCAGTAGGAAGCACAATTTCTTTAAGTTCATTTCCCGAAACTCCAGTTGTCACAGCTGTTCCTCCTATGGAACTTATGACACCACCACAGCCAAAAGCAAAGGATATTACTGCTAAATCGAGAGAACCAAAAGAACATAAAGTTGGATCTCCAAGGACTGAGGAATTGGCTTCGCCAGTCTTACAACCTTTCGAAGATGGTTATGGTAATATATAAACTCACTTATTACAGGAAATATATAATGGGTTCTATTTACAGCTTTTATTGGTGGATTGAAAGTTCAGATTGTGGATAATTTGTTTAGGTGTCCACAAGAAGGATGTTGTAAAAATTTCCGCAAAGAGAATCATTTGCAGATTCACATTAAACATTATCACCAGGATTTAATCAAGTAGGCATTAGAAGGAATTTTTATTTTAGACAGTTCTAAACATATCTACATACATATGTATATTACTTTATTCTAGGCATCTCGGTGCATGTCCCAATATGCAGGATTTGGCACTGAAACGCACGATAGGCCATCCAGACTCGGAACCACATCCAAAGAATCAAATACCTAATCAGCAGTTTTTTGCAAAAATGCATCAACAAGACATGCAGCACTCTCGAGGTCATCGAAAGAGTTCAAATCCAAATCCTCCAGTCACAGCAGTATCCCCAAATCAAGCAACAACTCCAAACAGCAATTCGTGTGTTTCTCCTGCACCATCATCCACTGATGAATCGAAGAATATCAATACTTCTTCCAAGATTGGTTCTGAAGTTTCTATTACAGTAGATACAGCAGCGACCTCAGAACCACTGGCTTTACCTTCAGTTAGTTCACCTGTGCCAGTTACCCTTGAAACAGTTAGTAGCATTCCTTCTACACCGCCCGAGGCAAAGAAAATTAAGATGCCGTTCATTAAGAAATCATCAAATACCGGAGCCAGGAAGAGTAACCGACAGCGGACTACCAAAAAGTATCTCACTGCTCACACAACACCTTGCCCAGCATTAGTACCACCTTTCGAAGCAAGTTTCGGTGTTAATGATTTCGAGGAAACTCGGCATTCCTTCAATGCTACCCCAGATAAACCAGTGCCAGCAAAGAAACCCAAACTACTAGCAGTGGTCGCCAGCGATTCTACAAATACAGCCGATGGCAGCGTCACCACGAGTAGCTTTCCCGATCCTAGTGCTTCTCCTAAATACATTAAGGAAAATGGTGAACTCATCAAAATCGTCCGTATGAAGCAAGAAGAGATTATAAATTGCCTTTGTTCTTATGGCGAGGAAGACGGCTTGATGATACAATGTGAACTCTGCCTGTGCTGGCAACACGGTAGCTGTAATGGCATAGATAAGGAGAGCGACGTTCCTGATAAATATGTCTGCTACATCTGTCGCAATCCACAAAGAGGAAGAGAGAGTCGGAAATACATTCATGACCAAGACTGGATGTATGAAGGAAAACTCCCAGCTGCTAACTATCACGAAGAAAACCCCATGCATCCTGAAATATTCGATATCCTCAAAAAAAGTCATACACTATCTGGTAATCTTACTGAGCTCAAGCGTTTTCTCCACAGCTTACAAGTAAAGATTAACATTGCCGAAAATAAAGATCATCCTAAGATGTATCTCTGGGAGAAGCGATGGGATCCTATTCCAAAAGATATCATTAAAATTGAGGGTGACGTGATCAAGGCAGAAGAAACAGATGTGGATATGAAGGATGTGTGTAAAGACGAAAAGCCAATTCTAGATAATCAGGGAAAAGTCAAAACAGAACCACACATCCCACAGCCAGAGGCGCCTATCGATCCAGTCGAGTGCCAGCATCGACTATTGGAACATATAAAAGTTCAGCAGGGCCTGGTAATGAATAGGTTGGACGACATCGAAACTGAAGTAAATGGTTTGTGTTATTTAATGTAATTTTATAGACAATATTCTTGTAACAATGTTTTTGTAGAACTTGAAGGACTTGACAACTTAATTGACTTGAAATCCGCCAACTTGGAGGAAACAAAGGACGTTCTGGCTTCATTTATAAAGGACTTAGAAACTATGAAAACAATATCTAAGATTAATATGCTGGCCAACATGAGGAACAATAATCTTGTGATCATAAAATAGTTCTTATATTAATTTTATTTTTGTTTTGTTGGATCACATTTTGAGAGATAATATATAAAATCTGTGTATAGGTTACGTATCATTCTTCAACGCGCCATTCTATCTTTTCCCAGAATGCACGGGTACAATCACCTGTATCATTTTCACATTCCTTTCATTTCTCATTTTGCATACCATGCACCGGGCGTCTCAAATTACAATTGCACGCCCAGTCAAAAATGCTGAGTAAACAGTTCGCGCGGTCCCACAGTGACCAGGTAAGCTGAGAATGCAAAGTAGGCATTAGCTATAGGGGAGTGGATGAATTCCATTCAGTTATTTATTAAGTTGATGTGTAAGGAATCAGACAAATCTTGTTAAAAAAAATAAAATTACTTTTTTTACCAACCAGTCGGAACGTCGTTTGTAAGTGGCGCAGTCGGTAGGATCCGTACTATATTTCGAGGATCCATATGAGAACGGACCAATAAATAGCGTGTGAAAAAGTGACAGTAATACAACAAGGGAAATCAACGAGTACTGAGTGAAATATTTTAACTACAAATCAGTGGAAATTCAACGTCGGACCCAATCCCATAGATATTACTTTATCACGAATATTTCACGGAAAAGAAAAGAATCTAAAGAAAAGAAAAAAACAAGAATTGATAAATTTCACCTCAGCGGAATAACTCAAAACAAAATCTTTTTTTTCTCTCTCGTCGTATCCACTTTCGAAAAAAAAGTCAAGTAAAATCTTCGGATATCAGAACTGAAATATTTTTTTTTACTGTAACCAATTAAAATTTATCAAAATTAAAACTAAAGATAAAATTTCGAAATTTTGGCCTAACGTCCTAGAAATGGAGCAACAAAATCTAGATCGGTTAGTTCAGGCTGTCGAAACTTTAGCAATGCGGAAACAAGAACGAAGTCGCACGGTGCGAATTCTCAAAGAAATTTCTTACATCCGTGAATTCAGTGGTAATAGTGCAACATTAACACAATTCATAAACGTAGTCGGAAACCACATCAATGCAGTAAACGAGGCAGAAAGACCGGAACTCTGGCAGGCAATCTACAACACCAAAATAACAGGACCAGCAAAGGAATTACTACTACACAACCGACCAACAACGTGGAACCAAGCCAAGGAGCTTCTCAAGCAGCATTTCCGGCCCCCAATTAACTACAAAGACATCGCAAGAAGAATAACATATCTTAAAGTAAGTTCAATAGCAGATCTTATGTAAAAATAGAAGAATTGATTCAGAATGTAAACTCATGTGCAACATATGAAAACAATCAAATAGAAGCTAAAAACACATTTTATGTACTAATAGTAAATAGAATTAAACAATTAGCAATAGGGAATCTATCCAGAGACAATAAAGATATGTACAATCTCCATCAAATTAAAGAAGTTCTGTATACTTACATAGGA
This sequence comes from Eristalis pertinax, assembly GCA_907269125.1. Lineage (NCBI taxonomy): Eukaryota > Metazoa > Arthropoda > Insecta > Diptera > Syrphidae > Eristalis > Eristalis pertinax. The sequence continues at coordinate 92,526,838 of OU026145.1, forward strand.
TATGATGAAAGAAATATAGAAAGGGACCGTAGATCGAACAAACAATATAATAGCTGAAATACTTTTCAATCTACACAGATAGACTATAACCGCAGACAACAAAACTCACAAACAAACCAATCAAGGGGCCAGGGTCAGATCAAATGGAAAGACAAAATAATGGTAGGATAGGACGATCAGGGCAATAATAGGAATAATCAAAACATAGAACCCCAGATCTTTAACCCTTCAGGGCAAATCAGAAACGCAGTACAATATCCAACACCGATGTCCATCGGACAGATCTCAGATCAGACGGTTGATCAGACTAATTATGATTAAGTTTATAACACCGAACCAGAATTTTTTATAAACTAGGCCTCGGCGACAAAATATTTGCGGATCTAACTATTGACGAACTCAAGCTTAAAACACTAATCGACACGGGCTCTACAATGAGTATCATAAATGCAGACACGGTTGATTGTAGTAAATATAAATTATTCGATAAAGTAAAAATGCGGTTACAGACGATAAATAATATAACAACGGAAACGATAGAAAGAATAGTGACGAGCATACCTAAAGAATTTAACTATAATCCAAAGGGTGCTATAAAATGGTACAAGAGAAATTCAGGAGACAAACCCTACGATGTCCTTATCGGTATGGACATACTGAATAAAATTGTCAAAACTCTGGATTTTGAGAATAAATGTCTCGTACTAAATAACGGTGCCAAAATACCACTATATTCCGCCAACCCTAAAGTAGACTTTGGTTGCTTCCAGCTTATCTCTGATGAGAAAGAAATAGACTTAAATCACCTTAACGAAGAGGAAAAACAAGAAATTTAAAAATTATAGTTAGGAAATCAAATAGCAGGTATGCCTCCCCCATTGTATTAGTAGCAAAGAAATCAGACGGCACGGGAAAACTAAAATTACGATTGTGCGTAGATTACAGAAAACTGAATGATATTACGGTAGACGACAAGTACCCGCTACCGAATATTGATGCTATACTCGATAAATTGGGACGAGCCCAATATTTCTCGTCTCTAGACCTCGCGAAAAGGTATCACCAAATCAAAATGAACCCAAGGGATATCCCAAAATCGACATTCGTAACCCCAAACAGGTTGTACGAATACGCAAGAATGCCATTCGGTCTCAAGCATGAGCCGGCAACCTTTAAAAGGTTAATGAACGACATTCTAAGAGACCACATCAATAAAATATGCGTTGTCTATCTAGACGACATATTGGTTTTCTCAACCAGCCTGAAAGAGCACATAAATCTTTAGAGATTATACTCGCGAAACTTGCAGAACATGACTTAAAAATCCAATTTAGTAAATGCTCCTTCCTTAAAAAATATACTGAATTTTTGGGGCATATCCTATGAATGAATGGATGAAACCAAACCCCAATAAAATCAAATGCATCCAAGATTTTCCATTGCCTAAAACAGATAAACAATTGAAGGGCTTTCTAGGGGTAACAGGGTTTTATAGGAAATTTGAGAAGGACTATGCAAAAATTGCTAACCCAATGATAAAGTATCTGAAGAAAGGGAAAAAGATTAACATCAATGACCCGGAATATATCGAAGCCTTAGAGACTCTGAAACGTAATATTACCAAACACCCCATACCAGCAATTCACGGTATTTACAGACGCCAGCAACTACCCAATAGGAGCGGTACTAACACAGGAAGGTCAACCTGTGTGTTACGCTTCAAGATCTCTGAACGATCCCGAGAAAAACACATCACAGACAAAGAGTTCTTGGCAGTTGTTTGAGCGGTCACCTACTTTCGACCATATTTGTGGGGCAAAAGGTTCAAGATAATTACAGACCACCTACCAATCAAATATTTGGACAAGAGATACACGGGCAAGGAATTTAGCCAGAGAAATCAAAGATGGCTACTCAAACTACAAGAATTTCAATTTGATATTGAGTATGTGAAAGGAAAAGAAAACAAGATAGCGGACTTCCTAGTAGAATCCCGGAAGACATCGAAAACCCCAAAAATCAATCCATAAATAATCTATCAGATAACGCTACGATCCACTCGCAGGAACAGCAACTATAAGATTACATACTCATAAAGGAAACAATAGTAAACAAATACAAAACCCAATGAATACTAGTTAACGAGTCAAAAACTACAAAAGGAACTGTTATAAGAACGAGCCTAGATATAGGATTAAGAAAAGGGACAAAGAACACCCTATGAACATTAAAAGACCACGTTTATTTGCAGATGATGATATCAGTGTATCTAATATTCACGGCAATGACAGCACAGGCAACAGCGACATTGACAATTAACCAACTGACTACAAGTAACGGATATACCATACTTAACATGGGACAGACTGAGATAGTTCATTACACCAAACTATATTACACATTATTAGCACCAAAGAAATAAGACAGACTATTAATACATTCGTAGAAAACATTAGGAAACTTAAAATAGATAACGATCCAGTTATAAAACGCCGAATAGGAAAACTTTACACTTTAACGTAACAGCCATAGAACAAGGAAAAAGACAAACGAGAGGACTAATCAACATTACAGGGATGGGTCAAAAATGGTTATTTGGGCTATGGACGATAGCTACAGACAGGAAATAGCGGATCGTCTCAACATACTAGGAAAAAATCAGGAAAGTATAGCAACTCATTTTAACCAACATATAGAAATCAATGTACATCTGAATGAAAGCATATCTCATCTTAAATCGGCAATAGAATCAGACAGGAAAGAATTAAACAAATCATACGCAGAACTAACAGAAAATGAAAGAAGATTTATCCTACAGCAGCTAAAATTAGACACGGACTAATACGCCCTAGCCTTTTGACGACAGAAGAAATAAATGAGATGGGACTTGACTTCTACAAACTAAAAAACGCAAAAACCAGGTACAGTGTAGATACCTTAGTATTAGCAATACAAATTCCAAACAGATACCAGGTAGTTGACTTAAAATTAATAACAGCAATACCTACAGCCAATAAAACAGAAATAGAAGATGACCATTATTTTTTAGAAGTAAATAATACAAATTATGAATTTTTTAATAATGTCTAATACGTAAAAGATCTTAAGCCTCTTAAAAGCTGTATTGTCAACAAAAATTGTAAAACAAAACAAAACGAATTAATGGAAATAAATGAAATCGATGATAGTACTATAATTTGTAAAAACCTACAAGATCAAGAGATAATAAACAATTGTGACGATAGGAAAATAAAACTAAGCGGAAACTATCTAATCGTTGTTAACAATTGTACAATCAAAATAATGAATAAAACATTTACTAATTCTAATACAAAATTTAAAGAAAGGTTCTATTACTTACTTACTTACTTAAGGTGGCGCTACAGTCCGGGGTGGACCTGGGCCTCAACCAACAAGCGTCTCCAGCCAGAAGCGATGGGATCCTATTCCAAAAGATATCATTAAAATTGAGGGTGACGTGATCAAGGCAGAAGAAACAGATGTGGATATGAAGGATGTGTGTAAAGACGAAAAGCCAATTCTAGATAATCAGGGAAAAGTCAAAACAGAACCACACATCCCACAGCCAGAGGCGCCTATCGATCCAGTCGAGTGCCAGCATCGACTATTGGAACATATAAAAGTTCAGCAGGGCCTGGTAATGAATAGGTTGGACGACATCGAAACTGAAGTAAATGGTTTGTGTTATTTAATGTAATTTTATAGACAATATTCTTGTAACAATGTTTTTGTAGAACTTGAAGGACTTGACAACTTAATTGACTTGAAATCCGCCAACTTGGAGGAAACAAAGGACGTTCTGGCTTCATTTATAAAGGACTTAGAAACTATGAAAACAATATCTAAGATTAATATGCTGGCCAACATGAGGAACAATAATCTTGTGATCATAAAATAGTTCTTATATTAATTTTATTTTTGTTTTGTTGGATCACATTTTGAGAGATAATATATAAAATCTGTGTATAGGTTACGTATCATTCTTCAACGCGCCATTCTATCTTTTCCCAGAATGCACGGGTACAATCACCTGTATCATTTTCACATTCCTTTCATTTCTCATTTTGCATACCATGCACCGGGCGTCTCAAATTACAATTGCACGCCCAGTCAAAAATGCTGAGTAAACAGTTCGCGCGGTCCCACAGTGACCAGGTAAGCTGAGAATGCAAAGTAGGCATTAGCTATAGGGGAGTGGATGAATTCCATTCAGTTATTTATTAAGTTGATGTGTAAGGAATCAGACAAATCTTGTTAAAAAAAATAAAATTACTTTTTTTACCAACCAGTCGGAACGTCGTTTGTAAGTGGCGCAGTCGGTAGGATCCGTACTATATTTCGAGGATCCATATGAGAACGGACCAATAAATAGCGTGTGAAAAAGTGACAGTAATACAACAAGGGAAATCAACGAGTACTGAGTGAAATATTTTAACTACAAATCAGTGGAAATTCAACGTCGGACCCAATCCCATAGATATTACTTTATCACGAATATTTCACGGAAAAGAAAAGAATCTAAAGAAAAGAAAAAAACAAGAATTGATAAATTTCACCTCAGCGGAATAACTCAAAACAAAATCTTTTTTTTCTCTCTCGTCGTATCCACTTTCGAAAAAAAAGTCAAGTAAAATCTTCGGATATCAGAACTGAAATATTTTTTTTTACTGTAACCAATTAAAATTTATCAAAATTAAAACTAAAGATAAAATTTCGAAATTTTGGCCTAACGTCCTAGAAATGGAGATTGTACATATCTTTATTGTCTCTGGATAGATTCCCTATTGCTAATTGTTTAATTCTATTTACTATTAGAATAAAACATTTACTAATTCTAATACAAAATTTAAAGAAAGGTTCTATTACTTACTTACTTACTTAAGGTGGCGCTACAGTCCGGGGTGGACCTGGGCCTCAACCAACAAGCGTCTCCAGCCAGCTCGATCTTTAGCTAGCTGTCTCCAGTTTCGCACGCATAGTTGGTTGAGGTCCCTTTCCACTTGCGTGCGCCACCTGAGTCGCGGTCTTCCTCTACTGCGCCGTCCCTCGGGGGTGGATTCGAAGACTTTTCGGGCCGGAGTATTGGTTTCCATCCGCTCTACATGACCTAGCCATTTCAGTCTTTGGATCTTCACTCTTCTGGCTAAGTCGATGTCGCTGAACAGCCCGTATAGTTCGTCATTATATCTCCTCCTCCACTCACCGTCTATGCAGACGGGACCGAAAATCACACGAAGAATTTTCCTCTCGAAGCAACCAAGGGCAGCTTCATCCGCTTTTGACAAAGTCCATGCCTCCGCGCCATATAGCAGGACTGGGACGATTAAGGTCTTGTAGAGCGTTATCTTGGTTGTTCGAGAGAGGGCTTTGTTTACCAGTTGCTTTCTTAGCCCAAAGAAGCAGCGATTGGCAAGGGTTATTCTTCGTTTGATTTCAGCGCTGGTGTCATTGTCTGAGTTTATAGCGGTGCCTAGGTAGACAAAGTTTTTGACTACCACAAAGTTATATCTGTCTGCTGTGACGTTCTGACCGAGACGTCGGTGTTGGGTGCCCTTTCTCGTTGACAGCATATACTTGGTCTTACCCTCGTTTACCGCTAAACCCATCTTCGCGGCCTCCGTTGCAATACCCACAAAAGCGCCATTGACATCACGCTGCGTTCTTCCAATAATGTCAATATCGTCGGCATATGCGAGTAGTTGGACGGACTTCTGAAAGATTGTTCCTCTGGTGTTGGCGTTCGAGTTTTGAACAATTTGTTCAAGAACGATGTTGAAAAAGTCGCATGACAGCGCATCGCCTTGTCTGAATCCTTTTTTGACATCAAAGGTCTCGGTTAGGTCTTTACCGACCTTGATGGAGCAGCGTGCATTTTCCATCGTCATCCTACACAAACGGACGAGTTTGGTAGGGATGCCAAAACTAGACATTGCTCTGTATAGCTCGTCTCTATAGATGCTATCATACGCGGCCTTAAAATCGATGAAAAGGTGGTGGGTATCGATTTGTTGCTCCTGGGTTTTCTCCAAAATCTGCCGTAGTGTGAATATTTGGTCGATGGTGGATTTTCCTGTCCTAAAGCCACACTGGTATGGACCGAATGGCTTTAGGCGTTCACACAGTATGGCAGATAAGATTTTATATGCGATACTTAGTAGACTGATGCCTCTGTAGTTGGCGCAGTTCAAAGGGTCTCCTTTTTTATGGATCGGGCAAACAATGCTGAGGTTCCATTCATCGGGCATGTTTTCCTCCGACCATATTTTACAGATGAGTTGGTGCATGCTCCTTACCAAATCATCGCCTGCGGCTTTAAAAAGCTCGGCGGGTAGGCCGTCAGCTCCCGCAGCCTTGTTGGATTTCAGTTTAGATATGGCAATCCTCACTTCATCCGGGTCGGGTGGACGGAATTGTTGATCCTTTCATTGGGGTTGAATGGTTCGTTCTGCCTGACAGCGAGATTTGGTTCTTCGTCGCCGTTATACAGTCTGCAGAAATGGTTTTTCCATATCCTCAGCATCGACTGTGACTCTACTACGATGTTCCCTTGATCATCCTTACAGTCTTCGGTTCGGACTTTATAACCTTGACTGGTTAACTTTACCCTTTGGTAAAACTTCCTCACCTCATTCCTGCAGTAATATCCCTCTATTCTGCCGATCGCGCGCTTCTCATGCTCCTTCTATTTTCTCCTGAGAAGCCGGTGTTCGTCTCTCCTCTTCTGCTCGTAGAGCTCCCGAGCAGCTCTTGTCCTTCTCTGCAGTGCCGCTTTGTATGCTTCTTGCTTGGCTGCATTCGCCTGCCGACACTCGTTGTCAAACCAGGGGTTTCGTTGTGGTGGCGGATTGAAACCCAGCACATCAGAGGCGGCATCTCTGATGGCTTTTTGGCAATGCTGCCACTGGTCTTCAATACTTGATGTTGGCGGCGTAGGATTTCTTAAGAGGTTAAGGGAGACACGATCGGAAAAGGATTTGGCAATCTCTTGCGATTGTAGCCGGCTGACGTTGAACTTCCTCACAGTATTTCTTTGTCTTGGCGGTGTTCGGCATATCCGCAGCCTTACCTTGGCTACAACAAGGTGGTGGTCCGAATCAATGTTGGCGCCTCGGAACGTTCGGACATCTATGATACTGGAGGAGTGCCTTGCGTCTATCGCAATATGGTCAATCTGATTGACGGTTGATTGATCAGGAGATCGCCATGTTCCTTTGTGAATATCGAGATGTGGGAATATTGTACTGGCTACTACAACATTTCGCCCCGCAGCAAAATCGATCAGCCTAAATCCGTTATCGGATGTGGTGTCGTGTAGGCTGTGCTTTCCGACCGTGCTACCAAAGATGTTCTCTCTTCCTAGCTTTGCGTTGAAATCGCCAAGGACAATTTTAAAGTCGTAGCTAGGGCATTGCTCATACGTTTTGTTCAGGAGCTCATAGAACCTGTCTTTGGTGTCATCATCTTTCTCCTCTGTGGGGGCATGTGCGCATATAAGGCTTATGTTGGCAAATTTAGCCTGGATGCGAATTGTCGTGAGGCGCTCGTTCACGGACCTGAACGATAGGACTTCTTGCCTAAGTCTGCCTCTAACGACAAATCCACATCCAAATAGGCGCTGTTTTTGTTGTTTGTAGCAATCACCGTAGTATATATCACAGTTTTTCATCCTTCTTTTGCCCGGTCCATCCCATCGCACTTCTTGGATGGCGGTTATATCTGCTTTGCAGCAGTCTAGGGCTTCCGCTAGTTGTTCGGCTGCACGTGGCCTATAAAGGGACCTTACATTCCACGTACAAATCCGAAGATCGTTGTCCGTATATCGTTTGCATGGGTCGTCATCAGTAAAATCATCCGTTTCCGAGGCTTTTTGTTGCTTCGTAACTAGCAATTTTTTGTGTGGCCGGGCAGTTACCCCGACGGCACAACCCCCAACCTGGAGGGCCAGTTCCTTTTTTGTAACCCCTAGGACAAGAGGTCGCACTTATAAGTTTGGCAAGTTTAGCTCGGGTGAACTACAACCAGTACCCGATTGCTACCACTTGGAGGTAAAATAAGCACAATTGGTGTGTAGAAAAAGTTACAACACTGGGCATTGCCAGGTTGACGCCAGTCAGTGCCTACCCGATTCCCACAGCACCCAGCCAGCCACCCAGAAAGGTTCTATTACTATGATGATATCAACTATAATTTCACTAAAAATTTAAGTTTTGAAGATATAATTATAAGAAATATTGAAAATCTGAATTATTGAAATTTCATAGAAATGTAAACTACTTTGCAATCTCAGCCGTAACTTGTACCTTAATCATAATCGTAATTTTCATTTTAAAATTAGTGCGCAAAAATAAAAATTTAAAGATATCAATTCAGATACTTAGTGAAAATAACCGTCCCACTCACAAAATTCAGGAGAATTTTGATCTTAATGGGGGAGAGGTTACGTATCAGACACATTCTTCAACGCGCCATTCTATTTTTTCCCCATAATGCACGGGTACAATCACCTGTATCATTTTCGCATTTCTTTTATTTCTCATTTTACTTTCATTCTTCGGAGCAGTGCGTACCATGCACCGGGCGTCTCAAATTACAATTGCACGCGCAGTCAAAAAAGCTGAGTAAACAGTTCGCGCGGTCCCACAGTGACCAGGTAAGCTGAGAATGCAAAGTAGGAAATAGATATAGGGGCGTGGATGAATTACATTCAGTTAGTTATTAAGTTGACATGTAAGGAATCAGAATGTAATTGACGCGTAAGGAATCAGAATGTAAGTTATATTTGCTTTACTGTTAATTTCATAGTTGATATTGCTTAATATAGATTCTCACAGAGAACAGGAGCCTTGGAATTGGTTTTGGATGCGTTTATTTTAAGACCATATCCTAACCTGTTTTTGGTTTATTTTATTTATCATTGAATTTAGTTCTGTCTCACTATTTGCAATAATTACCGAGTCATCAGCGTACCACAAGTTTTTCATAGTGACTCTTCCTTCGTCTGAATCCAATGCTTCCTTAAATATTTCCTCTGAATATATATTGAACAAAAGCAGTAACAAAATGCAGCCCTGCTTTACTCCTCTTAAGCTATTTGTATCTTCCGACTCTAAGCGATTCATTTTGATGCCTTTTGGTTTCCATAGAGCGATTCTATTATTTTGAAGTACTTCGAATGAATTCCGGGTTTTTTCAGTATATCAAACTATATATGGTGACGGACTTCATCGAATGCCTTTTCATAATCAACAAAGCAGATATAAATTTCTTACTGCATTTCAAGATATCTTTGCTAAAGTCAATTTGTGTTTTGATTATGTTTTCTTCCACTTTTTCGTATATTCTCTTGTGAATGATTTTCTCTCTTGTGACTCATCGGGCTTATAGTCCTATAACCTTAGCATTGCGCTGCATTATTTTTCTTTGCAAGTGTTATAAATGAGGATTTCAACCACTCTGTGGGAATTTCTCCGCTCTTGTGAATTCTGTTTGTGAATACAATGTTCTATGAGTTCGTTTGAACTCCTTCAGGGTTGACTACTTTTCTATCCTTAGCATTTTTAATTAGTTGCATGACTTCCTCCTGATTCCTAATTCTGTTATGGGATGGTAATCACACTGTCATCATGGAATAAAATTTTGATGTAATTGGTCCATCTTGCTGTTTTGCCTTCCTTGTTGAGCAGTATATTGCCGTATTCGTCCTTTAAGCATCCATATTGTTTTATCCGGACAAGATCTGTTGCCTCTTTCAGTTTTTTGTGCATATTCAAGTCGTCCTTGTTCCTATTTAGGTTTCCATTACATTCTTCTGGCCAGAAATTATTTTTTGCTTCTCTTATTTTCCTCTTTATGATATCGCTATTTCTTTGTATCGATTATTGTTTCGTTTACATATTCTGCTTTCTTTCATTAGTTATCCAGCTTCGTTTTGTTATGAATAGTCGAGGCTTAAGAATTTCTCTTCCTGTTTTCATAAGGACATTTTTTATGTTGTTTCAACTTGTGTCCGAATGTTCTTAATTGTCCCTGATTGGTCTTATTATTTCTAACTTTTTGTTTATTCCTCTTGCTAATTAATTCATTGGTCATTCATGCGTTTCAATTCCAGTTGTTTTTTTTTTATCATTTCTTGATACTGTAACGGCTGCAACCTATGTGTAGGTACATAACACTGTGTGAAAACCACTGGATAGTCGATTAAAATAAGAAAAAGAGCAGTCGAATCAGAGAAGACAGTTCAAGATTACTGATAAATAGTGCGAAAGAAAAAGTAGGTTGTGAAATATAGAGCTACAAGCAATTGAGATTTTCCTTAATAAATTTTTATTAAAAAAAGACTACAAGATTTATTCTTACGGACCTTTGCTACATATTGCAATAGCATTCTTTTCAGTTTTACTTTAACTTTAGCTATGGTCTGAATTGAGGTCTGCTCCGGAGTATGTTTTCCCTGTTTTTGTCGCCTTTAATTTCTTCTGCCCAGTCTATCCTTTCACCTATTCTTCCCTTTCCTACGTTTGCGTTAGAATCCCTCACCCACGTCGTACTGACCCGGAGCACTTATGTCCCTTCTTTCTAAGGTCATGGAAACGCTGATAAATCGTCAGCTTATGAAAAATCTTGAATCACGGAAGCTTATTAATGACCGGCAGTACGGTTTCCGTAGCAACAGGTCCACTGGTGATCTGATAGCTTATCTCACCGAAAAGTGGAACACATCTTTGCATAATGCAGGCGAAAACAAGTTCGTTGCACTTGATATTTCTAAGGCATTTGACAGAGTTTGGCATCAAGCTCTTTCGTCGAAAATGCGTGCATATGGTATCGATGAATCTCTTCTTCTATGGATTAAAAATTACCTTTCGAACCGTTCAATTCAAGTTGTTTTGGATGGGTTCACGTCTGATATCCACCAAATAAATGCTGGTGTACCCCAAGGCTCTGTTCTGTCTCCGACACTCTTTCTCATTTTTATTAATGATCTCCTGTCTGCTACTTCTAATCCAATCCATTCCTTCGCTGATGACAGCACCCTCAGCTTTTCATATTCGTTCCGAGACTCACGACCCTGCCCTTCGGCCGTAGAATTAGAACGTCAGCGTATGTTAAGCACATTGAATTCCGATCTTGACAGCATAATTAACTGGGGAAACAATATTCAATGCTTCAAAAACTCAATGCTGTCTGCTGTCACTCAAGCGAATCCTTGTTAATCAGCCATTATCCATGAATGGTGCTTGTGTCGATGAAACCGGAAAGCTTTTCATCCTTGGTATGTGTATCAACACAACACTTAGTTGGAAAGATCACATATTTGAGGTCGCCAAAAATGCTGCGAAATGTTTAGGTTTCCTTAATCGATGCAAGAAATATTTCACCCCCTCTGATTTGGCTTTCATTTATAAGGCGTGTATTCGCCCCAAACTTGAGTACAACGCTCATATCTGGTCTGGTGCCCCAAAGAACACCCTGCACCTACTAGATAGAATCCAAAAGCAAGCGATAAAGCTTATAGGAGACAACAATGTCGCAAAGTCATTAGACTCGCTCGATCATCGACGTACCGTTTCTTCTTTGTCCGTATTTTATCCCTTTTTCAACAAACGCTGCTCAAGTGAGCTAGCCAACTGTATTCCTCCTCTCCATGAATCCACCCGCAATACTCGTCTCGCCAGGAATGCTCATCAGTTTACCCTTAAGCCTACTTTCGGACGCACAGTTAAATTTAGAGACTCGTTCTTCAGCCGTACTACGCGAATTTGGAATGCTCTCCCCAGCCCTATATTTCCCACAGACTACAACCCGCAGATATTTAAGACCAATGTGCACAGGTACCTCCTCTCCCTTTCTCGCTCTATACCTTTCGCCAGTGCTGTGTCTTGAACCCGGACACTTAAGGGTATTAGCAATACATTGAGCGCGCGCAAATTACAAAAAAAAAATTAGGGGTTTTGTGAGGGATATTGCCACGTCTATCATTAATTTCTGGATCCGAGAAATATTTATTTTATTTTCGGAACTGTTTCCTGGCGTTTCGCATACTTCAATGAAACATGCTTATTTCATATAAATAGTTCCCAGTTCACAGAGTTGTGTATGAATGAAAATGGTAACACATATCCGACACTGTTCAGGACCCCGTTGTAAAAGGCTTCGGCGGATACGAAAAAGAATTGGCGAAAGTTCTGAATTGTTGGGCGACACGGGCAACCACTGACGCAAAGGACTGTAGTCAGATGCTGCCGAGGTGCTTTCGCTCATACAAAGATATTGTTTTACAAGTGGAGTGGACAATTTCCTGTTGAAATTGATTCGAGGCCATACTGCGAGTGCGATGAACTCGGCCAATAAATTGATCTCTGTATCCACAATACCACGAAAGGGTACGTCACAGTTGCAAGACATTAATGCGGTACCACTTATCTTTCTTATCGCCCGTTCAACTGTGGATGGGCGACTCAACCACGACCGTTCCTTCATCAACTGCAACCTAGTTTTTAACTTGTAAATACATGTACAGTAAAAGCTAGTTATTTCGGAATGGTCAGGGGGAAGGTCATTCCGAATAAACGAATTTTCCGCATTAATGAGAGATTTTTTTTTTAGATAGATAGATTTTTTTTTCAAAGTGTTCCGAATTAAAGAGATTTAACTGCATATAAGAACAAAAAATAAAAAAAGACAAATAATGTATTTATATATACAAGTGATACATTTATGCATTATACTGTATATGTGAGTATATGTATATGTATGTATGTATATGCATATGTAAGTAGATTAGCTTTAGTTAGTTGTTTAAGTTTATTTTAAGGTAGAATGTGAGTTAGTTTGTAATTCTTAAATAAAAAGTTGTCATTATTTTTTTAAATTTTTAATAATATATGCTTGTTCATTTAATTATTACTATCTTATCTAATCATTATTAGGTTAGGTTGAAAGACATAATAATAATAATAATAATATGGGTGGCGCTACAGCCCGTAGAGGGCCAGTGTCTAACTTCTCAGCAACCACTCGTGTTGTGCGTGCTATTGTTCTATCAAGAGTGGAAGGTATCTACAGTTTAATGCCGACTCCGAATGGCCAAGTTCGAGAAGCTTTTTCTAGACAGTTATACTCTTTGAGCATTGTCAGTGACTCGAATGAGGTGGGGCCGTGCAATTTTCACCACGTCAAGTGGAATTCGCCGGGCCCCTATTGTTGAGCCGGCATACCTACCTTATTAATACGTCTAGTTGTAAGCCATTTATATATATATGTATATATGTACTGATGAAAAATGAAGCTATATATATAAAGCTTTTTTTGCTGGGTAGATTTACCTCTTACCATCTATCATATCCACACACGCCGAACTTATATTGTTTCTAACAATATCCGAGACACTTTCGATTCCTTTTCTTTTCTTTTACAATATTGAATTTAATGCTCCATAAAAGATTTTAATTAAAAATAAAAATCCCATGGGGTCGGGATATTGGCCAGTGCTAGACTGCCACTGAAATTTTTTTTCAGAGCCGGTAGTAACGGATCGTTACCCTTTTGCAGCAAAGCTGGATATATGCCATCGGTACCTGTCGACTTTAGCCTCGTCTGTTACTATGCGTGATGACACATACCAGCCTCGGCGTGTGATGTTTATCAGCTCGTCTCGAGTTCCTAGGATAGGAGCTAGTTGTGAGCCGGTTATGACTTGGTTTCCTGGAAAATGAGTCTCAAGCATGAGACTGAGTTGTTTCCGGTCTGACTGGTTTGTCTTTCTTAAGGACTTTGACCAGTCTGCTGGTTTCACTGAGTGTTACGATCTTTCCACCAAAATCTCTATAAGAGGCACTATGAAAGGTAGTGTTGAATAATATACAAAACTATAGAATACAAATTAATATAGTGTGGGACAAGCACTACATAAGAGGAGGGCGAATGATATACATATTCTATTAATAAAAATTCAAAACCAAATATTTAGACCGCATAATGTTGACAACAAAAGAGTAGTTAGTTCAATGCACACATCGAAAGATAACATCAAGCAAATGCTTAGCTTTTTTTTAACAATGAATGAAAATTATTAGCTTGTCTTATCACAATAGGTAGTTTATTAAAACATCTAGGAGCAGTGACAGCAAAAAAGTGAGCGAATTTAGTTTTATGTGCGACGGAAACATTTACCAAGGCTTGATTATTAATACGTAAGTTGCAACAATTAGACGTCCTATTCAGAATATTAGCGCTGCGCTTGAAAAATTAAAGAACTTTGAAAATGTAAAGATGTCTTAAGAGAAGAATGTGTAAGTTCTTGAAAAGCGGCCAACAATGAATTAAGCGATTTTTACCGTAAATTATTCTAATAAGACATTTTGACTTTTAACAACAATTAAAACGCCCAAAAACTCCTATTCGCTAACGGGTCCAATTACAAAACACTTATTTGAGCATGGAAGCATGGAAGACAACTATGAACTGGTAAACCAAGCCTTTTGCAGTCATGTGAGTGAAATATCATGTTAAGATCAATATTATTGTTCACAAGAAAACTCACAATTTATATTAGAAAATAAAAGAAGTAATTACTTTTTACAATTTTTATTATTTGCACAAATTTGGGTGTTGACCTATTGACTATACTACACAGACTACTTCGAGTTCTGACGCGAATTACAAGTTCTGCTCACAAAAGTGCATAGTAGGCAATTTCAAACCGTATGACCCAACTGCGTCGGTGTCGAATATTTTGCCCATGGAGAACTTGAGAGGCGTGAATTTTGGTTGCGAGTTCTGGTTTCACAGAAGATAATTGTGTCACATAATATTGTCACATAACACCTTGATAATTTTTACTTAAACATACTCCCCCTCTTAAAGAGGCTTAGCCTCTACATTTAAACGTAAAAATTGAACAAAAAAAAAAAAAAAATCTCAAATATGTAGAAATCGGAACAAATCATCAAAATATCTATGGGAGGAGCCTCGGCTATTTAATTTTCATTGTCATTTATTGTTAAGATAGTATCGCTGTACTTTAAGAGTGCAATACTCTTTTAATAGTGCAGGTCTTAAATATAACATTATATAAGTAACGTTATAGTGACACATATACATACATTTCAATTTATAGATTTGAATATTTTAAGTTTTTAATATGAAGGCGTAATTCTGCAATATTAAAATTAAATTTACATGCAACCAATTTAAAAATAAATTTTGTCAGTTCATGTTGGACAGATAAGTAAAACAGGCTGAACAAAATTGTCTGTACTCGGTCTTGGACCGTACCTGTGAAGGTAAATGGTTCCAAGGATGCACAGCATGAATGAAGAAATGCCTGCGCGATGTTAAACAGGTATGGACAGAGGGTTTTAATGTCATATTACGACTCGATCGACAGAAAGTTAATTTTCCATATAGATAGTTAGGTTGTTTTCTGTGAATGATTTTTAAGAGTAGGATGCATGATCTATAGCTTAATAATGCTTCCAGTTCACATCCAAGGAGAATGCGACGTTGGTCCGAGACATGATCAAATCTTCGGAAGTTAAAGACACACCGTGCAGTCGCGTTGATTGCTTTTAACAATTATTGCGGAGACAAATTATCACAGTCTGCAAACAATTCACAGTCGTAGGTTAAGAGAGTGCTTTGGCGAGTTTTAGTTTGACGTTGATGGGGAGTATGCATTTGCTAATAGACAAACCTCTAAGAGACGCATATGCTTCTGACGCTACACTGTCTATATGGTCAGCCATGTTAGTTCACTGTTGAACATTATACCAAGATTCTTGACACAGGTTACATATTCAACGGCAATGGAGTTTAATTCAAAAAGTTCGAGAGGGAGGAATAGTGTTTTGGAAATGACTTTGGTTTTGTCAGGATTGAGCGTGAGGTCATTTTCTTCACCCCACTTCGTAATTGAGCTCAGATCCTCATTTAATTTAGCAACTGGATCTTCAACCATACCAAAAGGAAAACTTAGGTAGATTTGAACATCATCTACATATATATGAAATTTGCAATACGATAACACTTTAGGAAGATTATTAATAAACATTGAGAATAACGGACCGAGAATAGAACCTTGGGGTACTCCATTGTGAACATCACGTAAAGACGACAGCTTAGAGTTATATAAAACTTATAGTGCTTATACTTTTAGTACTTATTAGTGGGATTACAGAAGTTAAATTGGGTGGACAGTTTATGACAAAGTATTGACGGATTAACACTATCGAATGCTTTTGAAAAGTCAAGTAAAGCTAGTAAGGTTGTTTTATCTTCATCAATAGCTTGTCGTACATCGTAGTCACTTTTAGTAGGGCTGTAACACAGCTATGTCCTTTACGGAATCCTGACTGCATTGGATGTAAAAGATTGTGTCCCTCAATGTAATCTTTAATCTCTCGAATACATTTGACAAAAACGGAAGAATAGCAATTGGCCGATATTCAAGAAGGTTTGCTTTTTTCTAATTTAGCTCTAGGTCATGATTATGGAATTGAAAATATGGGTGATGTGAGGAAGTATAATAGGAAGGAACACTTTTACAAAGTCGGGGTGAATATTATCCAGTCCAACAGACTTGGTTTTTATGGAGAATATTGCACAACCGACTGAGTATGTATCTACTCTTCCTACTTCAAACCCATCTTCTCGAGTGTTGTAAAGGCAAGGAATCATTGAGGCGGGTAACAGAGGACACAGAGGTGAATTGAATATTTAAATCTTCGGGGACTATCCCATCATCGTTAGGTTTGATTTTGGTTAGTCCAATATCTCGCACCTGCTTCCCGAGAAACCTCGATGATCGGTCGTTGTTAAGCTTTGCTATGTAATAATTACTCTTAGCAGAACGTACCAACAAAGTAATGTGCTTTCTCCAGGCTTCACATTTAGAAGTCGTAAAAAACTATAAAAAACGTTGTAGTGGAGGAATCCCGGTAATCCACATTTAGATGTTATTTGGGTTAGTAAAATAATTTTTCGTTTTTAGGTCTTGCATTTTTCCAACAATAAGAACGCGTTTTGCATAAAAAAAATCTCTCATTAATTAGGAAAATTCGTTAATTCGGAATGTCCTTCCCCCCGACCGTTCCGAATTAACTAGCTTTTACTGTACATCCTTCAACTATCCAGTAAGTTGTTAAATAATATTAACAGTCACCCCAATCCGTACATGCAGGAACTGCAACGACTTCCACTAGAGCGCAGTCACCGATATCTTCACACCATGGCAACCCTGGATTTAATGATTTATTCAACCCCGACACAACACATATGTAATTAATAATAATAATAATGTGGATGGCGCTACAGCCCGTAGAGGGCCAGTGTCTAACTTCTCAGCAACCACTCGTGTTGTGCGTGCTATTGTTCTATCAAGAGTGGAAGGGCACGGCACAATATGAAAATCCACAGATTCCGACACTCGGGTTTTCTTCAAATTTATTCGGTAATCGGGGTTTTGATTTAATAATCTGCACTGGTATAAACCACAGGAAACATTCTTCGAGATGTTTTCCTATCTTTTTCCGAGTTTTACTCACCTGAAGGAAACGAAAAAGAAAGATCTTCTGAGATTGTGACCCTGTGGGTTTATCGCATGATAAGTCCAATATCATTCAGTCATTGACTCTAGAAGTGCGCGGACGTTCGGAAGTGCATTCCATACAGTGAGTGAGTGAAGTGATATTAATTATCCCCTCATCTTTGAATGAGTAAGGAAGAGGTCAAAAAGCAATTAGTGCAATTAGGGCAGTGAAGATATAATTAACTATCCTCTCATCACTAGATGAGTAAGGAAAATAAAACAAACAAATAGACAACAAAAGAAAAAAAAAAAAAAAATTAACAAACTGAATTCTCAGAGTACCAGCAATGGCTGCTCCTTTCACCGTAGACACGATTTGGCTTAAGGCCAAGATACTGGAATTAAACATCCAGGTGAAGGAACTCACCTCCAAACTTGGACAAAGGGACGCGGAAGTCGCGTCCTTAAAAAACCAATTGAGCAATGGCACAGCCCCAACATCAGAAGATGAAGACGCTTCATATTGCTCGACCGCCAAGAGGCCGTGTAACGAAGCCACAAATGCATCCGAGCCCACTGCAATAGCAATGGAGTCGTCCACGGTTTCACAATCTATACCACAACATCCAAAACCACAACATCCAAAACCGCAACAGCCAAAACCGCAACAACAAAAATCAAATCCACCAAAACCGCAACAACAAAAACCGCAACAGGTAACGAGGAAGACGACCCCAACTCTGACGAAGAAACCACCACCGATCATTGTCAAAGAAGTCACCTCGGTAAAAAACTTAATTCAAAAAATCGAAACCACTATTGGATCAAAGAAATTTGAAACTAAAGTGGGTAATAACTCAATGGTGATCAGGGTTATGACTTCCACAGATCACCAGAAAACCGAAAAAATGCTCGCTGAGCAAAACTTAAAATTCTACACATACAAAAGGGATGAAGATAAACTACAAACATTCATCATAAGGCACATTTCTCCAGAATGGACCAATGAAGAGATACAAACCGGAATAATAGAGATAGTACCGACACTTCAAATTGAGAGGATTACTTACTTCCAGACCCCGTACATGAGGACCAATAACGTCAAAACGCTGAGGTTGGTGCAGCTAGGACAGAACGAGGACGCCACGGCCTTAAAAAACATAAGGTGGCTACTTAACCAGAAAGTGAGTATCGAGGTCCCAAACAAAAAAAAAAGCAAAGTACATTGCAACAACTGCCAACTACCCGGACATCTAGCAACAGGATGTCACCTTCAAACCCGGTGTATCAAATGCACCGAAAACCATCCGCGAGGAGAATGCCGGGTAAAACCTGTGGGCGAGGAACCGGAGACAATGGAAGTAACAACTCCAGATGGCAAAACCACAACCAAGGTGATAACAGTTACGTGCTGTAACTGCGGAGGACCTCATCCGGCTAACTTTTCGAAGTGCCCCTCAAAAATGCAAGCGAAGTCAACCACGAAGGCTACCTACGCAAGCATGGTAAAAGGACCATCACCATCAACGCCGATAAGCTACGCAATGGTTACCAAAGGTAAGTCCAGTAACCCCACAGTTAAACCTGTACCACAAGCACCTCTCAACATAAACATCGATGAATATGCAAAGGACCTGCAAGCACTTCTTCCAAGAATAGCAAAATGCTCAGCCATTGAGCAAAAGTGTCAGGTACTAACACTCTTAACAAATTACATCCTAAAAAATCATCATGATTGAGTTCCACGTCATATGTTTAAACTGCCAAACCCTTAATAACAAGTCCAAAAAGGAAAACTTTGCGTTATTCCTTTCGAAATTCAACCCAGATGTAGTTCTTCTGACCGAAACCCGGTTCACGTTCACTTCAATGATAAGCCTCCCAAACTATAATTTTATATCTTCCCCCCGACAAGGGGGATCAGGAGTAGGAACGGCGATTGTGGTACACAAAAAGTACAAATACTCCTCAATTACATTTGAAAACATTACTCATATCGAGTACACGGCCATCCGCCTAACTTCCATACTTAACAGGCAACTATTATTATTTGCCGTTTATAATAAAGGCGCATATACCTTCCCCACAGCGGATTTGGAAAACATCATCAGACAATGTTATTCGTCTCAGTTCATTCTTGGCGGGGACTGGAACGCAAGGCATCAAAACTTCAACGATGTCACTAGCAACCACCAAGGAAGGCAACTATCTGACTGGTTGAACATCTCTCCCGTCACTGTAGAAGCACCTCTCCTCCCCACCCATGTAACCAGATCATCAAATTCCATCTTAGATTTCTTTTTAAGGTCTCAGAATTTGAACGTATCTGAACCCCCCTTTACTTCCCATACCTTCCCCTCAGACCACGCATCGGTCCACCTTAAAGTGGACATATCCCATCTAGGGCCAATACCCACTTCCCGTCCTATTCCAAACTACGAAAAAACAAACTGGAGAAAAGTGAATAGGACTGTGTCCGAAAAATTCTCCAATTACAGCATTCCCGATGACCACAACCTCTCACCCGAAGAGATCGACGAGTCCACTATAGCACTTGAAGATATCTTCAAATCAGCCCTTGAGGCAAACACTCCCACCTTTAACCCATTCAGGGAAGTCAACAAACCGCTTCCACAGATGCTAGAAAAACTAATCAAGGATAAAAAAAGACTCAGGCGTCGGCTGTTTAGGAATTACTGTCCCATCCTCAAGTCTGAAATCAACCTTCTTACCATCCTAATCAACGAACACCTCCAAAACTTTGTAGAGAAAAACTACACGACCACTCTCCAATCCATGAAACCGGACAGCTCGCTATTCCGTAATATAAACAGACTCACAAATCGTAAGACCTACGAGAAAATTAACTACCTAGTAGGACCCAACAATAAACCCACCGAAACAGACCTGGAGTCTGCTAAACTCCTGGGCAGGCACTTCGCCCAAATCCATGACCAAAATAATTCCCTTTCAACACCAGAATTTCGGCAGCAGGTTCAGCAGTACCTTACCCTCAACCTACAACCTAATTTAAGTAATAGATCTCTGATCAAGTTCAA
Source organism: Eristalis pertinax (assembly GCA_907269125.1). NCBI lineage: Eukaryota > Metazoa > Arthropoda > Insecta > Diptera > Syrphidae > Eristalis > Eristalis pertinax. The sequence continues at coordinate 92,547,445 of OU026145.1, forward strand.
TAGTATCAATAAGGCCTCAAATCCACTCTCCGCAACAAGATTCACCACAGTGGATGAACTACAATACTTCATCCAAAACCGGAAAAACAAAAAATCTACTGGAATAGATAACATCCCCAACACCTTTTACAAAAAACTAATTCCTACAAACCTCCTGCCAATAGTAACCCTATTTAACCACTGCATAAATACGTCCCACTTTCCAACACCTTGGAAAAAAGCTATCTTGATACCAATAAAGAAACCGGGATCATCGCACAACCCTGTGAACTACAGACCAATTTCCTTACTGAATACGATCAGTAAGCTCTTAGAATGTAAGATCCTAACTAGACTTAGAGAACACGCTGCCGAAAATCACAGTATCCCCGAATTCCAATTCGGCTTCAAGCCAAAGCACTCCACCTGTCATGCCCTTCTAAAACTATCAGAAGACATCACCTCAAACCTAAATCAAAAGCGCCCCACCCTATGTGTATCCCTTGACATTTCCAAAGCTTTTGACTGTGTTTGGATAGCAGGATTACTCTACAAACTCCACCACACCCACGGTGTGGACCTGAACACCTGCTTACTAGTACAGTCATACCTAACCAACAGAAAATTCCTGGTAAATGTCAACTCCTCAAAATCCGTAACTTTTCCAATCACAGCCGGAGTCCCGCAAGGGTCTATCCTAGGACCTATTTTATATCTTTTATTTACAGCAGACATTCCTCAACCCACCAACCCACAAGTGAAGATCATCACGTATGCTGACGACACGCTCATCTACTCCCACACCCCATTCATTCTACATAGCGAGAGAATCATCAACAGTTACCTGTCGACACTCACCACCTATCTCGACAAGTGGAAAATAAGACCCAACGGACGAAAAACCCAAGTACTAGTGATTAAAGGTCCCGCCAACCACTGTACAAGGAACACCCTGAAGCATCACACAAGAATCCGGATAGATCTAAACAATGAATCTGTACGGCCTGATAAGGAGATGAAGTACCTAGGAGTTACTTTCACCAGAAATTTCTCCTTCGGAAATAACATCTCCAACCGCATCCAAAAAGCCAAGGTACAACTCAACTACTGTCGAAAAGTCATGTGGAAACCCAACACACTCTCCACAAGAATAAAGAGGATACTGTACAAACAGATAATAAGACCATCGCTTACATACGCTTGCCCGGTATGGTTCCACATTACACCATACCAAATGGAGAAACTCCGACGCTTCGAACGCAGATGCTTCAGGACCCTCACCGGCCTCAACCGTCAACAAGACTCCTACAAATACATTAGGACATCCACTCTCTACAACAGCACCGAGATAGACAGAATCGACAGACGTATATTCCAGCTCACCGCCAACTTCAGCAACAACCTGCAGAACATCCCCAATACCCTAATAGCCGAACTTTCAACAAGACGACCTGATCCTCACGACACCTTTCTCACTACAAGCCACGTGAGAAGCCTGTACGAGATGGGCAGAATATTAGACGCCCAGAACAACATGGTATATCACAACACACGAATTGGCAACAACACATTCAAGTTTGACAACACACAGTATCAGGAGAGAAAGCTAAGCCTCTAGCCGTTCTCCTAAACTGTTGTATCTTAACATTTTAATTGTGTATAATTAGTTTAAGTTATTATAAGTTATTTTTAAGTTAGTATAAGTTATTATAAGTTAAGTATTCAATCACAAAACACGCAGGTTTTATGAACCTTTTCCTGGCAATTAACACCCAATACATATAATTCCAATAAAAACTCATCAATTCAAATGTATTCAGAAAAAATATCTAGAGAAATGTTAATGCATGTTAGATATAACACTATATTTCTAAGACATATTAAGTATTTTCAATATCTGTTAGCTCTATACAAAACTTGGTTCAATAAAGAAAATGCATTTAAAAAAAAAAAAAAAGCATGATAAGTGAGAATGAGAAGGAGCCTTGCTACCAGTCAGCTCGACTCGGGATTGGAATTTCCTTCTTATAGATAAAATTAAGGGGATGTGGTCACTTCATTCTAAATTGTTGTGCGTTTTCCAAGTGGCTATATTCGCTATTGCCGGCGAGGTAATTGTCAGGTCAACGGCCTTAAAGGTGTTTTATTGTGGAGAAATGTGTTCGGGATCCATCATTGAAGAGTACTCAATCTGAAATGTTTAGCCAGCTAGCTACTATAGTGCCAGCAAGGTTTTGTGTTATTGGCGTTAAAGACTCCTAGTATTATACTATTCTGCAAGTCATTTGCTACCAGATTATATTTTTGTTTGGCAGTTTCTTGGTATGGTTGTATATAAATATTCTGAATTGTTAGCGGATAAGAAGGTAGGTGCAATTTCAAGGTTTGGGGTGACAGCATCTGAATGTATGTGGAATATTGGACTTAATTAGTACTGCAGTACCATCTTTGTTGCATTTTGTATTTTGATGGTGCTTTTTCCACAAGGGTTTTTAGTTTCTTGTAGGGCTATGATGTCGCGGTTGTACTTTTGGACGAGAATGTCCGAATATGGGAGGTTGTTGTAATATCCTTGTATGTCCCATTGGAGTATTTTAATGTTATTTGTTATATGTGTGTTTGCTGTAGGTAAGTTTAGATAATAAGTTATTGTTGGCCGTGGGCCTATCTGGCTCAGGGGAGAGCATGGAGGTTGAACGCTGTCTCTCCAGCCATTGCGTTGATAGGTTATTTGGGTATTGTTAATTTTAATTTTCTTCTGAATCAAATGTAGGCATGAAGTGTATTTTTTCTTGAATAAGATTATTAATTATCTTGCGTTTACGTACGCGTCTTTGTTGCGTGTTAGGAAGCTTTTTCTGTTTTGTTGATTATAGTTTGTTAGTTACTGTCTTAGGAGTAGTAAAGCCTTATTTTGCTTTCGCTGAATACGTTTTTGTTTGAAAGATAGGTTTCGTCGGATTAACTTGCCTGTAAATGCGTTTTGCTTCAGCCAGACTACATTTGTCCTTAGTTTTTATTGTAAGGATTTCTTTATTCAGTATGTATGCTGGGCATATGTTAGAAGACGATGGGTGTGCTTCCTTGCAATTTGCACATAAAACTCTGATATCTACAAACTGCTCGGTCATGTAATGGAAGGCTACAGTTTTCACAAATTTGATCTTCTTCGCAGTTTTGTCCGTGTGGCCCAAGATTTGACACCTCTAGCTCCTCATTGGATTTGGGATGCGTTCATTTACTCTGGTCTTATACCAAGCAATGTCAATAGATGATGAGATTTAGTAGCGGTCAAATGTGAATAGCATGAGCCCTGTTGTTCGCTCGCCTGTCTCTGTTTTCTTAACAAATTTGTGTACATCAATAACAAATTGTAGTTTTAATTCTTCTACTATTTCTTCGTTTGGTGTGTTTATTAGACACGGAGCGTATACCACGCCTTTCAATGAATTAAAATTGGCATGCAATTTTACTGATACAGGTATTTATGCCAAGTTAGAAATATTGAGAAACTTGTCTGCTATGATTTTCGATTTGGTGAAAATTAAAATATTTCGATCTTGTAATTGTGATATCTTTTTGTATTCCTTACTTATCGCATCAATAGCTTGCTAGTAAATGGTTTATTTTAATTTTTTAGGAAGATTGTGATAAGTTTGAGGTTTTTAGACCTTACGATTTCACTGAGTTGGGGGAAGTCAATTAGTGAGGAGCTTTTAATTTTCTTTGGGTTTTCTTTGTTCCCGGTTATTTATCTTCCTGACCGCGGGGCCATTATGTTTGGTAAAAGGTTTGATTGTTCACCAATAATATTAAAGAGCCGGTCGCGACATAATTAAAAAAGTAGGAGGGAAAGAGATGGTTGAGTAATGTCAAATTGGTACTAATTGGTACTAGTAGAACTACAAGTGAACTCTTTGAAGGTTAGTCGGTGACCAGAAATCAACTAATAAAGGTATCCAACTTCCTCGTCTCTTGCCTCTGAAATTTGTTTGGCAGTTTGGTGTATTTATACCATATGTGAATACGTCAGAGGCGTTTCGAGCAGCTGAAAGTCTTCGAAATAATGAGGTGAAGTAGAGCATTTTTTTTGAAAAATTGCTAGTTATTTGAGCGTTCAAATCCATGTTTCACCCAAAAAGAAGGAGGAGCTTATAAACACTGATTGTGTTAGAAGGTACATTCATATACCTGTAAATATATTGGAATGCCGCTGATCATTGACAGGTTACATTTGAATTCAAATATTTTGCCTTTGAAATATTAGAAAATAGGTACAGAAAAACGGTTTTAATATGATTTTGTGGTTGAATTCAATTTGTAAATAATCATTCACAGTTCATAATAATGTAATGATGATAAAATAGAAATTCTGCAAATTCACACATACATGTATGTCTGTTCTTTGGTTATATACGTACACAAATTTACATAAAACAACTTAATTCCCTTGAATTAGTTCGTATTGTCACTTTAACATTGTATATATATCGATTACTCAAATACTTTTTCATTTTGCTAATTAATTCGAATTAATGGTGTCGCAACAGAAGTCAGTACTTCAAGCATTTTAGATTTGGACTCATATCACATATAATTCGTGCAGCAAGACTTGAGAATTTGTCCTACATATTCATCATACGCAGTTCGTAAAGCTTTTGCTTTAATTTAAAAATGTAACTTGTGAAAAAAACTTCTTTTTCGCATGTTATAATACAATTTACTTCGCTCAAATTGACGAACATCACTCATGGAATGTTTCCAGATCGTGGGCAAGTTAAGCACATTGGAAATGTATTTGACACTCCTACGGGCAAAATATGATTTGGAGGGGTAAACAGCTGATCAAAACACACCACTTGTGAAAGTATGAGCAAAATATATCTTCCAAATAAAGAAGTATGAGTGTCTTGCGGTACGTCATGGTATTTTTGGCTGAAAAGTTGAATATGTCTATTACCTAATTTCTGTCGGTGACTGCAAAAAAGTTTTGGTGCAACTTTATGTTCGGTCTTCTATTTCAATATATGATATTTTAGAAATGAGCACAATTTGTCTGTAGTATGCCGCCTGCCATACTGTATAAACTCCAATTTTCTCGGATCTAAAGTCAATCTCATTGATGTCATCAGCTGTAACGACTATAAAACTTTGATTGTTGGTAAATGTTTTCAAGCAAACAGCTGGGTCAGTTGTAATTTTGCAAAACACATCCTGCTCTAATTTAAGGTAGAATTGGGGTAACAGTGCTACAGTCAGTGTTTTACGGGTTGACAGTCATGAAGGGTGATATCCTTTTGCAGCTAACATCAGCAATTGGTTATCGGTCTTGTACTCTCAGCAAATGTAAACATCTTAGGTATGTGTATACTGCTGTTATTTTAACACTGGTGGAACACAAATCACCTTTGAAGATGTCGTTGGGGTGTCTATTTCAATAGTGGTTAATCCTGGTATAATTGTTTGCTCACGTTCTATTGCTTACAGCCAGAGATGGCAGAAATGTCCCTTTTTACGAATAACTACATTTGTTACGTCTGCTACGTTATAGGGTAGTTAATGTAGTATACGTAACAAAATGTAGTGGACGTAGCTCTAAGTGTAAAAATGTAGTTGAGATGTCAATTTAACGTCAGTTCAGTTGTTTGTGAAATTCATACATTGCTTGGTGACAAGCATGAGGACGGTGCTTGTGAAAGTGGAGGTATGTTGCCAAGGACCGTTTTCACTAGTTGGAAATTACATTTGAAGCTCAACGTTTTCTGTGTATGTACTCGGCACACGTAACAAATGTAGGTAGTAAATGAAACAAATCGGGCGTGGAGTTTATTCGACACACATAACAAATGTAGGTAGTAAATGAAACAAATCGGGCGTGGAGTTTATTCGACTAACTACGAGTAGATAATGGAGTAGATTACCTTATGTAGTCTACTCTGCCATCTCTGCTTACAGCTAGTTGGACGAAGAATGTAACTATTTCTAACTTACTGGCCCTAGGCGGGCATTCTAAGCTGAACTTAATCTTAAACTATGTCTTTCAACCTTGTGGTGGTCCGTGGCGTTGTGGGTATGTGCGGCGACTCCTACGCTCTTGGAACAATCTGTCTAGGTTCGATTCCTGGTACGACAAGAAAAACTTTTCACCGCCCCACCTCTTTCGAGTCACTGACAATGCTCAAAGAGTATAACTGTCTAGAAAAAGCTTTTCGAACTTGGCCATTCGGAGTCGGCATTAAACTGTAGATCCCTTCCACTCTTGATAGAACAATAGCACGCACAACACGAGTGGTTGCTGAGAAGTTAGACACTGGCCCTCTACGGGCTGTAGCGCCATCCACATTATTATTATTATTAATTACATATGTGTTGTGTCGGGGTTGAATAAATCATTAAATCCAGGGTTGCCATGGTGTGAAGATATCGGTGACTGCGCTCTAGTGGAAGTCGTTGCAGTTCCTGCATGTACGGATTGGGGTGACTGTTAATATTATTTAACAACTTGCTGGATAGTTGAAGGATGTACAGTAAAAGCTAGTTAATTCGGAACGGTCGGGGGGAAGGACATTCCGAATTAACGAATTTTCCTAATTAATGAGAGATTTTTTTTATGCAAAACGCGTTCTTATTGTTGGAAAAATGCAAGACCTAAAAACGAAAAATTATTTTACTAACCCAAATAACATCTAAATGTGGATTACCGGGATTCCTCCACTACAACGTTTTTTATAGTTTTTTACGACTTCTAAATGTGAAGCCTGGAGAAAGCACATTACTTTGTTGGTACGTTCTGCTAAGAGTAATTATTACATAGCAAAGCTTAACAACGACCGATCATCGAGGTTTCTCGGGAAGCAGGTGCGAGATATTGGACTAACCAAAATCAAACCTAACGATGATGGCATAGTCCCCGAAGATTTAAATATTCAATTCACCTCTGTGTCCTCTGTTACCCGCCTCAATGATTCCTTGCCTTTACAACACTCGAGAAGATGGGTTTGAAGTAGGAAGAGTAGATACATACTCAGTCGGTTGTGCAATATTCTCCATAAAAACCAAGTCTGTTGGACTGGATAATATTCACCCCGACTTTGTAAAAGTGTTCCTTCCTATTATACTTCCTCACATCACCCATATTTTCAATTCCATAATCATGACCTAGAGCTAAATTAGAAAAAAGCAAACCTTCTTGAATATCGGCCAATTGCTATTCTTCCGTTTTTGTCAAATGTATTCGAGAGATTAAAGATTACATTGAGGGACACAATCTTTTACATCCAATGCAGTCAGGATTCCGTAAAGGACATAGCTGTGTTACAGCCCTACTAAAAGTGACTACGACGTACGACAAGCTATTGATGAAGATAAAACAACCTTACTAGCTTTACTTGACTTTTCAAAAGCATTCGATAGTGTTAATCCGTCAATACTTTGTCATAAACTGTCCACCCAATTTAACTTCTGTAATCCCACTAATAAGTACTAAAAGTATAAGCACTATAAGTTTTATATAACTCTAAGCTGTCGTCTTTACGTGATGTTCACAATGGAGTACCCCAAGGTTCTATTCTCGGTCCGTTATTCTCAATGTTTATTAATGATCTTCCTAAAGTGTTATCGTATTGCAAATTTCATATATATGTAGATGATGTTCAAATCTACCTAAGTTTTCCTTTTGGTATGGTTGAAGATCCAGTTGCTAAATTAAATGAGGATCTGAGCTCAATTACGAAGTGCGGTGAAGAAAATGACCTCACGCTCAATCCTGACAAAACCAAAGTCATTTCCAAAACACTATTCCTCCCTCTCGAACTTTTTGAATTTTGAATTAAACTCCATTGCCGTTGAATATGTAACCTGTGTCAAGAATCTTGGTATAATGTGCAACAGTGAACTAACATGGCTGACCATATAGACAGTGTAGCGCCAGAAGCATATGCGTCTCTTAGAGGTTTGTCTATTAGCAAATGCATACTCCCCATCAACGTCAAACTAAAACTCGCCAAAGCACTCTCTTAACCTACGACTGTGAATTGTTTGCAGACTGTGATAATTTGTCTCCGCAATAATTGTTAAAAGCAATCAACGCGACTGCACGGTGTGTCTTTAACTTCCGAAGATTTGATCATGTCTCGGACCAACGTCGCATTCTCCTTGGATGTGAACTGGAAGCATTATTAAGCTATAGATCATGCATCCTACTCTTAAAAATCATTCACAGAAAACAACCTAACTATCTATATGGAAAATTAACTTTCTGTCGATCGAGTCGTAATATGACATTAAAACCCTCTGTCCATACCTGTTTAACATCGCGCAGGCATTTCTTCATTCATGCTGTGCATCCTTGGAACCATTTACCTTCACAGGTACGGTCCAAGACCGAGTACAGACAATTTTGTTCAGACTGTTTTACTTATCTGTCCAACATGAACTGACATAATTTCCAAAATTTATTTTTAAATTGGTTGCATGTAAATTTAATTTTAATATTGCAGAATTACGCCTTCATATTAAAAACTTAAAATATTCAAATCTATAAACTGAAATGTATGTATATGTGTCACTATAACGTTACTTATATAATGTTATATTTAAGACCTGCACTATTAAAAGAGTATTGCACTCTTAAAGTACAGCGATACTATCTTAACAATAAATGACAATGAAAATTAAATAGCCGAGGCTCCTCCCATAGATATTTTTATGATTTGTTCCGATTTCTACATATTTGAGATATATTTGCTACCTATACTATAAAAGAATCTTTCATTCCCAGTGCAAACATCTCCCGTTGGATAGTAAATCACAACGTTGGAAAGGACATCGTCGAACCAGCCGAAATGAGTGACGTTGACTTTTCAAATTTTGATAAGCTGAAGAGTAAGATTGATGATGTAATTATTCAGACTAAGTCTCTTTCTAGGTCTGGAGATTTGGATCTGCATGACTATCATCACTACATATGGTTTAGGCTATTTTTTACTGGCTAGCATGATAGGCTTGATTGCGCATTTTTACTCCAAAAGGCAAAAAGTTTCACCTGCACCCCGCTCCCAGCCACCGCAGCGGTTGGAAGTAGTCGTTTAAGTTTACATTTGTTTTTTCAATTCTAACTACAATTAATTATTAAATTTTAATCCTAACTTGAATAATTAACATATAAAATTATAAGTAATAGAGTGAGACTCTGTTATAAATTTGATTATTTGTTTTGTTCGATTTTTATTCAATTTTTATGTTTAAATGTAGAGGCTAAGTCTCTTTAAGAGGGGGAGTATGTTTAAGTAAAAATTATCAAGGTGTTATGTGACAATATTATGTGACACAATTATCTTCTGTGAGACCAGAACTCGCAACCAAAATTCACGCCTCTCAAGTTCTCCATGGGCAAAATATTCGACACCGACGCAGTTGGGTCATACGGTTTGAAATTGCCTACTATGCACTTTTGTGAGCAGAACTTGTAATTCGCGTCAGAACTCGAAGTAGTCTGTGTAGTATAGTCAGTAGGTCAACACCCAAATTTGTGCAAATACTAAAAATTGTAAAAAGTAATTACTTCTTTTATTTTCTAATATAAATTGTGAGTTTTCTTGTGAACAATAATATTGATCTTAACATGATATTTCACTCACATGACTGCAAAAGGCATGGTTTACCAGTTCATAGTTGTGGTCTGGCAAACTATGATGATACACTTCCATGCTCAAATAAGTGTTTTGTAATTGGACCCGTTAGCGAATAGGAGTTTTTGGGCGTTTTAATTGATTCAAACTTAAATTGGAAAGCACATATAAATCGAACATGATGCAGATAATACGAAAATTGTATCTCTTAAAACCATACTGCTCTAAGCAAATACTAGCCATGATATATTATGCACTGGCTAACTCAATACTGCTAACTTGTAAAACTATGGTATTACAAGTTGGGGAGGGGCTTATGATAATACTTTTGATGCCTTATTTAAAAGTCAAAATGTCTTATTAGAATAATTTACGGTAAAAATCGCTTAATTCATTGTTGGCCGCTTTTCAAGAACTTACACATTCTTCTCTTAAGCCATCTTTACATTTTCAAAGTTCTTTAATTTTTCAAGCGCAGCGCTAATATTCTGAATAGGACGTCTAATTGTTGCAACTTACGTATTAATAATCAAGCCTTGGTAAATGTTTCCGTCGCACATAAAACTAAATTCGCTCACTTTTTTGCTGTCACTGCTCCTAGATGTTTTAATAAACTACCTATTGTGATAAGACAAGCTAATAATTTTCATTCATTGTTAAAAAAAAGCTAAGCATTTGCTTGATGTTATCTTTCGATGTGTGCATTGAACTAACTACTCTTTTGTTGTCAACATTATGCGGTCTAAATATTTGGTTTTGAATTTTTATTAATAGAATATGTATATCATTCGCCCTCCTCTTATGTAGTGCTTGTCCCACACTATATTAATTTGTATTCTATAGTTTTGTATATTATTCAACACTACCTTTCATAGTGCCTCTTATAGAGATTTTGGTGGAAAGATCGTAACACTCAGTGAAACCAGCAGACTGGTCAAAGTCCTTAAGAAAGACAAACCAGTCAGACCGGAAACAACTCAGTCTCATGCTTGAGACTCATTTTCCAGGAAACCAAGTCATAACCGGCTCACAACTAGCTCCTATCCTAGGAACTCGAGACGAGCTGATAAACATCACACGCCGAGGCTGGTATGTGTCATCACGCATAGTAACAGACGAGGCTAAAGTCGACAGGTACCGATGGCATATATCCAGCTTTGCTGCAAAAGGGTAACGATCCGTTACTACCGGCTCTGAAAAAAAATTTCAGTGGCGGTCTAGCACTGGCCAATATCCCGACCCCATGGGATTTTTATTTTTAATTAAAATCTTTTATGGAGCATTAAATTCAATATTGTAAAAGAAAAGAAAAGGAATCGAAAGTGTCTCGGATATTGTTAGAAACAATATAAGTTCGGCGTGTGTGGATATGATAGATGGTAAGAGGTAAATCTACCCATCAAAAAAAGCTTTATAAATATATATATATAAATGGCTTACAACTAGACTTTTTACTAAGGTAGGTATGTCGGCTCAACAATAGGGGCAGTAAAAGCTAGTTAATTCGGAACGGTCGGGGGGAAGGTCATTCCGAATTAACGAATTTTCCTAATTAATGAGAGATTTTTTTATGCAAAACGCGTTCTTATTGTTGGAAAAATGCAAGACCTTAAAACGAAAAATTATTTTACTAACCCAAATAACATCTAAATGTGGATTACCGGGATTCCTCCACTACAACGTTTTTTTATAGTTTTTTACGACTTCTAAATGTGAAGCCTGGAGAAAGCACATTACTTTGTTGGTACGTTCTGCTAAGAGTGATTATTACACAGCAAAGCTTAACAACGACCGATTATCGAGGTTTCTCGGGAAGCAGGTGCGAGATATTGGACTAACCAAAATCAAACCTAACGATGATGGCATAGTCCCCGAAGATTTAAATATTCAATTCACCTCTGTGTCCTCTGTTACCCGCCTCAATGATTCCTTGCCTTTACAACACTCGAGAAGATGGGTTTGAAGTAGGAAGAGTAGATACATACTCAGTCGGTTGTGCAATATTCTCCATAAAAACCAAGTCTGTTGGACTGGATAATATTCACCCCGACTTTGTAAAAGTGTTCCTTCCTATTATACTTCCTCACATCACCCATATTTTCAATTCCATAATCATGACCTAGAGCTAAATTAGAAAAAAGCAAACCTTCTTGAATATCGGCCAATTGCTATTCTTCCGTTTTTGTCAAATGTATTCGAGAGATTAAAGATTACATTGAGGGACACAATCTTTTACATCCAATGCAGTCAGGATTCCGTAAAGGACATAGCTGTGTTACAGCCCTACTGAAAGTGACTACGACGTACGACAAGCTATTGATGAAGATAAAACAACCTTACTAGCTTTACTTGACTTTTCAAAAGCATTCGATAGTGTTAATCCGTCAATACTTTGTCATAAACTGTCCACCCAATTTAACTTCTGTAATCCCACTAATAAGTACTAAAAGTATAAGCACTATAAGTTTTATATAGCTCTAAGCTGTCGTCTTTACGTGATGTTCACAATGGAGTACCCCAAGGTTCTATTCTTGGTCCGTTATTCTCAATGTTTATTAATGATCTTCCTAAAGTGTTATCGTATTGCAAACTTCATATATATGTAGATGATGTTCAAATCTACCTAAGTTTTCCTTTTGGTATGGTTGAAGATCCAGTTGCTAAATTAAATGAGGATCTGAGCTCAATTACGAAGTGGGGTGAAGAAAATGACGTCACGCTCAATCCTGACAAAACCAAAGTCATTTCCAAAACACTATTCCTCCCTCTCGAACTTTTTGAATTTTGAATTAAACTCCATTGCCGTTGAAAATGTAACCTGTGTCAAGAATCTTGGTATAATGTGCAACAGTGAACTAACATGGCTGACCATATAGACAGTGTAGCGTCAGAAGTATATGCGTCTCTTAGAGGTTTGTCTATTAGCAAATTGATACTCCTTGTCTCCCCATCAACGTCAAACTAAAACTCGCCAATGCACTCATATTACCTCTCTTAACCTACGACTATGAATTGTTTGCAGACTGTGATAATTTGTCTCCGCAATAATTGATAAAAGCAATCAACGCGACTGCACGGTATGTCTTTAACTTCCGAAGATTTGATCATGTCGCGAACCAATGTCGCATTCTCCTTGGATGTGAACTGGAAGCATTATTAAGCTATAGATCATGCATCCTACTCTTAAAAATCATTCACAGAAAACAACCTAACTATCTATATGGAAAATTAACTTTCTGTCGATCGAGTCGTAATATGACATTAAAACCCTCTGTCCATACCTGTTTAACATCGCGCAGGCATTTCTTCATTCATGCTGTGCATCCTTGGAACCATTTACCTTCACAGGTACGGTCCAAGACCGAGTACAGACAATTTTGTTCAGACTGTTTTACTTATCTGTCCAACATGAACTGACATAATTTCCAAAATTTATTTTTAAATTGGTTGCATGTAAATTTAATTTTAATATTGCAGAATTACGCCTTCATATTAAAAACTTAAAATATTCAAATCTATAAACTGAAATGTATGTATATGTGTCACTATAACGTTACTTATATAATGTTATATTTAAGACCTGCACTATTAAAAGAGTATTGCACTCTTAAAGTACAGCGATACTATCTTAACAATAAATGACAATGAAAATTAAATAGCCGAGGCTCCTCCCATAGATATTTTTATGATTTGTTCCGATTTCTACATATTTGAGATATATTTGCTACCTATACTATAAAAGAATCTTTCATTCCCAGTGCAAACATCTCCCGTTGGATAGTAAATCACAACGTTGGAAAGGACATCGTCGAACCAGCCGAAATGAGTGACGTTGACTTTTCAAATTTTGATAAGCTGAAGAGTAAGATTGATGATGTAATTATTCAGACTAAGTCTCTTTCTAGGTCTGGAGATTTGGATCTGCATGACTATCATCACTACATATGGTTTAGGCTATTTTTTACTGGCTAGCATGATAGGCTTGATTGCGCATTTTTACTCCAAAAGGCAAAAAGTTTCACCTGCACCCCGCTCCCAGCCACCGCAGCGGTTGGAAGTAGTCGTTTAAGTTTACATTTGTTTTTTCAATTCTAACTACAATTAATTATTAAATTTTAATCCTAACTTGAATAATTAACATATAAAATTATAAGTAATAGAGTGAGACTCTGTTATAAATTTGATTATTTGTTTTGTTCGATTTTTATTCAATTTTTATGTTTAAATGTAGAGGCTAAGTCTCTTTAAGAGGGGGAGTATGTTTAAGTAAAAATTATCAAGGTGTTATGTGACAATATTATGTGACACAATTATCTTCTGTGAGACCAGAACTCGCAACCAAAATTCACGCCTCTCAAGTTCTCCATGGGCAAAATATTCGACACCGACGCAGTTGGGTCATACGGTTTGAAATTGCCTACTATGCACTTTTGTGAGCAGAACTTGTAATTCGCGTCAGAACTCGAAGTAGTCTGTGTAGTATAGTCAGTAGGTCAACACCCAAATTTGTGCAAATACTAAAAATTGTAAAAAGTAATTACTTCTTTTATTTTCTAATATAAATTGTGAGTTTTCTTGTGAACAATAATATTGATCTTAACATGATATTTCACTCACATGACTGCAAAAGGCATGGTTTACCAGTTCATAGTTGTGGTCTGGCAAACTATGATGATACACTTCCATGCTCAAATAAGTGTTTTGTAATTGGACCCGTTAGCGAATAGGAGTTTTTGGGCGTTTTAATTGATTCAAACTTAAATTGGAAAGCACATATAAATCGAACATGATGCAGATAATACGAAAATTGTATCTCTTAAAACCATACTGCTCTAAGCAAATACTAGCCATGATATATTATGCACTGGCTAACTCAATACTGCTAACTTGTAAAACTATGGTATTACAAGTTGGGGAGGGGCTTATGATAATACTTTTGATGCCTTATTTAAAAGTCAAAATGTCTTATTAGAATAATTTACGGTAAAAATCGCTTAATTCATTGTTGGCCGCTTTTCAAGAACTTACACATTCTTCTCTTAAGCCATCTTTACATTTTCAAAGTTCTTTAATTTTTCAAGCGCAGCGCTAATATTCTGAATAGGACGTCTAATTGTTGCAACTTACGTATTAATAATCAAGCCTTGGTAAATGTTTCCGTCGCACATAAAACTAAATTCGCTCACTTTTTTGCTGTCACTGCTCCTAGATGTTTTAATAAACTACCTATTGTGATAAGACAAGCTAATAATTTTCATTCATTGTTAAAAAAAAGCTAAGCATTTGCTTGATGTTATCTTTCGATGTGTGCATTGAACTAACTACTCTTTTGTTGTCAACATTATGCGGTCTAAATATTTGGTTTTGAATTTTTATTAATAGAATATGTATATCATTCGCCCTCCTCTTATGTAGTGCTTGTCCCACACTATATTAATTTGTATTCTATAGTTTTGTATATTATTCAACACTACCTTTCATAGTGCCTCTTATAGAGATTTTGGTGGAAAGATCGTAACACTCAGTGAAACCAGCAGACTGGTCAAAGTCCTTAAGAAAGACAAACCAGTCAGACCGGAAACAACTCAGTCTCATGCTTGAGACTCATTTTCCAGGAAACCAAGTCATAACCGGCTCACAACTAGCTCCTATCCTAGGAACTCGAGACGAGCTGATAAACATCACACGCCGAGGCTGGTATGTGTCATCACGCATAGTAACAGACGAGGCTAAAGTCGACAGGTACCGATGGCATATATCCAGCTTTGCTGCAAAAGGGTAACGATCCGTTACTACCGGCTCTGAAAAAAAATTTCAGTGGCGGTCTAGCACTGGCCAATATCCCGACCCCATGGGATTTTTATTTTTAATTAAAATCTTTTATGGAGCATTAAATTCAATATTGTAAAAGAAAAGAAAAGGAATCGAAAGTGTCTCGGATATTGTTAGAAACAATATAAGTTCGGCGTGTGTGGATATGATAGATGGTAAGAGGTAAATCTACCCATCAAAAAAAGCTTTATAAATATATATATATAAATGGCTTACAACTAGACTTTTTACTAAGGTAGGTATGTCGGCTCAACAATAGGGGCAGTAAAAGCTAGTTAATTCGGAACGGTCGGGGGGAAGGTCATTCCGAATTAACGAATTTTCCTAATTAATGAGAGATTTTTTTATGCAAAACGCGTTCTTATTGTTGGAAAAATGCAAGACCTTAAAACGAAAAATTATTTTACTAACCCAAATAACATCTAAATGTGGATTACCGGGATTCCTCCACTACAACGTTTTTTTATAGTTTTTTACGACTTCTAAATGTGAAGCCTGGAGAAAGCACATTACTTTGTTGGTACGTTCTGCTAAGAGTGATTATTACACAGCAAAGCTTAACAACGACCGATTATCGAGGTTTCTCGGGAAGCAGGTGCGAGATATTGGACTAACCAAAATCAAACCTAACGATGATGGCATAGTCCCCGAAGATTTAAATATTCAATTCACCTCTGTGTCCTCTGTTACCCGCCTCAATGATTCCTTGCCTTTACAACACTCGAGAAGATGGGTTTGAAGTAGGAAGAGTAGATACATACTCAGTCGGTTGTGCAATATTCTCCATAAAAACCAAGTCTGTTGGACTGGATAATATTCACCCCGACTTTGTAAAAGTGTTCCTTCCTATTATACTTCCTCACATCACCCATATTTTCAATTCCATAATCATGACCTAGAGCTAAATTAGAAAAAAGCAAACCTTCTTGAATATCGGCCAATTGCTATTCTTCCGTTTTTGTCAAATGTATTCGAGAGATTAAAGATTACATTGAGGGACACAATCTTTTACATCCAATGCAGTCAGGATTCCGTAAAGGACATAGCTGTGTTACAGCCCTACTGAAAGTGACTACGACGTACGACAAGCTATTGATGAAGATAAAACAACCTTACTAGCTTTACTTGACTTTTCAAAAGCATTCGATAGTGTTAATCCGTCAATACTTTGTCATAAACTGTCCACCCAATTTAACTTCTGTAATCCCACTAATAAGTACTAAAAGTATAAGCACTATAAGTTTTATATAGCTCTAAGCTGTCGTCTTTACGTGATGTTCACAATGGAGTACCCCAAGGTTCTATTCTTGGTCCGTTATTCTCAATGTTTATTAATGATCTTCCTAAAGTGTTATCGTATTGCAAACTTCATATATATGTAGATGATGTTCAAATCTACCTAAGTTTTCCTTTTGGTATGGTTGAAGATCCAGTTGCTAAATTAAATGAGGATCTGAGCTCAATTACGAAGTGGGGTGAAGAAAATGACGTCACGCTCAATCCTGACAAAACCAAAGTCATTTCCAAAACACTATTCCTCCCTCTCGAACTTTTTGAATTTTGAATTAAACTCCATTGCCGTTGAAAATGTAACCTGTGTCAAGAATCTTGGTATAATGTGCAACAGTGAACTAACATGGCTGACCATATAGACAGTGTAGCGTCAGAAGTATATGCGTCTCTTAGAGGTTTGTCTATTAGCAAATTGATACTCCTTGTCTCCCCATCAACGTCAAACTAAAACTCGCCAATGCACTCATATTACCTCTCTTAACCTACGACTATGAATTGTTTGCAGACTGTGATAATTTGTCTCCGCAATAATTGATAAAAGCAATCAACGCGACTGCACGGTATGTCTTTAACTTCCGAAGATTTGATCATGTCGCGAACCAATGTCGCATTCTCCTTGGATATGAACTGGAAGCATTATTAAGCTATAGATCATGCATCCTACTCTTAAAAATCATTCACAGAAAACAACCTAACTATCTATATGGAAAATTAACTTTCTGTCGATCGAGTCGTAATATGACATTAAAACCCTCTGTTCATACCTGTTTAACATCGCGCAGGCATTTCTTCATTCATGCTGTGCATCTTTGGAACCATTTACCTTCACAGGTACGGTCCAAGACCGAATACAGACAATTTTGTTCAGCCTGTTTTACTTATCTGTCCAACATGAACTGACATAATTTCCAAAATTTATTTTTAAATTGGTTGCATGTAAATTTAATTTTAATATTGCAGAATTACGCCTTCATATTAAAAACTTAAAAAAAAAAAATCTATAAATTGAAATGTATGTATGTGTCACTATAACGTTACTTATATAATGTTATATTTAAGACCTGCACTATTAAGAGAGTAATGCACTCTTAAAGTACAGCGATACTATCTTAACAATAAATGACAATGAAAATTAAATAGCCGAGGCTCCTCCCATAGATATTTTGATGATTTGTTCCGATTTCTACATATTTGAGATCTATTTGCTACCTATACTATAAAAGAATCTTTCATTCCCAGTGCAAACATCTTCCGTTGGGTAGTAAATCTCAACGTTGGAAAGGACATCGTCGAACCAGCCGAAATGAGTGACGTTGACTTTTCAAATTTTGATAAGCTAAAGAGTAAGATTGATGATGTAATTAATCAGACTAAGTCTCTTTCGAGGTCTAGAGATTTGGATCTGCATGACTATCATCACTACATATGGTTTAGGCTATTTTTTACTGGCTAGCATGATAGGCTTGGTGATTGCGCATTTGTACTCCAAAAGGCAAAAACTTTCACCTGCACCCCGCTCTCAGCCCCCGTAGCGGTTGGAAGTAGTCGTTTAAGTTTACATTTGTTTATTCAATTCTAACTACAATTAATTATTAAATTTTAATCCTAACTTGAATAATTAACATATAAAATTATAATCTCACTCTGTTATAAATTTGATTATTTGTTTTGTTCGATTTTTATTCAATTTTTATGTTTAAATGTAGAGGCTAAGCCTCTTTAAGAGGGGGAGTATGTTAAGTAAAAATTATCAAGGTGTTATGTGACAATATTATGTGACACAATTATCTTCTGTGAGACCAGAACTCGCAACCAAAATTCACGCCTCTCAAGTTCTCCATGGGCAAAATATTCGACACCGACGCAGTTGGGTCATACGGTTTGAAATTGCCTACTATGCACTTTTGTGAGCAGAAGTTGTAATTCGCGTCAGAACTCGAAGTTGTCTGTGTAGTATAGTCAATAGGTCAACACCCAAATTTGTGCAAATAATAAAAATTGTAAAAAGTAATTACTTCTTTTATTTTCTAATATAAATTGTGAGTTTTCTTGTGAACAATAATATTGATCTTAACATGATATTTCACTCACATGACTGCAAAAGGCATGGTTTACCAGTTCATAGTTGTGGTCTGGCAAACTATGATGATACACTTCCATGCTCAAATAAGTGTTTTGTAATTGGACCCGTTAGCGAATAGGAGTTTTTGGGCGTTTTAATTGATTCAAACTTAAATTGGAAAGCACATATAAATCGAACATGATGCAGATAATACGAAAATTGTATCTCTTAAAACCATACTGCTCTAAGCAAATACTAGCCATGATATATTATGCACTGGCTAACTCAATACTGCTAACTTGTAAAACTATGGTATTACAAGTTGGGGAGGGGCTTATGATAATACTTTTGATGCCTTATTTAAAAGTCAAAATGTCTTATTAGAATAATTTACGGTAAAAATCGCTTAATTCATTGTTGGCCGCTTTTCAAGAACTTACACATTCTTCTCTTAAGCCATCTTTACATTTTCAAAGTTCTTTAATTTTTCAAGCGCAGCGCTAATATTCTGAATAGGACGTCTAATTGTTGCAACTTACGTATTAATAATCAAGCCTTGGTAAATGTTTCCGTCGCACATAAAACTAAATTCGCTCACTTTCTTGCTGTCACTGCTCCTAGATGTTTTAATAAACTAGCTATTGTGATAAGACAAGCTAATAACTTTCATTCATTGTTAAAAAAAAGTTAAGCATTTGCTATTCAATATTGACTATATGAACATTGATGGTATCTTTCGATGTGTGCATTGAACTAAATACTCTTTTGTTCTCAACATTATGCAGTCTAAATATTTGGTTTTGAATTTTTATTAATAGAATATGTATATCATTCGCCCTCCTCTTATGTAGTGCTTATCCCACACTATATTAATTTGTATTCTATAGTTTTGTATATCATTCAACACTACCTTTCATAGTGCCTCTTATAGAGATTTTGGTGGAAATATCGTAACACTCAGTGAAACCAGCAGACTGGTCAAAGTCCTTAAGAAAGACAAACCAGTCAGACTGGAAACAACTCAGTCTCATGCTTGAGACTCATTTTCCAGGAAACCAAGTCATAACTGGCTCACAACTAGCTCCTATACTAGGAACTGGAGACGAGCTGATAAAAATCACACGCCGAGGCTGGTATGTGTCATCACGCATAGTAACAGACGAGGCTAAAGTCGGCAGGTACCGATGGCATATATCCAGCTTTGCTGCAAAAGGGTAACGATCCGTTACTACAGGCTCTGAAAAAAAATTTTAGTGGCAGTCTAGCACTGGCCAATATCCCGACCCCATGGCGCACAGTTAGGGTAGCTTCCATACCAAAAATCGGTAAGGGGGACTTCTCACTCGCCAAGACCTTCAGAGTTTAGATGTGCTACATGAGCTACATATGCGCAAAACTGCTTTGCAAATCCTACCTCTGTCTCAGATGCAACATGCTTATCAGTGCGCAAACTCTTGGAGGACTGCGCTTTAAAATATAGTTGGCAGAATTGAATGTGCACTCGATGAGAAAGAATACGCGTTAGGCATCTTCATCGATACAGAGGGTGCTTTTGACAATGCGACTTTTGATGGCATGTGTAACTCGCTAGAGAACACGGTGTAGAGGAATCATTAGTGTTGTGGATCAAAGCAATGCTAATGAATAGAACTATAATTGCGGATGCGGACTGTGGCCAGTATGTAATGTCGGGGGTAAATGGAAGCTATCCTCAGGATGGCGTCCTATTTCCTCTGCTATGGTGCAGTTGAGTCTCTGCTTGATGCCCTTTATAGCTCTAATGTCTACGTCCAGGCAAATGCGGATGAGGTAGCCGTGCTATCTGTCGGATAGTGCCTAGCGGCTGTGTGTTCAAAAACGCAGACGGCTCTAGACGTGATCGACAAGTGGTGTACTAGGAATGGGCTTTTAGTTAACCCTCTTAAAGCAGAGGTTATTCTCTTCACAAGGAGGAAGTTGAGTGGTCTGACTCAACTAGTACTAAAAGGTGAAGGAGAAAACACATTGAATCGAAAACTATCAAGGCGCTGACAGTTTTTTGGCAGTGTGATGGAATATTCGGCAAATCTTGGGGTCTATCACCGAAAAGATCCCTTTGGATCTACACGGCTATGATAAGGCCTCTTTTATCATATGCATCGGTCGTTTGGTGGAATAAGCTTTCGTGTAAATACGTAATTGCTGCTTTCACTAAGCTTCAAAGAACGGTTTGTCTCGGTAGCATAGGGGCCTTCCCTAGCACGCCTATTTCTGCTCTTGATGCACTTCTGAATCTCCCCTCCCCCTTGATATCCGCATCATGGCGTGCACTCTCAAGGCCATTTTCCGTTTAAAAGGAAGTGGTCTTTGGTGCCACTCGCAATGGAGTTTCGATGACCTTGCGCATCGCATTTCTTTTGACCACAGACTCATGGATATGCCTTCTGACGCAAGGACACCAGCAATCCAGCTGCGACGCACAAACAAAGTCTACTTTCCCTGCACTCAGGACTGGCTCTGGCCAGAATATGAGCCAGGAAAAGAATGTAGTCGAATCTTAACGGATGGCTCCAAAACCAATCAAGGTCTTGGCGCTGGCGTTTTCGTAGAGAGCGACCACATTAGACTCCACTCCTCAGTGGAGTCCTAAATGTGCGTCGGTCTTCCAAGCGGAAACCTATGCGATCCTAATGGCCACGAACTATATTGTGAAGAACAGGTGGAAGGGGCAAAGTATTTGTGGCTGTAGCGACAGCCAAGCTGTGCTTAAGGCCCTACTCAACCCTTTAACCACTTCCAAGATAGTCTTCTCTAAATTGGATCGGCAGGTTCAATGCGCTAAGACTTGTCTGGGTTCCGGACCACCACGGGATTACGGGAAATGAGATCGCCGATGAACTTGCTAGACAAGGATCAGAGGAGATACTCTTAGGACCCGAACCTGCGCTGAGACTACCCGCGTCCTCGGTTAGGGCTTCCATCGATGGCTGGGCTTTGTAATGTATAAAGCAATCTGGTCATTTCAGTTTTTATCATTTTACTTGATTATACAGAAAATATTAAAATATACTCATGGCAGTTGAATTATAAACTGGAATTGAACAACACGTGTTTTATTTGTCGTTGGATATTTTTGAATAGTAAACAACAACACTACATTTGCAGAATTCCATTTTTAACTACAACGAAGATGCAACCAATGCTGGTGATCGCTGGAAGAACTGGATTGCTCGTTTCGAAAAATTTTTAATTGCTGGCGACATCAATAAGATCGAAGGGCAAAAAGCATTGTTATTACATACATCATGCAGGTGAGGACGTTTGCGAAATTTTTCACAATTTACCAGAGCCGACAACAGCCGAAATAACAAGGGTATTAATCGACGAAAAAGGTGCCAACAACAATAAACATGAACAGCTTTGAGATAGCGAAACAAAAGCTATTGAATTACTTTTCGCCCAAAACAAACGTCGAATTTGAAATATAATCCTTTCGGCAGGTTAAACAAAATCAAAATGAAACAGGTGGTCAATTATATGTACAACAACTTCGCATAGACTGAGAGTTTTTGCATTTCAAACAAAGCCAACTCTTTAGAAATTGTTACAGGAGGCAAAAACATATGAAATGTCTGAAGAGCATACAATCAAAATCGAGGCACAACAACAGCAAGTCAAATCTGAACAGTGCAACTATGTGAAAGCGCGACAACATCAACATTCAAGGCGCACAAGTGCAAACAACAAAGATGCATAAAAAACAAAAACCTAATTGTATGATCTGTGGAAATGATTGGTATTCTAATGGACTCTTGCAAAAAGAAAATACATTTTGCTAAAGTTTGTCTAAAACCCAAAAATTCAACAGGTACCTTCAAAGCCGACAATTTACAACAAACAGAAACTGAAACTCTAAAACAGCATTTAACATAATTGACACAAACAACACTTTGCCAACAGTAATAATTTTACTTAACGACATGCCAACACATTTCACAATAGATACAGGATCCACAGCTACAATAATTAGTAACACTATATTCAACCAACTCGAAAATACACCACCATTAACAAAACATGCAGGCAAAATCATTCCGTATAATTCAAATATATCACTGCCCATAATTGGAAAATTTACTGCAAAATTAACGTTTAAACAACAATCCATAGCCGAAACCATATGCGTAATAGCTAGCCAAGCAACATCTTTGCTCAGTTAAAACGCAAACAAACAATAAAACATTATTCATATAGTCCAACATTTAAAAGACAACATCAATCTTAACACCAAAACGAAATATCCAGAGGTATTTAGAGGAACAGAAAAGCACAACAGCATAAAGTTCATCTTTTCATTAACAAAGACGTACCACCAGTAGCACAACGTTTCCGCCGGATTCCCTTCCATCTACGACCAGCTGTTAAAGACGAAATTAACCGATTTTTGAAGGCCGATATCATAGAAAAGGCAACGTGTCCAACACCATGGGTATCACCAGTGGTAATTGTACCAAAACCCCATAAACCAACTGCTATTCGAATGAGAGCCGCCAACAAAGCCATTCAAAGAGTAAGAAAGGTTACGCCGACACTATAAGATATCATAACATCTCTTAACGGCACAACAGTCTACAGTAAGATCGATTTAAACGAAGGCTATCATCAAATTGAGTTGCGCGAGGAGTCGCGATTTATAACAACATTCAACACACACTGTGGAGTCTACAGATATAAAAGATTAAATTTTGGTATCTGTTGGAATTCTGTCAATATTTTATAATAAAACAAAACGTTGTTCATCAATTCTTTTTCTTTTATAAATAAGAGAAACACTTAGCACAGCATATCAACTCCGCACACTTCGCGTCACAAAACAAGTGTGAATAGAAATACACAAAATACAAAAGAAACTCAAACCATTCTGTGTACTTGGAAAAATGAATTTTGTTGCGCGACTTAAGTCCAGGAAATCCATGAAACAATTCCAAGTACTGTCTAGATCAATGTTGGTTTTGCTTTACAGAGGTACTTCATAATGTTACAGACAATCCTTTTGTCTGTCGGTTATTACGAAATTCCGGTGAATCCAACACACCTCCTCAAAGGAAACATTGATACAGAATATAAATACAAATTAAAAAAAAAAATAATACAAGCAAACAAAGAAAAATTATTTAACAATTCAATTATGTACATTTAATTTAAATTTGATATGCTGTGCCCTCTGGGAGAAAATACAATTTCGTGATCCAACATTTGTTGCAAGGATTGGGGAAAACCCAGAAAAACTCAATCAGACCAATATAGATTATATATATATATATATATATATATATATATATATATATATATATAAATACAAAACAAATTAAGTATGTAATTCATAAAGAAAATATTTCAACTATTCAAACTTTTCAAGAATTTAGGTAATGAATAATTCAAATTAATACAAGTTATTTATTCGTGTAACATATGTCGCGGTCAATTAATTGCGTCAGTTTCATCAGTAAGACCCATTTCCCTTCTCAAGGCGATGAATCTAGGTGAAGTAAACTTTTGGTGAAAATGTCGGCCAGTTGTTTATCTGTGAAAATATGCTCGAGACAAATTATTTTCTTTTCAATTTCTTCTCGTGAAAAATGGTACTTAATATCTATGTGTTTTGTTCTTTTGTGACATGAGGGATTATTTGCAATGCTAATACAACCCTGATTATCTTCAAAAATTGTTATTGGCTTATTTGACTCAATTTTGATACTCTTCATTAAAGATTTGAGTCATAATGCTTCTCTAACAGCTTCGAATAGTGCCATATACTCTGCTTCAGTAGAGGACGCTGCCACTGAATTTTGTTTCTTGGTATTCCAACTAATAACACAAGATTCAAACAATTTGAATATGTAACCAGTAGTGCTTCTTCTATCACTTTCGCTCCCAGCCCAATCGGAATCCACATATCCAGCAATAATATTTTGATAATTAGAGTTCTTAACAAAAATCAATTTTAAATCAATAGTTCCTTTCAAATACCGTATAACTCGTTTTAAGTATAACCATAACTCTTTATTATTATTATTTGTATATCTGCTCAAGACATTAATTGATGTACTTAAATCGGGTCGTGTACATAACATTACGTACATCAAACACCCGATTAAATTTCTGCAAGGTGTATCATATCTATACCGAATTCAATGCTTCGTAATTAATATTACTTGGAAGTGGAGTTTGTACTGGATTACATTCGTACATATTAAATCAGATTTTCTCTCTATTTTAATTGCTATAAAATAACGAATTTCAAATAAATCATTCATTCTACATTTAGTTTTTAAATATGACTTTATATTTGACATTGTTGCTATACTTTCAGTCGCTATGACTAAATCGTCAACGTATAATGACAAATATATGTATATTTTTAGAAATATCTCCTTTATCGAGAATATAAATACAACGATCTACAGATGAGTTTTCGAAACCAATTTCTTTCAAAACTTGCTCAAATACCTCAAACCAGCACCTGGCAGCTTGCTTAAGCCCGTAAATTGCTTTGTTTAGTTTACAGACTTTACCATTTTCATATGGTATTACTTGAAGAATTTTCATATAGATGTCTTCTCTCAGTGTACTATTTAGGAACGAAGTTTTCACATCCATATGGTGAACTTTTAAACTAAACTGATTTGCAAGTGACAAAATAAATCTAAAACTTGAAATACGCGCTACTGGGGCAAAAGTTTCATCATAATCGATTAAATACTTTTGTGTAAAACCTCGTGCTACTAGTCTTGCAATCAATAATGTTCTTATTTTCTGGTTTATCAACTATATACCAAGTTTTGTTGTAGAAGTGAGAATCTAATTCTTCTTCAATAGCCTTCTTCCAATTGTCTTTATCGCTTCTATTTTCAATTTCATCAAATGAGCTTGGAATATTATTAATAAATGCATGAGCATTCATTAAGCAGCTATTGAGAAACCTATACGATGTTTGGGGTTTTTCCATTAACCTCTCACTTCTCCTAACAACTAACTTATCTTCATTTGAGATAACATTAGGTAATTGATCTTCAATAATATGATTCAGATCCCCAACTTCAAGAGATGTTTCACTACAAGGCTGCTTATCTGATTTTAATATATCAGATTTTCCTTCCGTACTCTCATTCGGGAAATTAAACTTTGCACAATCCGTACTTTCATTCGGGATATTAAGTTGATCACTTTCCGTACTCTCATTCGGGAAATCATATTCGTCACTATCCCTACTTTCATTCGGGATATTCAATTGATCACTTTTTGTGCTTTCTTTTACAAAATTGAAATTTTGTACCGCAGTCCTAGAATTTTCCATATTAGTCTCATCAACAAACACATCTCTTGCCAAAATGAATTTTCTAAGCTCCACATCCCATATTTTAAAACCATTTGGTTCATAAGTTCACAAGTATACCTTTTTTCGATTTTTCATCAAAATTTCGTTTTCTGATTTTATTATGTATGTATACTGTTGAACCAAACACCTTAAGATATTTCAAACATGGCTTTCTGTTATGCCACATTTCATATGGAGTCTTTGCATTTTCTTTCAATGCTTTACTAGGAGTTCTATTGATTAAATAGGTTGCTGTCAACACAGCTTCACCCCAAAAACGCTTGTTTAATTTGGCTCTTTTCTGTTACGGTTCGAATCATTCGCTCAGAGACACCATTGAAATGGGCTTCACTCTTAGCAAGAAAATCTTTGAATACGGAAAATACATCTGTCTTATATGTTATCAGACAGGTAATACAATAATGGGTAAACTCATCAACAAAAATAACATAATAATTCTTTCCATCGACAGTTGCAGGAGTAATTGGACCACATACATCAGAATGTACAATGAATAAAGGCCTTTGAATATAGTCTTTATTCTTAAATTTCTCAAATGGTAATCTAGATTGTTTCGATTTTATACAGGCTTCACATATATCTTCATTTGGTTGTACATTCTTTATCAGGTCACTATCTACAAACATATTACCTCGTTTCATTTCTAAGAACTTTCTTTTACTAATATGACCTAACCTCTCATGCCAGAATTGATATTCTTTAAAATGTTTCATTTTGATAGTATTAGTTTTATAACATATCTTAAATTCAATAATTGGAACATTATACTCACATAAACCATTGATTATTTCATGACCATTCTTGGTGACCTTTACACCTCCTGGATTAAATTCAACCGTCATTCCCTTATCTTGCATTCTTTTCACAGAAATTAAATTATGTGGAATATCTTTGCTATATAACACATCTTCCAAGGCTATGTTGTCCTGGGATTCATTTTGTAGTCTTATTATGCCTTTTGCCGTGGCATAAATGAATTCATTTGATTTTGCCACTGATATTTTAATCCGTATGTTTAAGTTTATATAATCGGTAAACAACTCCATATCGTTTAACATATGGTCTGATGCCCCTGAGTCCAAAATAAATGATACACCACTTTTGTTTTTAGTAACTGCGTGTTTTATCATAAATGCAAAACCACTGATTGAACCGTTGCCACTTGGGCTTGTTTTCCATTATCATGTTCTTTACTATTCATTACAGATTTCTTAAATATAAAACAATCCCTTTTTATATGTCCCTTTTTGCCACAATGGTGACAAGTGTATTTTGATTTAGGGTTGTTTTTAAACCATTTGAAATTATTGTATTTGTAACTGTTTGCTTTAATCTTTTCTTTATGTTTATAATTAACCATAGCATGCCATAATTTTGAACTTGTATCCTAACTTGCACTTTTCAATTTAATTTCATGATCTAATAAACGGTTTTTAGCAAAGGCAAGTGTTAAACTTGTTTCTGAAAGAGTTTCTAGTGCAGTTGTTACACCATCATACGAAGGAGGCAGTGTCAACAATAAATGTGACACTTTGTGCATTTCTTCAATCTTTGCTCCCGATGCAACTAACTCGGTGATTAAATCATCAAAAACAATACAATGATTAACCAACGAGGAATCACCTTTTAATTTTAAAGATAATAACTGCTTTCTAACAGAAAGCCGAGAAGCTAAACTTTTGCGTTCATAAATAGCATCAAGTTTACACAAAATTGTTTTTGCTGTGTTTTCATTGTTTGCATACCCAAGAAACGAATCACTTAAAAACTCAATAATTATACTTTTTGCCATCCCTTCTGCCTTTTTCCACTGTTCGGTGACTTTTTCAGGGACATCATTATCATTATTTTCACATGTAAAATGTCATTTTCAGCTAAAAGAGCCCTTATTCTAAATTTCCAAATGGAATATTTTTCGCCATCAAAAGGCTTGATATTTCTTTTCACTTTCTCCATCGCTGAATGGAAAAAAGTTTTTCACATATACTTCAACATGCACATATAGGTTTAGATTTATAATGTCGTATAACTATTCACTAGGGACTGGGCCCATAACCTGTTGGAATTCTGTCAATATTTTATAATAAAACAAAACGTTGTTCATCAATTCTTTTTCTTATATTAATAAGAGAAACACTTAGCACAGCATATCAACTCCGCACACTTTGCGTCACAAAACAAGAATGAATAGAAATACACGAAATACAAAAGAAACTCAAACCATTCTGTGTACTTGGAAAAATGAATTTTGTTGCCCGACTTAAGTCCAGGAAATCCATGAAACAATTCCAAGTACTGTCTAGATCAATGTTGGTTTTGCTTTACACAGAAACTTCATAATGTTGCAGACAATCCTTTTGTTTGTCGGTTATTACGAAATTCCGGTGAATCCAACAGTAATATAAGGCAAACACTGAACAACATCAAAAACATACTTATATTTGGAAAACACAAGCTGAACATGATGCGGCACTGGAAGAAGTATTTCAAAGACTTAGTGAGCACAATCTTACGGTCAACGAGTGCAAATGCGTTTTCAGCCAACCCCAGCTGAAATTCTTTGGTTTCGTATTTTCCAAAGACGGCATCCAACGATATCCGGAAAAGATAGCAGTTTTCAAAAAACTTGAAACACCCAACAATGTGTCCGAAGTTCGCAGCATCCTTGGTATGTTAAATTTTGCGTTACCTTTTCTTTTGAGAGAACTAATTCAAAAAATAATGAATTTATATGGGAGAAAAAGCACTAACATTCCTTAAACAGCTAATGGGAGATGCTTCAAAACTAGCATATTACGATGTCAACAAACCAAGGTCTATCTGGAATATTGTCTCAACATCACAAAAACTCCTACGAAATCGTGGCATATGCAAGTCATGCACTCAGTTCGGTCGAAAAACGATAAAGCCAGGTAGAGAAAGAAATGTTAGCAGCAACATGGGCAATGTAACCTTTCAAAATATATTTGTTTGGAACAAAGTTCACGCTCCATACAGATCACATGCCGCTAATTAGCATTTTCCGAAAGCCATTATCAAGGCCAACAAGCAGATTAGAACGTGTACTACTCAAAACACAGGAATTTAATTTCAATATTCAACATCAACAAGGTAGTTCAAATCCCGCAGATTAGTTTTCTCGCCATCCAACAAACAATAGAGACACAAACCAAAATAACGAAATAGAAAAATATACCAACCTCATAGTCCAAAATGCTTTGCCAGACGCAATTTCTCTAAAAGCAATTCAACAAGGAACCAATCAGGATCCAGTTTTACAATATCTTATCAAGGCGATCTCAACAGATAACAAAAGCATGTGGTACTGTGGAGATACAAAGAAGTGCGTCAGGAACTGTCCGTAACAGAAGGATGTATTTTGAAAGGAACGAAAATGTCACTACCCGAGAAGCTTGTCAATGCAGCTATCGCCCTTGCACATAAGTCTCACATGGGTACAGTAAAAACAAAACAACTTCTGAGATCAAAAATTTGGTTCCCGAATTTGGACAAGCGAGTAGAACAAACAATTTCCCAATGTCATCTATGCTAAGTGGTTACAAACCAGACCAATCGCGAGCCACTTGAAATAGTGGAACTAACATCAACACCATTCGAAAAGGTTTCAATGGATTTCGGTGGACCACTTCCAAATGGAAAGTATTTAATGATTCTTGTCGATGAATCAATGAATCAATAAAATTCATAGAAATTCATAGAAGAAAACAGTTTTGAAAATGTTTGCTGTGTTCGTCATCCCATTGAATTTAAAGTCTGACAATGGACCACCTTTTAGCAGCCATGATTTCAAGGAATTCATGGAGCAATATAATATTTGCCATCACAATACAACTCTGTACTGGCCTGAAGCGAACGGTGCAGCAGAGCGAATGGTCAAAACCATAAAAAAATCACTCATGTTATCTGAGTTAGAGAATTCTAATTGTCTTGCTCAGTTGGACATGTTTCTGATGGACTACAGAGCAACACCGAGGGCAACAACAGAAGTTTCACTGCTCGAATTGATGTTCAACAGGAAGATGAACAAATTCCTTCCATCACTAAACAAAAAAAAGAAAGATTTTAACAAAAATGAACACAAGAATAGACTTAAATACAAACAATATGCTGACAAACGATGACACACAAAACAATCCGTTTTTGAAATTGGAGATAAAGTGCTTTGCAAGCAAAAGACAGTGAACAAGTTAACTCCACCGTTTAATCCTGCGCCGATGAAAATCATCAAAATCATCGGGTCACAAATCTGGGCTAGCAGAGGAGAACGAGATAAAATACTTGTGAGAAATTCTTCTTTCCTTAAGCATTACTGCAGAAGTGAACAAAATAAAAACACAAACATTGTAAGAGAATCCAGAAATAAAAACAAAATAAAGTATGCATCACCAATTATTGAAGCTGAACAATTTAATAATGAAAATAATAATAATAATGAACAGCGACAACAAATTGCAATTAATTCGAATATACCAGCTGACAATGACTATTACATACCAGTTAACAATAGAGAAGCTATATATATTTTTAGATGAAACTTTTACTACACCACCAAACTCACCACAGCCCTTACATCAAGACCACAAGCGAGCTACATGGAATCAGAGGCCGCAGCGTTTTAACGATTACGTTTTGAAATAATGTTATTAGTTTATTAATAAAAAACTGTGGTTTTAAGTTTAGTTATTATAATAAGCAGCGGAGGAATGTAATGTATTTATAAAGCAACGTGGTCATTTCTGTTTTCATCATTTTACTTGTTTATACAGAAAATATTAAAATATACTCATGGCAGTTGAATTATAAATTGGAACTGAACAACACGTTGGATATTTTTAAATAGTAAACAACAACACTACAGACTTCTCGAGAGCACAACCGGAGGTTGCATGACTCTCAAGGATGTAGACAAACCAAGCGCATGGGCCCTAATGTCTGTAAGAAATCCGCGGCATTCTTGTTATATTTTAACATAAAAGACTGCAGACGACTTACCGGCGTACTAACGGGACACTACACCTTCGCCAAACACATAAATGTGTTTGCCTAAGCGACGAAACCCTCTGCGACGACTGTGCAGAAGACGACGACACTGCAGAGCACTTACTCTGTCCTGCCTTTGCTCGGATCAGGTGGCAATTATTTGGTGCTGATGAGGTAAGAGCTGATGATGTAGGCTCCTCTTCACAGAAGCGCATGCTGGTATTCCGCCGGAGCTAATGGAGGTTGTGGAACGATTTATGCTGTTCATCAGTTTAAATTCTGGCCGTCTCGTGTGGTACTTAACACCTTCTCTTTTTCTTTGAATGATTTATAAACTTTTTCTTCCGCAGAAGTAACTATAATAATAATAATATAATATGGGTGGCGCTACAGCCCGTAGAGGCCTAGCTTCTCAGCAACCACTCGTGTTGTGGGTGCTATTGTTCTATCACGTGTGGAGGGGACCTACAGTTTAATGCCGGCTCCGAATGGCCAAATTTGAGAAGCTTTTTCTAGACAGTTTTACTCTTTGAGCATTGTCAGTAACTCGAAAGAGGTGGGGCAGTGAAAAGTATTTCTTGCCGTACCAGGAATCGAACCTAGACAGGTAGGTCCAAGTGCGTAGCTGTCGACGCACATACTCACAACGCCATGAGCCACCACTCAGAAATAACTATCCTGCAACAAAATCAGTCAAATTGTGTCAACGGCAACACTGAAGTCGATGGTCTATTACCAATTATGATAGTGTCAAGTCAGTTCGCTTCGAACCATGTATGTCCGTTTGTGTCTTAATCTTTGTAATCAAATTTATTCAAAGAATGGCGTTTCTTAGGTCATTTATTTTATTCGTCTGAAAATTGGCTAAATTCACTCTTTAAGCACTTAGGGCACAAAGTGCAGCTTCAAATAGACTGAAAATCGTTTTAATAGTTTCGTTTTTATTTTCTTCCAAAATCATAAATTATATTTTTATAAAAAAAATCTTGACCATAACTACATATGTATATGATAAATTAGACTTATAATATGAAAAGCCAACGATTTAGACTGCAGTACGCAAAGTGATAGTGAGCGGACACGTATCGTACTAAAAAGATCGTTAGCTTTCAAAACAGAATTTGAAATTTTAGAAGGGGAAACTGTAAAATGTAATGAAATATAACTGAAATCAAATAACTTAAAACATAAACAAACTATCGTCATTTTTGGTATGCTCTTAAGAAAATATGTCTTTCCTCTGGGGGTCGACGTGGTTCAAATCTAAAATTGGCGTATCCCGGGAACTTTCGAATGCTTAAACGCGGAGATTTGGATTGGTATAGCGAACATACTTCAGTAGAGCATCGTTCTCTTCGCATACGAATGGCTTCTTGTGATGGCATGCAACATCGTGCCAGTTGACTCCATCATTATAGAATTGGTTTAGGAGGGCCAAGCAGTTTTCAGATGCACCGCCTTGTTTTAATTCACGGTTATCTGGCTGTGAAAGACCGATACCTCCGTTTGGAGACCAATCACCTTGTTGACGTGCTGTAGTTGCAGCTAGCTTTTGAAGAGTAGCTGTCCAGAACCACCCATTTACTGATGTGGGTTGAAGATCGGGGCGTTCGCAACCTTTGAAATCACAGATGCGACCACTGGTCCATATGTATTTAACCTAGAAAAAATGGAAATATGAATAAAAAAATCGAGGAGATGATGAATTAGAACTATAAATAATATAGATATATTATTAAATTTAAATATTAATTAAGTTTGCTGAGGGTCGCGAAACGCACAATTCCTTAAATTGGTCAAGTACATATATAAATACAATAAAGAATTTCATTTAAAAATTGTTTCCGTTTTGTCAGTATCTCAAAGGTTTATAAATTTAATACAGATATGTAAGCTTATATTGTTAGTAAAACACACAAATTTGTGACTTCAAAGTTTTTATATTAGAATTAACCTCCAAAAGGTTATTATTGCCGTATGTGTACTTACTCAGTCACATTAAATTATTTTAGCAATCACAATACTACGACTAATTGTCGCAAACGCCGTCGATACTGTTAATAACTTTTTTGAAAGAACATTCCCCATAAAAAATGAAAGTTTCCGCACCGCTCATCATTTTTAAATAGAAGCTGGGTATTTTCTTTATTAGTAACTATTTTTCAAACTCCACGAAAATGTATATATAGGTAGGTATACTGAAGTTCGTACGTGATGCAAAGTAAATCACTGCAGTTGAATTTCGAAGCGGCTGTTTTGGTTTTAACTGTTTGTAACCTGGTTATAACTTTACCCGAACAAAATTGTAGAAGCTTGTGTGAGTTAGGGGATATATAATCAGATAAGATAAAATATTTTAAAGAAAATAATTTAATAAAATATATTAAAATTTCTTAAGACCATGCACGACAAATTTGCTTGCTCTAAACGATCGCCTGAATTGCATCTTCTTATGATGCAATTTTCGTGTAGAATGGCAATCACATAACCTTTATACCAACATAATCGCCTTGACCTAACATCATTACATTTAGTTGCACACTCGACTTAATGGTTA
Source organism: Eristalis pertinax (assembly GCA_907269125.1). NCBI lineage: Eukaryota > Metazoa > Arthropoda > Insecta > Diptera > Syrphidae > Eristalis > Eristalis pertinax. The sequence goes on from OU026145.1 coordinate 92,581,176, forward strand.
ATTAATTATGAAGTTAACTAAATGAGTTTGAACCATCGTTCACCGCACAACAAATTAAGGTATTAAAAAAACGCTTTAGCGTTATTAAACTACTAATTGTCATAATTTAAGCACGTTTTACCCATTTACATTTAGAGTTCAACCGGTCGAAATTGGGAGTACATCGGAAATGAAATTCGGTAACACAGTTATCATACGAAATTTTCGTGCGCCAAATTCCCATCCACTGGTTAGCTCGACTCTTTTCTCTATCCATATGTGTCTATATATATATGTATGTATATACATAGTGTAAGGAACGAATAAGTAGTTGATTTCACTGGAAAAACATGAGGAAATGCATCAGGAAATCATCGAATCCGAGTGTTATAGAAGTAAGACTCCCAAGATAATCGTCGTGGAGCAACACCAATCTCTCACTTGATATCTTCCTCCATATTATATGTATGAATGCACGTATGCAGTTCGCTAATTGATTTCGATCGTTCACCTTGCGTGTGTGTATATAATGTGTGTATGCATGTATTTTCTTTTATTTATTAAACTATACACAGGTAGTTAGACGTTTTTTTTTATTTATGTAGCTTTAGTACCAGCAGCAGTGCTATAGACAATTTTTAGTGTGTCGATTTCCATTTTACCATAGTTCAGAGGGAAATCCAACTCTCCCAGTGTGTGTAACAGTCGAACTTTGAATGAAATAGAAAGCACCTCACGAGTTTTGTAAGAAATAAAAAAATTACTAGGCGAGTATGGAGGCCAAGCTTTTGTAGGGTCATGAACAGTGTCATCTTCAGCACAATGCTAAAACCGGTATGTGTCATATTGCTATATTCCTGTATATTAATAGGAAAGCGCAAATATTTGAGACATAAGAGAAAAGAGAAAGTGAAACAATTTAATGTAATGGAAAGGTTTTTTGCTCTTGGGCGTCAGTTTGTTTGCGGAATTTGTTTACGTACACCTGACAGTCGTACGTTGGAAATTTCGGGTGAGACATTGGTTTGGTAATTATACCTGACCTTATGTGCTATATTCTTTATGTCGGATTTAGGTTAATAGAAGAGTTCTCCATATTCCAAGTGTTCGTTTTTTCCAGTGATCATGAAATGATCAAGTACAAATTTAAAAAGTTATGGGTGTGATAATAAAATATTTTTTTACACACTGACGAATAAGTTTTTGGTAGCATTGTGATAGGTTAGAGGAGAAGGGGACATGGAATTTCGGCAATTACCATGTTGAGTGTATAAATAAGATGTTGGGAACCACTATTAAAGGATTGCTAAAATTGTGTGCCAAAACCTTCGAAATATGTTATGCCAACGCTATACAGCTGTAGGTATTTATTTTCTAAAATCGAAATTTTTCCTTTTTAGATCATAATCTGAGAATGTAGCTAATACAGCTTAAGCCCGAATCAAACACGCAGAACTCTCGATTTCCTTACATCACTTGCTCAATCTTAAATGATAGGGGTATGGATAATGGCATTCAAATAGAAAGTGGCTGTGAAATTGTATTTGATGTGTTGACAACTATTAAAATGCAAATGAACTCATGAGTAAGCAGAGCTGGTTGGTTAAAATATGGAAAGACAAATTGACTTAAATGATATGGCAAAAAATTACATAAATGTATTATATTGTTGACAACGAGTCCGTGCAATATTCCCTCGAATAAGTATGTATAATTTTGAAACGGTTACAAAATGCTAGTCACATCTATGCACATGCAATATCTGAATTAAATTTCCAGGTGTTTTTTCGCGAATTAATTTTTTCGTTTACTTTTTCATTATCAATACCTTGATCTGCAAGTCTTCTATATGTTATAAATGGTCCACATTTAGAAACTTTCATTAACCGATTAATTCTGAAAATAGTGCCTCTCAATACCAACTTGTAAACTGTAAAAATGTAGGATAAGTGGTATGAGCGTTAATTTACTTAAAATATTGTAATTTAGTACGAAACATATTAGGATTTTAGATTTCTTAGAAAATATTAAGCGACCTTCATTTACTAGACATAAATGGAAATCATGGTGAATTAAAATGATGTATTTACCATTCTACTCAAAATGACCCACTGAATAGTTGTAATATACAAGCGTTGGAAATAAAACGTGAAATAAGAAGTTCCTTCACGTGTAAAAAACATGTTATTTCGAAACTAAATTCAGGAATCTTTACGGTGAGTTTTATGAAATTAAAATATGACTGTTCACATTACAAACAGCATTTTTTAAAAGATTGTTAAGAACCAACGAGGCAATATTTGGAAAACTTTCTTTTTTTTTCAAATTTGAATGACGAGTCCTAGCGGGTAATCTTATGTTATTTCGTAAAATATGCTTACATTTTCATTAACTACACGAGCCTTAATCCATTCATTCTCTAGACTCGTTTCTAAAGATACTGAATCCATGCAACGTCTTCGGCAATAGTTCCTAGCTGTTAACCAATCCTCTTCAACTCCTTTAAGGCTGGGGTCTCTCCAAGAGAAGAAGTACCTAGTTCAAAAAAAAAATATTTTTTTATTAAATTACTTCATTTATAAAAATACATGACTTATAGTTGTTCAATAACCCAATTACTTACCCTTTTCCATCTGGTGTCTTCTCATGGATAATCCGCTGTGCGCAAAGTTGTGGATTTGGTGGGTCCAGTACACGCCCATTTGAAAATTGTGCCAATCCAACATTCAACAAACTAAATAAGCAAACACTAGCCGCAACAAAAGCTTTCATATTGATTTCTGTTTTGTTTTTATATTCTTCAAAATTATCACTTGACCAAGAAAGTTAAAATCTTGTATTACAGAAAAACACTTTCAAAGCTCGCGACCAAAACAAACACAATCACCGGACGGCTCGACCGAAATCTTTCAAATGACACAAAATTTTTTGTGCGCCACTTCTTTATATATAGCCTGGTACTTTGTCAGTTCTGCGACGCACCGAGTCGTGGTGTTATAGCAGGTAATACCTATGCGATGTGTAATGTTTAGTTTGACGTTTTGATGCTTATGCTCTGTTGTATTGATGGTATGTTGTTGGTGGAGTATCTCTACCTCGTCAGCGCTGTTTGATACAATATATTTGTGATATCTTTTGTCTATCGGCAGTGAGGTGGCGTCAAGAGCTTGTACTTTATCAGACGCCGCAGGTAAATCATGTAAAGTACTAGACCTACCGTCATTATTGATATGCGGCTGATAATGTTAGTGTAATTTGCCACAAGAGTGGGCTTATATTGGAATGCATCGTTGTATATCTTGTCTGGTGAGCATGTCATTTAGGATAGACTGCAAAGTGATTCTTAAGTGTGCCAGGTAATTAAATCCAATGAAGCATAAGTAGATGAGTACCAGTGGTGACTAGAAATGACATTCATTATACAATTAGTTTCGTTGTTGGTGAGTTGGGCACTAATGCATAATTTACATAAGCCAATGACATTGAAAGCGGTCAATATAAGTATGTACATAGGCAAGTATGTCTACTGTGTTGACAAACATTCTTTTCGATGGTAGCTATCGCTTTCGTGGTCGAATTTTATTTATTTTTTTGAAGCTAAATGTACATAAATATGTGAATTATATATGTATAACTATGTTTGAAAAAAGATATTAATTTTGTAACATCGTAATACCTTTTATATGTTCCTATGTATATTTACGGTTTATAGCTTAAGAGTTGATCTTCTCTCCGATTTTATTTAAAGCGGAAACAAGGCCCCGGTCTTGAAAACCAACAGTTAAAATGCTTGTTATTGCTTAGCGGGATTTTGTTTAAAGAAAGTCAGATAAATTTGTCATAATAATCACAAAGTCCATCGCCAATATCCCGCCTCGACATAACCAGGAATTGCAAATGCAGCAATATTGTTGCATATATTACATTGTTTCCTTAGTTTTCTGATCATTGTGGAAGCAACAAATCCTCTTGCATGCACCGTGCTGTTTGGGGGAATGTTATCATAAGGACATTTTAAATGCAATTTGATGATTTTCAGTGAGTCGGTCTTAGAAAAGCAGTAGCCTTCAATAAAATCCCACTTCAATAATTTTACCGTAAATGATACAATATACAGCCATTGTTGTTGTATATCCCAAAACAATTTGTCACCCGTTATTCATGAATAAAATTGAGTTAATAGAGACCATTGCCGAGTAGAAATCAGATGCAAATCGTTCGATGCCGATATAGTACAATCAATAATTTACACACATTTTTCCGTGAAAATTCAATAAATTTGTAAGGAGTCTTAGTTTTTAATCTAAAATCCAGACAAATACCAGGGTTTCCGCTCTTTATCATATCACATATGAGTATCTAATTTATCGCTGCAACCAATTAGGTCAGTCGAGTCACAATTTATACTTATAACGTGTACAATCATATACATATGTACATATGTATATTTACTCAACTCTAAACATATCAATAAGAAGAGGCAAGTCTCTAAACTTAATTTCATCCGTAGAAATTATGTATGTACATATGTATGTCTACGGATGAACTAATGTCTGGGAATCCGACTGAATAGGCTGTATGGATCTGACATTAACTGGGAATATGAAAGCCTGTCAATATGATAGGGACTGCTTCGATCGAAGCACTGAAACACTGAAGCATTCATTGAACGGGTCAAATGAATAATTGTGGGTTTGAAGTGATGGGACTGCTTCAGTTGGATGAGTTTTTCAATTTAAGTAGTTAGTACGGCATGCCCCTTGTAGTAGTACTGATTATTGTCTGGCGAAGGCATTTTAGCTTATATTTGAACCCCAAAGGTGTTGTTCTGATATTCTACCTACTTCTTTCTACTTTCTGTTGTTCTGAGTTTGCTCAACAGCAAAAGGCCAACGGGTGGCGATTTTCTCTCTGTTAAAGTCAAATCTATTCCAGAAACTTTTGTACAAAATATATTTTATTTATTCCTATCTTCAATAAATTTGTAAAAACAAAACAGAACTAACCTAAAATGGGTATTCCAATAGTTTTATCAAACTGGGTGTTCTGTCGTGCGTTCCGCCCGCTTCGCCCTAATTTAAATTGAAAAATCAGTGTCAGCGTGAGGCTCATATCTGGCTGAATGTGTACGTCAACAAACAAATTCGATACATCCCGAAAAAGCATTTTGGGTTGGGGGCGTCTTCGGTCCATATTTCTGTGAGAACGACGTTGGCCAGGCCACCACCGTCAACGGCGAACTATAGGTCGTAGTCATCGTGTTCAATCATGTTGTCCTAAATTGGATGATATAGACACCAATGACATAAAGTTTCAACAGGACGACGCTACGTGCCCACAGCTCACGCCACATTGGAAATTCTGCGATTTAACCTCATTAGACATTTTTTGTGGGGTTTTCTGAAGTCACAGGTCTATGCGAGTAAGCCACAGACCACAGCGGTCCTCAAAGCCATCATAAACCATTTATTTAAATTTCAAAATAGGATTCGCTTAATGAACGGCCGTTTTTAATACCTTTACCAATTCGTGAAAAGAATCGTTTGTCTATACTCGGCACACGAAGAGAGATATATGCCAATTCCATTCAATGCCCCACAAATAATATACTTCTATGTTAATTCAAACTTCAAATATACAGTTGACACACATTAGTGCGCATGATGTAATCTCTTTAACACTAGTTGAAAAATATGAAACAATATTTGTCTTCTCTCTTTCATAACTGCAAATTTCCGTAAAAAACATATGTGCAAAAAAATTTAATGAAAAAGCTGTGAGACTATTCAAACTCTACAAAACGATTTTCTCCTTCATTCAAATGATGCCTTAAATTTCTCCCCAGACAATGCAGGTACAACAAACCGGGTTTGGCAAAACGCACACAGATTTCGTAGAGAAGAGAAAAAATAAAACGTTCGGTTTTTTTTAAATAATGAATTCTTTATCTTCACCTTATACATGCACCTAATACCAAAAAACAACACTTACCGCACGTGATGAACATTTTCAAGCTAAGACGCTAGTAGATGGAATAAGACCGATAGATACGTTTAGCAGATGAAGCAAATTGTATAAAGAAAAATTATATGACAATTATTTCGACCTGAGATTACAACATATTACGAACATGCAAAAATACATAATAATTTGTATATGTTCTTAACAAAGTTCGATAAAATTTTTTTTTGAAAGAAATCATAGTTGATTATGCAGTCAAAACCCAGTATTTTTGTACTGGCGAAGTGTACTAAAACATGCTGTGTTTCATCATACCACCAGTATTTCTTTCATTCAACAAGTACGTTACATTTTTCCAGGGAGGAAGATTGTATGAACTTTCTCCAATATTTCTTGCTAATGCTGTTTATTATTTCGTTTTATTTTTTTGCTTTGGCATCAGTTTTCGTTTTCTTTATTTTGACTGTGTGCCTAAATGATTTTCTTTTCTATTGTGAGACGATTTCGCATTCAATTAAAAACTATTAATTTCATAATTCCGCTATACTGTTGTAGTGAGAGCTAATTTGAAATACATATATTTAAATATTAAACTATATGTAGTTTTGTAGATTTATTGGTACTATCGTATACTTATTTTTTTATGCATAATTATCGATTATGTATGCTAATATAATCGTATTGATAATTCTATTTGACAGATTTCAGAATTCCCATTCATGTTACAGTCATTTTAGTAAACATTCCTAAGAATCCGTTGAAAATAAATCCATTAAGAGTAATAGCTTAATAATGCTCATTTGCCTTCATTGCTGCCCTCATCATGTCCCCCTCCCCATTATTTTCAGATTTTCATAGCAGAACAGTAAAGCAAAAGTTTGACAATGGCGCTGGTAATTGTTCTATTATGGTGATCAATGAATTTCATACCTGCATGTCATTGTCAATGAATACGTTGCATAACTTGGGGAAATAACATTTTGTACTCTTAAGGTTAGCACTTCCATAAGTGCGAAATTCAAGTATTTATAGGCGTTCACGTTACGAGGGAAGACCGTAAGTAAAAGTATAGCATACACAGTTGTTCACTAGCAATCCCAACTGTATATGTATGGCATGGTGACACTATAGGTATTTTGTTTTATTTTCTGCTATTTAATCGATAGTATATCTGAGAAAATCAGTCCATTACGCACTACGAAGACAATGTGCCATTTCTAACAAACTGCCTCTGGAACTTTTCTACTTTTATCTCTACTATTTGCAACATTTATATTTCGTTTTACCATGTAAATATATAGGTAATTGTCGTCAAAATATTGCGTCGCCTGCTTGTCACTTTTGCTGTTATCGTTGTGTTCGTCATTTGTGATGGAGCGACTTTCTCTTGAATATGGCAAGTTCCGCTTTGGAACATTGTCGATCTAACAACAAAAAATACATTAGACTTCGTGATGAAATTGTAATTTGAATTCATCCAGAGGCCAAGGTAAATCGGCTTAGTACATTTTGCATGATAACATACACTTGATTGCATAATAATTAATGACAAAAATAGCGTGGTCCTAACCTAACCAAAAACATGGTTTAAGATGATAAATTTGATCAAACTTGAATGTTGGAGGGTAGTACTTTAAAAGTTGAGATCAAGGTCATTATGTCTGCATGTACATAAATATGGTAATATATTTGATATTAAAGGCTTTTATCAAGGGTGAAAGAAATCACGGTCTCTTCGCTGGAAAATACATTTTCAAACAGTTATACTTTATAAACACCGTAAGGGACTCGAGAGAGATGAATTATGAAAGTGAATTGTGAAAACTGTCCGTTTCCCGAAATCGAACCTAGACACCAGCGAAGTTGACGTACCTCCCGTGGTGCAGATGCATGATTGCCTTTGTATTTCGTTTAACTTTGAATTGAATTGAAGATATCGGGATGTGTTACAGTAGACACTAGTACTGCGACGATTAAGATCTATTGATCTATTTGGTCTAGACTTAAGTGATGCCTTCAAAAATTGTAATACTTTCCTATATGGGATTTCTTTAAAGTCTTACCCTATTACGGATGTTCTGTTTATTGTTTTGAATCTTTCTCCTTAGCCTGGCCAAAGTCTACAGATTTCTGTATTGGTGATACCTATTCTATGGAGGTGATAGTTACATGCTCCATGTCCTGTTAATGCTCCACACAGTATTCTTTTCAGCCCTTTTAAGTTCTAGACCTTCTTTGGCTCCTTTGGGATTGTACATTTGTTCCATGAACGCCCTTGAGTGTTAATACCCTCTTGGTTATCCCAAAAAGTTGGTTTGTGTCCGTGTTATTGAGTACATGAAGGGGCGAGGGCCTAATTAATGGTATCTGAGCGCCTGCCTGCTTGTATATCAGCATTTTCGTTGCCTTCATGGTTTTCATGTCCTGGCACCCAAAATTTTAGTTTGTTGTTTTCTGCCTGCATGTTTGATATTTTGTAGCATTCCCAGACTGCCTTAGAGTTGAATTTGTATCTCTTTAGCGCTTTAATAACCGCTTGGCTGTCTGAGAAAATATAGGTTTTTAGTTAGTTGTTTTTGTATCATTAATGCGATGTGCAGCTTCGTTAATTACAAACAATTGAGCTTGGAATGCTATTGCTCCCAGCAGAGAGGAATTTGTAGGCCGCATTTGGGTCCAGCCCCTATACCATTTTTGGGTTCCACCTTTGATTCAAACACAGCTTTCGTGTATTCATTCCAGGAGAGTTTTTTAATACAATGCTGTTTTTTTTTAACTTTAGAAGTCTATTTGTTACCCTTCTTGTGTCATGAATTATATTTGTTTTGCTGGGATTGATGGAGAGACCTTCTTCATTGTACCAGTTCTAAGTCATTTATAGGCTCTGTGCATAAGATTTCCTATGATGTCTTCGTGCTTAACTTTAATGATAATAGTTATATCGTCAGCATATCCAATAGTTGTAAAGCCATTTCCATTAAGTATATGGAGAAGTTCTTCTGGCAGAATTGACAATAGAAGTGGGAATAATACCCCCTGAGAGCAGCCTCTGATAGTTTGTTGCTCCTCCAGAGTTTTGTCTATTGACTGTACCATTGAGAGTTCCAGCATTTTAGATGTGCCTTTGTTAACTCCTTTGATTTTCCTCCACGGGTCCGCTTTGCCTGCGTTTTGTGATTGTATGAGGTCGAGTATCTTTTCGGTGGTTGTACCGGCGGCATTGGTAATGCTAGGGTACAGGGGATTCTTCTTTTGTAGCCCACTTTTCGGCTCCCTTCCAAGGCTTCAGCAGTGGAGCTGTGATTCTCTGCCACTCTGTTAATTCGCAATGGATGTATTGGTGAGTTTATCAGAGCCGTTGATCTTATTCCTATCTCGATTAATTTGTCAACCGTTGCCAGTAGAAATGAGGAAGATCCTGTGGTTTGTTGCCTTCTATGTGTATAATTACTACCCCTACAGTTCACTAATTTTGCTATATATGGTAGCATGTTTATTTTAACTAAGATTGCTTTGAGGCGTTTAGGGGAAGTTATCAGAAGGGCTACCAAAATTCAATATGGTATGGGAGGTTTGAATTGTTTAAAGCTTTAAGTAGTCCAAATGAGTTTTGGCTGACTCTCGCCGTTCCGGTGACTCTTGTTGGATTATAGAGAAGTTGCTCCACGCACTATTTTGGATTACATGAATTCGTTGAGGCGGCTTTGTACCCATGCTACTCACCATTCCTTATGGCAAAATTTGAACGTCGTCTGTGGTGATTGGACATCCAGGGCGGCCAACATTGACAAGGATTGTGATTCATTAACGACAGCGTGTAAGCCGTCGCTGTCGCGTTTTAAAGAAAAAAAGCAACAACTGCGGAAAATACACATTCTTATTTAAAAATGTATTTCTATTTTAAAAAAAGTATTGTACACTTAAACAATAAAAAAATTCTTGTAACGTGAAAGATAGTCCTCTCTATTAAAAAGATAAAGAGAGAGAGAGAGACAGACAGATTTTCTAAATCGATAAACACTACAACCGCATAATTGATTGAACAACCGTATATTTTCTGGTTATACTTCTGAAGTTCAGAGTTCCACCAAAGTTTATGACATTAAATATCTTCATGGATGCCCATAGGTAAAGAATATAGTCATTAGTTCACCTTACGTTAGCCGTTCTTCCATAGTAACTTGTATTCTCACCTTCACAGTCACCAGATTGACACAATTTCACTTTCAAAGCATAATTAAGAGAACTACTCACTGAGTGAATTACAAATTCTGTCCACATCTCTAATAGCTAAGTCTACGAGTTCGGTCTTAGTTGAAGGCTTTCTTGCAATTCCTAAGTCATACCTGCTTGCTCCAGTTTCCGTGCACCATGGACGCTAAAGTGCGCTTGGCGCTCAAGTCCAGATTACGGTGTCCGATTCGCAAATGTTGTATTATTCAAAAGCATTGCATAAGAATGGCCCGCGTAAGGCAGACATTGCTGTCTGCATTGACCAAGTTCAATA